>JBBDGP010000764.1:415000-1015000 GCA_037952835.1 Lithobates septentrionalis | reverse complement strand
ATTAGGTTGAGAGGTATCCCAGAATCAGAATCAGAGGGCACCGAAGATCTGCAAACCGTCTTTAACAACCTCATCGGGGAGCCACCGACAAAACACATAGAAATGGACAGAGCCCACCGGGCACTCCGCCCTAAAAGGAGCTACCCTTAAACCCAGAGACATCATTTGCAGAATCAGCTCCTATCCTCTCAAAGAGGAAATCATGAGGCAGACAGGCCTGGCACGCAAACTAACCTTCGAGGACGTCCAGATACAACTGTACCCGGACCCATAATGGATTACCCTGCAAAAACGTTGACTCCACCAACCTCTACTGCAAATCTTACAGAAAGAAGCCATCACCTACCGATGGGGCTTTCTTTTTAGCCTCACAGCAAAGCATCAGGGCAAATCTGCAGTATTGCGGTACCCAGAAGATCTCTGCACATTTTGCGGCATTTTGGAAATCTCAGCTCCACAAATGCCAGACTGGGATATAGTGGCTACTCCCCCACCGCCACCCACTACATGGCAGAGAGTGCCTGCCTCCAATTGATCCAGGAACTCTGTTACGCAACGCAAGCCCACTAAGCATAAGGCCCGCTGAACCGCATATACTGCGATCTCAAGCAATTACAGGACTCGAGCACCTAGGCTCAGTAAATAGAACGGCCCAGACAGCATTTAGTCTACTGTAACCCTAGATTAACATCCCTAAGCATGCCCCTACGCCACTCTTTAGCTCGATATCATGGGCAAGGTCCAGATGAGCTCCGAGATGACAGGCTTTGAATCCATCACCTATCACCCCCCCCCCCTTTTTCTAGTTAGATACAGGTACACAGTATCCGGCTGTGTACGGTTCACAAGTTATTGTTGATAGAATACGGCTCCCGGGGGTGCCTCTCTCCCCGTCCCACTAAGGATGGGGGTGGAGGCCCACGCGGGAATCCGTTTGGACCTCGGCCTGTTGGCCTTTCAAGGTTTGATAGCAAGGTTTATATTGTGTTTTCATTGTGTATTAATTGATCTTTTTGCTCTCCCCCAATCCCTCCTTTTTCTCTTTCCTCCTAGCCATCATTCTGCATGCATAGATTTATGCACGGAACTTCCTGGTCTCCTCCCGGAGAGTGCCTACCCTGAACCTGAGATCTCGACATCTAAAAAGTCACAATTAGGTAAGCGAATACCCCCATACCCTCACCCATCACCACTATGGCCAAGGTACTATCACTAAACGTACATGCACTGAACTCCAATAGGAAAAGACATCTGGCACTGAGGGAGTTTAGACAGTCGGGAGCTGATATTATCATGGTCCAGGAGACCCATTATAATAAAGAGGGCTCGTTCGCATCCAGGTATTATTCCCAAATTTATATAGCATCGGGTAATCATAAAAAGGGTGGAGTGGCCATACTCATTAAGCGAGGGGCTCCCTTTACCTGCATGGCCCAGCATTGTGACCCTCACGGCCACTTCATTATACTACAGGGACTGTGGCAAACACAAGGAGTGACGTTATGCGCACTATATGCCCCAAATTCCAAACAACATAGCTTCCTATCCAGCGTATTTTTAGATCTACCCCTGGGGTTCTTATAGTGGGAGGCGATTTCAACCTCATTCAATCAGCTACTGCAGATCGTCAGGCGATAGCCCCCCAGGCTCCTTCACCTAGGGTCCATAGAGACTCGAGACTATTCAGACAAATCACTAGACGATATGCACTCTTTGACGCATGGAGGGCTCTATGTCCAGGCGATCGGCAGTATACATTTTATTCGGCCCCCCACCGCACCCACACACGCATTGATTACTTTTTTGTCAATAACTACACTCTCAAAACTGACACGCACGGCGCAAATACTCCCAATCTCATGGTCGGACCATGCCCCCATCTTACTCACACTGGACTTAGGTACCCCTGTTCGTATAACTGGAGGATGAATACTTTCCTCCTCCAACACCAACCGACCCTAGCAGAGTTAAATTCCATGCGTAAACTTTATTTTCTAGAGAACTCCAATCAAGAAGTCTCACTCCCCACGCTCTGGGAGGCACACAAGGCGGTTCTTCGGGGTAAATGTATAGCACTCTCATCAGGCTAAAAAAGATGCCACAGCCGCAAAATTAACTGCGGAAAGAGAACTTAGAGCTCTTGAACACAAGTTTCAAATCAGTCCCACAATACCTATCCTAAGGAAAATAATTAACTTCCGCACAACCCTCCGTGATCTAGCCCTAGGACAGGTAGAAAAGGTTTTAACAAGACTGAAACAAATGTTTTATGACAAGGGAAATAAAGCACATTCTCTTTTAGCCAACAAATTACGTGAACGTTCCCATATGATTTCTCCGAATCAGATAAAAAACAAAGGTGGACAGTTGCTCTCCCACCCTGTAGACATAGCTCGCGCACTCGCAGACTTTTACAAAGAACTCTACAACAACCCTGACATACCCAACAATCCGCCCTCTCCAGACCTGACCCACAAGATGCAACAATACCTAGAACAAAGTGGAATCCCCCATCTCCAACCATCAGATCTGATGACACTTAATGCGCAGATTACTGATGAGGAAATAGAACTCACCATCAAATCCCTGCCATCCCACAAAGCCCCGGGTCTAGACGGTTTCCCATACGAATACTATAAAACATTTCTCCCTCTTTTGCTTCCCCATCGCCTCAGACTGTTTACTGCTTTCCTTCAAGATACCCCTATTCCCCTGGAAATGCAGAAATCCTTTATCACCTTATTCCCTAAACCGGATAAAGACTCCTCCCTTTGCGCGAATTACAGACCCATTGCATTACTGAATTCAGATTTAAAATTTTTTACTAAACTCCTATCCAATCGCCTGAACATGGTTCTTCCATTACTGATTCACAAAGACCAGGTAGGGTTTGTCCCCTTGCGGCAAGCAAGTGACAAAACTAGAAAGGTGATTGATTTGGTGGAAGTGGCGAACAGGGAGGGCGCCCCCTCATTGCTACTTAGTTTAGACGCTGAGAAAGCTTTTGATCGCTTGGGGTGGCCATTCCTGTTCGCCACGCTGGGCCACATGGGTTTCCAGGGACCCTTTTTACAGGCAATCAAGCACCTCTACTCCAGTCCTTCTTCGCAGGTCAGGACCCCCTTTGCACTTTCAACATCATTTACAGTATCGAACGGTACCAGACAGGGATGCTCGCTGTCACCCCTCTTATTCGCGATATGTGTGGAACCCCTGGCGGCATCCATTAGGAATAACCTGGATATAGGGGGGTTTACGGTTAGAGACAGAGAATTTAAAATTTCCCTCTTTGCCGATGATATTATTCTCACCCTGACTCGACCCCATATTACGCTCCCGAACCTACATGCAGAATTAGATCGGTTCCGCGCCATCTCGGGATATAAAATCAATGCCTCCAAATCGGAAGCTCTACCCATCAATATTCCTGAGGCTGAGATTACGCTTTTGAAATCTAACTTTCATTACAGCTGGAAAACGACTGCCTTGAAATATCTAGAGCCCATATTACCCCAAAATTTAACACATTATATCAAGAAAACTTCCCTCCCCTTTTTAGCACAATTAGATCCATGCTACTTCAGTGGAAAAAACATCTTATCTCCCTTCTAGGACGAATTGCCTCTATTAAAATGACCATCCTCCCGAAGCTCCTATATCTTTTCCAAACACTTCCTATACCCATACCACTCAAACACCTGAAAAAACTGCAGTCGGACTTGCTCAACTTCATTTGGAATTACAAAAGGCACAGGATCCCAAAATCAGTGCTGATGGCGTTGCGCAGTGAGGGGGGCCTAGCTTTTCAGAATATCGTTAAATATTATCAAGCTGCACAACTAAGAGCTGTGGCTTCATGGTTTACTCAAAAATCATACAATAAGTGGACAGAGATCGAAAAATTATGGCTAGCTCCAATACACCCGAATAACTTGTTATGGAATGCAAATGCGGATGTGGCTCCTGACCGTCTGCTAGGCCCTATGTCCCTGCTACGGCAGACTTGGCATACGCTGGCTCAATCCAACAAACTGATCTCGGAAAGATCGACCCTAACCTCCTTTGTCTGTAACCCTAAAGTGCCAGATAGCCTCACTCACCAGATGTCACACCCTTGGTCCTCTAAGAATTTATTTCATTTCGGGAGTATAGTAGATCCCAGAACCCGTAAGTTACTGTCTTTCTCAGACCTACAGATCAAACACGATTTACCGAGACAAGCATTTTATGGGTATCTACAAATACGACATTATGCATTAACCATAGCCCCGAACTTGCAATTTTCACCTCTATCCTCGTTTGAAACCATAATCTTAACAGGTAACACACAGAAGGGACTCATATCAGGAATCTATAAGATTCTGAATGCCTTACCCCTAGAGGAGCAAGGCAAACATCACTACATGCTCAAATGGGAGAAGATCCTTAATGAAGAACTCCCATTGGCGCAGTGGCAGGCAATCTGGAACCAGACGGCAAAGAGTTCAATATGTACACTTTATAAAGAAAATTCATATAAAATTCTTTGCTTTTGGTACCTAACCCCAGATGTGTTTCACACAATCGTCCCTACTAGCTCAGATAAATGCTGGCATTGCCAGGAAGCAAAAGGCCCTTTTATACACATATATTGGACCTGCCCAATACTTACCCCGTACTGGGTAATGGTTCGGGACCTCCTTTCTCGCATTTTGGAGGTTGAGGTTCAAGAGTCCCCAAAATTTTTCCTATTAGGCCTATCACCACTAAAACTTTGCAAACCATACAAGAAATTAGTAAGACATATACTCACTGCAGCACGCTGCCTAGTAGCCCTAAATTGGAAACGTCGTTTTCCACCCTCTGCTGAAGATCTTTACTCTAGAATTAAAGACGTTGAACTGATGGAGAAAATGATGGCTAGAATACAGGACTGCTGAGCTCTGATGAAGAAGGGACGAGCCCTTCGAAACGCGTAAGCGAGCAGTGTTATATATTCCTCTGAAAGACCTTTGGAAGGCTTTGTTCATCATTTTAACCACTTGTTGCAAGTTGATGTCCAAGGTTTATGGCACATGATTCTCTACTGCTTGTGAGTAATTTCCTTTATCATTTTACTTAATAAATGTTTTACAAAAGATAATGCACATGGCTGCTGCGCCCTTTTCTCTCTTTTTATTTCTTAGGCTCACAACAGGGTCTGGGAGCTGTGGCACCTCCGGGAGGACCCACCATGACCAAGTATTAAACCTAACCAGATGGCTCACCTCCTTTCTTCTTCCCTCTCTTTTCTTTCCTTCTATCCCCCCCCCAAACCTATAATACTACAAGCTCTTATGACTTTTTCCCTTTTTTTTTTTCTTTCTCTTTTTTTTATATTATGAGAGAATGTGATATATTTTAATAACTGAAATAAGTCTCTATTTTCTTCTCTGTTTACCAAAGGAACTATTAACAACTAAACCATACTGAATATACGTTTAACACTACAAGTGAATATACTGGATATTGTTTGTGATTATACGTGTTCCTTTATCTTGTAATACCAATACATATAATAAAAAATGTTATTTGGAAAAGAAACAAGTGTCAGAAAAAGATTTAGACTTGAAGTGGTTAAATCTCCTGCATTTACACTTGTTAAAAACTTGGCAGACTGCCTGGATGTTTTCTTTTGACAGCTGAGTGAGCAGTTAAGTCTCTCCACTTGTTATATGAAAGAATCGGCAAACTCTGCAATAGAGATAGTCGGGGGGGTTGAATCAAGATCACGATTTTGTTACCGATTATTTGTGCAGCTCTACCATGAGCCAGTAGCAGGTTTTCATTATTCGATTTGTCTAAATTGCAAGCAAATATATGACTGCATGTAAGGAATTCAACCAAGCACTTAACAGGAAGCATTTTCACATTATGTGAACTTATGTATAAATATGCTGGGAGGTTGAAGCAAAAAGAGAAAATATTAATTAAGAAAAAAACCTGCCAGGTAAATTTGACTTTAGAGCAGCTTTAAGAATTCATAAATACGCAGGTTTTTTGCAGTAACAACCTCTTTTCATCTATTAATAAGTAAGTACAGCAGAGAAGAGAAGCCCTGACTTATAATGTTGCTATATTTATATTGTTATTGATTTATATAGTGCTAACAGCTTTTGCACTTCTGTGAGGACAGAAGCGGTTTAAACAATGGCAAAAAGGTATAAAAAAATAGGCTGTGTGTACTAGGTTACCATTGGTCCGATTTGGCAATTTGACTGCAATGGCACCACCTGAATCGATTCCGATTCCCAAAAGTAGTTCCTGTACTACTTTTGGCAACTTCGGGAGGGGGGGCGCTTTGTATAGACATCTGTGCAGAAACCCGCGCAGATGTCTGTCAAATCGCCCCCAAAGTCGGACTGCATTGCTGGATTGAAATCGTGCAAGTTCAGCTGAACTGATTTCTACCCACAGCAATGTGAACCTAGGCTAAAATGCATTTCTCCGAGTTCATCGATGGACACATCGCTCCATTAATGCTGACTATAGGGTTATATCTCCCTCTGCAGGAGTAGGACTAGACAGAACAAAAGAAACTTGGCTACACCTATGGGCCATCCTCAGCTGGTATATAACCCCCTCCCTGCTACAGGCAATCAGTTTAGTAGCAAGCAGTATTACAAGTATCAAAACTCCTTAGAGGGGTGGGTGCTGGGTCCGTCGAACTCCGAGAAATGGATTTTACGGTGAGTACAAAAATCCTATTTCCTCTTAAGTTCATCGATTGACACAGCGCTCCATTAATCCAGACTATAGGGATGTCCAAAAGCAGTGCCAAAAGGAAAATGAGGGGTGGGGAAAATAACCCAAGGCTAAAACACAAGACACCGGGTCACAAGTGCTCAACACAGGAACCCCATCTGAAATAAAAAGTTATTGAAAAACACCCCCCTCAAGATGGAACAGCCCCTCTTAAACAGCAGCCTGCAAAACCTTGCGGCCAAAAGAAGCATCTGCAGATGACAAAATATTTACTTTGTAGAACTTGGTGAAAGTATGCACCGACGATCAAGTGTCCGCCTTGCAAACCTGAAATATTGGACGCTTGATGACAGAAGGCCCAAGAAGTACTAAGCGCCCGAGTAGAATGCGCCGTGACAGGGAAAGGAGGAACCCAACCTTTGGTCACCATCTGTCTGATCCATCCATAGATGGTAGCCAAAGAAGCAGCCAGCCCTTTCCTTGGTCCTTGGGTAACCACAAAAAGTGAGTCTGACCTCTGAAAGCACTCCGTGACTGCCAGATACACCCGAATCTCTCAAACCACATCTAAGGCATGCAAAGCAAATTGCTTAGAAGGAGCAGGCTTGGGACACAAGGAAGGCAACATGACGACTTCCATTCAAAGGAGGACAGAGACCACTTTAGGTAGGAACGATGGACAGGGATGAAGAACCACCTTATCTCTGTGGACCACCAAATAGGGAGTACGACAGGATCACTGATCCAAACAAACCTCTATCCCTCAGTACCTGGCCTTCAACAGCCAAGCCATCAAAACCAGTGACTAAAGCAGGCTGGAAGCTCAGCCCTTGGGACAACTGATCCTCAGAGGTAGCCCCTTGATCCTTCGAAAGAACCGCGGAAGAAGCTTGAGAAGAGGAAGGTATTGGCCCCACGGTGGCACTAGGACAACTGTGGAGTCAACCAGAGGAACCCGTGACCTTGCCACGAACCTCTGTATCTTCTTGTTGAACTGAACTGCTGAAGGAGCCACGTACAGGCCTGTGCAAATGGAACTGCCTTGACGGTGGACACCACCAGGCCCAGAAGCTGTATGCAAGTCAGGAGAGAAGACTGCCTGCGTGACAGCAGCTAGCAAATTATGGCCTGTGATTGCTGAAGTTTGACCAGAAGGAGGACCACCCTAGTCAACATTAGATCCAGAGTCAGACATAGGTGATTCAATTTCCTGGAAGGGAATAGGGGGGACTTTGGGTAGTTCGGACGTCCCCCGAAACCTTTGCAGGAATAACATCCGTACAAAGAGACTCAGGGCCTAAAAACACCGAAATGGACGAAGTTTGCCCTCCTTTGGTACCCCAAAAAGATCATTTTGTGGATCCCCTTGACGCTCACGAAGGAGGTCCACGAGGCCGGAAACCAGTGAAGATGTCCCCCCATCCCAGTTAAGGGTTAGGGCAGACCTTCATGCTGAAGGGGTCTTGTCTGCGGGTCCGGAGAAGCCAGCTCTAGGCTGATCAGACAAAAGGTTGCTTGGAACCTCCCGGGGAAGACTTGAAAGATCTATTTCCCTTATCTGCAGTCTCAGGAGCACAAAATAAATTTTTGGGGGCTGAGGAGGGCCAACGTTTGTGACGAGGCTCCCTACCTTTCCTAGACTTTGGCAGGAAGGTACTCTTCCCCCCATGAGACCCTTAATGAGGTCATCCAGAGCAGCCCCAAACAGGCGGTTGCCTTGAAAGTGCAGATAGATGATTGATTTCTTGGACGCTTGGTCTGCAGACCAATTCTTAAGCCACAGCATGCGCCTAATCACTACCGCTGAAACTGAGAGCTTGGACAGCACGGGAGCCGCATCCAAAAAGGTGCATCACATATGAACTGCAGCCCCTGGACCAATTGGTCCGCCAGATCAACCCAAGCAGAAGGAACCTGCTCATACCCCAGACCCCTGGAGCAAAAGCTTGGCCCATTAAGTTAGGGTCTGAGACACCAGGGCCAAGGCCAGGACCAGTCACAATGCCCCGAAACTGCCAAAGTAAACATGCTGCATGCCACAAACTGCGCTTTCCTATCAGCCGGGTCTTTAAAGGACGGGGATTACTCTACTGGGATCATGGTTGCTTTATTAACCCTGGAAACACCACTTTTAAAAAGCAATTCCTCAAAAGGGTAACGTATAGCAAAATGTTTGGGGACCACAAAAGGTTGCTTTGGTTGCCCCTATTCCTTATACAAATTTGTCAAAATAGGGAAGATAATTAAACACCTTAGCTTTACAAGGCATCTTGTGTGTACCAAAAGGGACAGCCACGTCCATGGCCACATCAGCCACATCCTCCACTTTTAAAGTCTCACGCACTGCAGTGACAAATGCATCAACCAGCGTTTTCTCATTTGCGTTTGCGACCGTGGAGTCATCCTCACTATCGGATGGACCAGGGAGCGTGGTATCAAGTCCCACTGGACGGGCCATGTCCAAGGCGGCATCAGACTCAGAAACAGATGAAACAGACTGAGCAGAAGGCTAGCTTTGGGGGGGGGGGGGCTGTTGTCCAGGGGGACGCTGTATCTCGGACTAAAGCCAGGTCATATGCAACATTTAGCCTCCGTCCATTGTCATAGCCGACCTAGCGCGTAGCCGCGGTCTGCACTCGCTTGCTGACTGGACTGGGTGGGGGGGACCACTGGATCTAGAACACCAGCCCGTCAGTTGACTGTAGATATCCCAGGAAAAAAAGGCAAAAATATGCATGGAATATGCATATGCATGCAGAGGGCAATATAACCCTATGGTCAGGATTAATGGAGCCCTGTGTCCGTTGATAAACTAAAGAGATTCTGATAGGACTCAAAGTAGCGGGAGTCATATCATGAGGTCACTAGTTCGGCTAATGACCCTAGCTGTATTTATTTCAGGTTTCCACCCTGTAGACCAGTGGTCTCCAAACTGCCACCCTTTGCTTGCCTTTATTCGGCCCTTGAGGCATTATTCCTGCCACTAAAACCAAAAGTTGGGGCATAACTCCTTCCACCTACAAACAAAAATGGGGGACCATTTATCCTCCTAATACCAAGAATTGGGCATGGTTTACTCCCACTAGGCACAGTCTGCCCCTCCTAAAGTCTGAAGGACAGTAAACTGGCCCTTTCTTTAGAAGGTTTGGAGACCCCTGCTTTAGACTAAAATCAGGTATCAATCTCTGCTTTGTTGCATTTATGATAGATATGCTATGCTAATACCTTCCGTTTTATAGCAGACCTTCCATGCCATGCTTTTTTCTTTTCAATGGATTTTTCATTTTATTTTTTAAACTTTGTCAAGTCTGAAATACAAAAGAACAGACAAATGGTAGGCAAACCTAGCTTAAGCCAGTATGTCAAAAAGAAAAGGGGTACATCATGGAAATCTCCACATGGGCTATAAAGACAGAATATATTCAGACAAGCTCAAAGATAGGATAACCAGGAATACCATCAGTTGAACTACTCGTAACCAAATAGCCTTTATATAGAAGCATGTAACGAATTTTAAGTGAGGAAGGACAAAGTAGTCTAGGAAGAACTGTCAACAGGAAGAATTGGTAGCTTGGTATCATACATCCAACAAATGACTACCAAAGCCCTAAGCTCCCTTCATAATGACCACCACTACCTGATTGAGGACAAGAGAGTCTTCCCCCTTTTTTTTTTTTTTTTGGGGAGGACAAGGGCAAATAATACATGTTCCTAAATGAAATAGTAATGGAAGATAAGAGTATAAGAAAAGGTAGGAGAGCAGAAAAAGGAGAAGGACATGGAAGATATTCGCTCGTCCAGCGCCAATCCCTGGGGAACATTAATAAGAGGTCAAGGTCAAGGTTGTAAATATAGTATCCACGATGACCAAACAATCTGAAAGCACAAGCCATGCTTTTTTGCAAGCCCACAGCAAAATGGCTTTGAACTTGCTAGGCAAGTTTTTTTTTTTTGGCATCTGTGCAGATGTAATTAAAAAAAAAAAAGCTTTGCCCCGTCAGATCTGCACCCAATGGGAGTGTTCTGCGCATGTGCAAAAACAGAAGTTTTGAAAATTCCATAATATTGCGCATCTTTGTGCATGTCCAAATGTAATTTTCCCCAATAAACAAACAATGAAATTGAAAAAAAAAATTATATATATATATAGGGGGGGTAGGCCAAAATGAAAAGTAACTTAGAGTAGGGTGACCAGACGTAGGGCACTGTCCCTGGAGGAAGTCTGTCCCTGGTTTTCACGGGTGCACCATGGAGGCAGAGGGGGCCCAGGGCCGGCCCTACCATGGGTCCCGCTGGGCTGTTTTGGACAGACGGACGAACAGGGGGCGAGCACCACCGGATTATACAGAGCGGGGATCTCCCGCTTACCCGGCTTTCAAATGAAGTCCCGGCCCCTGAGTCGGCTCCTATGCTAGGCAGCACACTGGTGAAGTCTCATTGGGGGCGGGACTTCGTCTGAGGACAGCAGCCGCGCAGGGTAAACAGAAGATCCCCGGTCTGTATAATCCATCTGCTTTCCTCGCTCGCTATGCACTGATCACAAGTAAGGCTGCGCTGATGGCCACTGAACAGGCTGTGCTGACGGGCACCGGCGAAGCTGTGCTGACAGGCACCGGCGAGTATAATACACTCTTCAAATGTGCTTTGAAATGCATGGTTTCCCTTTTATGAACAAGAAAATAATGATGTTGGGCTGGTATAATAATTCTATGGGGCTGGTATGAGATGATTTAAAGAAATAACGTATATATCATAAAATCATTACATAAACACATACACTGCAGATCTCATTTGAGATAAATATGCTTATGAAATAGTTTTCTATTTGCCAATAAAATAAAATACGTCCCCGGATTTTATTTTAAAAATCTGGTCACCTTAACTTGGGGTGAAGGTCTGATTTAAGAGTACTTCGACTTGATTACAGAAAAGCCAGAATATGAGGTACCAAGTTGCCTTTGGGATTGAAATGTCTGCTCACACCAGGTGAAAAAAAAAAATTAAAGTTACGTACCGGTAACGTCTTTTCCTGTAGTCTTTCAGGACAGCCACAATAGAGAGATAGTCTCCTCCCCTTCCTCTGGAAACACTGCGTCAGCCCATAAATTCTCTCCTCCCCTGCCGGACCTCAGTTTTTTGAAGAGCACCTCCGGCCAGCTGGGGAGACACAAGAACACATTAATAACATACCAATCAATATCATTATCATATTGCGTTCCGGTCTTAAATAAGACCCCCCCAAGCTTAGGGTGGGTAACTAGGGCTGTCCTGAAAGACTACAGGAAAAGACGTTACCGGTACGTAACTTTAATTTTCCCTTTTCGTCATTTCAGGACAGCCACAATAGAGAGGATAATCGAGCACTTACCAATTAGGGTGGGACTACAGCTTGCAGAACTTTTCGCCCAAAAGACTGCTCACCTGCCGCCACCAGGTCCACTCTGTAATGTCTAACGAAAGTGGAGTAGCTGGACCATGTCGGTGCCTTGCATATTTGCTCTGGCGTTGCTCCAGCCTTCTCTGCCTGGGAAGTTGCCACTGCTCTGGTGGAGTGTGCCTTTATGCCTCTAGGGATCTCCTTCCCTGCTAAAGAATATGCCTGCCCAATAGCTAATCTAAGCCATCTGGCAATCGTGCGTCGGGACGCTCTGAGACCCTTTCTGGCCCCAGAAAACAAAATAAATAGAGAATCAGACTTCCTTATTATTTTAGTCATCTCTAGGTATTGTAGGATACACCTCCTCACATCTAAAAAATGAAATTTTAGTTCCCTTTCCCCTGAAGGATTGGGACAAAACGAGGGTAGGACTATTAGGCAAAAAAAGGCACTTTAGGCAAAAAAGCTGGATCAGTCTTAAGGACTATCCTGTCTGGCAAAATAACACAAAAAGGAGGTCTAATTGATAACGCCTCAATTTCGCTGACTCTCCTGGCAGTTGTCACTGCTACTAAAAATACTGTTTTTAGGGTAAGCTCCCTTAACAGGCACTTGTCCAATGGCTCAAAGGGAATACCCGTAAGGCTCTGTAAAACCAGAGATAGATCTCACCCGGGAAAGGGTGGACCTCGGGTAGGTCTCTGTCTTGACAGCGCCCTAAAGAATCTGACCACCCATGGATTGGTAGCCAGAGACTTCTCCAGATAAACACTGAGTGCTGAAACCTGACTTTTAAGGGTGCCTACGGATAACCCCTTGTCCGCTCCACACTGCAGAAACTCCAACACAGCTACGGGACTCTGCACCGAGAAGGAGTTTTCTATGCACCATTTGTTGAAAAGGAGCCAGACCTTTTTGTAAATCTTACGTGTCTCCTTTTTCCTACTGTTGAGGAGGGTGGAGATTAAGCTCTCTGAAAATCCCTTAGATTTTAATATACCCTCCTCAGTAGCCAGGCCGCTAATTTCCACTGCTGCACCTGTGGGCATAGGACTGGACCCTGCGACAGAAGATCAGCCATTAACAGCCATTTCTGGCTTTAAATTACCCACAGTTGAGTCCCACGTCTTTTTTAGAAGTGAGTCTATCCTCTTGTCCATGACATCCGACAAGGCCCCCATATCCTCAAATGCCAGGTCTGTGTGTCTAGAGACCTGAGAGAAGGCGGCGTCTAATTTGGGATTTTTATTCCAAATGGACGCTGGATCCTCTGAAAATGGGAACCTTCTTTTAAGGGAGCTAGAAAAAAAGTGTTTCCTCTCAGGATCCTGCCACTCCTTTTTAATTGTTTCCACCAGAACGTCATGTACTGGAAAAACGTTTCTTTTTTGATCTCCCAAGCCCTTATACATAAGGTCATGGAGAGATAGGGGTTTTTTATCCTCGTGTATACCGAGGGTTGTATATATTGCCCCTAAGAGGTCTTCCAGCTCATCCAGGGACAATTTATACCTGGAGATTTTCCTGGACTCCCCGTCCTGGTCTTCCCCTTCTGACTCCTCATGGGAGTCAGGCGTGCCACTGTCCGGTTGCCTCAGCTCCACCCCGGAAGGGCCTGACATTTCCTCTGCCATAACTAAATTAGTAGATCTGGCAGGTGCAGAGCCCTGAGCATGAGGCGGGGTTGTATCCTGCTGAATGGGTTTAGAGGGAAGCTGAAACGTCTCAAAAAACGTTTTAAAGGATGAAAAGGTGGATGACAGCTCCTTCACAGAAGCTGCCAAACCAGACTGCTGTTCAGATTCCCTTTCCTTAACCAGGGAGTCTATGCATTCTTTACACAAAACTTTGGTCCATGCTTCCCCTAAACTGTCTCTGCAAGAGGCACACTTCCTTTTAGAGACATGCGTGGACTTTGTTTTTTCTGTAGATTTCTGAAATTACATACAAAAACCACATATTACATTCAGCATATTTAAGTGGAAACAACCCTGGGAGTGTACCAGAACCACCTTTAGGGGACTGCGCACACCCCCCCCACCCCCTGACCACCCAGGGGGTCTGCCCCCCCTCTAAGTAAGGAACCATACATGAGGGGGAACAATCCTTAGATAGAGAGGACCCTTCCCCAGGGAACTCTTACCTTTGGAAGGCTGGAGATAGCGTCCGTATGAGTTGCAGCATCTGCCTCAGACATGACTGCAGGTGGTTGCCTGTGTAGAGTCTCACACTGTCTCCACGTGTAGCGACTCACTCCAGCCTGAGCCTGAGCCCGGCCCCCTATCAGCACCGCGACCCGGAACCGGAGGTCGCAGGTCAAAGGGAAAGCGTCCGCCCCCCCGCCGGAAATGACGTCACCCGTCGTCCGGCCCGCTGGTTCCAAATTTACAAAGTACAGGGAGAGCGGACTGTCTCCATGCTGCGGCCCTGTGGATGCTATAGGGGTCCCCCACGACCTGATGCCGCGCTCGGCAAGGAAGGGGTGGCTTCAGCTGCGGTATGTACCGCCACTCTTTATCCTGGAAGCCCCTGCTTCCCTATGGATGTTCTCTTAGAAGGCCACAATCTCCCTGACTGCACCCGGCCTGGTTCCTCTGCACAGTGTCTCCCCACCGGAGGAAACACTAATAACTGAGGTCCGGCAGGGGAAGAGAGAATTTATGGGCTGGCGCAGTGTTTCCAGAGGAAGGGGAGGAGACTATCTCTCTATTGTGGCTGTCCTGAAATGACGAAAAGGGAAAAAAAGGATCTTCTCTGGCCTTGTTTAATGTGGGTATGACAGCGTTGGATATACCCCTGGCCTTCAAGACCTGAAATTCAACAGCTATGCCATTAAAGCCAGCGACTAATAGGCAGGATTGTACAGGGGGTCTTGGAACAGCAGGCCTGCCCTGTTTGAGAGGAGACAGGGGTCAACTGAATGAACCCTGATTGGGTAGCCCTAGAGAAGGGTCCAGTAATACAGAGCAAATTTTACTTCTAAATGCCAATATGTTCATGTGTACTTTGCTTCCCTGAAGTAACAGATTCCCTGAATTGTAAGAGATTGAAACACATCTCCCCAGTCCATGAGGATGGCATCTGTTGTTATCACCTTCCATGAGGTTGGGAGAAAAGAATTTCTAATTTTCAATGCTTGATTGGTGATCCACTGAAATAGGGAGATCCTTGCTAGTCTGGAGACAAGCACAGGCAAGTACAGAGATGGAGCTGTTTGTTCCAGGACAAACAGAATGTTGTGTTGGAGGGGCCTTGAGTGGAATGTAGCGAACAGTTTCAAATGAGGCCACCATGAGGCCTAGGACTCTCATGGAGAATCTTTAAGTAGAAATAAGGGCTAATAGTATCTAAGTGTAAACCTGCTCCCACACCCATTCTAAGCGCTCTACTATCATGTATAGGTGTATACTTACCTAATCTAAGGGTGCTCCAGTCCTGGTCACGCGATTGGCTCCCAGCGCTGGCTTTAGGGACAGCGGACAAAGGATGCCCCATAGTAAGTCTATGGGCAACATCACCGCACATGCACTGCAACCATTATGGATGCTCTTCCTGCTGAAGCCGGCCACTGGAAAGATCACGTGGCCCAAACTGGAGTGTCCTTAAGCGATCCCTTGAAACCAGCGCTGGGAGCCAATCACGTGACCTTTAATTAGGACATCTTGTCTGGCAAGATATCCTCGTCACAGCACTAGATAAAGAGAATTACAAATCGGCATCATCTACTACCTTCTCAAATTTGCATTGATAGCTGACTTTCTGTGAATTCTTTAATATACATTATAGTGGTTTATAGCACATTGAATTAGCATTTTAAAGTCATTGTCAACATAACGAATAAAACACATATCATTTCCTGTAAAGACACTTTTTTAGAAGGTGGTTTGTGTCACGACAGGTTTCCTTTAATACCTGTGCCAGAAAAGGTTTCCAAGGATCCCACAATGCCCCAACTTCCAGTGACGCCCTTGTTTTTTTGTTGTTTTTTTTTTAAACAAATGGCATCATATTCCTAGTTATTCTGCATTTTCATTTAGATTCTTTGCATGATTTCTGTTCCCTGAGCTTTTTAAAATTTACTGAAGAGCAGCATTTAAAATACAAAAATTAATATTTATACATTTTTGGTTTCAACACAATTTGCGAAGCAAAGTAATGTATCCTCAAAACTAATTATAGAATACTGCAAATTGCAATTCTATAGCAAGAGTGGAGGCAATGTAGCAGCCCAGGCACCATGTGGTCTTGTAGACAGCAGTTAACTGTGACCCATAATAGTATGTTAGGTGATTACGCGCTATGGGCGGGTATTAAAATGTGTGTGTGTAGCTGCTGCCTCCACTACGACCAGTGGCGGCTGGTGCTCAAAATTTTTTTTTGAGGGGGGGGCTCAAACAAACTAAAAAATTCTGAAAAAAAAAAAAAAACCCCATCAATTGCAGCCTCACTGTGCCCCATCAAATGCAGCCTCACTGTGCCCCATATGCAGCCTCACTGTGTCCCATCATATGCAGCCTCACTGTGTCCCATCATATGCAGCCTCACTATGCCCCATCATATGCAGCCTCACTATGCCCCATCATATGCAGCCTCACTATGCCCCATCATATGCAGCCTCACTATGCCCCATCATATGCAGCCTCACTATGCCCCATCATATGCAGCCTCACTATGCCCCATCATATGCAGCCTCACTATGCCCCATCATATGCAGCCTCACTTTACCTTACACGCTCCAGCCGTGCGTTCCATGGAGCTGCTGAAGTCATTTCCAGTTTCCCTGTGGAACCGGGAAACCGGAAGTAACCTCTTAACTAGAAAAACAAAGCTCCCGACCATAGTAATACTACGGGCGATAGCTTTCGGTGCTTTGGATCGCGCCACAAAGAAGGTCAAAAGCCTGCAAATGAAGTGCCTCGTCTGCAATCTTGTGATTGCATTGACGTGGTGCTTGCCATAGTGCACTGTTTCCGGTGCCCGAACACAGTGCACTTAAAGAACATTTTTTTTCTATTTTTTTTTTTTTTTAAAAGGGGCCTTTTTAGAAAAAAAATAAAATAATGTTATTTAATTTTTTTGTGACTGCTGGGTGGGGGAGGCGGCACCTGTGCGCCCACTGTGAACAGGCTGCCACTGACTATGACTAACTACCGAGCTAGGGTCAGGAAATGAAATGGGGTATTTGAAAAGTGGGTATGGTGCTGCTTTAAACAATATGTGCCTAATAAGATGTGTAAAGAAATCCAATGCTGAAGCCAATGCAAAAAAAAAAAATATATGACATGCTACACATTTAAATACATACAGTGTAGCATAACAAAACAGTGATCCATTTAAGAATAGTTAGTGCAAGTAGCATATAAAGTGACCTATATAAAGTGCTCCAAATTATTAGACCTTGTGTGATTAAAAATGACAAAAAGGTTACGTATCCCAAGTATAGTGCTCCCACACTTTTTATAGTGCTGCTGTGAAACCCTTTTTCCTGGTGTTGCAACAAGAAGAAATCCACAAATACATGTGGTGTGCCTGGTGACTCCGCACCAGGGAATCTGCCATGGGTTTATGGGTCACAGGACCAACTCAGGGCTGTCTCTCCTTATCCTTGCTTCCACTGCCCCAGCAGTCTAATACATACATGGAAATATCAAAAACAAGCTCCATAGCGTAATTCCGTTATCCACGATTTATTAATAATAGGTTATGTTTAACTTAATGTAAGTGCAATATAGGGATCTGTCTCAAAATGACCACGGATCACGTGTCCCTGCTTGCTATGATACTGTATGTATCTACCACTTAGATAACTTAACACCTTGCCCCTGGGTGCTATGGCACTGAATGTATACACATCGATTATATGGGAAAATGGCCCGAGGCACATGCACCTGGGTTGCTAAGAAACGACACACACACATCCTATAGATTATCTACTGGAACTCTAAAAATAAACTGGCCTGAGGTCATTCATGCCCCAAATTGCTAGGATACCATACCAAATAAAAACCGGAGGCTGCAGCAAGATGGAGCCACTCCCGATGAGGTAGTTTGGGACGAAACACGTAGGGAAGACTTACAGCATCATTGCATTACTTTCGGTTTTGGGTCCATGGAACACATAGTGTCCCGCAACTTGCTGTTTTTTTATGCCGTTTGACGTTTTACCAAATGCAAGTGCAATATAACCTATTCTTAATAAATCTTAAATAACAGAGTTACGCTATAGAGCTTTTTATTGATATTTCCATGCATTTATTAGACCGCTGGGGCAGTGGAAGCAAGGATAAGGAGAGACAGCCCTGAGTTGGTCCTGTGACCCATAAACCCATGGCAGATTCCCTGGTGCCAAAAAATAAATAAATAAAATCAATGGGAGCTGCTCAAGTCTGAAAGTAGCTTTAACCTGAGTAGTTGAGGCAGTTTAATCAAAGATGATCCATAGAAAGTCCAGATAGTTCAAACGCCCTTTCAGGTGTAATTTTTCTCTGCTGCCACTTCTGGGACAAAATACTAACAATCTATTTCAAACTGGTTGGTGATAAAATCCAAAACTCTCCTCAGATTACTCTGTGATCTATGTTACTTGGACATTTATTAACTTGTGCGTAAACCAAATACCCCCCCTACCCAGTGGCGTAGCGTGGGGGGTGCGAGGGGGGCGTAGGCCCCGGGCGCAACATTTGGGGGGGGCGACATCCTGCTCCAGTATGTGTCACCCTCTCTCCATACAGCTAAATTCTGTTCTGTGACCCTGCGCTCCGGCCGCCATGATAATTCTCAGGCCGGCCCCTGGCGCCCTGTGATTGGGCGAAAGGGGTCATGTGCGGCAAGTGGGGCTGGCCTGTCCTCAATTACGGGGGGGAGCGGGGCTGGCCTTCGTTGTGGCCGCCGTCTTCTCCTGCTCCTCCTCTCCGGCCCGGGTCACCAATCATGTCGGCCGTCGCGGAAGGCAGTCTGTGGCCGCTGTCTTCTCCTCCTCCTCCTCTCCGGCCCGGGTCACTGATCATCATGACCCCGTCGGCCGTCGCGGCAGGCAGTCTGTGGCCGCTGTCTTCTCCTCCTCTCCGGCCCGGGTCACTGATCATCATGTCCCCGCCGGGGCAGGCAGTGTGACAGTCGGCGGCGCAGAGGCAGAGCAGATGGAAGAAAAAAAAGGTAAGAGACTCACTCAGCCCGGGGGGAGTAGATATGGTCTGGGGAGAGGGAGCAGCCAGAAAGTTAGTGTATAGTGTAATGTATAGTGTTGTAGGTAGTGTATAATGTATTGTGTGTAGTGTATTGGTCTGTGGGTAGAGTGTTGTGTAGCAGTCAGTATGTAGTGTATCGAGTAGTAGTGGTCTGTGGGTAGTGTATTGCGTAGTGGTCAGTGTGGTGTGTGGTCAGTGTGTAGTGTAGTGTAGTGGTCAGTGTGGTGTGTGGTCGGTGTGTAGTATAGTGGTCAGTGTGTAGTGGTCAGTGTGGTGTGTAGTGGTCAGTGTGGTGTGTAGTGGTCAGTGTGGTGTGTAGTGGTCAGTGTGGTGTGTAGTGGTCAGTGTGTAGTGGTCAGTGTGTAGTGTAGTGGTGTGTAGTGGTCAGTGTGGTGTGTGGTCGGTGGGTAGTGTAGTGTAGTGGTCAGTGTGTAGTGTAGTTGTGTGTAGTGGTCAGTGTGGTGTGTGGTCGGTGTGTAGTGGTCAGTGTGTAGTGGTCAGTGTGTAGTGTAGTGGTCAGTGTGTAGTGTAGTGGTGTGTAGTGTGTAGTGTGTAGTGTGTAGTGTGTAGTGTGTAGTGGTCAGTGTGGTGTGTAGTGGTCAGTGTGGTGTGTAGTGGTCAGTGTGGTGTGTAGTGGTCAGTGTGGTGTGTAGTGGTCAGTGTGGTGTGTAGTGGTCAGTGTGTAGTGGTCAGTGTGTAGTGGTCAGTGTGTAGTGGTCAGTGTGTAGTGGTCAGTGTGTAGTGGTCAGTGTGTAGTGGTCAGTGTGTAGTGGTCAGTGTGTAGTGGTCAGTGTGTAGTGGTCAGTGTGTAGTGGTCAGTGTGTAGTGTAGTGGTTAGTGGTGTGTAGTGGTTAGTGGTGGTCAGTGTGTGGTGGTGTGTGGTTAGTGGTGGTCAGTGTGTAGTGGTCAGTGTTGTGTGTAGTGGTCAGTGGTGGTCAGTGTGTAGTGGTCAGTGTGTGGTGTAGTGTAGTGTGTAGTGGTTAGTGGTGTGTAGTGTAGTGTGGTCAGTGTGCATTGTAGTGTAGTGGTCAGTGTGGTGTAGTAGTCAGGGTGTAGTGTAGTAGTCAGTGTGGTGTGTGGTCAGTGTGTAGTGGTCAGTGTGTAGTGGTCAGTGTGTAGTGTAGTGTGGTCAATGTGTAGTGGTGTGTAGTGCTCAGTGTGTAGTGGTCAGTGTGTAGTGGTTAGTGGTGGTCAGTGTGTAGTGGTTAGTGGTGTGTAGTGGTTAGTGGTGTGTAGTGGTCAGTGTTTAGTGGTTAGTGGTGTGTAGTGGTCAGTGTTTAGTGGTGTGTGGTGTGTAGTGTAGTGGTCAGTGGATAGTGTAGTGTATTGTGTAGTAGCATAGTGTAGTGGTCAGTATAGGAATCAGGTAGGTCAGTGTGTGGTGTTTAGTGTAGTGGTCAGTGTGGTGTTTAGTGGTCAGTGGATAGTGGATTGTGTAGTGGGTAGTGTAGTAGTATAGTGTAGTGGTCAGTATAGGAATCAGGTAGGTTGGTGTGGTGTGTAGTGGTCAGTGTATAGTGGATTGTGTACTGGATTGTATAGTGTAGTGGTCAGTGTGTAGTGTAGTGGTCGATGTAGGAATTGTGTAGGTTGGTGGGGTGTGTAGTGGTCAGTATAGGAATCAGGTAGGTCAGTGTGTAGTGTAGTGGTCGATGTAGGAATCGTGTAGGTTGGTGGGGTGTGTAGTGGTCAGTATAGGAATCAGGTAGGTCAGTGTGTAGTGTAGTGGTCGATGTAGGAATCGTGTAGGTTGGTGGGGTGTGTAGTGGTCAGTATAGGAATCAGGTAGGTCAGTGTGTAGTGTTGTGGTCCTTGTAGGAATCGGGTAGGTCAGTGTAAGGGTCAGTATAGGAATCAGATTAGTGGTCAGGTAGGTCAGTATTATTGTAGGAAGGGAAGGGACTCAGGGAGTGCGAATTGTCCGCAGGTTAGGGGGCGCAAATTACTTGCCTTGCCCCGGGCGCTGGCAACCTACGCTACGCCACTGCCCCTACCCCCAATCTTTGGCAACTAGGCTGTCAAGATGGACTATCTGTCACATGGAAAGACTGATCTCTCACTGCTGGACAGGATTCCTTTAACTGCCTTACCCCTAGGCCAATTCTGACATTTCTGTCACGTGTGGAAATATTAGCCTTTTTTGCTAGAAAATTACTTTGAACCCATCTATTTTTTAAAAGCGGAGACCCTGGAGAATAAAAGGTTTTTTTTCCCAATTTTTTTTTTTATGTTGGACGATATTTGTGCGGCAATTTTTAAAAAATGTAACGAAGTGAAAAAAACAAATACACGAACACCATCCAGCAACTTTTTGGCTCCTATGTGATGACAAAAGGTGGGTTAAAAAAATAAAAAGGGTTTTTTGAATATTGCAAAACAATTAAAGTTAGACCCAAGCACATGAATCCCCCCCTCTCAAAAAAATGTTGAAGCCCCCCTTCCCCCAAATATATGCATGAACGTAGACGCACACCCCAGGGGCACCGATGCATGAAAACGTTGATTGTGATATAAGGTATAAGAATATAAGGTACTGAAGTTTGTCACCATTTCACAGGCGCACACAAACTTAATGTTTGACATGTTAGCTATCTATTTACTCGGTGCAACCACGTCTTATATTTAAAGTGCCGTTCAGCCTAGAAAAAAAAAAATGAACGTCAGCAGCTACAAATAATGTAGCTGCTGACTTAATATATGGACACTTACTTGTTCAGGGAGTCCGTGATGTCGGAACTCGAAGCCGACCTTCGGATCGACTCCTGGGTGCTGCCGCCACCATTCCTGGTAAGGGATGCAGGAATTGAAGACTTTTGGCATCACTCCTGGTTCCATATTGCGCATGCGTGAGTGGCACTGCGCGTTCTGAATGGTCCCGGCTGTCTTCTGGGACCTGTGTGTCTCCAAGAAGACAGCGAGGGGGGGAGGGGCCGGACATGGCGTAGTTTGCCGTAGAAAGTGCGGTGATCTATGCCCGGAAGTGGGAGCAGATACCTGGATTTGACAGGTATCTGCTCCCCCTCCCCCCTGAAAGGTGCCAAATGTAACACCGGAGGAGGGGAGGAATCTAATAAGCAGAAGTTCCATTTCTGGGTGGAACTCTGCTTTAAGCAAAGATTTATTGCGCCAAAGAATTTTGTTTAGTGTATGTTTTTACTGAAATTGAGTTTCGCTAATATTGTGAGACAAAACTAAAACTGCCACCATTTTATTCTCTAGGGTGTCTGCTTTCAGAAAATAATGTTTTAGGGGTTTTATGTAATCTGCAGGCCTAAAATATTTTAAGCATGTGTGGAAAAAAAAAATGCAAAAAACAGGTTTCCCCGCCATCAGAACACAATAGCGCAGCGGGAGTGATTTACACATCGAGTGTGTGGACGGAGGGCGGAAAATATTATATATATATATATATATATATATATATATATATATATATATATATATATATATATATATATATATATATATATATATATATATATATATATATATATATATATTTATTTAATTTATTTAATTAATTTATTTATTTATTTTAGTTCAATCCACTGGTTGGGGAAAAAAAAAAAAAAGGAAGAAAGGATGGTTAATTTATGGCTGCCCTTACCTTGTCAATGGGCAATACATTTCCATGCAATTTGTACTGCTTTTTAAAATCTTTAAATAAGATTAAACATAAAAATGTTTTCTATGTTAAATTTCCGCTTTAGCAAAACCCAGTGCCATCATGTAGATTCTCTTGTTATAATCGATACTGTACAGAGGGTTGATTTATTGCGGTGTTCAATATATAATCTGAAAATTTACAATAAAATACTCTTGTCCCGGGATTAGGCTGACCAACAGAAGACAGGAATATCGAACAGACTCCATAATTTGTTAGCCAAAAGAGTCTGTAATGACTTCCGTGTGCGCAGCTAGACGGAAATAATCATAAGACACAGCACAATCTAAATTAACCATGACTTACTGGTCTTATTATAGTTCTAATCTATTACAGCCTCCTGAGATCACATTGCACTCTTCATAAAACATTAATAAAAAAAAGTTGCAGAAAGTCATAAAAATCAACGGTGTTTGCAGCAGAAGCTAGAGCAGCAAAGCTGTATTACAAAGACAGAAATTCAATTTGCTTAAGAAATTCCATTGACTAGAGCCAATAACTATTGAGCAGCCATTTTCAACCAAGGTTCCACATTAAGCGCTACCCCTGCAGTAGTGGCTTAGTAATTTGGGTTCTCTGTTCTGCACCTAGACTCCAAGAACAACCTCAGCCCCTCTGACACACCTGATTGAATAAAAGTTACTGCAAGCTCTTATGAGGACACGAGTATAGATACCTTTAACTTGGCTGTGAATTTGCACCAGGAAAAAAACACAAGACAGTTTAGTGGTAAATTAACTCAATGCATTGGTACAGGTTAGATTAAATGAGCATAAATTAAAACACACAAAAGTAGATTCAGACAGTTCACTAGACCGTATAGTCACTATGCCAAGAAAACTTAGAATAGAGTTCCGTACCACTAGACAGGGATTAACTCATGAATCAGCAATACAGTGCATATAAGCGTTAACTGTAATAACTAGTCTTGAGTACACTATAAGAAAAAAAGCTAGGATATGGTGCAATGTCCCTTGAGAGGTACTTGTTAGCATAACCAATAGGTAAAGGTCTCTGTATAGCAGTTGTAAAAGGGACATTCCTTAGTGCCAGCTCTTCAGCCGGATAATGTTGGGGCCCAGTTGTATTATTGATACACATAAAAATAGTCCCAATGAAGCCTGCAGGCATTCATAAGGCCACTAAATTGCTGTATGGTTGGTTTCTCAGTCTCACCTGCAGCATATAGCAAAACCCCCACAGTTCAACAGTCCCAGCTGCAGCTCACAATCTGGTCACACAGCAATAAGTCCACTCTCTGCTTGCCACCCTGTTAACTCTTTGTTGGCACCCCTGAACTGAGCACACTGGATCCCATGCAGGCCTCCGATATTCAGCAGTAGTGGAGCACACTGGACAGCCATGCGCACTCTCCGGTCTCCCTCATGGCAAAAGAAGGTTGCGTCCTGTACAGCCTGGGAAAATGTAGCTCTCTCCACTCCTCCCAGCAATCTCCTCTCTGGGGAATGTAGATCAAAAGCTCTTGATTACAGTAGAGTCTCTCCTCAGGACTACAATTCCCACAGCGCACTGCTGCCTGACAGTCTATTGAACACTTCCTGCTCAGTAGCTCCCTCCTCTTGCTGACATAGCTGTTAACCAGTTCAGGACCACAGGGACAGCAGCTACAGAGAGCAGTTGCAGCCAGTGCTTCACTCTCATTTTTAGCCAATCACCTGGCTACACATGGAACCCTGGGGTTCCTCCAGACTAGGGGTTCTTTAAGGAACAAGCAATTTCAGACTTTTAGTTAACTTTTGACACCAATAATCTTTCTATAAATCTGCATTCAAAAGGGGAGAGCATTCTTCTCACTGACCACCAATGAAAGGAGCATTTTTCCTGTTGACTACCAGTGTAATTGCCCTTTCCCGGTGACCACCACTAAAGGGGGCCTCTTTTCTAACGAACGCCAATGTAAGGGGGTCCTTTTCCCAAAGGCTACCAATCTAAGAAGGCTTTTCTCCACTGACAACCAATGTAAGAAGCAATTTCAACTATGCAAGGGAACAACAGTTTTTGTCTGCTTGTTCTTTTCCCTTTTTTGCTGGACATCACCATCTTTTGTTTTATTTTATTATTTTTACAGAAAATGATATTGAGTAGATCAGCCTTAGGTGTCAAATACTCAACTATGCCACTTTTTTTTTTTGGTTCTAGGTCTCAACTTACTGTTGACATATAGCAAGATTGAGAAAGGCTGAAATGGGGACAGATATGTGCCTGTCCCCACAAAAAAAAAAAAAAAAAAAAAAATTAAAGCAAAAAATTAAAATACAGTCTGTGCAGTTAAAGCAGAGTAAAGGTGCCAAACACCCACTACCATGCAGTTAAAACCCTGGGGTCTGGCCCCTGAACGGGTCCCTTGAGTGCATGCCTGCTGGTAAGACAACAGCGCCAACAACCTGTAAAATCCTGGTGGATCCAGGGGTCCTTTACTGAAAACAGAAATGTACATGAAGCATTCAGACAGTGATAATGACTTCTCACCGTTCAATTAACAGACATGTGCACAGAAAACAAATTGTTGTGTCAAACTTTAGATGTACAGAGTAGAGTAGTACCGGGCAGAGTAAAATTGGCCATATATAGCTCAAATTTCAGGAGATTCCTACTAAGCCCATTTAGCTTTTCTAGTCACAGCCATCTTGAGTAAGGTCAGATAATTAATTTAGCATTTACTTCCAAGAATCCCTCTGACCTACTAACAGGCATGCATGTAGTGCCCCGTACACACGGTCGGATTTTCCGATGGAAGATGTCCGATCGGAGCGTGTTGTCGGAAATTCCGACAGTGTGTGGGCTCCATCGGACATTTTCCATCGGATTTTCCGACACACAAAGTTGGAGAGCAGGAGATAAAATTTTCCGACAACAAAATCCGTTGTCGGAAATTCCGATCGTGTGTACACAAAACCGACGGACAAAGTGCCACGCATGCTCAGAATAAATAAAGAGACGAAAGCTATTGGCCACTGCCCAGTTTATAGTCCCGACGAACGTGTTTTACGTCACCGCGTTTAGAACGATCGGATTTTCCGAAACCTTGTGCGACCGCGTGTAGACAAAAAAAGTTTGAGCCAACATCCGTCGGAAAAAATCCTAGGATTTTGTTGTCGGAATGTCCGAACAAAGTCCGACCGTGTGTACGCCCTATAGGAGGTACCCAGATGTCTTCCTCTGTGTTCCCTCTATTCACTCATCTATATGAACTGTCCCTACTTCATTTGTGGGGATTTACTACATTATTCAGACACATATCCAGCTACTTTTGTCACTATTTTAGTTTCCTTGCTCAATAATCACTAATCATTCCTTTCATACCCCCATCACAGGTAGTATAGTCCTAACTCACACTCATTTTTGTAATACATCCCCTTACATTAGGGTTATAAATAAATTACACACGTTTTAATTCACGGTTTCTGGTTTTTTTTTTTTGTTATTCTTTTTTTTTTTTTTTTTTTTTTTAATAAATAAAAATGAAAAGTATTAATACTATCCATTATTTTTAACTTTTTTTGTCATTTTTTTCATACCATTGCCGGATGAGGAATTTTCTTGTATTTTCTGACCTTTTGGATCATCTAAGTCCACTATTTAATATATTCAATACATTTAATATGTCCATTATTTCACACATCACAAGTTCTTCTAGACTATTTTACTTTATAGTTGATCTTTGATGTAGTATTCTATGGAACCTTTGCAACCAGATTATAGCATTTATAACTGATGGTAATTCGATTCACATTAATTCAAGAAGATACATGACAAGTCCAGCTCCTCTGTGTTATACTTTATTTTTAGTTGGCTACATGTACCTTTTGATTAGAATTTTTTCACATTTTTAAGGCTCTGTTCACACCTAGGCATTTTTGGGCGTTTTTCTGCTGTAAGCCTCAGCTCTAAAAATGCTCAAGACAAATCCCATTCATTTCAATAGCCCCTGTTCACATCTGAGCGTTCTGTCGCCTGAAGCAAAACACCCGTCGCTCAAAAAAGTACAGGAGCTTCTTTTTTGGCAGATTACAGGCGTTTTCTGCTTTTTACATTGGTGACCTTTTGACCTGCACAAAATCGCGGCAAAAATCATGTGACTTTTGGTCTGAAACCGATACGCTCAGGTGTGAATGCAGCCTAAAACGTCTTTTATTTGTAAATAGTAGCAGCTGACTTCTTTGGCACCATTACACTTGTGAGGGTTTAAAGACAATTGTTTCATTCACCTGGGTGTCATGGGGTTGATCAGCTGCCTCTAAAAATTCCCAAATCAAAGGGGTTCCTTAAATCAAACAGGCTGACGAAGGAAGCGTGGCTTGCTTCTGAAATGCGTTCCAATTGGCTCTCACGGCGGATGGACTTGACAGCTCCTCTCTACGCTCCCTCTGGAAATACATATTTGGACAGATATCCGAACACCGGACGGACCATCCCGGTTATACAGGGCAGCTCGACACCAGCTCCCTCTGGATGGATCTCAGGCTGATCTCGCTCCCTCTATACAGCTTGCCTTCTTCCTATAATGAATAAAGACCATAACTACTGGTCCACAGATGGACTTTCCATCCACTGTGAACTGTCATCATCCCCCATCACACCCGCTTGTGAGTGCCATTGCCATTTATATCTTTTTTTATTTATTAAACACATGCCGACCGGGCCATAGCCGAAAGACGGCTACAGCGCAGTCAGCTTGTTCTGGGTGGGCGTCCATGGACGTCCCCTGGAACGCTCGCTCCCCTGAAGTGTCCGTGCTCGCCGGGTTCACGGGACCCGGCGCAACACGGATAACAGTAAACGGCCAATGACAGCGGTCCTTTACCATGTGATCACTCCCTCCAATGAGGGAGCTATCATAATGTCAACAAGCTGGGGTCATGCAAAGGTCCCAGCTCTCTTCTCTCCTCACACCGATACAGCGTGAGAGGAGAGAAGAGAGATCGAGTGTGGAACAGTGAGTGACCAGTTTTTGAAAGTACTACAGTGCCACTACAGTGCTAATCTGTGCCCTACAGTGCCATCAGTGCCACTACACTACAGTACCCATCTGTGCCACCACACTACCCATCAATGCCACTACAGTGCTCATCTGTGCCATCAGCGCCACTCGCACCATGCCCGCGTGACGCTGGTGGGAGGACCCTCGGGCGGAACAGTGGCCTATTAATATCCCTGCTTGGCTAGTTTGTTTTTGCTGCTTGTGGCTGTGGATCGTTACAGGGCTTCATACTTTGATACAAAATCACACAGGTACATTGCTTACACCATGTGGTGTTTCAACCATTTTACCGTCACATTACTACTTTCTCCCAGTGGTTCTGGGAGGTTATATGCAGCCTTACCTGTCCGTTTCAGTTTTTCCAATTTTCCCTGTATTCAGCCTCTTTCGCTCCACTTATTGCCAACATCTACGCACACATTTTGTTTCTAAAACTGGCTCCTACTTGCTGTCATTATTATTTTATACTTACACACAGATGGGTATTTTACCATATACTTACATCAGTCATATTCTTTATAGACAGTTTGGAGTCTGCATCTGTTACCATCAGCCACGGCAGCGAGAATTTCTTTTCCCTGTTGGGGAGGCTTGGTCGTGCTCTGTCCTGGGGGGCTCCTCTTACCTCAGCTCCCGGTGGAGACATTTGTGATGCTCCCTGGCCTCTCGGTAATCCACAGTGACATGTCGAGTTTTCTAAGTGAGTAGTGAATATTAACATTTTGCCGTTCATGCCCCTTTTCCCCCCGATATCTTTTTTTGCTACTGGGGTTAATATATGTTCAAAGCTACATACTCTTTTCACAGAACTGTTATAGGCATCAGCTCCTGATGAGGCGGTATTATTCCCCGAAACGCACAGAGATTGCAAAGATGCACACCACAATGACGATTATCTGAGGACATTAATTCCTTTTTAAAGTTTTATATGAATTTGTACATGGAGCAACAACGGGAATGTTATAATATACTGTCTACCGCTTTTGTTTAATGATTTTTTATTGTCTTTGAGTCTCTGTAATTATTTTTTACTGTAATATCTATTTTTGACTGTATGTTGTCATGCTTATGGTTGGTCATTAAATGATCTTTTCTACATCCAGTTTCTCTTTGTGCCTCACTCAAAGTCCCAAACTGGCCCTTTACTTATATTAAAATTAGGGATAGAGGCGCCTCTGGTCCCGAGGTGCTTCATTTAAAGTCCCAACCCTCCTTTTGTTCTCAGCGCCACTATAGTGCTCATCAGTGCCCATCAGTACCACCTCTGCTATTTCAGTGCCCATCTGTGCCGCCAGTGCTCCGTCAGTGCCACACCAGTGCCCAGTGCCACTAAAGTGCTCATCTGTGCCACCAGTGCCACTACAGTGCCCACCAGTGCCACGCCAGTGCCACTACAGTGCTCATTGGTGCCACATAAGTGCCAATACAGTGCTAATTTGTGCCATCAGTACCACATCAGCGTCTCTAGAGTGCTCATCTGCACCACTACAGTGCTCGTCAGTGCCACTACAGTACCCAATAGTGCACATCAGTGCCCATAAGTGAGTGGTCATCAGTGCCACCATATCAGTGCTACCTTATCAGTGCACATCAGTGCATTCTCAGTGTGGTGCATTAGTGTACAGCAGTGCGCCCTCATCAGAACCCAGCAGTGCACCCTCATCAGAACCCAGCAGTGCACCCTCATCAGAACCCAGCAGTGCACCCTCATCAGAACCCAGCAGTGCACCCTCATCAGAACCCAGCAGTGCACCCTCATTAGACCAGCCTCATCAGCACCCATCAGTGCAGCCCTATCTGTCCAAGTGTCCCTACCACAGCAGTTTGTCACCACAGCCCAGTCACCAGTATGGCAGAAAAAAAAATGTTTCCGCTGAGGAGGCATACCAACAGCTTAGCTTGACCGACGAGAGCAGCGGGGAGCTCTGAGTCTGCGTCTGATTCTGGTTCAGAATATGAACCCGTTGTAAGCAGTGGGTCTGACACAGAATCTGAGAAAGAGCAAAGTGTGCTCATGAAACGGTGGCATTCTGGCATGGAGCAGCAAGCTACCACAAGTAGTGCTGTGGCATCAACCAGCAGCTCAATGCCATCCACGAGAAATGCAGTGGCATCAACTAGCAGCTCAGTGCCATCCACCAGTAGCACAGTGCCACCCAAAAGAAAGGAAGTACCACTCCAGCAAAGACCAAGAACTAGCAGGATGTCATCTCGGCCCCAAAGCGTTAGGACTAATGCCGGCCTTCTCTATGCCCTTGAAAACACTCTGTGGCTTCCCCCTAATTCAAGAGCAGCAAACACCCCCCCCCCCCCCTTTCACCGCCCAGCCAGGTGTTCAGGTGAACACAGAGAATTTTGCCCCTATTGATTTTTTTAATCTAATTTTTACCCAAGACCTATTATCCTCCATCGTGGCCCAGTGCAACCTCTATGCACAAATCATAACAAGCAACCCTCGTTCAAGCCCGTCCCTATGAGTGGAGAGCATTGACAGTGGAGGAATTTAAATTATTTTTAGGCCTAACATTAAATATGGGACTCAAAAAAAAAATTAATTATACTACTATTGGTCCACCAACCCCATCCACCACATGCCAATCTATTCATCCATTATGCGAAGATCAAGATACCTCATGATAATGAGTTTCCTCCATTACAATGACAACACCAAGTGCCCTCCCCGTAATGACCCATCACATGACAAATTATTTAAAATTCGGCCACTTCTAAATTTATTCTCTGAGAAATTCCCCCAGTTATTTATCCCCGACCAAAATACCTCTGTGGATGAGTCATTGGTCCACTTCACAGGCAGGCTTGGCGGCAAGCAGTTTATCCCCAGCAAATGGGCTCGATATGGGGTTAAGCTCTACAAGCTATGTGACCGAGAAACTGGGTATATCTACGCCTTCCGGGTGTACGAAGGGAAGGACACCCAACTGCAGCCCCCTGAATGTCCAGAGTACATCAGAGCAAGCAGGAAGGTTATTTGGGAGCTTGTATATCCACTCCTTGGAAAGGGTTACCACCTTTATGTGGATAACTACTATACTGTACTATACTATACTACTGCGGCCCCTCTTCCGCAATCTTTACCGCAAGGACACTCCAGCGTGTGCTACAGTGCGAGCCAATAGGAAGGCATTCCCGCAAAGGCTTGTTACTGAAAGACTACGACAAGGGGAGACGGCTTCCTTGCGGAATGAAGAGATATTGGCTCTCAGGTGGAGGGACAGACGAAACGACCACATGCTCACAACGATCCACAACACCACCTATGTGGAAATACCACGAAGAAACGGCCCAATCCAGAAACCAAAAAGTGTCCATGACTATAATTTGTTCATGGGGGGAGTCGACTTCAATGATTAGATGATTAAACCCTACCTTCCCACAAGAAAAAGCTGCTTTTGGTATAAAAAAAAGTCTCCATGTATCTTTTCAGTTTGGCCATTTACAATAGTTTTGTTATTTACCGTAATAATACGGAGAGCCCCGTGTCTTATCTTCAGTACCAAGAAGAAATTATCTCCACCCTTTTGTACCCTGAAGGCGCACCAGAAAGCATTAGCTCGGATGCAGTGAGCAGACTCCACAAACGACACTTTCCTAAAAGACTCCCCCACCATTAAACAGCTCGGAAACGTCAGAAGAAATGCCGGGTATGCTCCAGAGGAGAAACTAGAAGAGACACCGTGTATTATTGCCCTGATTGTCCTTCCCAACCAAGCCTTTGTATTGATGAATGTTTCCGCTGTTACCATACTTCTCTACATTATTAGGGAAGTATGGTAAAGGTAATTGTCATTTACGGCCACACCCCTTAATGCCACTGTACATACCGCTGCCTTTTCCGGAACTGACCCTGGCCTGCTAAATGACCACGCTTCTACCTAATGCTAAACTGCACCTACCTCTGCCTTCTCCGGAACTCACCCTGGCCTGCTAAACGACCACGCTTCTGCCTAACGCTAAACTGTACCTACCTCTGCCTGCTCTGGAACTGACCCGATTAGGGTCTGGAGACTCAGAGGCTTCAAAGAGATTTGGGTGGGAAAAGCCTCTCAACCCTGTCCCCATTCTTTCCTGGCCTGCTACTTGGACCATGTTCCTGCTTACTACCAGGACCAATATTTTGGCACTGCTGGCAATGTCTCTACTCGCACTGACCCTGGACTGTATATGGACAGTATCCCTGCCTGTACTGACTATGGACAATATTCCTGCCTGCTGCCTGGACAATTCCATTCACTGTCGCTGACCACGTCCCTGCCTGCTGCCTGGATCAGGGCTCTCCTCCTGTGGACAACTGCTCTACGAAAACCACAGGTAATCTTTTGTTTACCCTTTGCTCAGCAGAATGTATTTTAGGGTGTAATTCTTTTCATGCTATGTGTTAGAAATATGAAGGGTCTTCAAAAATGTGATAGATTGTAGGGAAATTGGATGTGTAATTTATGCTCCTAGAACGCCCGAATGTGCTACTTCAATGTTGGGCCTCTATGTGGCCAGAGTGTGTAAAAGTCTCACATGTGGTATCGCCATACTCAGGAGGAGTAGCAGAATATATTTTGGGGTGCCGTTTGTGGAATGTACATGCCATGTGAGAGAAATAACCTGTTATAATGACAATTTAGTGTGAAAAAAATAAAAAATAAAAAAAATCTTAATTTTGCAAAGAATTGTGGGAAAAAATGACAACTTCAAAAAACTCACCATACCTCTTACTAAATACCTTGGAATGTCTACTTTCCAAAAAGGGGTCATTTTGTGGGTATTTGTACTTTCCTGGCTTGTTAGGGTCTCAAGAAATGAGATAGGCCTCAGTACATCAGGTGTAATCAGATGTGATCAATTTTCAGTGATTGGCACCATAGCTTGTAGACTCTATAACTTTCACACAGACTAAATAATATCTACTAAATTTGGGTTATTCTTACCAAAGATATGTAGCAGTATACATTTTGGTCCAAATTTATGAAGAAAAATTACTTATTTGCAAAATTTTATAAAAGAAAATATAATATTTTTTTTATAGCACAGAAAATAAAAAACCCAGAGGTGATCAAATACCACCAAAAGAAAGCTCTATTTGTGTGAAAAAAACGACAAAAATTTCATATGGGTACAGTGTTGCATGACTGAGTAATTGTCATTCAAAGTGTAAGGCACCGAAAGCTGAAAATTGGTCTGGTTAGGAAGGGGGTTTAAGTGCCCAGTGCTCAAGTGGTTAATAAATTGTGCTACACGATGCTTGCTTGGCACTTTTTTCCCCTTCCCTCATATAGGAGGATGTGCTTAGCTAAGAATGCCTCTCCTCAAAAAAAAAAGGCCATAAAGACTTCTGGGATTTATGACATCATTTTGTTCTAGAGCAGAAACCAGGAAGCAACTAAAGAAAGCACGAGGATTAAAAATAGTTAAAGCGGCAGTCCACCCGAAAATGGAACTACCGCTTTAAGTGATGTGACCCCCTAACAAGCCACATTTGGCATTTGGTCATTTTTTTTGGCGGGGGGGGGGGTGAGTGCATACCCTCTTTTTAGAGGCACTCATCTCCCACTTCCTCTCGGGGGTCCACCTCTCCCCCCTCCCTCCCTGCAATCTTCTGGGACACGTCACAGGTCCCAGAAGATTGCCCGGCCATTCACAGCATGGCTTGCGCATGCGCGGTGCGTGCCCGGCTGTAAAGCTACAGCCAGTCGCCCACAGTTACAATGCCAGCGCCGCAGAGAGGAGAGGGAGAGGAGTGAGGCTTCATTCGCCCGCATCGCTGGACCGTGGGACAGGCGAGTGTCCGATTAGTAAAAGTCAGCAGCTATACTTTTTGTAGCTGATGACTTTTAAAAAGGTGGAACTCTGCTTTAAACACTGATTGAGAGAGCTTAGGTACATGTTGAAGACTATTTTCTGCAAGGCATTATATATATTGCTATGGGGCAGACCTGAGGCCTTGCTCCCAAGCCTGGCTGTGTGCGTCCATAGACAACGTGACTCAGCCTCGCCCCCCTCACAGGATTTGATTGACATCAGGAGGAGCCAATGGCTCCTGCTGCCTCTCTGTCCTGCGAGGAGAGAACAGAGATCAGCACTGCTGCAGATGGGCACAGTGCTGGAACGAAATAGGACTTAGCTAAGTATATAGTGGGTGGAGGGGGAAATACTACTACTGGGACATTTTTGTTTAACCTTATTGCAGGGAATGCATTAAAATAGGAGAAGAAGAAGTATGCCCAAAGCCCTTTTAGCCATACTTCTCCTGTAGGTCACAGGAGTGCACTTCGTTCTGTACTCCTGTGACCCAGATTCAGCCGACAGCAGGCCAAAACCCATTGTCGGCTGACGTCACAGAGCCACTCCAGGCTCTGCAGGTATCCCAACAATAATGTCGGTATCTGCACAGATGCCTGCCTGGCAGATGACTCAGCTTCCCAGTGTGCACCCCCTCTATAATCCAGGGCTCCGGAGCGGAGGGGAATATTGAGTGATCAGCGGTATTGGATTACTCAGTTCCCCGGTGTAGAGCCGGTGGAGGACAAATGCAGCATTGGATCAATGCTGCATCTACCTAGGCGAGTATGAATATTTGTTTGCTGCACTTCTCTTTTAAAAGGTAAAAAATGTTTTGCATTTAGAACCACTTTATTTTCCTGGGAAAGGACTCCTCTCTGTTCATAAGCCCTCTCTCCTGGGTGGAGGCACTTCCAACTTTATTATCAAACCCACTCTTCGACTTAGGTGAAGGCTTTGGTTCTCTTATTTACCTCCAGGTTTAGAACAATATTCTGTTTGGGGAGGGCTATTTCTCAAAAGACCACCACCCCCCAAAGAGGTCTACATTCTCTATAAAGGTGTTGTAAAACCTCGTGTTTTTTCACCTTAATGCATCCTATGCATTAAGGTGAAAACACCTGGCAGTGACCGGTTCCTCAGCTCCCCGTTTTACTTACCTGAGGCCTGGAATTTCACCCGGCGGGGATGTGCTGTCCCTCTGCCCGGGGTTCTCGGCTCTTGATTGGATAGAATGATAGCAGCGCAGCCATTGACTCCCGCTGCTGTCAAAATCCAATGATGCGGGCGCCGGGGGGGCGCGGCCGAGTCATACAGCTAGGGACTCCGAATGATGGACTTGGGAGCGCGCCCGCAAGGTAAGCTCCCGGGAGAGCACTTCTCCTAGGAGGTTATCTGATATGGGGAGGAGTCAAGAGCCACCAAGGGACCCCAGAAGACGGTGTTCGGGGCCACTCTGTGCAAAACGAGCTGCACAGTGGAGACAAGTATGACATGTGTTATTTTAAAAAAAAACACAAAAAAAAAAAAAACCCATAATAATCGAAGCTTTACAATCACTTTAATTATGCAAGTTAAACATGAACAAATACGTGAATGAATACAAAATGTGTTTAAAGCAGTATTAAACCCAAAAGCAAACGTATTGCAGATAAACAATTCTTAGATGTGAAGGCTGCATTTGTTCTCTTTTTTAGGCTCTCTTATTTTCACCAGGTGATCCTGCCAGTAAGTCTGCTTTTCAAGAGAAAAGCTCTCCCGCAGTTACAGAGATGAGAGACCATTTAACTAACCAGGAGTTTTTATTTGTTTATGCAATACCTTTATCCCAAAAAGGAAAAAAAAATGGTTTGATGCAACTGCTTGCAAAATATTAGGTGGAGTTCAGCTGTTTGTTAGTGTATTCAAGTCTGTTAGTACTTCTACCACTCCTCTCCCCAAGACTGACAATGCTGCCTTCTTTCATTCAAAGTGGTGTCTGTATAGTACAGGAGTTGTGCTACTTGGCCAGATCCCCAGGTGAAAAACAGAAGGGGGGGGGGGGGGGGGGGGGGGGAGCCAAAAGAAAAAAAATAATGCAGCTACCACAGCAAATGATTAGTACGCTGCAATATATGAAATTTTTGATTTTGGGTTTAATACCGCTTAAATAGCAGTATTACATGAAAGTTAAATAAAAAAAAGTGCCCTAAGCATGGAACAAAGGTTGAAAATCCCTGATTTACACCACCAACTATGCTTTTCTTTGTGCAGCAACTCTCGTCACCTTTGTGGTCTGCTGCAATTTCTTTTCAGACATTATACATTAACATGCAATAAGCCGGGTGCTCGGAGAGGCTGTCTGCGATCCTGAAATTACCTTTTCAACATGACTGGGATGCCAGAAAACAAATGGATTTAGTCGGGTCCTTTAGCTAGGGCATTAATTATAAGGCAATTCCCTGTAGTTTACTGAAAATACCTCTTTACAGTTTTTCAGCAACAATCACAAAGAAAAAAAAACTCGTTTAATTGTTTGAAAAACAAAAAAATTACAGTAACAGCCATGCAAATGAACTGAGAGACAAGTAAAAGAAAGTCTAAAAAACACGCTGGTATTTTATGGGACTGTAAGCCGGCCATAGACAATTCAAATCTCACCCAGTTCAGAAGGGAGCAACCGAGATTCGAACCATATATGGGCAGACGGATTCCACACAAGTTGATCAATCAACTTGGGTACAACTAGCCTGTCAAATTTTTCAAGCGATTCTTGCCAGCGGCTTTAACCGCTAACAATAATCACTGTGTTCTGCCAACCTATGGTTGCAGGAAAGAAAATCAAATCATCTATGGCTGGCTTAAGATGCATGTGGATCCATGATAGCAAGAAACACAAAACGGATTATGCATACAGTAACTTGACTATCAATAACTGATCTTAGAGGTTCACACAGCATTATACAAATTACTGTAGGTTTTAAAGGAGGCGACAATTTGGTGGGAAAAAAAAAGTGAATTTTAGTTTTACGTGACTTTTGGGCACTAGGGGCAGCTTCCCAAACACTGGTAACCATCACTGATCCCCCCCCCCCCCCCCCCCAGAGTTTTGACTTACCTCCTGAGGTAAGTCAAGACATCTGGACATTGAATATGGCTGAGCATTAGTATAAACTGCATATGGAACCAAAACAAGGGTGGTAGACTGCCTGAGTTTACTGACTAAAATAGATAAGAGTACAGGCAGTCCCTGGGTTACAAACAAGATGGGTTCTGTGGGTTTGTTCTTAAAGAGGAGCTTCAGATCTCCTATCAAAAAATTAAAATTCAAATACTGTAGCTGCTGACTTTTACTGTTAAAGCACTTATCTGTGCAGGGATCCTCCCACGGTATCCTCGCCCAAGCCAATTCTTGAATCGGCTCTCAGGTGCTGGCACCATCTTGGGTAAGGAAAACTGGCAATGAAGCCTTTCCTACTGCGCATGCAAGAATCACGCTGATATTTCTCAATGGACCAGCTGCAGCGAGGGCAAAACTTCTGGCTGAGTTTGTCGTGGCAAGGTCAGCAGGAAGTGGCAGTGGGTACCTGTCAAAATCAGGTACCCACTCCCCCTTCCCCCCCACAAGGTGCCAAATGGTAAGGGGAGGCAGATAAGTGGAGCTTACCCTTTTAGGTGGAGCTTTGATTTAAGTTATATTTGTATGCAAGTTGGAACAGGTACATTTAAGTGCAACTCCAGCCAGACTTTAATTTGCATAGGGAAGGGTTACCTGGCCATGCAGTGATGTGGGATTGGCGACAGGTCTGTCAGACAGTAGGTGGCAGCATGTGGTGAGCAGCAAGATGACTGCCTGGCAGTTTCCGGGACCAGCGTGACGTCACACTGCCTTCGTTCTTAAAGCAGAGCTCCACGAGATCAGCGGCTTTCCCACTTCTCCCTCCTCATTGGCTTAGAGACTTCTGCTGCTGTCAATCACAGCCAGTAAATATATAGTATAGGGAACATGTAGCAAATTTGTATATATTTTCTTATATGAAGAATTTCAATCCAGTATTTAGCATTCTCATTTTCTACCAACAGGTGGAGCATTAGGATCACTTTTTCATTATTCAGTTACTCCTTAGGACTGGGCGTTTTTAGGGACGTTTGGAGTTTTTCATTCTGCCTCTAAATGTCCCTGCACAATTGTTTAGAGGAGTTTAAAAGCAGGGGATTTTAGAAGCAGAAAAAAAAAAAAAAAAACACAAACAACCAGTGCATCCAGGATCAGCAGAGTTTTGTCAGAAAAAACGCTTGGCGCACCCAAATGCGTCTAAACACGCCCAAGCGCTAGGCGCGTTTAGTGCCCAAGTGTTAATTCAATTCAATGGCTAGAATAAATTATTCTGGCCAAATAAATTTATGCCCAAGTGCTTGACGCATCTAAAACAAGTTTCACGCATTTACAAACGCCAAGCAAACGTTACAAACGTTGCTTCCGGAGGAAAGGAGTCTAGGACAGTTAGCAAAAACATCCTGTGTACATGAGGCCTTACTGTCTGCTAGTTTTGCTTACAGAGTAATCACTGTAGTTAAAAGTTGAAAGAGCAAAAGAAAATAAAAAAGGTAAAAAACTAAATCCCCTATACAGTGCCTTGAAAAAAGTATTCATACCCCTTGAAATGTTAAACATTTTGTCATGTTAGAACCAAAAACATAAATATATTTTATTGGGATTTTTTTGTGATTGACCAACACAAAGTGGCACATAATTGTTAAGTGGAAGGAAAATGATAAATGGTTTTCAACATTTTTTACAAATAAATATCCGAAAAATAAAAAACTCTGATAGCCCAAACAAAATCCGGAGGAACCCAAATTGCCTTCAGAAGTCACCTAATTAGTAAATACAGTCCACCTGTGTGTAATTTAATCTCAATATAAATATAGCTGTTCTGTGAAGCCCTCAGAGGTTTGTTAAAGGACCTTAGTCAACAAACAGCATAATGAAGACCAAGGAACACACCAGACAGGTCAGGGATAAAAGTTGTGGAGAAGTTTAAAGGGTTAGATTACAAAAAAGTATCCCAAGCTTTGAACATCTCACAGAGCACTGTTCAATCCATCATCCAAAAATGGAAAGAGTATGGCAAAACTGAAAACCTACCAAGACAAGACAACGACCCCAACATACAGCCAGTGCTACTATGGAATGGTAGCACTGGCTGTATCAAAGCATATTCATGTGTTAGAATGAGAAGACTTTAACATTGCTGTTCACAGACGCTCTCCATCCAATCTGACAGAGCTTGAGCTATTTTGCAAAGAAGAATTGGCAAAAATGTCACTCTGAGTGTGCAAAGCTCGTAGAGACATCCCAAAAAATACTTGCAGCTGTAATTGCAGCGAAAGGTGGTTCTACGAAGTATTGACTCGGGGGGGGGGCTGAATACAAATGCATGCCACACTTTACACATATTTACCAGCAAAAAAAAAAAAAAAAAATTATATATATATATATATATATATATATATATATATATATATATATATATATATATATATATATATATATATATATATATATATATATATATATATATATATATATATATGGGACATAATTGTGAAGTGGAAGAAAAATGATAAATGGTTTTTTATATATATATATACCCTGTTTCCCCGAAAATAAGACCTAGCGTGATTGTCGGTGATGACTGCAATATAAGCCCTACCCCTCAAATAGGCCCTAGTTAAAGTCCTTGTAGGTCTTCTTTTCAGGGTAGGGCTTATTTTCGGGGAAACAGGGTAGGGCTTATTTGGGGGGTAGGGCTTATATTGCAGCCATCACCGACAATCACGCTAGGTCTTATTTTCGGGGAAACAGGGTATTATATATATATATATTATATATATATATATATATATATATATATATATATATATATATATATATATATATATATATATATATATATATATATATATATATATATATATATATATATATATATATATATATATATATATATATATATATATATATATATATATAAAAACCATTTATCATTTTTCTTCCACTTCACAATTATGTGCCACTTTGTGTTGGTCTATCACATAAAATCCCAATAAAATACATTTACGTTTTTGGTTGTAACATGACAAAATGTGGAAAATCTCAAGGGGTATGAATACTTTTTCAAGGCACTGTGCATACATATTTTTTCTATACACATAACTACCATTTTTTCTATATTTTGCTGAAGCATCTTTTGATTTTATGACAGCAATTAATCTTTTAGGGTAGGAGTCTTATCAGCATGACACATCTTGTCGTGGGAATATTTGCCCACTCTTTGCAAAAGCACTTCAAATCTATCAGATTGTACGGGTATCTCCTGTGTACAGCTCTCTTCAGGTCACCCCACAGGTTTTCAAGTGGATTCAGGTCTGGGCTCTGGACGGGCCATTGTAAAACTTTGTTTTTTGTTGATTTGGAGGTATGCTTTGGATCATTGTCATTCTGAAAAGGTGAATTTCCTAATAGTCAGCTTTTTAGCAGAGACCTGAAGGTTTTGTGCCAAATTTGACTGATTTTTAGAACGGTTCAAAGGTTCCTACACCTCAACGAAATCCCCAGTTTCATCTGAGAAAAAAAACAGCCCCAAAGTATAATGCTGGCACCGCCATGTTTCACTGTGGGTATGTTCTTTTTTGGAGATTTGCAGTATTGGTCTTGCACCAGACATGCCTTTTGGAATGTTGGCAAAAAAGTTAAACCTTGACCAGAACACATGTTCCCACATGCTTTTGCCAGACTTCGTGCAAATTGTAGCCAGGCTTGCATGTTTTTCTCGGTAAGAAAATGCTTCCATCTTGCCACCCTACACAGCCCAGATATATGTCACATGCGATATATGACCATTACTTTCCAGAAATTTCTGCAGCACGTTTAGACCACAAGGGGCAGCCTCCGTTGGGAGTCCACCCCATCAACATGGGGAAAAGAAGCTTTGGGGTGGGCAGACCGCCCCCAGAGCACAGCCCATGGTGAGGGTATATGGCCTGGTATGGTTCAGGAAGAGGGGGGGGGCTGGTCTGCTAGGGTGTATGCTTGGATAAGGGTCTGGTATGGATTTTTGGGTTTAAAATTGAAACCAAAGGCAAACCATGTATGTATAGATAGAAAAAAGGGGGGGGGGGGGGAACAGTATTTTTTATTATTTTTTTATGAGCGATCACATTCCCTGTTCTCAGCTGCATAATAGCTGGGGGGAAAAGAAGCAACAGTACACGGAGTACCAGGGGTGTCTTTAACGTGGGTCAAAAAGGGGAAGCTGCCCTGAGCCAGTCATTTTTGTGAGGCCCAAAGCAGCTGCTCCTTGAGCTCACGCTGCCCACAAATTGTTTTCCCGGTGCAGCCGATCCCAGGGGCAGATTAATCATTCGAACATTGCCTGAGGCCAGTAGGGGGCACGATGAGAGGCTCCTGGCTTCCTATTGGGTCGCCAGCAGCCGCGTGCCATGCGCTGGATCAATGAAGAGCCGGCCGTGGGCCTTGCAGTACTAAGTGTGAGACAAGTCTCACCTCCCTCACCACCACTAACAGCACAGATTTGCTCCCGAGTCCCACAGACACTGCCTGATCACACCGGATCATGCAGTCATGTGACCAGCAGTGGGCAAGACTGTTCGGATGGTACACAGGAACAGGGGCTCTTGGGAGGGGGGGGGGCTGCTTGACTCATGTGACAGGCTGCAGTCTGACCGGTGCTGGAAGATGGCAGCCTGTGCGAGAGACATGTGCTGTGTTGCTGCTGTGGGGAGAGGGAGAGCCGCACCCCGAAGGAGTTAGTGAGTGGTACCCAACCACCACCACACCCATCACACTCCTATTGTGTACAGTCACACCTGATACCCTGCAAACCAATGTACACTTTATTATATGCCACCATACCCTGGGTACACTCACCAAACCCTTCACACACACACACACACACACACACACACACACACACACACTACACCTGCTACCCTATAGACCAATGCACAGCCATCCACTCCCTGTCATTTAAATATGCTATGCCCCTAGGTTACCCATCCTCCCTGTATTAGCCTTCTCTCATCACACCCTGTCCTAATTTTTCCCCATGCTCCTCCACCTCCATCCTGGACGCCTCATTCCCCTGTCAGTCTTTCCAGGCTCCTTCTCCTCATTCCAGGGCTTCTTCCTGAGCGCTTCTTTATTCCTTCACCATTCCTCCCGAGTGCCTCATCATTTTCCCCAGTTCTTCCTGTGCTCCTCCCAAGCTCCTCTTCATTCTCCCCCAGCTCCACCCAAGCTCCTCCTCATTCTCCTCCAGCTCCACCCAAGCTCCTCCAGCTCCACCCAAGCTCCTCCTCATTCTCCTCCAGCTCCACCCAAGCTCCTCCTCATTCTCCTCCAGCTCCACCCAAGCTCCTCCTCATTCTCCTCCAGCTCCACCCAAGCTCCTCCTCATTCTCCTCCAGCTCCACCCAAGCTCCTCCTCATTCTCCTCCAGTTCCACCCGAGCTGACAGCCAGAATACAATGATCAGCGTTTCTGGCTGTAGCCAGCGGCACTGATTGTTCACGAAAAAACCCGACAGGCCCAAGAAAATGTTTGCCCATGGTCCAATCAATATGAAAGACGGCTCTGCTGAGTACACCAAGCTCCCAGCACAGAATCTGACCATGGTGTGTTCTCCTGCTTACTGTGGTCAGTTTTTAAAAGAGAAAAGGATACTTTTTCATACAACCACATAATACAGCAGGCACATAATAGGAATATGAAATGTTGGGGTAACAAACACTTTAAAGAGAAAAAAAATAAAAAAAAATACAGTCCATCAAAAAACTTATTTTGATCACTAACGCAGTAAATGTCCCATCCTTAAAAAGGAACACAAGAAGCGTATATGTACTGCATGCTTAAAGGTTAGGTGTAATATTTTGGAGATAATTTTATTTTTTTCTGTAACTGAATCTGCCTGTCATAACGTGTTCCTCTTCTGGATCCTGAGAGAACCCTCCAGCTACTGGCAATTATCCAAGTCACTCAGGCATTGACACGAACGCCTGGAAGGACCCATCCAGTAAGAGAAGATGGAATCCACGCTGGATGGTCTTGTGACCGTAGCTTAAAGTGAATTGAGGATTGAAAAAAAAAAAAAAAGACCTTCCTAAAGCCTCCACAATTAGAAAGAGGGGAAAGAAGGGGTGTTACTTTGATCCTGGAGTTCAGCTTTAGCCTAGATTCAATCACTGATGCGGTGCAGGAAACCACATGCGATTCGTTGCACCGCATTCCTGTTTAAATCCCATGGATTTTTTTTGCAGTGCTATTTGAACCCATTAATTTTGTATGGCTCAAATCCCACTGCACCTGCACAAAAAAGGTGCATGCACTTTTGTTTGCCGCATTGGAATCGGATCACATGGGTGTTCACTTCCGATTCAATTCAGCCAATCGCACTGCGTTTTGCGAACCATTTTTTTGGTTGTTGTTAACATTGACAACTGCAGCGGTTCGCTTGAATGAAGTGCGATTGTGATACGGTGCAGGAAGCACACAGAAATTGATGCGAATCCCGCACCGCATCAGTGTGAATCTGGACTTAGGAAGGTTATTGTAATTAATTTAGCTCAACAATCAGAGACAGGACCGGGGGGGGGGGGGGGGTACTTTTAAGTTGGGCTTTAGGCAAAGCAGCCAAGTTAGCCTGGTGAACATTGAAAAAAAAAAAAAGAGAACACCACTTTACATTTTTTTTTCTCTATGCGCCCAAGAGGGCAGGGATCAGCAGTGCGTTACGCTCAGAATGCAGGGATCAGGTGGGGGGGGTGATGTGAAGGGCGGTAGAGGACACTGCTATGGGGCAGTGTCCTCTGCCCCCTTCACATCACCTAGCCCCCCACAGACACACAGTGTCCTCTGCGCCGCCCCCCTATAGCAGTGTTCCATATCAGTGCCTCCTACCCTTTGTACACAGAGGAGAGAGTGGTAGGCAGCACAGTTCTGGACAGAGGGCGGGAGTGGGAATTGGCAGAGTTACTGTTCATATTAACAAGGTGGTGATTGGTTGCTTAGGACCGCCCTGTGTCCTAGCAACCAATTACCTGCGGGTTAACTTAAAAAGATAATGTGGGCAGCTCCTCCTCCCATCCTTCGCTCTGAGCTGCCTCCTGCTCTCCATTGATGCTAGCATGGGGGGAGAAGAAAAAAGAAAAAGAAAAGAAAAAAGAAAAAATGAAAAGAACCGTGGACTGACACCTAGAAGGCGCGGCGGCTGGGGGGGGGGGTTCGAGAGAAAGACCACCTAGAAGACGGTTAAAAATAAATAAATCTTATACAGATGGGATGGGCGCCCCTCTAGTGGAAAACCCGGCCCCGTATCGCAGTGGTTCCCAACCCTGTCCTCAAGTACCCCCAACAGGCCATGTTTGCAGGTTTACCTTTATCTTGCACAGGGCTCAAAATTTCAAGTCCTGCGCTACTAGCCAGGAATCAAGGGTTACTCGCCACCAGTTGCCCCACCCAACACCTGCCCTGCCCCCCAACACGCCCTCACAAATTATCTCATGAAATGACACTTAAAATGTTTTATGCAGAATTCAATTCTAAAAATAAATATTAACAACTTTGCCCGTGTCCACCAACACAGCCTATCTGTGCCCACCATGCTGCTTACCCGTGTCCATCATGCAGGGGAACAGAGGAAGAGAATTAGCGGGTGGATGATGAGAGCGCCGAGGAACATCACAGCTTTCATTTCAATTACAGTGTGTTCCCGCTGCTCCGCGTCACATACAGCCCCGCCTCTGGCCGGGGAACTTTGATACACATAACTCATGACTGGACGGGTGATCTGTCTATCAAAATCCTGGGACCAGGGGGGCGGGGCTGTGTGTGACAGCGAGTGCAGGGAACACAAGACAATTGAAATGAAAGCCGCTAGTGATGTTCCCCGCGCTCTGATGATCCACCCACCTGCTCTCCTCTCTTCCCCTCTGCGAGCACTGGGAGAAGGACTCCCATACAACCCTGCATGCCGACGTTGCCACCCCCCCCCCCCCCCCCTTTAACAGGCAGGCATAGCTTGCCAGCCTTCAAAATCCACTCCCTAAATGCGAGCAGGTGAGTGGAATTTTTGAGGGCTGAGCTATTTTATCTAAGAGAAATTCACAAAACATGTCCTGTTGGGAGTATTTGAGGACAGGGTTGAGAACCCTTGCTGTATCGGACCATGGCATTTAGTACTGCTCTCCGCAGCTGGTGGATACAGTTAGTACCTAAAAAAAAAAAAAAAAAAAAAGAAGGAAGAAGAGTTGACTGATTGCTTCAGAAAGTTTACAACAATTTGTAAATTCTCCATGTGTTAAGAGTACTCTAGACATCAGAAGTGCTCAATATCACCTAATAGGGGTATTTGTAAATGACCCAATCCTTTCCCGAGCATTGTCTTGGCTGTGCGGGAGAAGGGTAGCACTGGACCAAGTCTTCAGGTTTTGCAATGAAGCAGACTGAAACTTACCTTCTGCTGGTGTGTCTCCATATTGGTTCAGCCATGTTGGAATATCATTCAGTGGAATGTAATCTCTGAGCAGCTCTTGGCGCCTCTCATCTTGTGACATTTTAAACAGTCGCTCTGCAACACAAAAGCAACAGAATTACTTTATGGTTATGTAACCTAACAAGCTATCCAAAGCAGCAAACTTTACTTATGTAGCAGTAGTACAGAAGTAATGGAAATCTACATTAAAAAGAATCAGTTATTTTTCAGGACTGAGCTGAACAATGACTATACTTGCAAAGTTGTATGCAACACCTTATTCCACCAAAAGTGCAATATACATTTGTATGGCCGTGCTGTGAATATGTGCAAAAATATTTATATAGAATAGTTTCGTGACTGAGGTCCATATTGCAAGTCCTGAATATCCAAATGAGTTCCTCTGATAAAGAGGGAAAAAAAATTTAATTATAATATAACTGCTGTCCATGAGGACAGAAGGGAGGGTACCAACAAAAAGTCCAGCATCATTGTTACAGGGTCTTTCACCAATGGTAGTGCTAATCATACACCTGTTTAATATACAGCACCATCTAGTGGCTGAAGAAAGACACAGCCTATACACAATGGAAGAGTGGCAAGAGATGCAGGGTATGTTTGGACCGGGCTACTAGCAGTGGTTAGAGGGGGAGGATTTGCCACTCCCACAGACGTATCCGCCTTTTTTCTTCAACTTAATACATATTAAATGCACAACTATTTTAAAGTACATTAAAAAGAAAAAAAAACATTTAAATATAAATATAACTTGTATAAATACTATATAATAACATGAATGTAGTTTAAGGAGTAGTAAGCACCAGAATACAGCAAGTCCCATCCTTACAAACCCGTTCAAGTTGCATGGGGCATCTGCTGGTTTTACTAAGGGGGAGGAAAACTGTGTACGCACTCAATCCTCCGCTACACCGACAAACGGCACTCCCCCAAGATCCGATTGATGGACATCCTCACGTCCAGAGCCGGTCTGTGGTCTCAATGACGTCAGGAAGTCCCCCGCACAAGACTAGGGGGGGGGCAGGAGCCACAGGGACTGGTCTTGAGTGGGGAGGATCTGTGGATTAGGTAAGTATATATCCATTCTTCAATCCCCTGTACAAAAAGGAGCAGTTAACCCTTGCAGTATGGGATTGCAAGAGAGTATAGCTTTAAAATGACATGAACCGGTATCTTTATTGTCCAAAAATACAACATGTACTAAATGACCCTGTCATCCATTTTTCATTAAATTGTTTCTTATTGTGTTGTTTTCCCCTCCATGTAATGTCCTCCATAAGCTCCAGAACTTCTCCCCCTATTTCCATTTGTCTGGAATAAGCATTGCATGTTAGTTGTGGCCATTTGCCACAGAGGGTGGCTATGCTCCCACATATAGTGGGATCATGGAGAATAAACATGACCACCCTCTAAAAAAAAATGTTTATATATATATATATATATATATATATATATATATATATATATATTTATATTATATTTTTAAACCAGAGTTTAGTGTCACTTTACCTGCTTGCCGTCCACCCTATAGCAGTTTTACTGCTACAGGGCGGCAGCTGTGTGCCGGATCATGTATATATACACGTGATCCCACACTTCTGGGTAGGTGGCATGCATGGGCAAACCGATCAGCCGGTGCCAGGTGCTCGATGTCCGCCGGCACCCGCCGATTGTCAGGCAGAGCACAGAACTGTGATATGCCCATGTGTTGGATAGCAACATGATTTAATATCTTACTTCTGGTATTTCACTTCCTGGTTGACACAGCCAGGTAACCTCAGTTGGAAGGAAACACATCAAAGCTTTATAAACCAGAAGAACAATGGCTTGGCTCAAGCCCACCTGCTGTGACACGTGTGGTTACAGGCTTCAAAGAGAATAAGAGCTAGCTGAGAAGGCACAGGGCTAATGGAGCTACCCCTAGTGGACAATACAGCATGCTTGCTGGAGAATGGGCAGACATTTAAAGGAATACCTCTCGGCAATATCTATTGGATAAAAGTCAAATGGGGGTGGTTACGAGTGGGCGTGTATGTTTGAATTAAAGGGGCACACAGGCTTTTGCTCTGTCTCTTTGTTGCTCAAAGCCTGCCATGAGGGTGTCCCTCTGCCATCTTGGGACTTTGATCTGACTGAGGGCTTGGGCCTAAATTCCATGTGGCCCAGACCCCTTTTATCATCCAGAACCAGCAGATGAAACCATGTGTGAGAAGTATCTTTGATATTTCATTGTTGTTATATGTTGTAGAGATATGCTGTTTAGTATAGTGTGTTCTGATGGTAAGCTATGTAACATTGCAATTTCTTGTAATACCTTTATGTCAGTTTTTTCCCTAATTTTGCTGTTTTAGTACATTCCTATTTTATTGGGAAATAAATGTAACTTGTTTACTAAGCAGAGGTGTTTGTTATATCATTGTGCTTATCAGACTCTTATAGACTAACTAATTATAGGGACTAGACAAATTAATACACAGATATAATATTAATTATTATAACGATTACTTCACTATGTAAGCAAGGCAGATCGCTGTTCTAACAGGGAGGAAGGGATGGATTTTGTGTCCCTGCAAAGCAGGGAATAAATTCAATCTCTACCCCTAGTAAAAGCACCTAATACAGTTCATATAAACACTAGTTAGGCACACAGTTAACCCTTTGATTGCACTGGATGTTTAAGCCCTTCCCAGCCAGTGTCATTCGTACAGTAACAGTGCATATTTTTAGCACCGATTACTGTATTAGTTTCACTGGTTCCCAAAAAGTGTCAAATGTGTCAGTCTGTCCGCCACAATATCGCAGTCACGCTAATCGCTGCCATTACTAGAAAAAAATAAACATTTCCTATAGTTTGTAGACTCTATAATCTTTGTGCAAACCAATCAATATACGCTTAATGGGATTTTTTTAACAAAAATATGTAGCAGAATACATATTGGCCTAAATGTATGAAGAAATTTGATTCTTTTAAAATTTTAGTTGATATGTTTTATAGCAAAAAATATTAGGGTTTTTTTTCAAAATTATCAGTCTTTTTTATAGCAAAAACAAACAAAAAAAACCCCCACAAACAGAGGTGATCAAGTAAGGAATACAACCTGGCCACCTCCATGCCCCAGCTCATAACTGAAAAGTGAAGGACGAGCAGAGTAGTGACGAACCATCCCTCAGGATTTCTCTGTCAGCATGTGCATGTAGCACACATGCTTTGCTTTTAGTCCTGTCCCTTCCAATCTTAGCCCGAGTTCTGCTGTTCACTACATCTAAATCTGACTGTACAATAACCAAGTACACCAAGGTTGGCAAGTTTAAATGAAATTGTACTTGGTTGCTGGTAAATTCTAAACTTGTATAAATAAATGCATTTCGTGAATCAATGCAAAGCGTGGTCTGATCGAATGAAGTGGACAGTATGATATAACCGCCTCGCCACTCCAGCTTGTCCAATCATGGAACCTTGTGCCTTCTTTCAGGAAATGCAAAGCATTCTCTGAATGGCGGTGGGGTTGAATGGTTGACCTCCTGGGTGCAGAATGCAGCAGAGCAACCATATGGCACAGGACCCGGAAGCAAATGGAGATCACTGGAGTAGCCGCATCTACTTCTTTAATATCCAGCTTCCAGGGACATCAGTTGGTATAGAGCTGCACGATTCTGGCTAAAATGAGAATCACAATTTTTGCTCAGAATAAAGATAAACGATTGTAACGGTGTAACATCTTCTTTCATATTATACAAAAAAAATTGGGCTAACTTTACTGTTTAATTTTTTTTTTTTTTTAATTCATTAAAGTGTATTTTTTTTTTTTTTTAAATTGTGTTTTAAAAATCTCTGCGCAAATACGGTGTGACATAAAATATTGCAACAACCACAATTTTATTCTCTAGGGTCTCTGCTTAAAAAAAAAATATCATGTTTGGGTGTTCCAAGTAATTTTCTAGCAGAAAATAATGATTTTTCCTTGTAAGCAATAAATGTCTGAAAAGGATTGGTCTTTAAATGGTTAAACTTCCTTCATTTACACCTGGAGTTCTTTCCTTTGATAAAAGAACTAAAAGATACTTTGTTTCTACTTATTTGTGTGTAGTGATTAAACTTGGCAGGTTGCCTGGATTTTTTTTCCCAGCTGTGAGAACTCTGCACTTGTTAAAAAGAATCATGACATGCTGTTTTGAAGATCGGGAAAGGAAAAAGATTGCAATTTCGATTAACGAGTAATCGTGCAGTTCTACAATGGTATTGTACATAGTTACATTGGTCCAAGCTGGACTAATGTAGCTACTTCTTAAATATTCATACCTGGAATTTTTCTTTGATTGTATTGTAAATGTGTATGCTCAGCCTAACAAGAATTGAATGATCAGACTGTAATGGCTATGACCAGCTTTAAAGACTTAAAAGAAAAGATAAGAAAAAGAAAGAAATTTGTTGACCATCTGACTATAGTCTTTACAGACATCTGTCTAACTTTTAGGCTGCTTTCACACTGGGGCTGTAGGGGGCGTCGGCGGTAAAACAGCGCTATTTTTATCGCTGCTTTACCGTGGTATTCGGCCGCTAGCGGTGCGGTTTTAACCCCCGCTGGCGGCCAAAAAAGGGTTAAAACCGCTCATATAGCGCGTCTATAGCCGCGCTGCCCCACTGATTTCAATGAGCAGGAGCGGTAAAGGAGCGGTGAATACACCGCTCCTTCACCGCTCCAAAGATGCGGCCTGCACGAGCTTTTTTCTTCTCCTATCAGCGCACCGCTTCAGTGTGAAAGCCCTCGGGCTTTCACACTGAACAAACAGCAGCGGCTGTTTTGGGTCGGTTTGCAGGCAGTATTTTTAGCGCAATAACGCCTGCAAACCGCCCCAGTGTGAAAGGGGTCTTAAAGAGGAACTGCAGTCTGCTCACATAATTTGTAATAAAAACATCTTTGCCATTCTGAAGCCTCCAACCACTTTGCATATTTTATAAATACTGTTATTCTGTACTTGCCAAATATGCTGCAGAAATCTCCCTCCACTGAGTCTGGCTGCAACCATTTTAACTGTGGGGAGCTGAAGCTGCTGCCTGTTCACTTCCTGGATTTACACAGACACACAGAGTAGGGCTGCAACTAACGATTATTTTCATAATCGATTAGTTGGTCGATTAATCGATTAATCGGTTAATAACCTTAAAAAAAAAAGTGTGGTGTATAATTTAGTTAATATGTAAAGTTTTTTAAAAAAAAAGCAATTTATTCTTAAATATCTCTATGCAGTGGTACATATAAACAACCAACTATATGTATAGGGAGCAAAATATTGAATCCACTCTGAGAATAACAGACAGAAGAGATATACTGTGTATACACTATTAGAGGAGATATACTGTATACACTATTAGAGGAGAAATACATTTTTTTGTCCAATTTGTTGTTGGGCAGATTAAAAAATACAAATTGCTGCAAAAACGCATTACATGATTTTCTGCAGCTTCTCCATTGAAGTATATTGAACCAAAAAAGCACCGTTTTGCATTAAAAAAAGTCCCTGACCCTTTCCAAACACGCAGCGGCTGAAAAAAAGCCTAGATATGAACGTGTCCCATAGAAAACCATGTTAACTGAACTGTAGTGTGTTTCTGCAAAAAGCACCAAAAAACACAAAGATGTGAACCAGGCCTAAGACGTTTAGTATCATAATGGAGTTAAAAAAACTAAAATGAGCCCTTTAGAGTACAAAAAAAGCAAATAATTGCTACTGTAAGGGATTCATTTTTTTTACTGTAGAACAGTGAAAGTAATATTTACAGTAGAGATTATTTGCTCTTTTTGTACTATAAAGGGCTAATTTTATTATTTTTAACCCCATTATGTTACTGGCCGATTAATCGATTATGAAAATAGTAATCTATTAATTTCATAATCGATTAGTTGTCAATTAATTGATTAGTTGTTTCAGCCCTAACACAGAGGCACACCTCCAGCTCTGCAGCTCTCATTGACAATCTTATGACTCATCCCCCCCTCCCTTCCTGGCAAACTCCCGAGATTTATAGAGAGCTATGCATGATGTCATAAGTCTAGGCCAGTGATGGCGAACCTATAGCACGTGTGCCACAGCTGGCATGCAGAGTCCAGGTTCATGGCGTGGGACCTTCACAGCAAGCAACGGCGAGGTGCGGTAATCTATGTGCACAAGTGAGTGGGCGGTCCCGTAGCCTCCGCGGGGAAGTTTACAGGTCTGAGAGCATGCAAGGGAGAGAAGAGCTTCACCACCTCCTTGACCTGTGTGCAGCCAGCGCAGCAACCCTGGTGCCTTTCGGAGCCTGGAATCGTCAAACCTCCTCTTCAACAGTGAGGCACTAAGAACAGGCTGACTGGTGGCCCAGAAGACGAGGACAGGCGGGAGTACCTTCCATGCCAGTCTTCGTCCTTGATCCGGGGGAGCTCTCTGCTCTGTTTCATCCAGCGGCTCCCTCGCATCAAGGACGGAGACTGGCATGGAAGGTACTGGGCACGATCACACACTGACTACCTACAAAGACTGGGACAGAGTAGGGACTGAAGATAGGGACAGAGCTAGCAGTCTCTCTCTCATCTCCCCCTTCACTCTCCTCTCAGCCCTCATTTATTCTGTGTCCCCCGCCCTCTACCACTCTCACTCTGACTACTCTCACACTCTCTCTGCCATCTCTCGCTAATTGCAGTGTTGGCACTTAAAATAAATAAGTTGGCTTTGTGTTGCAGTTTGGGCACTCTGGCTCAAAAAGGTTCGTCATCACTGGCCTAGGCTAATGACCAGACAAGAAACAGGAAGTGGGCTGTATAAAAGGTATTTACTGGCAGAAAAAAAAGTTTTACTATCCAAAGTTAAAACAACAAGGGCAGAAGATTTAAGATTTAATAGATGGAAAGATGAAAAAATGACTGAAGGTCCACTTTAAAAACGGAGTTCCACCCAGAAATGGAACTTCAGCGGATCTGATTCCTCCTCCCCTCTCCAGTGCCACATTTGGCACCTTTCAGGGAGGAGGGTGGGGAGCGGATACGTGCCAAAACCAGGTATCTGCTCCCACTTCTGGGGAAGGATCGCCGCAATCTTGTGCAGCGATCTACCGATCCACGCAAAGTCCTCCCTCCCCCCCCCCCCCCCCCCCCGACTTCTGGGAGACACACAGGTCCCAGAAGACAGCAGGGACCATTCAGAAAGCGCAGCGCCAGACGCTGGCTATGGGAAGAATGTAGTCTGCGGGTCTATAAACTTACCGCACTCCATAGACTTAAACAGCAAGACTTAGGCCTGCCCCCCCCCACTTCCTCTTCACTGAATTTGATTGACAGCAGCAAGAGCCAATCGATCCTGCTGCTTCTCGAATGCGGTGTGAAGACGAAGGGGAGAATAGATGCAGCCGTGCACAGCGCTCATCTCTTTTCCCCTCTTACTCTTCACACAGGGAAACTGAAAACGTTTTTTTCCCTTAATACAAATAAGGCATTAAAGGTAAAAAAAAGTTTTTAGATTTATTAATGCTTTAAGTTCTTTAAGTTCTTTCTTCAGAAGTATATATTGTACTTAGAATACAGTGGTCAGGAGTATACGATATACAGCCCAGTGTACAGAGTGCACTAGTCAGGAGTATAAAATGTATACTATAGTGTCTATATTAAATGGGTCCGAGAGTAACACATTTCATGCAAAGGCTTTGAGTGCGTAATGCAGACTGCGCAGCTCAGGAGCATGCAATACAAAGGGGAGTGCAAAATGCACGGAGTGTAGGGCTCAGGAGTGCTTTTCATATAGAATGCAGAGGCCAAGAGTGCATAACAGAGTTCAGGGCTTAGGAGTGTGCAATACAGAGCTCAGGTATCAGGATTGCATAGTGCTCAGATTGCAGGGGTCAGTAGGTGGTAATGTAAAGCCTGAAGGGGTCAGGAGAGGATAATGCATTGAGTGGAAGAGTAGGGAGTGGAAACCACAGAGTGCAGGGCTCAGGAGCATGCGTCACACAGATTAAAAGGGCCAGGAGTGCATAATGCACAGAATGCAGGGCTCAGGAGTGCACAACAAAGTGTACAGAGGTTAGAATTGGGTAACGCACAGATTGTAGGGGTCAGTAGTGTGTAACGCAAAGGGTCAGGAGTGCATAGTGCACAGAGTACAGGGATCAGGAAGCAGCAACGCAAAAGGTGCAGGAGTCAGGAGTGGGTAACAGAGCACAGGGGGTCAGGAATACATGATGTATAGGCCACTACAGAGGGCAACGATAAAGATCCTCTTCCCAGTATAACTCACCCCACTACACAGATCTCCACTCAAAGCCCAACCCCTTGGTACAGAAACCTCCCCCAATACAGACACCCCGTCCCAGCACAAACCTCTTAGTACAGACCCCCCTTCCCCAGCTCAGCCACCCTCCCCCAAGCACAGCACAGATCTCTCAGTACAAACATCCCTTCCAGTATACACCCCACTGTGGCAGTCGTAGTTCAGAGTGAGAAGAAATCCTCCCCTTAGCAGCGTCATATGACCAGAGCAGAAAGAGCTTATCCTGGCTCTGGACTGCCACTGGCCTGCGAGCAGAAGCACCATTCAACAGAAAAAAAAAAAAAAAAAAACTCTCTGGCAGTCAGAGTTGGCACAGCCTGCACCCCCACAGTACGCCACTGCTGTTTACAATCTGCTGTATGGATGCTTGATGCAAGGGTGACTGCCACAAGGTGCTTGTGTTTAATCATCTCCAATTGTGCCTATACGATCTGGTAAAATCCCCAAAACCTGGTTATCAAACTGTTCCTTTCTGGCAGGCACGGCAGATTAGACTTTTTTTGAAACATTGGGACCGACCTAAGAGTATGGACGACCACGCACAAAATTTGAGAGGTACTATGAGGAGAAGGAGCCCCTTTCCCATATTAATAAGGTATGTTTCCCTATGGGTATCCCTTTCCCATATTATTTCCCATATTATTTCCAAGATAAACGCTCAGTTGACAGCACCTCCAAATTTTTACAACAGACCAATGTCAGAAAATAATACATTTAATATTTAAATCATCTAGATGCACTAAGATACAGGAGCTGAATTATAAATTATTAATGCGTTGGTATTATACCCGTCACAAATGAACAAATTTTCCCCAGAGGGGTCGGATAGGTGCTGGAGGGGCTGTCAAGAGAGGTACTATAGCCCATATTTTCTGGACATGTCCAGTAATTAGACAGTTTTGGCAAGAAGTTCAGAGAATCACTCAACTATTTGCTGAATATCAGATCCCTGAGGACCTGGCCTTTTACTTATTACAATGTTCACAAATCCCAATGGAGAGATATAAGAACTGATATATGTCTCAGTAAAAGCTGCATCACCACGTGCTGGAAGGAGACAGGAGCACCCCAGATTTCTATGTGGCTTAACAAAGTAAGAAGAAATGGGATTATGGAAAATCTGATACCTATGCCTTTGGATAGAAGGGAATGTACTTTCCAAATATGGGCTCCCTGGGTGTTATTCTTGCAAACGGAAGAGGGGAAAAGGCTGAGTGGAGAGGAACTAGAGGAGTAGGCTAGGTTAGAATGTTAAATGCTACAAGATCCTGAATCCCGTTGGACGGGCGGGGGGGCACTGTGGGGGGTTGGGGGTGGGAGTTTCCTTTTTTTTTTTCTTTGGGTCTTCTGTTGCCTGTTCTAGAAGCCCCTTGTGGGGTTTCAGGCTTCAGAATGTATGTATGTATGTATGTATGTATGTATGTATGTATGTATGTATGTATAAAAATAACAGGATTACGTTCTAAGATTTAAAGATTATGTTCTGATTTGAAATCTGACTGCAAAAGTAGCATTATGTAACTATTGATTTACTTTTGTTTTCCTGTCAATAAATAAAGAATTGAAAAAAAAAAAAAAAAAAAAGAGAACTAGACGAGGGTACGTTTCCCTACGCACCAAAAAGCCACCTAACTAAAACTTAACCTTTATTGTAAATCATAAAAAGTATGTAAATGACCATAACAGGTATACCTATAGGAGGAGATCAATGCCATTATATAGAAAATGCATTAAAAATAAATAAATAATAATAATAATAAATAACATAACATCAACCCCCAGAGGTCAAAGGAGGAATTTTTTTTAGCAACACCCATTCAACATCTGAGAGATCAAGATCAATAGGGATATACGGGTACCAAGAGAGGGAGGAAGTTATATTTTCTACAGATCAAACCACCACCCAGGACAGTGATTTGCAGATATTTAATCTCTCTGATGTAACAATGACAGTTGACCATGTTGCAGTGCTGAAGAGAGGACTAGCTTTCTCAGGATTTCAACCTATTTGAGTGGGTAAAGGAAGTGAATTTATTTGCGAGGAAATTGGCCCACAAGAAAGAGCACAGGGTCAAAACCACTCAGCCTTTGAGGTGAGACACCTCTAAGGATATTGAAGCGCTGAGAATTCTTGAAAAACTCCAAAGTGAAGGGACTGGGGGCAGTGTGGAGGTGTGTAGACCCTATTCCAATTTTAAATCAAAGCGTGACCACACTCCACCTTTTCCCCAGGGTAGTCATATTCAACTGTTTGCCAAGTTGGTTGAAAAAGACTTGAATGCCTTGTGGGAGAAAAGACGGAGAAGGGATAAATCATTTAATCATATGCTGAGTGGAAAGCCCTGGAAAAGTTGCGTAATAACAAATAAATTATTATTATTATTATTATAATGGATCGGTCATTCTATGTAAAAATGTGCTATGTATTAGATAGAGATCCAAGGTACAAATACTTGAATGATCTGAGAAGAATACTAGAGAGGTATTGAACAAAGAATACTCTAAGGATGAATGCTCATTCATTACAAACAACCATGCTACAACCAAAACTTTTTACGCTCTCCCTAAGGTGCATAAGAACAGAGAAAACCACCCAGGTCACCTTATAGTTTCAGGGATACAAAATTTGACTGAAGGTACTAGCAGATATGTTGACTACATCCTTCGTCCATATGTCCATAGTCTCTACTCATATATTGAGGATACACTAGACTGTTAATAAACATCAAACTTGGGACTTAAATCATTTAAATACTTCCTTAATGATAGAGGTATACTTTTTCAGAAACACAGATTTTGTTCTTCAGCTTCTACAATTTGTGTTGGAACACAATTTCTTTTTTTTTTGTTATGGCAAATATTAGACAATGTGAAGGCACTGCAATGGGTTCATTCTGTGCACCAACATATGCAAATCTTTTCCTTGGGTGGCGAGAGCATACCATAGTGTTCACATAAGAGTTAGAACAATTTACTGTACACATTTTGCTATGGGTACGCTTCATTGATGATAATTTTATCCTTTGGCAGGGCCAAAAGGGAGAGATTTGAGGAATTTGTAGCAAGTCTAAATAATGATATTGGTATGTTTTTCACAAGTGAGGTTAACCATGACAGCATCAATTTCCTGGATTTTAAGATTGGGAGAGATGTGGATGGTACCATTAATACAACCATTTACCAGAAACCTACCTCCAACAAAAACTTGCTACATTAGGAAAGCCAGCACCCTACATCCCTTAAAAAAAAAGCATTCCCACTGGGCAATTTATGAGAGCTAAAAGAAACTGCTCTACTGACGCAGCCTTTTAAAATGAAAGTCTTCAACTGGTGGACAGGTTCAGTAAACGAGATTATAATCTCAATGACTTAAGAAAGTAATATGAAAAAGGTAAGCACTGTCCCAAGGGATAGTTTACTTGGACAAAAACGGACCGACCAAGACTGATGATGATGCAGGCATGTGTATTATTAGGGACATACTCAAAATCAATCTGGTGAAAATTTTAAATGTCATTAAAAATATTGGGACGTGCTACACAATGACAAAGATCTAAAATCCTTCCGAAAAGCCCCATGATCACATACAGAAGATGTAGAAATCTGAGAGACATGCTAGTGCATAATCATTTAGAAATGGTCCAAAAAAAAAGTAAATTCCCACATGGCTGCCAGAAAAACCTTTAGATAGCCACAGATGTGAACATTGTAAAGGCATGCCCTTATAGTCCCACTGTTAAAGAATTTGAGAATCCCCCCCCCAAAAAAATTAGAAATTATTAACAACCATTTTTCAATAGTAGTACATGGGGAATTATTTAGGTTATGAGATGCCCATGCCCATTTTTGTATATGGGAAAAACAATTTGTCAATTTAGAAGCAGAGTATTGGAGCATGTTACTGACATTGCACAAAAAAAAAAAAAAAAAAAAAAGAAAGAAGGATAGACCAATTGCTGGGCATGTCCTTGAAAAACATGGTGGAAAAACTGAGGTATTACAATTTTGGGTAATAGAACAATTTAAATTGGGACCAAGGAAAGGTGACCTGGATAAACATCTTTTGAAGTTGGAAGTGAGATGGATCTTCCGTCTCAATTCTCTAGCGCCATCTGCCCTTAATGAAGGACTTTACATTTCTACCTTTTGAGCATGACTAAAAACCTCTGGATTTATTGTCCAATAGCTTTGTCTAATATTATTTGTATGGATCATATTGGTATTTAGGAATTCGTTTTAAATCCCTTTTTGCTCAAAAGGAATTGTATATATGTACAGGACAATGATATATGGAATAGGATCAAAAAGAGCATGTGCGGTGGCCATTTTAGATGGTCAGGCATATAAATATAGGGACTACAAAAAAACGAATTTTCTTTTCACCATGTGACAGTCAGCTATTAGTTGCCCATTTTCTTCACTTTAAAAAAAAAAAAAAAACGTTTACCTCCGACGAAGCTCTATTTGAAGAGTGAAACATGTTAGGTTTGGGTGATTTGATTTTGGGAGCACCTTCTGACTTTATTTTCATTTAGGTTTAATTTTTGTCCCAACACATTCTTTCCCCCCTCCCCTCAATTTTTGAGATATGCCTTGTGTCAACGCAGTCTTGATTACGAGATAAGCTTTTTTGTGGATATGGCGATATATGGGGCTCATCCATCAGTGGTTATTTGTGTCCACATGGATGAGTGTACACGTATTACATATCTGAGAAATAGATAATTTCATAGGGCAGAAAATAGATAGCCCATATCTTCAGTAAGACAGTATTTACTAGCATAATTTCTCTTTTTCTGCTCATCTCATTTTATATGTGGCCAATAGATGGGAGGAGACACAGATATACCCCCATCTCTTGATGCCAGGTGGTGTTGGTGAGCAGACCTTGAATTTACATATCCTCTATACAGCATGGAGCCTTTATATTGAATATAGGAGGAGGGGGATGAGATTATAACCCTCATATTCTTTATATGTATATATCAAGAGAAGTTTTTTTAAACTTGGTAGATGTTAATATTACCACATAGAGATAGAACGCTGATATCACAGGCTTTTGTATAAATATATTGAATTGGAAGTTTTCCTGACAACGCAACACTAATTTTTCTCAAGACAATAGCTAGGCCTTGTGGCCTGCTAACAAAAAAAATGCCCCAGTCTTGACCAAAAAGCTTAGTCTATGACAAGGATATGCACTTAGCGGACCTCGAGATGTTGCAGAACTACAAGTCCCATGAGGCATAGCAAGACAATGATAGCCACAAGCATGACACCCAGAGGCAGAGCATGATGGGACTTGTAGTTTTGCAGCAGCTGGAGGTCCGCTAATTGCATATCCCCGGTCTATGAGATGTAGCCGAGAAGAAAAAACAAAAAGACTGTGGTATTATGCTCTAGTGCTAGTTGTCACAGTGGGGTCTCAAACCAATAGTGATACTAAAAGCACCCTTTGGTCACCACTCCCAAGACTTCTAAACTGCATGCTAGTTCCAAGTTGGTGATGCAGAAATAATGAAACCAGTGGGTCCTTTTAGGATGCTTGAGGCGTCCCTAGTGAGGCTCAAGGCTTGTTGAGGTGTGAGAGGAAGAGAGTAGGAGCCATCCATCCATCATCTGTCATTTTTAAATGCCAATTTAGACCACTTGGGCTGTGGGGATTTCACAAGCAGCACTTGCTTACTTACTTAATTACTTGGTGGTTGGTGCACAGCAGCTGCATGAAGATTTTGCACACTTTTGGTGGACTTTGATATTTAGTTTATAGAACTTAATTTTTTTTTTTTTTTTTTGTTTGTTATACACTATATTGAATTAGAAGTTATCCTGACAGTGCAACACTATATTTTTTCAGTTGCCTTTCGATATTTATCTGTGTATATCAGTGAGTGCTGCAGATAGATTCTTTACTTTCTCACCTTCATTTGATATGATTGATTAAATTTGCCAAGTGCAGGTTAAGCACAACACTAGCCATTGTCTTGTAGTCTGGCACTTATTTTTTGTCACTGTGCTGTTTTTTTTTTTTTTTGTGTGTGTGTCTTTTTCACTTAGGATTGTAGGGGTGGGTCTTGGGGCCTATCCTGAAGTCTAGGGGAGGGTGTATGGCCCTTGGATTAGGGGCTCTCCCAAACAGACACTCAAGGCAGGGGAGGAAAGAACCCAATACTCTGTGGGCAGCTTTAGCTAATCACAAGGAGAGGGGTCCATCAGGTTTTTTTATGGCTAAGTGGTCTGGAATGTGCCTTTTCCATGCCAGGAGTCTTGCATCCTGGAGGATCAGGGAAGGGCCTTTCCTCTTTGCAAACTGACCATAGGACACACCCTACTGCACTTTGTGTGTTACCAAAGCGACTAAAACAGGCACCAGGGTTTTTAGATCTTAATGGGCTTTAGTGCCAAAAAGTCTCCTTAGGGCTTTATTGAATCCCACCCATAGCATATACAGTACACCTAGGTTTTCTGCCCAACTCTCCACTTGCACTAGATCAAAGGTCTTCAAACTATGGCCCTCCAGTTGTTCAAGAACTACAATTCCCATCATGCCTAGCCATGTCTGTGAATGTCCGAGTTTTACAATGCCTCATGGGATGTGTAGTTCCGCAACAGCTGGAGAGCCGTAGTTTGAGGATCCCTACACTGGATGCATACTTATGTGCATGTGATGAACACAGTTGAATTCCTTGTGCTAGCCATGTCTGCACAACTTTTCCCCATAGATTTCTATGGAGCCATCTAAAAGTCTATGGGGATCAACTTTGCTGGAGTGGCCTGGGTGTTCAGACGCAGATAAATATACAGATGGTTGGATGGCAGAGGTTTCAGGTTTTTGTTTTGGAGGGAAATCTCTCAGCCTGTCTTAATAAAGGCTGGAAGTAAGAAAATAAGTCAGACAGCAACAAAGACCTGAAGGCAGTGCCATTTACCTTCTCTAATAAAAACATTTTTTTAGGGGGGCTGGGTTACAGTGGTTGTAAAGCCTTAGGGTTCATTCTATGCATTAAGGTAAAAAAAACTCCTGTGCTTCATGTGTCTCCCCTCATACTTACCTGAACCCGATCCCACGTTGTGAATGAGCGCAAACGACTCTCCCAGCTCTGTCCCTCCTCGCTGCACAGATTGATTGCAGCGGGAGAAATTTGGCTTCCAATGCTGTCAAATTGTGACAAGGGGGAGGACATAGTCAAGCTGTCCTATCAATGGATGCAGATAAGGTGGCTTGGGAGTGAGCCTGCACAAGTGCCCCCCCGCCCCATTGGAAGCAGCTTCCTGTGGGGACATTCGCTGAAGGGAAGGAGCCCAGAGCGCTTGCGGGGGACCCCACAAGAGGGGTATCAGGGCTGCTCTGTGCAATTCCACTGTACAGAGCAGGTAATTATAACATGTTTATTATTTTAGAGGGAAAAATGCCTTTAATGCTACTATAAAGTGAATCTAAATGCAAAAATGTTATATATTGTAGCTGGTCATATTCACCTGTTCCATAGACCAGTGGTCATCAACCCTGTCCTCAGGGCCCACTAACAGGCCAGGTTTTATGTATTACCTTGGGGAGATGCAGACTAGAATATTGCAATCACGGAGCAGCAAATGATATCAGCTGTCATGTATTTCAGTTATCTTGCAAACCTGGCCTGTTAGTGGGCCCTGAGGACAGAAGTTGATGACCACTGCCATAGAGTACGGCTGGCATCTTTCCGCTTCCCCCGGAGCCACAGCCAATTACAGAAGGGGCACCTTCCTAAAGAACTAGCGGGGTGGAGTTAGGTGACATCACATCCAGGAAGGAATATTGACAGCACCAGAGCGGCACCCCACAAATAGAAAGCTTTTCTGGCCTGGTCGTTTGTAGTGCATTGGTTTAGTGCACCAGCATATGTAAGTGTACATTGGTTATTTTTTAATCAGCATTTTAAATTAAGAATTATTGCCATTTTTCTTTTTCTTTTGAGCACTTCGCCACCAGTCCGTTTGAAGGAGAAGGTCCCTTCTCCCTTAAAGGGGTACATACCTCGATACCTATATGAGAGAACTGGAATTAGAGAGGGAGAGAACTGGGAAGCAATTAACCATTTGGAGGGAAAAGCACATTGAAACCCAAATCTTTCATAGATCTTTAATAGAAAGTGAGAGGCTGGACACACTGATGTGGTGCACGTGTAAATGTATTATTTTAGTGGAGCTCTGGAGGAGTTGTGGGATATCTCACTAGAAATCACAAAATCAGAGATTCTTTACACATACATATACAAAAGTTTTGGGACACCTGCCTTTACACGCACATGAACGTTAGTGGCATCCCAGTTTTATTCCGTAGGGTTCAATATTGAGTTGGCCCACCCTTTGCAGCTATAACAGCTTCAACTCTTCTGGGAAGGCTGTCCACAAGGTTTAGGAGTGTGTCTATGGGAATGTTTGACTATTCTTCCAGAAGTGCATTTGTGAGGTCAGGCATTGATGTTGGACGAGTGTGCCTGGCTTGCAGTCTCCTAATTCACCCCAAAGGTGTTCTATCTGGGTTTAGGTCAAGACTCATCCATGTCTTTATGGACCTTGCTTTGTGCACTGGTCCAAATCATTTGGTGGAGGGGGGATTATGGTGTGGGGTTGTTTTTCAGGGGTTGGGCTTTTCCCCTTAGTTCCAGTGAAGGAAACTCATAAGGTGTCAGCATACCAAGACGTTTTTTGACAATTTCATGTTCCCAACTTTGTGGGAACAGTTTGGGGATGGCCCCTTCCTGTTCCAACATGACTGCGCACCAGTGCACAAACATACTGATGGGGACGAAGGGCCTCATCCCCACAACCCTGGACTGTGGTTGTAGGGGGTCCGCGTGCAGGGGGCTTATCGGAATCTGGAAGCCCCCTTTAACAAGGGCCCCCCCCCCAATGTGAATGAGTATGGGGTACATGCCGATGTCACCTGGTGGCACCGACCCCTTGTAACATCACTGACCCAGCATGCACCGGTCAGTGATGTCACAAGGGGGCGGGGACATCGCCAGGTCGCTCTGTCCCTTACCTATATAAGAATTGTCTAATGGCAAGCATTTGGCATCTTGCCTTTGTTGACGGCGGAGCGTTTTTTTTCTTTTTCGCATCCATTGGTGGCGTTTGATGATGGATCTACATCAGGGTTGTTTTTTTATTTTTTGATAAAGAAATTGTCAAAAACTGTCTGTGTTTTTATTACTTATTGCCACTTTTTTGGTGAATGGGTAGGGGTACTAGGTACCCCATGCTCACAGGGGGCTTCCAGATTCTAATAAGCCCCCTGCCCACAGACCCCCACAGCCCAGGTTTGTGGGCTAGAGCCCCCCCCCCCCACTATCATGGGGGCAAGGTGGTGTGGGTGGGCTCTGCAGAGCCCCCCAAAGCACCCTTCCCATGTTGGCATGTGGCCTGGTACTAATTACATGAAAATCATTAGTTCTGTTATAAGAGAAAGATTTGGGGTTTTTCCCTTTGGATATTTTCACATAAACTGTCATGATGGTCTCTCAAAAGCTGTGTACTAATGATCTGATTATCGGACGATCACTCCAAAAGTGGTATTTTTCATCTGATTTTCTCATTGTGTGTACTAAGCATTACAAGTAGCTAAAATGATCATTGGTGACAGAAGCAAAAATCTTAGTGCTCAAGGAACCCCTAGCTAGCAACCTCTGGAGCATCCTTAGGCCGGCCATACACTACACAATTTTCTTATTCAATTTCCTTTAGATTTACCTTCAACTATGTAGTGCAAGGGCCTGCCTGACTGCATACAAATTGAAAGAGTTTATTTTTGACCTCATATTAGTATATGCTTTTGGTAAATCTAAAGGAAAGTTGAACAATAAAATTGTATATAGTGTATGGCCAGCCTTAGTGTTCCATAGACCCTGGATGAGAAATCTTGATATGTACAGATTCAATGTCACATGCTTATAAATGTGAAGATGTCTTAACTCAAGTTTAATTGGCTAAAAAGAAAAAATGTAAATATTGTTGGGTGAAACCTAAATCGTTTCATCTGATTAAAACACACTTTTAATGTGAAACAAGAGTCAATATGACCTTAAAAAACTCAGCACAGGACTCTGCAATTGTCCCAGGTGTTGTTAATGCCAGGCGCAGAGTGACATGAAATGGTTTAGTACAAAGGTCAGAAAAACTAACTAGTTAACCGTTTCTGGCACGATTGGTAGGCAATGGGCAACAAACAACTAACATTACAAATACTTTACAACTATTGTAAAATTTACAGTTTTGTTTTTAAATAAAAATGATTAAATGAAATAACATGAAATGAATTTAATGATGAAAGATGCAAAAGTAAATACAAAAATAACTTTACATAAATGGTTCAGGCTGATCATGGTCAATGACTTCCTGGGGCTACAAGTTCAATGTTAGAGACCTGTAGGCAGCAGTGTACACGGTGTACACTGCTGCCTACAGGTACAGTACACCTAAACACACTGAGGGCTCCAGATATAGATGGACAGAACTCTATAATAAAAAGCATGCTGTATGGGCCAGGTGTACACAGAGACACGCAGGCATAATGATACCAAGTCTACCAGCTAGATGGTACATGACGACATTCTCTGCTTGACTGCGCACATATTAAGAATGAGTGTGTACTCAGGATCACACCCCTCTGGATAAGGAGAAAAGGAGGCAGGGACAGGCTGTCAACTCAACTTTCTGCATATTTAAATACTGGTGGTGACCATATCTCAGTGGTGGTCAACTTTCTTGATATATGGGACCTCAAGTGTGGCCCCTGACATCACTAAAAGGGCCTGCACATAATAAGTGAATATAAAGCTATAGAAGACTCTGAGAATGAGGACATTCAGCAGATGATCAGACTGAACATGCTACAGGAGATATTGGAAACTATGGACATGCTATATGGTTTATTACAGACTGCAGACATAGTACAGGAGATAATCAGACTATGGACATACATCTGGATATAGCTGGAGACATGCAGGCGGCCTACGGGAGAGAGTCAAAGGCATGCTACAGGAGAGGGGAGAGCGTCAGGGACAAGCGGGCAGGCTACAGGAGAGGGTCAGGGACAAGCGGGCAGGCTACAGGAGAGGGTCAGGGACAAGCGGGCACGCTACAGGAGAGGGTCAGGGACAAGCGGGCACGCTACAGGAGAGGGTCAGGGACAAGCGGGCACGCTACAGGAGAGGGTCAGGGACAAGCGGGCACGCTACAGGAGAGGGTCAGACTGTCAACATACATGAGGACAGGGTCAGAGACATGCAGGGAGGCTACAGGAGAGGGTCAGAGACATGCAGGGAGGCTACAGGAGAGGGTCAGAGACATGCAGGGAGGCTACAGGAGAGGGTCAGAGACATGCAGGGAGGCTACAGCAGAGGGTCAGAGACATGCAGGGAGGCTACAGCAGAGGGTCAGAGACATGCAGGGAGGCTACAGCAGAGGGTCAGAGACATGCAGGGAGGCTACAGCAGAGGGTCAGAGACATGCAGGGAGGCTACAGCAGAGGGTCAGAGACATGCAGGGAGGCTACAGCAGAGGGTCAGAGACATGCAGGGAGGCTACAGCAGAGGGTCAGAGACATGCAGGGAGGCTACAGGAGAGGGTCAGGGACAAGCGGGCACGCTACAGGAGAGGGTCAGGGACAAGCGGGCACGCTACAGGAGAGGGTCAGGGACAAGCGGGCACGCTACAGGAGAGGGTCAGGGACAAGCGGGCACGCTACAGGAGAGGGTCAGACTGTCAACATACATGAGGAGAGGGTCAGAGACATGCAGGGAGGCTACAGGCGAGGGTCAGAGACATGCAGGGAGGCTACAGGCGAGGGTCAGAGACATGCAGGGAGGCTACAGGAGAGGGTCAGAGACATGCAGGGAGGCTACAGGAGAGGGTCAGAGACATGCAGGGAGGCTACAGGAGAGGGTCAGAGACATGCAGGGAGGCTACAGGAGAGGGTCAGAGACATGCAGGGAGGCTACAGGAGAGGGTCAGAGACATGCAGGGAGGCTACAGGAGAGGGTCAGAGACATGCAGGGAGGCTACAGGAGAGGGTCAGAGACATGCAGGGAGGCTACAGGAGAGGGTCAGAGACATGCAGGGAGGCTACAGGAGAGGGTCAGAGACATGCAGGGAGGCTACAGGAGAGGGTCAGAGACATGCAGGGAGGCTACAGGAGAGGGTCAGAGACATGCAGGGAGGCTACAGGAGAGGGTCAGAGACATGCAGGGAGGCTACAGGAGAGGGTCAGAGACATGCAGGGAGGCTACAGGAGAGGGTCAGAGACATGCAGGGAGGCTACAGGAGAGGGTCAGAGACATGCAGGGAGGCTACAGGAGAGGGTCAGAGACATGCAGGGAGGCTACAGGAGAGGGTCAGAGACATGCAGGGAGGCTACAGGAGAGGGTCAGAGACATGCAGGGAGGCTACAGGAGAGGGTCAGAGACATGCAGGGAGGCTACAGGAGAGGGTCAGAGACATGCAGGGAGGCTACAGGAGAGGGTCAGAGACATGCAGGGAGGCTACAGGAGAGGGTCAGAGACATGCAGGGAGGCTACAGGAGAGGGTCAGAGACATGCAGGGAGGCTACAGGAGAGGGTCAGAGACATGCAGGGAGGCTACAGGAGAGGGTCAGAGACATGCAGGGAGGCTACAGGAGAGGGTCAGAGACATGCAGGGAGGCTACAGCAGAGGGTCAGAGACATGCAGGGAGGCTACAGCAGAGGGTCAGAGACATGCAGGGAGGCTACAGCAGAGGGTCAGAGACATGCAGGGAGGCTACAGGAGAGGGTCAGAGACATGCAGGGAGGCTACAGGAGAGGGTCAGGGACAAGCGGGCACGCTACAGGAGAGGGTCAGGGACAAGCGGGCACGCTACAGGAGAGGGTCAGGGACAAGCGGGCACGCTACAGGAGAGGGTCAGGGACAAGCGGGCACGCTACAGGAGAGGGTCAGGGACAAGCGGGCACGCTACAGGAGAGGGTCAGGGACAAGCGGGCACGCTACAGGAGAGGGTCAGACTGTCAACATACATGAGGAGAGGGTCAGAGACATGCAGGGAGGCTACATGAGAGGGTCAGAGACTGCAGACACAATATAGGAGTTGTTGGAGACCAGGAATGAGCTTGAGGAGACACATTACAAAAGACTGCTATAGATATTATTACAGCTTCTTTACAAATCAATGCATCCACATGTGTGCTCAATACAGACTCTCCATTATAATAGATATTCAGAGAAAAAAAAAAAAAAAACGAGGAGGATAGAATGAGATGCGTGATTGCAAAGAAAAAAGTAAGAAACTTTACTTGCTGAGTAAGCACTGGGTAAAGAAAACATAGGCTACTGCCTGCAGGGGCCCCAAGGGCCGCAGGTTCAGCCCCTGCTCCATATCTTAATGCAGGCTAGCAAGTAAAGGAAACTTGTGTGCAGCATGCTGACCCCCTCCTCCATGGTGTACATTACTCTGATGGGTACAAAAGAGAAGCAAGCCGGCTGCCCTAGTAAGAGGCCATTCTCCATAAAGCTGACCACACATGTAACAATCTGATTGTACAATCTTCTTCAGATCTGACAACTATGTAATACAGGAGTCTGCCTGAATGGATACATATTGAAGAGGTAGGTGTTCATATGTCATCCATCATTGGTTGTACAGAGATTGTATGGTCAGGATGTAACATGTATGTGCTGATTACAGCTACATGCTCTGGTCTTAGTCCATTAAGGAGCCCCTGGATCCCAGCATCCAATCAGAGCTTTCCTTTTGTTTTCAAATTAGATATGGATGAAGGCCATTTAAAGTCTGGTTGCTAATGAGCTGGGTGCAGTAACCCGTGGCAACGGTAGGATTTCAGTCGCTGATTGGCCATGAGAGAGGTCACATGACTACTCCATAGCAACCAGTCAGCTACCCACAGCCAGGCACTATAGAAATGAAAGGATGGATCCTATTGGTTGCTAAGGACAACAAAGAGAGTTTGCACCACTTTTGGCACCTGTGAGCCCAGCATATGTGATTGTGGACAGAATGGAAGGGAGGGCATGCTGGGGCTTGCAGTTCCCCTACACCAGCTGTACTGCAGAGCACCCCCCTGTACCCCAATGAGGAGGAAGCAATGGTGGTGAGGAGGGGGGAGGGTGACACAGAGGGGGGGGGGGGGGCATGTCTCCAATGTGACTAAGAACAAGAAGCTGGTAGCTACCTTTCTCCTCTTCCCAGGGCCTTTTCTTCTTGTTGCTGTTGGGCATGCTGTTGGTGCTGTTGTTGGATTTGGTCTGTAAGTTCCCCAGGCTAGCAGCAAATTGTGTTTGTGAACTCGGGGGAGAAAAGACACAAGAGAGGAGCTGAGGAGAGTGGGGGGCAGGGGGGGGGCTAATCACAACACCCTGATAAGGAACACGAGCTGATGATGTGATTTGGATCAGTGATGAGGAGGATCCCAGCAAGCAGCACAGCAGACACAGGCAGGAGATTCTCCCCGGCTCTGAACACCTCCTCCTCCGCCTGTCAAACGGGTCACACCTCCCACTAGTCCCAGCACGGACCGCCCCCTCCGCGCCGATCGCACTCTGCTATTGGCTGCGGCGCTGGGCTCGTCAGCTGGGGGGCGGGGCGGACGGGGAAGGTAGCGCGGTGCGCAGGCGCGTGGCGTGTTTTGGGGGGCGGAGACACGGGACGTGTGTCTGTATCGTTACAGAAAGGCAGTGTGCGGAGTCCGGGCACAGGGCACGAGTGGGCGGGGAGATGCAAATGAGGGTGACGTCACGAGGTGGGTAGCGGCATATCAGGCAGGTGACAGCTGATAACTTATCAATAGTGATCAATGAGTATCAGCTCTTCAGACACGGCCAGTCTCATAGCTTTACAATGATCCGGATAGAACTTTCTAGATCAAGTTTACAGGAAGTGCTCAGCTGTCATCACTTTAATAAAAGAGCAGACACAATCTCATGCTAACCAATCAGCTTGTTCAGTAAGAGCTGACTACACCTGTGGCTGAAGGGCGGTAAAAACATGCAGCTGATTTGTATCACCACTCCTTTAACCACTTCAATACCAGGCAATCTCCCCCCTTCCTGCCCAGGACAATTTTGAGCTTTCAGTGTTGTCGTACTTTGAATGACAATTGCGTGGTCATACAACACTGTACCCAAACTACATTTTTATCATTTTGTTCCCACAAATAGAGCTTTCTTTTGGTGGTATTTGATCACCTCTGCGGTTTTTATTTTTTGCTAAACAAACTAAAAAAGACCGACATTTGTGAAAAAAAAAAAAACGTTTTCCTCGTTTCTGTAATAAAATTTGGTTTTCTCCTTCACTGATGGGCGCTGATGAGGCGGCACCGATGGGCACTGATGAGTTGGCACTGATGAGTTGGCACTGATAAGGTGGCACTGATGAGGAGGCACTGATGAGGAGGCACTGATAAGGTGGCACTGATATGTAGAAATGATGGGCACTGATAAGGTGGCACTGATGAGGAGGCACTGATGAGGAGGCACTGATATGTAGAAATGATGGGCACTGATAGGCAGCACTGATATGCAACACTGATGGGCACCGATAGGCGGCATTGATGGACACTGACAGGCGGCATTGATGGGCACTGACCGACGGCACTGATTGACGCTGACAGGTGGCATTGATGGACACTAATAGATGGCACTGATGGGCAGCACTGATTGGGAAGTTACTGACAGGTGTTAATGCTGGGCACTGATTGGCACTATGGTGGGCACTGATTGGCACTGTGATGGACGCTGATTGGCACTATGGTGGGCACTGATTTGCACTATGATTTGCACATTGATTGGACTTTATTGGGCACTGGCAGGGGGTTATGATGGGGCAGTAACTGGTCACCGATTGGCAGCTGATGGGTACATTTGATGGGGGCTGTGCTGATAATCAATGTGCTGATTATCAGCACAGACCCCCCCTCTGAGCCCCGTGGGCACGCACCGGCATGTTATCCTGCTGGACATCATATGGCGCCCAGTCAGGATAACAGAACCACTTCCCGGCCATCATTCTGTTATAGGCCGGGCGCGAAGTGGTTAAGGGTCGGTTCACACTGCTGCGATGCAGGAACCCTGCGAATCCACTGTGGGTTCCCGCAACGCATGTTTCCCGGCGGCAGTTCACATCGCCCTATGCCAACTGCTGGGAGTGTCAGGTAAAAGTTAATGACATCCCCAAATCAGTTTGCATATCGCAGTGCGATCTGCAAACTCGGACAGGAATCGGATCGCATGGGTGTGCACACGCATGCGATCCGATTCTGCTGCAGACAAAAAAAGGATCCTGTGCAAGTTTGATGCGAATTCAGCCATACGATCTTTATGGCTGAAATCACATCGCACAGAGATCGCATGTGATTTTCAGTGCGGTACGAATCACATCCGATCTCTGACATCGCACCAGTGTGAACCGGCCCTAAAATTGTATTATTTTTTACAATATTTTTATTATATTTACAATTTTTTTAGGCGCCTTTGCTGAAATGCTAAGAGTCAGAACAGACCTCCGAAAAGAGAAAAGGAATTGAGGACAGAGATTCCCCAGTCCCTTTCTCTACAGCCTCAGCTGCACTGGACGGTGAGCGAATGGGAAGTGCTCTGTGCTGAGCGGCTTCCTTTTCATTCACAAACTGAAGCATAGAAAACATAGTTTACTGTGCTCAGTTAAGAATGAACACAGGAGCGATCGGTACAGATCACTCACTGTGCTCATTTAGAAAAGGAAGGGGCCAGGAAATGAAATATTTTACTGGCCCTTTCCCCTGCTCTCCATCCTGAAACATCTCCTGCAGCAGCCGGTGAGAGAGGAAAAAGATGGGAAGCTGGAAGAACTACAGGGGGTGCCAGGAAACAGGGGGAATTGGCACCGCATGGGGTGATTAGGGTGTGCCCAGGCACACCGGGCACACCCTGTTCTCACACCTATGTGTGGCAACTATAGGGTGGGCTTTAAGGCCTGCATGCCACGCATACACTCACCGGTCACTTTTTTAGGTGCACCTTGTTAGTACCGGGTTGAACCCCTTTTTGCCTTCAGAGCAGCCTTCATGGCATTGATTAAACAAGGTGTTGGAAACATCGCTCAGAGATTTTGGTCCATATTGACATGATAGCATCACACAGTTGCTGCAGATTTGTCAGCTACACATCCATGATGCGAATCTCCCGTTCCACCACATCCCAAAGGTCAGAGGCCGCTCTAGGCTTTGTGAGGCCTTAGGCCAGGGGTCTCAAACTGGCAGCCCTCCAGCTGTTGCAAAACTATACATCCCATGAAGCATTGAAAGGCTGATAGTTACAAGCATGACTCCCTCAGGCAGAGGCATGATGGGACTTGTAGTTCCACAACAGCTGGAGGGCCCCCAGTTTGAGACCCCTGCCTTAGACATGAGGTTCCACTCGCGCCCATAATGGGAAAAATAATTCAAGCGATAGAAATTAACTGTATGAATTGCATATATTAAGAGCCCTAAATCCTATGAACTATAAATTCACATTTTCTAGAATTTTTTCTAACCAATTACTCTTTAATCAAATATCATTAAACATAGGGTATATATATGTAGCGCCCTGCTCATTTTGACCAGGCGCTCGCATGTAAATTTAGTTTTTGGCTGAGCTGTAAACAGCTCAGATTGAATGAATATAGTTTTCTGGATCTGTTCTGGAATTTACTTGGCTGTGCAGTTCCCACTGTTGCCAGTAGGTGTCACTGGTACCATGGAACAATGTGCGAATAACAACTTAGTGAAACTTTAACCACTAGGCGTCCGCGCTATAGCCGAAAGACGGCTACAGCGTGGACTCCAATTGCCGGGAGGGCGTCCCTGGACGTCCTCCAGTTTACTCCAGCACTTGACGGGAGACCTCTACAGCCTGCCCATGTGACTCATGAGACGGTTCCGTTGTCCATGGCCGTAGGGGCTATTCACCATGAGATAATCCAATTCCAACTTATTTCCTCACCTAGGTTTCCGCTGGTTATTGGTTATCCTTGGTTACAGAGGCACAACCCCTCTTTTGATTGGCTTCGTGCTGAGGTTCTCTCCTGGTCACCACACATGCTTCCAGAAGGTAGCCAAGGTCCTGTGCACCTCTTCACTCTCCTTCCTGCCGGAGGAGTACCGCGATTTTAGCGATGTCTTTGACAAAGGTCAAGCTGGTAGTTTGCCTCCATACCGGCCTTATGATTGTGCAATTGACCTTCAACCTGGTGCCATACCCCCTCGTGGCCGGGTTTACTCTTTGTTGGTCTTGGAGGATAAGGCCATGGAGGAGTATGTTGCAGATGCACTTTCTCAAGGTTTCATACGCAAATCCTCGTCTCCTGCTGGTGCTGGTTTCTTCTTTGTGTAGAAGAAGAGCGGTGAACTGAGACCTTGTATTCATTATAGGGGTCTCAATCGTTTTACGATTAAGAATGCCTACCCAATTCCATTGATTACAGAGTTATTTGACAGCCTCAAGGGAGCAACGGATTTCACGAAGCTTGATTTGAGAGGGGCATACAATCTCGTGCGGATTAAGGAGGGCGACGAGTGGAAAACTGTGTTCAATGCCAGAACCGGCCATTATGAGTACCTCGTAATGCCTTTTGGCCTTTGTAACGCCCCAGCAGTGTTTCAGGAATTTATTAACAATGTCCTCCGAGATTTGTTGCAGTTATGTGTGGTGGTTTATCTCAATGACATCCTCATATTTTCCAAGTCCCTGGAGAGCCACCACACAGATGTCTGTCATGTGCTTCAGAAACTAAAAGAAAACAATCTCTATTGTAAACTGGAGAAGTGCGAGTTCCATCGTGAACAGGTTAAATTCCTGGGCTATGTTATTTCCACTGCTGGTTTTTCGATGGACCCAGAGAAACTTTCGGCATTCCTACAGTGGCCCCGATCCATGGGTTTACGTCCTCTGCAGCGTTTCCTGGGCTTTGCCAACTATTATCAGAAGTTTATTCGTAACTTCTCGTCTCTGGTCAAGCCCCTGACTGATATGACCAGTAGGGATGAGCTGAACACCCCCCGGTTCGGTTCGCACCAGAACCTGCGAACGGACCAAAAGTTCGCACGAACGTTAGAACCCCATTGACGTCTATGGGACTCGAACGTTCGAAATCAAAATAAAATCATTTTAAAGGCTAATTTGCATGGTATTGTCCTAAAAAGGGTTTGGGGACCCGGGTCCTACCCCAGGGGACATGTATCAATGCAAAAAAAACTTTTAAAAACGGCCGTTTTTTCGGGAGCAGTGATTTTAATGATGCTTAAAGTAAAAAAAAAAAAGTGAAATATTCCTTTAAATATCGTACCTGGGGGGTGTCTATAGTATGCCTGTAAAGTGACGCGTGTTTCCCGTGTTTAGAACAGTCCCTGCACCAAATGTCATTTTTAAAGGAAAAAATCTCATTTAAAACTGCTTGCGGGTTTAATGTAATGTTGGGTCATGGCAATATGGATGAAAATCGGTGAGACAAACGGCATGGGTACCCCCCAGTCCATTACCAGGCCCTTTGGGTCTTGTATGGATATTAAGGGGAACCCCGCACCCAAATTAAAATAAGGAAAGGCCCTATATACTCTGAACAGCAGTATACAGGCGGTGCAAACAAGACAGGGACTGTAGGTTTGTTGTTAAGTAGAATCTCTTTGTAATTTTGAACGGGTACATTTTTAACGTGTTTAGCTCCAGCCAAAAAATCTTTTTTAAGCTTTTTGGAAAACATAGGGAAGGGTTATCACCCCTGTGACATTTGTTTTGCTGTCTTTCCTCCTCTTCAGAAGATTTCACCTCACTTTTTGTCCCAATGAAAAATGTTTTTTGAAAATTTGGGTTTTTTTGTGGAACAAGGATTGGAAAGCATCAGTGGAAAGGAGAAATTGTTTTCCCATATTAACTCTTACAGGAGAGAATTTCCCTTCCTAGGGGTAGATTTCATCTCACTTCCTGTTGTCTCCTTCCGTTTGCAAGTAGGAGTCGTTTGTAAGTTAGATGTTTGAAAGTAGGGTCCTGCCCTATATACTCAGCAGAAATTTGGGCCTTAGGTGTTGCTGTGGCCACAACACTGTAAGCCCTCACAGGGCCCTGCTGTGAAATATTAGATCAAGAATTGTAATTACATGCCCCTGTTGAACAGGAGCTGAAAAATTAGGCCTTAGGCACTGGTGCTGGTGCCACAACACTGCAACCCCTCACAGACACTCTAGTTGGAACGCAGGAACGAGCCCTGCTGCAAAGTATTGCATCAAAAATTGTAATTACACGCCCCTGTTAGACAGGGGCAGAAAAATTGGGCCTTAGGCACTGGTGCTGGTGCCACAACACTGCAACCCCTCACAGACAATCTAGTTGGAACGCAGGAACGAGCCCTGCTGCAAAGTATTGCATCAAAAATTGTAATTACACGCCCCTGTTAGACAGGGGCAGAAAAATTGGGCCTTAGGCACTGGTGCTGGTGCCACAACACTGCAACCCCTCACAGACACTCTAGTTGGAACGCAGGAACAAGCCCTGCTGCAAAGTATTGCATCAAAAATTGTAATTACACGCCCCTGTTAGACAGGGGCAGAAAAATTGGGCCTTAGGCACTGGTGCTGGTGCCACAACACTGCAACCCCTCACAGACACTCTAGTTGGAACGCAGGAACGAGCCCTGCTGCAAAGTATTACATCAAAAATTGTAATTACACGCCCCTGTTAAACAGGGGCTGAAAAATTGTGCCTTAGGCACTGGTGGTGGCGCCCAGAACCAAAAATGTTCTTACAAGCTATCAGCGTGATGATTGAGGAGGAAGAGGATAATTACTCAGGGATAGTCACTCAGCATCAGCATAGGCAGTCTTTGAAGGGATCTGAGATTCCAAAAAAAATTATTCGGTTACATCAGCATCAGGTGCTTGGTAGCTGGTGGTGATCCAAGACTGATTCATTTTTATGAAGGTCAGTCGATCGACCGAGTCGGTGGACAGACGCACCCTGTGATCGGTTACCACGCCTCCAGCAGCACTGAATGTGCGTTCCGAAAGAACGCTGGATGCAGGACAGGCCAGTAGCTCAATTGCATACTGTGCAAGCTCTGGCCAGTGATCCATCCTCAAGACCCAGTAACCCAGAGGATTTTCGGTGGGAAAGGTGTCCAAGTCTGATCTTGCCCCTAGGTATTCCTGCACCATGTAAAACAGACGCTGGTGATGGTTGCTGGAACCGATCATACCTTGGGGCTGCGGACCAAAAAATTGTCTGAACGCATCGGTCAGACGGCCACCTTCTCCACCGCTCCTTCTTTGACTGACCGAAGCCTCAGCAACACGTTGTCCAGAAACAGGAGTTTGTAACCTCCCAGTCTCTGGGAACGCGTTGCACAGACCTTTCTGCAAGGCCTCCCGAAGATGTTTCATCCTCTGCTCCCTCTGTGATGGCAAGATAAGGTCCGCAACCTTACCCTTGTAACGTGGATCAAGGAGGGTTGCCAGCCAGTATTGGTCCTTCTCCTTGATACCACGAATACGAGGATCCTTACGCAGGCTTTGCAGGATCAGGGAGGCCATGCAGCGTAGGTTTGCTGAGGCATTCGGTCCGGAGTCCTCTGGGTCACTAAGGACGACAACGTCCGCAGCCACCTCCTCCCAGCCACGTACAAGTCCATGTGTTTCTTGGGACTGATCCCTTAAAGACTGCTGCTGATGCTGAGTGCCAGGCTCCACCTCCATACTGACACAATCTTCCTCCTCCTCCTCCTCCTCGTCCTCTTCCTGTGTGATCGGCGGGCACGCAGGAACACTGTCTGGATAAAGGGGGCCTTGAGAGCTAAGGAAGTCCTCCTCTTCCTGCCTCTGTTCTGCCTCAAGTGCCCTGTCCATTATTCAACGCAGCATGTGCTCCAACAGGTGGACAAGGGGGACAGTGTCACTGATGCATGCACTGTCACTGCTCACCATCCTCGTGGCCTCCTCGAATGGTGACAGGACAGTGCATGCATCCCTGATCATGGCCCACTGGCGTGCGGAAAAAAAAACAAGCTCCCCTGACCCTGTCCTGGTGCCATAGTCGCACAGGTACTCATTGATGGCCCTCTGCTGCGTGTGCAGCCGCTGCAGCATGGCCAACGTTGAGTTCCACCTGGTGGGCATGTCACGGATTAGGCGGTTCTTGGGCAGGTTAAACTCCTTTTGGAGGTCCGTCAGCCGAGCACTGGCACATTTCTGCTCCTGAAGAGCGGTTTAAAGCCGCGAAACGCGTCAAGCTAATTGATGTTGTGAACCATTTTTATATCCATTATGATATGCAAGTTTCTACTAATCTACTCATTAAGGATTTAGAACTATTGACTGTGCAGTTGTTATCTTTTAAATGTTCTTACATTGCTTGAACACTGGTGGACCCCCTGAATTTTACCATTATTGTATATGATTGAAAACATGTTATTACCAATTTTTGGTTGAGACAGAAGGGTGCCAATAAAGCCTCCTTGGCTTTGGCCAATTACGTCTCTCTGTTCAGGTGGCGCTGTGATTGGCCAAGCATGCGGGTCATAGTGCATGCTTGGCCAATCATCAGCAAGAAATGCACTGCGATGCCGCAGTGAATTATGGGCCGTGACGCGCCACACGAATTTGGCGCGAACGGCCCATATCGTTCGCAATTCGGCGAACGACCGAACAGCCGATGTTCGAGTCAAACATGGGTTCGACTCGAACACGAAGCTCATCCCTAATGACCAGAAAGGGCGGTAACCCACAGAGTTGATCTCCAGAGTCCATTAAGACCTTTGAGACTCTCAAGGCTGCCTTTGTTTCTGCTCCTGTGTTGGCACATCCTGATCCTACGTTGCCTTTTATCCTAGAAGTTGATGCTTCTGAGACTGGAGTTGGCACCCTTCTGTCTCAACGTACTAACTCTGAGAGCGCTATGCATCCGGGTGGCTACTTTTCCAAGAAATTGTCACCTCCAGAGTGTAATTATGAGATTGGTGACAGAGAGCTGTTGGCGATCATTTTAGCCCTGAAAGAATGAAGACATCTCCTTGAAGGTACCACTGTGCCGGTTCTCATTTTTACTGACTATAAGAATCTCACATTCTTGTCTGAGGCTAAGCGCCTCTCTCCCAGAAGGGCGCGATGGGCTCTTTTCTTGTCGAGTTTTAATTACATTGTCTCATTCTTACCCGGTACTAAGAATGTAAGGGCTGACGCCTTGTCACGACAATTTTCCTCCACTTCCAAGTTGGAGTTGGTTCAGTTCCTGTGATTCCTCCTGATCGTATTCTAGCTACGGTTCGCACCAGTCTTACTTCTCCTTTGGGTGACAAAATTCTTGCTGCTCAGGTCCATGCTCCTCCTGTGACCGCTGCTTTGTCCCAGAGAGTCTCCGTACTGCCATGCTCTAGACTTACCATTCTCCCAAGGCAGCTGGCCACCCTGGGAAGAATCAATCCGTTTGGGCCATTTCCCAACAATTCTGGTGGCCTAGCCTACGGGCTTATGTAACTGCCTTTGTAGCTGCCTGTTCCGTGTGTGATCAGAGTAAGACTTCACAACACCTTCCAGTGGGCCTCCTACAACCCATACCCAATGGAGAGAGGCCCTGGACCCACCTGTCTATGGATTTCATTGTGGAGTTACCCAACTCCCAAGGCAACACTGTTATATTTATGGTGGTTGACCGGTTCTCAAAGATGTGTCATTGTATTCCACTTAAGAAGCTGCCCACTTCTAAGGAACTGGCTTCCATTTTTGCTTGGTTAATCTTTCGAATTATGGTTTTCAACCTTCCATGTTGCCTGACTTGTTTGTTCCGCAGAGTATTCCTGCGTTAGAGGAGCATCTCCGTGGTCTTCTTCCACTTGGGCACAAGTTCAGGAGGCTTTGCAACATACTAACGATAGGTACAGACTCCATGCTGACCGCAGACGCCTGCCTGCACCTTCCTACCAGGTTGGGGACAGAGTCTGGCTGTCGTCTCGCAACCTCCGACTTCATGTTCCTTCTTTGAAGTTTGCACCTCGTTTTATTGGGCCTTTCTGTATCCTTTGCAGGATTAACCCAGTGGCTTACACCTTGGACCTTCCTCCTAGTATGCGCATCTCAAATGTGTTTCATGTCTCCTTATTTAAACCTTTGGTCTGCAATTGCTTTACCACCTCGGTGCCACGTCCTCACCCTATACAGGTTGAGAACCATGAGGAGTATGAAGTACAATCCATTGTTGACTCCCATAGGTTCCGTGGGCGCATACAGTACCTAGTGCATTGGAAGGGGTGCGGTCCGGAGGAACGCTCTTGGGTCTCATCCTCGGACGTACATGCCCCTGTCCTCCTCCGTGATTTTCATGGACGTCTTCCCCTCAAGCTCGCTGGTCCTCCGAGGGGGAGGGGTCGTTGAGGAGGGGGTACTGCCAGGGCTGGACTCAGCCCTTCCTTCTCTGAGCTGGCATGTTTATGTTATATACCAACTGTTGGTTACATCCCTCATTTAAAGTCCCAAACCTCCTCCTCTTCTTATATAAATAGGGATGGAGGCACATTATTATATGTGCCTCATTTAAAGTCCCAAATGTTTTTTTCTTGCAAATTATTCTTTAACCACTTCAATACTGGCACTTTTACCCCCTTCCTGCCCAGGCCAATTTTCTGCTTTCAGCACTGTCACGCTTTGACAATTGAGCGTCATGCAGCCCTGTACCCAAATGAAATTTTTATATTTTTTTAAACACAAATAGAGCTTTCTTTCAGTGGTATTTAATCACTAATCTTAGTTTTTGTTATAACATTTTGCAAATAAATAATCTTTCTTCATAAAGTTAGGCCAAATTGTGTACTGATATTTCTTTGGTGAAAATAACCCAAATCAGTGTATATTATTTAGTCTGTAGGAAAGTTTTATAGAGTCCACAAACTATGGTATATACAGAACATCTGAAAATTGATCAATCCTGATGTACTGATCTCATTTCTTGCGGCATGAAAATGCAAGGACAGTACAAATACCCCCCAAATGACCCCTTTTTGGAAAGAAGACAGCCTAAGTATTTAGTAAGAGACATGGTGAGTTTTTGAAGTTAAAAATGTAGCGCTACCCCCGTGAGGGCCGCTCAAAGACTCTGCACCCCACTGGTTGCCTTGACCTTGCAAGTCTTCCGATACCTTTGACACTCAGGGGTTGATTTACTAAAATTGGAGCACTCAGAATCTGGTGCAGCTGTGCATGGTAGCCAATCAGCTTTCAACTTCAGCTTGTTCAATTAAGCTTTGGCAACAAAACCTGGAAGCTGATTGGTTTCTATGCAGAGCTGCACCAGATTTTGCATTCTCCAGATTTAGTAAATCAACCCCTCTGGGTTCTGACATTGTTTGTTATAAACAAACACATTTAAAAGCACACACATATGCAAAGTAAACCAGCTAGATTTGTTTACTGGCAGATTAAAGATAAGGAGTTCAGCAATAAAGAGTTTGTAACATGCAATAGATAAGACACAGTCAATAAACTTGGTGGCAAAGCCAATTAAGAAAGCGGCAATTGTAACACTTCAAGAACATATAATCAGCAAAATTTAGCCCTGTATAGAGTCTATGGCTACAGGCCAAAAAGGGTAGAGGAGTGACTGGAGTTACTAGGCCTCCCCCTGCCAATCTGTTGGCAGGGGGATGAGTTCCCACTCTGCAGAGGAGTATAAGGAAGTGCTGCCACGTGTGTCTGATTGTGGGTTGGAGAGAAAGATGGCGCAGTTCGTGAGTAAGATGGTGGATTGGAGAATGTATGCTCCGGGTGTTTGTTACCGTCCGACCGACGCAAAATCTGTCCTGACTGACACCGGAATACGGTATACGGTAAGCTTGCCTGGAGGCTACGAGTCTCTGGGACTGATCTTTGGGAGATGTTCCCAGCCTGACCATGCAGTTGAGGCCTTGGATCATCTGTGGACACCGCGAAGAGCAATTGTTTGAGGTTATCTCCCCAACTCAACCTCCGCAGAGCCTACAAGTGGATTGGGACAGGAACGTCGCCATCCCGGCTGGGAGTGATATCCAGAGCTCACCGGTCATCACCGGAGTCGTGCTGGAGGCTGCTGCCTTTGCCTCAGTGGCTGCCCCAGGACCCAGCGCATCGATCGCTCCTCGAGGCCGTGGTGCTCGCTCTGATGTCCGAACTGCCCGGGAGGAAAATACCGGAGCCAGGTAAGCCAGCCAGAAGTCAGAGTGGTGTGCCTGTGGGGGAGGTGATGCCTGTGGAACGTCAAGGGGAATGCCATAGTGGTGCCAGTAAAGGCGCGTGCTAAGCGCAACTACATCCGGCCCGAAGAGTGCGCTACCATTTCAGATTTAGATATTCCTGCCGGTCAATCGGAACTCCTTTCTGACATGTTGTTTTACACTGGAAAGTGGGGTGAGAGTGATGAAGAGCTAATAAGCAATGTGCAGGAGGATAAAACACCTGCTACTACTATCGTTAGTGTGCACATTACGCTGTCAGCCAGTGCAGCTCCGCTGATCACCATCCACACGTCCGATGGAAGACCATGGGGCTCAATGGTTCCCAGGGATTTGCCCTAGCACTCCCATGCCCAACGCTAGACCAGACCATGGGCATAATGTGGTCGCTGGGTGCTCGGTTTAGCATGCTCTAGATGCCCGGGCTCTACCCGGATATGGAAATACCAAGACCCTGCCTCGGCTGTCTAAGATACAGAGGATAATGAAGAAAGTGGCAGAAGACTATGGGTACTTATACCCCTATATTCCCCCTCATCTGGAAGAGGAGATTTCAGAAAAGGAAATACAATGGGTGGATGAAGAAGTGCACGGGTTCATTCAGATCCCTCTCAAGACAGATTTTCTGAAGCTGTCACCCAGGATGTCCGGGAAGTACCTGTCAGTGTTGAATACCTAGGGTTACGGCAGGAAGACCAACCTTGATGGGGTAGTTATCCGCCAACCAGACAAAAGGGATCTTAAGCGATTTGTCACGACGGTGAATAAGAAGGGAGAGTCTGTAATTCTACCCAACCCCGGGTACTACTGGGGAAACATCATCAAAATGGTATCATTACCACTTGGATTACAAATATGTGTTGTGTGATGTCAAGGATGCTATGCTGACAGCCACTTCACACACATTTAAAGTGTTGCTAGTGGAGAACATTCCAGAGAGTTGTACTGCTCGGACTATGCTGGACTGAATGCTGCCAGCAGATATATGGAATGCCCACCTGAGCCATGTTGGCTAAAGTTTGAAGTTGGGGTGATCCACCCTGAAGGGTGACCTGTGATCTTCATCTTCTTGCTTCTAAGTGAAAAGAGAAGAAAAATCTTCTGGGTCTCAGGCTGTCATGTGGACAGACTGAGGATGTCTTTGCAAATAAGTATAGAGACCATAGTGTTCTCCATATACAAATTTATTCAAAGCCCCGAAACAGACAAGTTGCACTTACAAGATAAAAACTTTTAAAATCACATAAAAACCTCCAGAGTAGCACCACCGTGTCCACATACACAGTGCCTGGCTGGACGTGACTATCAGCTCCTCCCTTCTAGATGCGTATCGGCCTTGTCTGTTTGGGGGCTTTGAATAAATTTGTATACGTAGAACACTATGGTCTCTATATTTATTATTTACATGTCCTGAACTATGGAATCTTGAGCCAAGCTGGGAGATGATCCGCTTATTTGGATATTAATGAGCTGAGTTACCATTAAGAAAAGAGCCATCTGGTTTACCCACCATTAATTGGGAAGAGGAAGTGAGAGCAAAGAGCTCGTGGGGAGATCCGCATATGAGTTTTGACTCATCTGGGAGGTGAGCGCACATTTTTACTGGTGGTGGTGTGCACTCCTTTTGAGGACGAACAATCACTGTGGTGGAATTGTGTGGATACACTGATCACAAGAAGAATTTTTCGTGTTTTATTTCTTCATTTTTCATTTTATGGACTATTCATTTATATGTAGGATTTATTTATTTTAGAGATTTGCACTTTATATTTATAATTTTACACATAGCGCTACATTTATTTATTTACTATCCATTTTGAAATTAGTGTGGTGTACCACTTGGAATGTTCAGCAGCTGTGCACGTTTATTATTAGGTTATCTTATTTAAACATCACAATATTTTTTACTTGTGGCGCTGATTGTTTCATCTTATAATTTGCATTATATTTCTATATTGTTATATTGTTAAGCCTTTCCTGTTTCCCTACCCATCCCAGTTTTTGCCAGGACACTCGCTCTCAGGCTGGAGAGCTTAAAAGTAAATTATTTTTCTGAAAATTCTGAGACGTAGTTTTGTGAGCAGGGGAGGATGTAGCACCCTGCAGTTTAGGCAGGGTTGCTCCTAACAAATTTTATTGCCAGAAGTTGTTTTCCTGGTTGATTGGTAGAGATCTATTGATTTCTCCCTAAGTTTGGCCTTGTTTAACTTTTCTCTTCTACCACTAGGTGGCCGGGTACTTGGTGGCACTAGATACGAGAAGGGCAATGCAAGGTCAGGTTATGGGTATATGGGGTATCTCAGCCAATGGGCAGGGGTTTTCTTGAATCCCTTGGCCTGCTGGGAGAGCCTATATATTCGGGTGGAGACCTGTGTCATATTGCCCAGGCTGCTTGGCCAGAGATGGGGCCTATCCCGGGCACATCTGGCTGCTAGGCTGTCTGAGGGCCTATCCAGAAGCATGAGAGCAGTGCAGGGTTGGGACTGCGGCTTGCAGTTCAACCAAAAGTGACGGTTCTGCCGGCCAGAGAACCAGGCGTAGTTGGAGGTAGAGGGGAAGCTGTCGCCAGTAAGGGACTATCCGCCTAATTACCAGGGACCACAGTAAGTAACAGAAGCAAGTACCAGAGCAGCATTCTCATAAACCGGGGACAGTGAAGAATTGGGAAACTTCAGTGGGTATCTAGTCAGGGACCCAGCCAGCGGAAGCAGTGGCGTAGCGTGGGTTGTCAGCACCCGGGGCAAGGCAAGTAATTTGCGCCCCCCCCCCCCAACCTGCGGACTTTTAGCTATCCCTGAGTCCCTTCAAATACAATAGTACTGACCTACCGGATTCCTATACTGACCACTACACTGAGAACTACACTGTCCACTACACTACATTGTCCACTACACTGACCACTATACTATACTCACCACCATACTACACTGACCACTATACTACACTGTCCACTATACTGTCCACTATACTACACTGTCCACTATACTACATTACACTGTCCACTATACTACACTACACTTGACCACCATACTACACTGTCCACTATACTACACTATACTGACCACCATACTACACTGTCCACTATACTACACTATACTGACCACCATACTACACTGTCCACTATACTACACTATACTGACCACCATACTACACTGTCCACTATACTACACTATACTGACCACCATACTACACTGACCACCATACTACACTGACCACCATACTACACTGACCACCATACTACACTGTCCTCCATACTACACTGTCCTCCATACTACACTGTCCTCCATACTACACTGTCCACTACACTACACTGACCACTACACTACACTGACCACTACACTACACTGACCACTACACTATACTGACCACCATACTACACTGACCACCATACTACACTGACCACCATACTACACTGACCACTATACTACACTGACCACTATACTACACTACACTGACCACCATACTACACTGACCACCATACTACACTGACCACCATACTACACTGACCACCATACTACACTGTCCACCATACTACACTGTCCAACATACTACACTGTCCAACATACTACACTGTCCACCATACTACACTGACCACCATACTACACTGACCACCATACTACACTGACCACCATACTACACTGACCACCATACTACACTGACCACCATACTACACTGACCACCATACTACACTGTCCACTATACTACACTGACCACTATACTACACTGACCACTATACTACACTGACCACCATACTACACTGACCACCATACTACACTGACCACCATACTACACTGACCACTATACTACACTGACCACTATACTACACTGTCCACTATACTACACTGTCCACTATACTACACTGTCCACTATACTACACTGACCACCATACTACACTGACCACCATACTACACTGACCACCATACTACACTGTCCACTATACTACACTGACCACTACACTAACCACTACACTGTCCACTATACTGACCACCATACTACACTGTCCACTATACTACACTATACTGACCACCATACTACACTGACCACTACACTAACCACTATACTACACTACACTGACCACCATACTACACTACACTGACCACCATACTACACTGACCACCATACTACACTGTCCACTATACTACACTATACTGACCACCATACTACACTGTCCACTATACTACACTATACTGACCACCATACTACACTGTCCACTACACTACACTGACCTCCATACTAAACTACACTATACTGACCACTATGCTAACCACTATACTATACTACACTAACCACTATACTACACTATACTCAGGCCCAGATTAAGAGCATCATGGGCCTGGTGCTAAGGATGTTGGTGGGCCTTTTTATGAAAATAAATAAAATGAAAACGCAAACAATTTTTTGTGAAATTTAAATTAAAGAGAGAGAGAGGGGGTGAGAGAGAGAGAGAGAGAGAGAGAGAGGGGGTGAGAGAGAGAGAGAGAGAGAGAGAGGGGGTGAGAGAGAGAGAGAGGGGGTGAGAGAGAGAGAGAGAGAGAGAGAGAGAGGGGGTGAGAGAGAGAGAGAGAGAGAGAGAGAGAGGGAGAGGGAGGTGAGAAAAAGGGGAATAGAGAGAGGGTGAAAGAGAGAGAGGGTGGTAGGGGGTGAGAGAGAGAACAGGGTGAAAGAGAGGGGATGAGAGAGAGAGAGGGGGGTGGGAGTGAGGGGGTGAGTCTGTGGGGGGCACAGCATAGTACATTACACGGGAGGGGGGGGGTATAGCACAGTACATCACATGGTTGGCACAACACATTACATGGTGGATACATGGATACAGCACATTTAATGGCGGGCACAGCACATTACGCGGTTGGCACTGCCCAATACAGCACATTACAAGGTAGGCACAGTACATTATATGGTGGGCACAGCACATGACATGGTTGGTACTGCACAACACAACACATTTCATGGTGGGCACAGCTCATGCACACAGTGGGCACAGGACCTTATATGGTGGGCACAGCACATGACATGGCAGGCACAGCTGAGCACATTACATGGTGGGCACTGGACATTACAAGTGGGCACTGCACAGAACATTATATGGTGGGCACAACACATTATATAGTGGGTACTGCACATAGCATGGTGGGCACTGCACAGCACATGACAAGGTGGGCACTGCATGACACAGCACAGCACATTACATTGTGAGCACAGCACATTAAATGGTGGACACCACACATGACATGATGAGCCCTGCACACCACATTCCATTGTGGGTACTGCACGGCACATGCCATGGTGGACAATGTACAGCACATTACATGGTGAGTACAGCATATTACATGGTAGGCACTGCATGGTGCAGCACATGACATGGTGGGCACAACACAGCACATGACATGGTGGGCACTGCACAGCAATTTACATGATGGGCACTGCACATGACATGGTGGGCACTGCATGACACAGCACATTACATGGTGGGTACAGCGCATTACATGGTGGGCACTGCATGGCACAGCACATGACATGGTGGGCACAGCACATTACATGGTGGGCACTGAATGGCACATAACATTACATGGTGAGCACAACACATTACATGGTGGGCACTGCATGGCATAGCACGTTTCATGGTGGGAAATGCAACTGCACATTACATGTTAGGAACTGCACATGACATGGTGGGCACTGTTGAACAGCACACCACATTACACAGTGGGCACAACACACTACATGCTGGGCACAGCACATGGCAGGGTGGGCACAGCATAGCACATGACATGGTGGGAAGTGCACATGACATGGTGGGCGCTGCACATTACACGGTGGGCACTGCACATTACATGGTGGGATCACTGTATGGCACAGAACATGACATGGTGGACACTGCAAATTACATAGCGGGCATTGCAAGGCACAGCCATAACATGGTGGGCATTGCACATGACATGGTTGGCACTGGATGGCACATCACATGACATGGTGGGCACTGCACATTACATGGTGGGCAATGCAAGGCACAGCACATGACATGGTGGGCACTGCACATTACATGGTGGGCACTGCAAGGCACAGCATGACATAGTGGGCACTGCACATCACATGAAGGGCAATGTAATGCACAGCACATGACATGGTCAGCACAGCGCATTACATGGTGGGCACTGCAATGTACAGCAAATGACATACTGGACACAGCACATTACATGGGGGGCACTGCAAGGCACATGACATGGTGGGCACAGCGCATTACATGGTGGGCACTGAATGGCACATAACATTACATGGTGGGCACAACACATTACATGGTGGGCACTGCATGGCATAGCACGTTTCATGGTGGGAAATGCAACTGCACATTACATGTTAGGAACTGCACATGACATGGTGGGCACTGCAAGGCACAGCATGACATAGTGGGCACTGCACATCACATGAAGGGCAATGCAATGCACAGCACATGACATTGTTCAGCACAGCGCATTACATGGTGGGCACTGCAACGTACAGCAAATGACATACTGGACACAGCACATTACATGGGGGGCACTGCAAGGCACATGACATGGTGGGCACAGCACATTACATGGGGGGCACTGCAAGGCACATGACATGACATGGTGGGCACAGCACATTACATGGGGGTACTGCAAGGCACATGACATGACATTGTGGGCACAGCACATTACATGGGGGCACTGCAAGGCACATGACATGGTGGGCACAGCACATTACATGGGGGGGGGCACTGCAAGGCACATGACATGACATGGTGGGCACAGAACATTACATGGGGACCGGGGACACAAAATTAGAAATTAGGAGGAGGCAGCCAGTGACACATACTGGCGCCCCCCTAAATATCGCGCCCGGGGCCACGGCACCCCCTGCACCCCCCACGCTACGCCACTGAGCGGAAGTGACGCTTGCAGAGCAGCCTTGTGTGTCAAGCCAGGGACCGAGCAGGCCAGCGGGGGTGAAGCTTGAGAGGTATCTAGAGTGCCAAGCTAGGGACCCAGCAGAGAAGCAGGGGTGACACTTGATGAAGATACCACCGTGAAGATTGAAGGAGCTCAAGGGATTCAGTGGCAGTGAATCAGTGGGTCTAATGAGAGACCGGGAGCTCAGTGTGCTGAAGAAGTACAAGGGGCGATTGTAGTGGAAGTAAAGGAACTGTGATGCCGCGTACACACGAGCGGAATGTCAGACAGAAAAAGTCAGATGGAAGCTTTTCATCGTATACTGTATTCCGATCGTGTGTATGCCTCATCAGACTTTTTTTGAAAATTCTAACGGACCTAGAAATAGAACATGTTCTAAATATTTCCAACGGAACCAATTCCTATCTGGAAAACCGATCATGTGTATGCTGTTCCGACGGACCAAAAACAACGCATGCTTTGAAGCAAGTACGAGACGGAAGCGCTTGGTGTGGTAAAACTAGCGTTCATATTGGAGCTAGCACATTCCTCACGCTGCTAATCCTGTGATCTTTTAATGCAGCACATTCTTTTCTTCTTTATAATGCTAGAAGAATGAAGTTGTTTTGCTGCTCATATTCGCACAGAGTTTTCACAAACTTATTTCTTCATTATTTATCCTGATCTCATGAATAATATTCTATTTTTTAAAAGCCCGATCGCCATAATAACGTTTACAATTATTTTTTATAGTCATCTTTTATAATTTTTTATTTCATCAAGATTTATTTTAGGATTACTTAAAAATTATTTTCTAGTGATCTCCATATAAATTCATTTTTTTGAATGTCAAGTTACCACAATAACATTATTTTCTTGTATTTTTTTTTTACCTCAAGGAGGTTGGTGTCCCTTGTTAATTTGACATTGTCTTTTTGAAATGTACCTCCCTACTCACAAACAAACTGTCCTTTTTGAAGAAAAACACATAGGAAAGTATTTTCTGAAAATTAAATATACATTTCTTCTGGGTAACAAAATAAAGAGGAAGTCAATGTTGGAGAAACTTTAGGAATTTGCGAAGCCTTTTGGCCCCCAGGGCACACATCTGTGGAAAAGAAAATTGGAAGCTTCAGGAGTCCATATAATAGGGAGCACAATCTGGTCCAGGAATCCCAGAGATCAGGACCAGCAGCAGATGACAGGCTGTCCCCAGGCTGTGGTACTACACCAGCCTGCGTCTTCTGTCAGACCAGACTAAACCCAGGCCATCACTTTCTTGTCTTCCCTCCACGCTTCCCTGCAGCCTTCCCTGCAGCCTTCCTTGGAGGCTGTGGCTCTGGTGGTGGACTTGTGGCAGGAGAAGGAGGATGAGCTTGCTCATATATGTAGCTGTTCTCAGTCAGCTGGCCCCTCAACCCCTTCTGAAAGTCATCAAAAAAAATTCCCTCACAGAGGAGGCTTTAGCCCTTCTCCAATTCTAGCAACCTGGTGGCTAGATAGCAGCCATAGGCCTCTTCAGCGTTGGGGGGGACTCCTGAGGAAATCTCTGGCTTCCCTAATGGGGCCCAGTGCTGCCATCTCCGTCATCGTCCCCTTCCTGGGCCTTTTGGTGGTAAGGCAGCGGGGAGGCACCTGGGATTGGGTGAGGCTCCTACTGGGCCCAGCCACCTCTTGGCTGCCACTGGGCATGGCCTCCTCCTGGCTGACACTTTCCAGACCCTCCTCCTGGCTGAGCTCATCCTGTGTATAAAAAAGGGACATAGTTTTAGTTTTTGCTTCATCAATCACACACAATTTTCAGCTCATGACTTGCAAATTGAATGTTAATAAATAGAAAAGACTATCATTCTGACCCCAGCATTTTTCAAGCTGGTCACAAACATTTTTGGCCACAACTGTCTAGTGATATGTATACATCATTTTTTTGATAAAATCAATTATTTGTAATCAATTATAACATCTAGTTAACTTTATTTAATATTAGGACAATAAATATGTCTAAAAATAATATACCTGACTCCAGCTGGGCGCATCCACTTCTTCCAGGATGGAAGGCCCAGATTGTTCCTTGTCAGCCTCTGCTGGGGTTGAGGGAAGGGTGGAGGGAAGGCTGCAGGGAAGGGTTGAAAGAGATTCCCTGGCTTCAGTCTGGTCGCTCAGAAACCGCAGTTTGTTGAAGTACCACAGCCTGGGGACATAAACATTCTCTGCTGATGCTCCTGATCGGAGTCATTTCTGGATCTTATTATGCTCCTTCTTATGCATGTTCCTCAAGAACCCAATTTTATTGTCCAAAAATGTCATGTTTGCATCGGGGACCCGAGTCTTCACAAATTCCAGAAGTTTCTCCAGCGATGACCTCCTAGCTTGTTTATTATAATATAAGCTGTGTTTCACCTCCCATAAATTCCTCATCTCCCTGTATCGGTCTATAAAACTGGCTATGAATTTTGGGTCCTTAAAGTGATTCATCTTTGCTGTAAGACAATACACAAGACAAAAACACTAATGTCAGCCTAAACTCTCATTATCATATCCCAATATAGGCCTCAATCTTGAAGCAGTATAGGCCACTGTGATGGGCCAAGTTCAAATTTTACCTTCGTTTAGGACGCTCACCACTTCCGTTCGTCCTTCCTCTACACACAGATCGTACGTACGACACGTGTGTTAGCTTGATATAGACTGCACATGCGTGAAACTGCGCCCACGACGCCCGCCCCTGACGTTCTTTCTCAAAAATTCTCCACCCCTTCTCTCTTCGGTGCACGGTGGGAGCAACATGGAAGATAAAGAGCAAGTGTGTGGTAATTCCACTAACGAGGAGGAGGAAAGCCCAGAGCCCGAAACGACCCGATCCCAAAGGAGGAGATTTAAGGCCTCCAATATGGCCTTTGAGGAGATGCCAACTATGATGGAAAGAATGGGAACACGTGAATGTGCACAGAGTAAAATTTTGAGAATCAACGATGCGTGGCTTCTTATTTCAATGCTCAATACCAGTTTTGTAAGGAATTTTGTGTTTACAGTGACAATGGGGCTTATTTACTAAAGGAAAATCCACTTGGCACTACAAGTGCACTAGGAAAACCTAGGAGACAGCCAAAAAGAAACACAAGCAATAAAGAAATTTCAAGATTTTATCAGATAATATTTTTTTTATTCAAAAAATTTTTAGACATTGTCTGGCATAGCAATGGCGCCCCTACCCATAAAATAATTTACATATTTCTCCCGAACTTCACGGGGGCTTTGGGGGGGCCAAGCCAGGGCGGCCAGTATCCAGGCCCGTCAGGGGATTCTCTGTAATAAGTCTAGCCTCAGGCCCAACTGAGGCTATATAATTATGTGAATTTTTTCATAAATAATTGTGCAGTATGCAGCAGCATAGGATGATATGGTTGATTTTATTGTCCGCCATGTGGATTGCTGTCAGAAACAGGTGGAACCGGCTGGCCATTATCCCAAAGGTATTCTCAACGACTCTTCTCGCTCTGGCCAGCTGGTAGTTAAAAACCCTCCTCTCCGGGGTGAGGGTCCTTTGGGGGAATGTCCTCATCAGGTGCTTGCCCCTCATCTGCAATAAAGACACGTTATCCACATCAGGTGGCAATGCCAGGCCACCAGTCTGGAGACGCTGGTAAAACTCCGTCTAGGCGAAGACTCCTCCATCTGACATCCAGCCATTCTTCCCCACGTACACAGAGGAACTCTTATGCCCCGTACACACGGTCGGACTTTGTTCGGACATTCCGACAACAAAATCCTCTGATTTTTTCCGACGGATGTTGGCTCAAACTTGTTTTGCCTACACACGGTCGCACAAAGTTGTCGGAATTTCCGATCGCCAAGAACGCGGTGACGTCAAGCACGTACGACGAGACTAGAAAAGGCCGGTTCAGAACCAAGCGAGGCACCCTTTGGGCTCCTTTTGCTAATCTCGTGTTAGTAAAAGTTTGGTGAGAGACGATTCGCGCTTTTTCAGACTCGTGGCTTTCAGATCGTTTTCTGCCGTTCAGTTTGTGCTTGTGGGTTTGTATCTGCTCTTCAGTGCGTGGAGTCAGTTCGTATTGGAGTTTTCTGTGCGATCTTGTCCGCTTGTTGCTGTTTTTCAGGTCGCTCTTCACAGGCCTTGCTGTTCTTCAGTGCGTTCTGTTACTTCGTTCTGAGCAGCCGACCGTTTTCTAGCCATGTTGCGTATGCGTACTCCTCGTAGAGTTCGTGCTGTGCGGGGGCTTGGTGTTGGGGTCCTGACCTTGACACAAGTCCAGTCCATGAACAGGGTGGGGAGGAGTTCATGGACCAAGAATTGGTTGCTTCAGCGTGACCAGTTCTGTCATATGCCTTTGCTCCGTGAGATCCGTGAGAATAATCCTGATGATTTCAGGAACTTTCTCAGGATGACGGACCCCGTATTTCACCGTTTGTTGGCTTCGCTGACCCCCTATATCAGCAGGCAGGATACCTGCATGAGGCAAGCCATCACTCCGGAGCAGAGGCTGGTCGCTACCCTGCGGTATTTGGCGACAGGGAGAAGCCTGCAGGACCTCAAGTTCTCGACAGGCATCTCCCCCCAGGCTCTTCTTTGTGGACATTTACTGCTTGTGTTTCTTTTAGCTGACCCTGACAGAAATGTGTGGAGTCCAGAAAATGTCGTGATTGTGTAACCTTATACAAAGCACTGTTGGCTGTTATTTACTAAATGCAAAGACACTTTTCACTACAAGTGCACTTGCAACTGCACTGAAACTGCACTTGTAGTGCAAAGTGGATTTGCCCTTAGGAAATTACCCCCATTTTCTCATAAAACAACAATTACATCACCCCAAAAATGTTGTAGCGTTGAGACAATAATCCACACATTCTTGATTAACAATCTTTTTAATACCTGCACAATCACATGTGCATTTACCAAAGGTTTTTCTGACAAACCAACATGTTTGTTGTATAACAATTTTTGTGGTGTCATTATCCAAAATCAAAATGTCCATTTTATAGAAAACAGGCCTGTGTAAAACCAACAAGAAAGACACAAATCTTGATCTTACAAAGTTCACATTTGGTAGAACTTGAAGGTAATATCAGACATGAGTATTTAGGAACTGTGTTTGATATTGCGTTCATATGGGGGGAAATCACCCCTGGAAAAGCCAAATTTGGAAGATGCACACAAATTTCACAATGTCAACATGTGCTATCTGCCATCACGGGGGATCAAGGGACGTGTTTTGGGGGAGAAAGCCCTTCCTCCCCGTTACTTTATTATTGAGGAAGGGGTTGCACCCCCAAAACGCGTCCATTGATCTCCCGTGATGGCAGATAGCACATGTTGACACACTGTGTGCATCCTCCAAATTTTGCTTTGGGAAAAATCACAAAAACATTTCGCACATTGTAGCACACAAAAGAAGAAAGTGATTTGGAGGGGCTTTAAACTCGCCCCAAAACATCAATGATGTTTTTATATTTTGGAATAACATCATTGATGTTTTGCTTGATGTTTTCCAGTTGTAAATTACATCCCATGATCTCCCCGATCAGGATCTGGGCACTTTCGGATGTGAAAGGATCTTCATCCACAACCTCACGATCACCTAAAAATAAAGGAAACCCAAAATAAATTAGGTCTCAAAAATATGCCGGCATCCATCTCTTTCCTGAGCCTGTGGTCGCAGACACTCACCTGTTGTGGTGACTAGTTCCACCACGTCTTCTTCCTCCTGCTCAGATTGTGTTGGGGGGATTTCCCCTTCTTCCGGAGGGGGGGGGGGGGGGCTCTGGTCTCCTCGGATGAGGGGTGTCCTCCGAGTCTTTTCTCCCCTATGTAAAACAAAAATGGTATAATTAGCACACAGATATTTAATGTCAGAACTATAAAGATGAAACATTGCTTGGAAGTGGGGTACAATTGTCTGTTTTAGCAGAGTTCCAAGATGTAGCTTTTTTAGTGTCCTTAGTCAACCTGCAATACTTTACCTGTTTGGTACAAGCTTCACAGATGGAGACCCCCCTATAGTATACACTGGAGCACCTGTGTGGCCCCTAATAAAAATGGTGTTCTTGTGTCCCACACTAGTGCTCCAGTGTCCAGATGTGAAAACAGCTGCTCAGTGTCCTCTCCTTACACACAATCTAGTTTGCATTTCATTCTAGTAACAAAGCCATCTACACAACCCAATTCTTTGAAGACAAGTATAGGGCCTCAAAATGGTGGCCAAATGCATATGGGCTAAACAATGGTATTTTAGAGTCCGAAAAAAAAATGTGTGATCCGAACGAATAATGTGCCCATGAACATGAAAGTTGCCATTTTAAACTGTACAACAGTTCCTAAAAGCACATGGAGCAGCACGAACGTAATAAACACAAGAACAATAGGAACACAGCACAACTACTTACTTTTTTGCAGCACTCTCCGGATCTTCCTGTACTGCTCATGTTCTCGTAATTTCAGGTCCGACCACCGCTTCCTGAGCTGATCTTTCGATCGTCGTACCCCGAAATTCTGGTGCAGACTCCTGACCACTTTCGCCATGATCTTGGCCTTTCGGACATTGTGGTTTGGGTAAGGCCCATACTTTCCATCATAGTCGGCCTTCTTCAGGATGTCCACCATTTCCAACATCTCCCCGAAGGACATATTTAAGTCCTTTAATCTCCTTCTGGATCGGGACGTTTCAGGCTCCAGCCTTTCCTCCTCCTCCTCCTCGTTGCTGTAATTAGCACGATCCTGCTGTCTATCCGCCATGTGCTCTTCCTCCACTGCGCCGAACAAAAAGGGGCGGGGAATAGAATAGAAAGAACGTCAGGGGCAGGCGGAGTTATACGCATGCGCAGTGTGTATAAATCGTAACGCGCGCGTCTTACGTACGATCTGTGAGCGGAGGAAGGTGCATCGGAGACGCCGATCGTGCTAACGAAGGTAGGATCTAAACTTGGGCCTATACTGCTTCGAAATGGAAGCCTATATTGTAACAAGATTAGGGGAGTTTGGCCTGACATTAGGGTTTGTCTTGTGTTGTGTCTTGCAGAGAAAATGGATGGCTTCAATGACCACAACTTCCTTCCCCTGTTCATAGACAAGTACAGGGAGCTGCCCTGTCTGTGGCAGGTCAGACACCCCCACTATAACCACAAACAGAAGAGGCAGGCAGCGCTGGAGAAACTGCTGGAGTTGGTGAAGCCGGTGGTCCCCACAGCAACCATCCCCTATTTAAAAGCTAAAATTGGTGGCCTGAGGAGCACTTATCTTAGGGAGCGCAAGAAGGTCACAGATTCCCAGAGGTCCGGAGCTGCAGCAGATGACGTATATGTCCCCAGGCTGTGGTACTATGAGAGACTGCGATTTCTGTCAGACCAGACTGAAGTCAGGGAATCCCTCTCTACTCTTCCTTCCACGTTTCCTTCCACCCCAGCTGAGGCTTCCGATGTCCAACCTGGGCCTTCCAGCCAGGAAGAAGTGGAGGAGCCCAGCTGGAGCCAGGTATAGCATTATTCTACTGATTTCTGGGCAATAAAGAAATGATGTTTATTAGATGTTATTATTGATCACTAATTGCTGCTTGAAAGTGTTTTACATATCAATACACAGTAGTGGGCACCCAAAATTGGGACAAGAATGCAAAATGCTGGGCTCAGAAGGATAGTCTGTTATATTTGTTAACATTGAATTTGCAGCAGTCAGGAGGTGAAAATTGTGTGTGATTGATGAAAAAAATACTAAAACTATGTCTCTTTTTCATACACAGGAAGACCTCAGCCAGGAGGAGGCTGTGGAATGTGGCAGTCAGGAGGAGGCGGGGATTAGTGGCAGCCAGGAGGAGGCGGGGCTAAGTGGCAGCCAAGAGAAGCCTGGGACAAGTCGCAGCCTGACTGAGTCTCAGGTGCCTCCCCTCCGCCTGCCATATAAAAGGGCCAGGAAGGCCACTCCCAGTCCTGTGCAGGATTCAGCGTACAGGCTGATCCAGGAGGCTTCGGCGTCCCTCCGAGCCTTCCCCAGTCCTGAAGAGGCCTTTGCCTGCATGGCTGCCACCAAATTGCAGGGCATGCAGAAGGGCCAACGCAGGCTCTCTGAGGACCTGATTTATAAAGTCCTTCGTAAGGGGGAGAGTGGGGAACTGACACCCAAGACGGATGTCATGGAGAGGGACCATCCTCCTCCTCCTCCTGCTGCCACAACTCCACCACCACAGCCAAAGCCTGGAAGGAAGCGTGGAAAGAAGCCCAAAGAGTGATTGCCCTGGGTTCAGTCTGGTCTGACAGAAGATGCAGTCTCTCGTATGACCACAGCCTGGGGACACAGATGTCATCTGCTGCTTTCCGGATCTCTGGGACTTCTGGACCAGACTGCCCTCCCTAAGATAAGGACTCCTCAGGCCACCAATTTTGCTTTTAAATAATTGATGTGTGCCCTGGGGGTCCAAGGCTTCACCCACTTCTGCAGTTTCTCCAGCATTGCCTCCCTCTTTGTTTATAGTTGTGACCCCTTAATAAAATATTTTTAGGTAAATTCTACTCTCCTGTGTGTGTTTTCATCCAAAAAGGACAGTTTGTTGGTGAGGATTCAGGTACATTTCTAAAGTACAATGTGAAATTAACAAGGGACAACAACACCAAACAATCTCCTCCTACAGATTAAATAGAACAACATATCAATGGTGTTGTGGGAACTTGTCACAAAAAACGCACAAACATTTTCGGGAGTACAAATCAAAATCACCAAAAAAAATAAAAATAAAAAGAGAAACACAAAAAAAGATTCTACATTAAAGTAAAAAAAAAAAAAAAAAATATGTTGTCAGATGTGAGGAATCAAAATATATTGAGGGAATCCCGATAAATAGTAACGAAAAAAGTTTGTGAGAAGTGTGTGTGAATATGAGCATCAAAACGACTTAATTCTTGTCACATTATAAAGAAGAAGAGAGTGCGCTGTATTAAACCATTTTGAACATTGCAGCGTGACGAAAGTGCTTTATCCATTACGAACGCTAAGTTTACCAGAACGAGCTGTCCCGTGTCGGAATTTCTTCTGAGCATGCGTGGCACTTTGTGCGTCGGAACAGGCCACACACGGTCGGAATTGACGCGATCGGATTTTGTTGTCGGAAAATTTTATCTCCTGCTGTCCAACTTTGTGTGTCGTAAAATCCGATGGAAAATGTCCGATGGAGCCCACACACGGTCGGAATTTCCGACAACACGCTCCGATCGGACATTGTCCATCGGAAAATCCGACCGTGTGTACGGGGCATTAGTGTGCTGACACCACCGCCATAAACACTACACTATTAAACCCCTTATAGTTATAATTGTAATACCCTGAATGGGGTAGTGGCACAATGTGGACATGCTTCCCATCTATAGCCCCTCCACAGTTGGGAAAGTCCCAACGGTCAGCAAAATGGGAGGCCACAGTCTGCCATTCCTGTGGCGCTGAAGGAAACTGTGGAGTCAAACAAGAAAAAAAATATAAGTACTTTTGCACATAACATTGCAAGCAGATGACACAAAAACATTCTTGCACAACATCAGTATAACATTTATTTTAAGGAGTATTTAAAGACAATAATATAAGGCCTACTTATCAGATTCCTCACCCCCTCTGAGGGCCCATTGATAAAATTGTATGAGGGGGAAGGGTTTGAGGTGACTTTTTGGAGCCAAAAAAGCCTCCAGCACTCTGCCTGAATTTAAGGACACAAAAAACATTTGGACACATTTTAGGGGTGTTTGGGGGAAAGCAGTACAATGGAGCTGACAATATACAGTATCTCACAAAAGTGAGTAGACCCCTCACATTTTTGTAAATATTTTATTCTATCTTTCAACACTGAAGAAATGACACTTTGCTACAATGTAAAGTAGTGAGTGTACAGCTAGTATAACAGTGTAAATTTGCTATCCCCTCAAAATAACTCAACATGCAGCCACTATTGTCTAAACCGCTGGCAACAAAAGTAAGTACACCTCTAAGTGAAAATGTCCAAATTGGGCCCAAAGTGTCAATATTTTGTGTCGCCACCATTATTTCCCAGCCTAACTGCCCTAACCCTCTTGGCCATAGAGTTCACCAGAGCTTCACAGGTTACCACTGGAGTCCTCTTCCACTCCTCCATGACGACATCACAGAGCTGGTGGATGTTAGAGACCTTGCGCTCCTCCACCTTCCATTTGAAGATGCCCCACAGATGCTCAATAAGGTTTAGGTCTGGATACATGCTTGGCCAGTCCATCACCTTTACCCTCAGCTTCTTTAGCAAGGCAATGGTCTTCTTGGAGGTGTGTCTGGGGTAGTTATGTTGTAATACTGCCCTGCAGCCCAGTCTCAGAAGGGAGGGAATCATGTTCAGCTTCAGTATGGCACAGTACATATTGGCATTCATGGTTCCCTCAATGAATTGTAGCTCCCCAGTGCCGGCAGCACTCATGCAGCCCCAGACCATGACACTTCCACCATCATGCTTGACTAGACAAGACAAACTTGACTTTGTACTCCTCACCTGGTTGCCGCGACACACGCTTGACAATCTTCTTATAGCCTAGGCCATCTTTATGTAGAGCAACATTTTCTTTTTTTAGATCCTCAGAGAGTTTTTTGCCATGAGGTTTCATGTTGAACTTCCAGTGACCAGTATGAGTGAGTGAGAGCAATAACACCAAATTTAACTTACCTGCTCCCCATTCATACCTGAGACCTTGTAACACTAACGAGTCACATGACATTGGGGAGGGAAAATGGCGATTGGGCCCAATAAGGACATTTTCACTTAGGCGTGTACTCACTTTTGTTGCCAGCAGTTTAGACATTAATGGCTGTGTGTTGAGTTATTTTGAGGGGACAACAAATTTACACTGTTATACAAGCTGTACACTCACTACTTTATATTGTAGCAAAGCGTCATTTCTTCAGTGTTGTCACATGAAAAGATATAATAAAATATTTACAAAAATGTGAGGGGTGTACTCAGAGGCGGCTCTTTAATTAGGCAAATTAGGCACTTGCCTTAGGCCTCGCCCCCAGAAGGGCCTCGCGCTCGCCTAATTTGAGTGGAAGGAATTGCGCAGCCCAAGCAAGCCGGCGGAGTGTGCGGGCGGCTGGCGCTGCACACAGACTGACGCCGTGGCCGCCTGTCTGAGCTGAGCCACCAGGTCCGCGGACGAGGGAGAAGAACACACCGTCATCTCGGCTGCTGCTTCGTCCAATAGCAGGCTTCACCGCCGTGGCGCCGTTCTCCTAGCCTTTCCCCCCACAGTCGGTGGCCCCAATGCATGGCGGGAGTTGTAGTTCTCCACAGCACAGACTTCAACTTGGTGGGGCACAGTGGCAGAATTTGATGGGGCACAGTGGCAGAGTTTGATGGGGCACAGTGGTAGAGTTTGATGGGCGCAGTGGTGGCATTTGATGGGCGCAGTGGCGGCATTTGATGGGGCACAGTGGCTGCGTTTGATGGGGCACAGTGGCTGCATTTGATGGGGCACAGTGGCAGAATATGATGGGGCACAGTGGCAGAATTTGATGGGGCATAGTGGCAGAGTTTGATGGGCGCAGTGGCGGCATTTGATGGGCACAGTGGCTGTGTTTAATGGAGCACAGTGGCTGCGTTTGATGGGGCACAGTGGCAGAATATGATGGGGCACAGTGGCAGAATTTGATGGGGCACAGTGGTGGCATTTGATGGGCACAGTGGCAGCATTTGATGGGCACAGTAGCAGCATTTGATTGGCAAAGTGGCTGCGTTTGATGGGGCACAGTGGCAGAATTTGATGGGGCACAGTGGCAGAATTTGATGGGGCACAGTGGCAGAATTTGATGGGGTACAGTGGCAGCGTTTGATGGGGCACAGTGGCAGAATTTGATGGGGCACAGTGGCAGAATTTGATGGGGCACAGTGGCGGCATTTGATGGGCACAGTGGCAGCATTTGATGGGCAAAGTGGCTGCGTTTGGGGCACAGTGGCAGAATTTGATGGGGTACAGTGGCAGCATTTGATGGGGCACAGTGGCTGCGTTTGATGGGGCACAGTGGCTGCGTTTGATGGGGTACAGTGGCAGAATATGATGGGGCACAGTGGCGGCATTTGATGGGCACAGTGGCAGCATTTGATGGGCAAAGTGGCTGCGTTTGATGGGGCACAGTGGCAGAATTTGATGGGGCACAGTGGCAGAATTTGATGGGGTACAGTGGCAGCATTTGATGGGGCACAGTGGCTGCATTTGATGGGGCACAGTGGCAGAATATGATGGGGCACAGTGGCAGAATTTGATGGGGCACAGTGGCGGCATTTGATGGGCACAGTGGCAGCATTTGATGGGCACAGTGGCAGCCTTTGATGGGCAAAGTGGCTGCGTTTGATGGGGCACAGTGGCAGAATTTGATGGGGCACAGTGGCAGAATTTGATGGGGCACAGTGGCAGAATTTGATGGGGCACAGTGGCAGAATTTGATGGGGTACAGTGGCAGCATTTGATGGGCAAAGTGGCTGCGTTTGATGGGGCACAGTGGCTGCGTTTGATGGGGCAAAGTGGCTGCGTTTGATGGGGCACAGTGCCAGAATTTGATGGGGTACAGTGGCAGCATTTGATGGGGCACAGTGACTGCATTTGATGGGGCACAGTGGCTGCGTTTGATGGGGCACAGTGGCTGCTTTTGATGGGGCACAGTGGCTGCGTTTGATGGGGAACAGTGGCTGCGTTTGATGGGGCACAGTGGCAGAATTTGATGGGGCACAGTGGCGGCATTTGGGGCAGAGTGGTGGCAATATGATGGGGCACAGTGGCGGCATTTGATGGGGCACAGTGGCTGCGTTTGATGGGGCACAGTGGCTGCGTTTGATGGGCACAGTGGCTGCATTTGATGGGCATAGTGGTAGGATTTGATGGGGCACAATGGCAGTATTTGATGGGCACAGTGAGGCTGCATTTGATGGGCACAGTGAGGTTGCATTTGATTGGGCACAGTGGCTGAGTTTGATGGGCACAGTGGCTGAGGTTGATGGGCACACTGAGGCTGCAATTGATGTTTTTTCCTGAATTTTTCAGTTTGTTTGCGCCTCCCCAAAAATTTTGACCACCAGCCGCCAATGGATGGGATCATCATTGTGCTGCTTCTCCTTACTTGTTGAATGACAGGCTGAGGGCATGTACATTCCAGTGTGGGCTTCGAGGAAGGCCGTTGAATGAGGCTGGCTGTCGTTCAAACTGGAGGGCTTATTTTATTTAATGGGCTTTTTTTATTCATCTTGCTGCAGTTTTGCTTTCAAAATGAACGCCAAGCAAACAGCTATTCACACACATATGTGAAATGTTTCATCTACCAAAAGATTTATAATTCTGTGCTGCGATTTTTGTGATTCATATTCCTCTGCCAGACAGTACAGCCAGAATGGTGCACCACCTTCTTTATTACAGTTAAGTAATACAGCAGTGTTATTTACCTTCTCCCTAAACCTGCTGATAATGAAGAAGCATTACACTGATAAGTTATCCACGATGCTCATTCTGTTGTTATCGTGGTTGCACAGTCTCTGACCGTCTCCTGTATCATTTTCTGCACAGTCTCTGACCGTCTCCTGTATCACCCTCTGTACAGTCTCTGACCGTCTCCTGTATCATTGTCTGCATAGTCTCTGACCGTCTCCTGCATCTTTGTGGCGTGAGTGGGGCCTCATGTCTAAGTTTTGCCTAAGGCCTCACAAAGTCTAGAGCCGCCTCTGGGTGTACTTACTTCTGTGAGATACTGTACATTGTTAAGGGACTAGGCTATAGGTGTATATGGGCCCAGGATAGCATGCTGGGGACGTTACTGAAGGCAAATATTCCAATCATGGTAATTAGGGAATGATGAAATAAATACAATACATTAGCAAACATTAAATACATAGAATGTGATGTTAAAGGAGAAAACTTACCTTAATATAGTCCTTCTGCAGGACATGAATGATGGCAGAACAAAGTCTCTGGAATAATGATCCCCAGAGCATGGGGGAAATGCCTGTTGAGAACTTGAGGTCCTGCAGGCTTTTCCCAGTGGCCAAGTACCACAAGGTGGCGACTAGCCCCTGCTCCGGAGTGATGGCTTGCCTCATGCAGGTATCCTGCCTGCTGATCTAAGGGATCAGCAAAGCCAACAGACGGTGAAAAACGGGGTCCGTCATCCTGAGATAATTCCTGAAATCATCAGGATTATTCTCCTGGATCTCACAAAGCAAAGGCATGTGCGAGAATTGGTCACACTGGAGTAACCAATTCTTGGTCCATGAACTCCTCCTCGCCCTGTTCATGGGCGGGACTTGGGTCAAAGTAGGAACCCCAACACCAAGCCCCCACACAGCACAGAACTCTACGATGAGTACGTACCCGCACCATGGTTTCAAAACGGTCGGCTGGTCAGAACAAACTTAACAAAACGCACTGAAGAACAGCAAGGCCTGTGAAGAGCGAGCTGAAAATCAGCAACGAGCGGACAAGAACGCACTGAAAAACAGATATGAACTGACTATACGCACTGAAAACCAGATACAAACCCACAAGCACAAACTGAACAGCAGTAAAACGATCGGAAAAAGCTGGAGTCTGAAAAGCGCAAATCGTCTCTCACCAAACTTCTAACACGAGATAAACACGAGATTAGCAGAAGGAGCCCAAATGGTGGCGCACTGGGTATTGAACTTCCTTTTTCTAGTCCCGTTGTACGTGCTGTACGTCACCACGTTCTTGACGATCGGACTTTGGTGTGATGGTGTGTATGCAAGAGAGTTTCAGCGGAATTCCGTCGGAACTCCGTCGGAAAAACCTTCAGAGTTTATTCCAATGGGAAAACCGGTCGTGTGTACGTGGCATTAAGCTTTGTGTTTGGAACTGTTAACCACTTGCTTACTGGGCACTTAAACCCCCCTCCTGCCCAGACCAATTTTGAGCTTCCAGCGCTGTCGCACTTTGAATGACAATTGCGCGGTCATACAACACTGTACCCAAATGAAATTTTTATCATTTTTTTCCCACAAATAGAGCTTTCTTTTGGTGGTATTTAATCACAGCTGGGGTTTTTATTTTTTGCTAAACAAACAAAAAAAGATGGAAAATTTTGAAAAAAAAAAAAATCATGTTTAATAGTTTGTTATAAAATTTTGCAAACAGGTAATTTTTCTCCTTCATTGATATGCACTGATGAGGCGGCACTGGTGGGCACTGATAGGCTGCACTGATGGGCACGGATAGGCACAGATAAGGCGGCACTGATAGGCACAGATAAGGCGGCACTGATAGGCACAGTTAAGGCGGCACTGATAGGCACAGTTAAGGCGGCACTGATGGGGACAGTTAAGGCGGTACTGATGGGCACAGATAAGGCGGCACTGATGGCCACAGATGGGCGGCACGGATAGGTGGCACAGATAGGTGGCACAGATAGGTGGCACAGATAGGTGGCACAGATAGGTGGCACTGATGGGGGGGCACTGATGGGGGGCACTGATGGGTGGCACTGATGGGCAGTGATGGGTGGCACTGATGGGCACTTATGGGCACTGGTAGGTGACACTGATGGGCACTGATAGGTTGCACTGATGTGGGTGCTGATGGGTGGCACTAATGTGGGTGCTGATGGGTGGCACTGATGTGGGTGCTGATGGGTGGCACTGTGGGCACTGATGGGTGGCACTGTGGGCACTGATGGGTGGCACTGTGGGCACTGATGGGTGGCGCTGATTGATGGCACTGTGGGCACTGATGGGTTAATATGGTGGGCACTGGTAGGCAGCACTGCTGCCTATTGCTTTTTGTTTGAAGATCGCCGTGATCGGGACTGATGTCCCGATCACGGCCGCCGGTGATCGGGTTTTTTTTTCCTCCTCACGCTGTCAGCGCGAGGAGGAAAAATAGCCGATTACCGGCTCTGTTTACATCACATGATCAGCTGTCATTGGCTGACAGCTGATCATGTGGTAAGGGGTTGGGACCAACCCCTTACTCTGATCTGTGATCAGGCGAGTCTCATAGACTCGCTGATCACCGAGCGCGCCGCGCGCGCCCTGCAGGGGGCGCGCAGGCCGCTCGTGCACGGGACGACGTCAATGGACGTAGTCCCGGCAATTCAGATCCGCGCTGTTGCCGTCATTTGGCAATGGCCCGGATCTGAAGCAGTTAAAGACTGTTTCCATAGAAGACAGCATTCCAACACATGCAAATGTGGCGTCTCGCTGGATGCCTTTCTCTGCATGGCTGTCCTATTGAAGTCTCGGAATCTGCCAATTAATCTTGCAACTACCTAAGGGTGTCCTGGCCCTAACCCTCTCTATCTCCAAAAAAGTTTGTTAAGAGAAATAAACTTTATTTTGCATTTAAGAAGTGTCTGGTGCCCAATAACTTTAATGACTCAACATCCACCATGCCTCACAACCCACTACATACAGAAGTATGTCAGCTTTCCCTGGCCCTGGAGGTTCTCATTCAAAGGAGGCCTGGGACTTTGCTACACAAGCTTTCCCCAGTAAAACACAAAATTCTATTCACTCCCAGGTATTGGCTGTGCACAGTACCTTCCTCCATCAGATCATCATACAGAGGCTTGGTTGCAATAAAAAACTAAAAAACAGAATGGGTTTACCAGAAAGTTTGTCCACTATAATGTGGTAGGCAAAATGGTAACAAATGGATCATGCTAGAGTGTAATCTAAAAAGAGAATTTATTGGTATCAACAAAATAAAAGCAAATTTAGTAGCCAAAAACTGTTGCTGCAACTTCACAATAACAATGGCTACCACATCTACACTACAATGACTACGTGAGGTGTGGCTACCAAACAATAACTGACAAAAAACATGACAACATAGACACACAAGGAATGAAAATGTCCGAACGCCATGTAGCAATACACAGACAGGATGTCAAGCGAAATTATCCCCTATGTCAGGGGTAGGCAACTTCGGCCCTCCAGCTGTGGTGAAAGTACAAATCCCATCATGCCTCTGCCTCTAGGAGTCATGCCTGTGATTGTCAGGGTTTTGCAATGTCTCATGGGACTTGTAGTTTCAAAACAGCTGGATGGCCGAGGTTGCCTACCCCTGCCCTATGTGAATTTATATAGATGGAAGGTCCCATTGAAAAATGGCATCCTATCTGTGGGGGCGGAAGGCCCGCTGGTGGCAATGGGATGTACTAGTAGGCAGAAGTCAACTAGAGATCATGGATATTGGCATGAAGGAGGGTGCAAAATATGATGGGTGACAGGGAACCAGTGGGTCCTTCAAAGATGGAAAGCTTGTTGATGCAGGATTGTATAGCAGCTCAGATGGTAATAACACAATTGCTGATGAGCCTGGTAACAGGCATACTGTAGTTACAATAGTCAACAACCAAGTGATCAGAGGGTCGGGTGCTGTGTGCTATGCGTTTAAAGCAGAACTCTGGCCAAAATTTTTTTCCCATGTCCTTGTTGCTGATCTCCTACCTTCACCAACTTTGCCATTCATGTTCTACTGAGCTCTGTAGCTCCTCTGTAATAGGCTGCTGAACTTGCTGAAAAAACGTTATTGACTGCTGACTTCCTTTTCGTAAGACCGCTGGCTGCTGTCCCTCTCCTGAGTTCAGCCAGCGGTCTGGTACACCCCCTTGTAGTCCTCTGAAAACCGAGCAGGGAGTTCTATTTCCTGTAGTGGGCAGAGAGGGTCTCACAACCCCCAGTCTGTGCCACTCATGGATAAGGTGTCCTCCTTCTCCTCTCTCCTCCCTTCTCCTCCTCCTCCCTGACAGTCACCCCCCCACTCCGTCCCCGCCGCCGCCCGCTATCTCCGTGCAGAGTGGGGATAATTATCATCAGTAATTACTTGTATGACATAGTGGAGATGTCCCTCTGTATCAGGTATATACACGTAATTACTAATGATAATTATCCCCGCTCTGCACTGGTGTTCCCTGATATGCTGGTCCCATGCTGGTCCTATGGTGGTCCCATGCTGGTCCTATGGTGGTCCCTAACATGCTGGTCCCATGCTGGTCCCTGAGATTCCGGTTCTATGCTGGTCCCTGACATGCTGGTCCCATGCTGCTCTTATGGTGGTCCCTGACATGCTGGTCCCATGCTGGTCCCTGACATTCTGGTTCTATGCTGGTCCCTGACATGCTGGTCCCATGCTGCTCTTATGGTGGTCCCTGACATGCTGGTCCAATGCTGGTCCTATGGTGTTCCCTGACATGCTGGTCCTATGGTGGTCCCATGCTAGTCCTATGCTGTTCCCTGACATGTTGGTCCCATGCTGGTCCTATTGTGGTCCCTGACATGCTGGTTCCATGCAGGTCCTATGGTGGTCCCTGGCATGCTGGTCCCATGCTGGTCCCTGACATGCTGGTCCTATGCTGGTCCCACGGTGGTCACTGACATGGTGGTCCCTGACAAGCAGCACTGGTGTTCCCTGATATGGTGGTCCCTGACATTCGGCATTGGTGGTCCCTGACATGGTGGTCCCTGACATTCGGCACTGGTGGTCCTTGACATGGTGGTCCCTGACAAGCGGCACTGGTGGTCCCTGACAAGCGGCACTGGTGGTCCCTGACATGGTGGTCCCTGACATGGTCCCTAACAAGCGGCACTGGTGGTCCCTGACATAGTGGTCCCTGACATGGTGGTCCCTGACATTCGGCACTGGTGGTCCCTGACTGGTGGACCCTGACATTTGGCACTGGTGGTCCCTGACATTCGGCACTGGTGGACTCGTTATTGGCACAGTGCGCTGTCAAGCATAATAACGGCGGGGGGGCGGGGCATCAACGCTCCGCGTTCTTGTATACTATACCTACAGCGGGAGATCCTGCTGTGTATATACACGTAATTACTGATGATAATCATCCCCGCTCTGCACTGGTGTTCCCTGATATGCTGGTCCCATGCTGGTCCTATGGTGGTCCCTGACATACTGGTCCCATGCTGGTCCTATGGTGGTCCCTGACATGCTGGTCCCATGCTGGTCCCTGACATGCTGGTCCCATGCTGCTCTTATGGTGGTCCCTGACATGCTGGTCCAATGCTGGTCCTATGGTGTACCCTGACATGCTGGTCCTATGGTGGTCCCATGCTGGTCCTATGGTGGTCCCCTGACATGCTGGTCCCATGCTAGTCCTATGGTGTTCCCTGACATGCTGGTCCCATGCTGGTCCTATTGTGGTCCCTGACATGCTGGTTCCATGCTGGTCCTATGGTGGTCCCTGACATGCTGGCCCTATGGTGGTCCCTGGCATGCTGGTCCCATGCTGGTCCCTGACATGCTGGTCCTATGCTGGTCCCACGGTGGTCACTGACATGGTGGTCCCTGACAAGCAGCACTGGTGTTCCCTGATATGGTGGCATACCTCCCAACAGTCCCGGATTGGGCGGGACTTTCCCGCTTTGACACCTCTGTCCCGCTATCCCGCCATACAGGTGATTTGTCCCGCATAATGCTGTTGACTACAAGCTAATTTTTCTCTCAATAGGACCTGCAGCAGTGTGTACATCCAGTACAGCCAGGGATTGCCTAACAAGTCAGCTGGATGTGCACTGTGCAGCCCCAATGAGAGACTTCACCTGTCAAAAAGAGAGTGTGATGTCGGGTAGGGGCGGGACTGCTATCCAGACCCGCCCCTCTGTCAAACCAGTGCATAGCGAAAGAGCCGGTGTTCTGCCGAGAAAGTTCCGCTCGGCGGATTAGTTCCCCCTCTACTGCGCATGCGCAGTAGAAGCCGGCGGAAATAGCCGAAGCGGAACAGCTGAAAATCAGCTGTACACGGCGCCTGTAAGAGGGCCCCTCGCGGGCTCGCTTCGCTCGCCACGCTTCGGGCACGGCCTCGCTGCGCTCGGCACTTTTAGATTCCCCCTCTAGGTCCACTTGGATAGAGGGGAAGGAACCTGGACCCAGAGCGCAGGCGCCGTGTACAGCTGATCGAAGCGTTTGAGCTTCGGCTATCTCCGGCGGCCGACAGTAGTACGTACTGCGCAGGCGCTGCGCCTGCGCAGTACAGGGGTGGAACCTATCCGCCGAAGGAACTTATTCGGCAAGACACCGGTGACACAACACCGGCATTCATAGATTGCTGGCCGGGATCAGCTATCTATTCCTCTCCCCCAGAGTTTTTTCAGCCTCCATTAGCCCTGCACTCACAGGCAGCTCCCCACTTTCACCTAAATACATAAGCCTGACTTCTGCAGTTGAAAGTGAAAGTAACAGCTCAGCTCGGCTCCTTCAACAGGCTCTCTGCTCTGCAGTCTGCACTAAAGTCGGGACAAGTGAAAGTCTGACTGCAGCATGTGTGAGGAGGGAGGAGGGAGGAGGGGGAGGGGGGTGAGCTGCCCCCTAATCATTATCTCCTTCCTGCTCCAGGAGTCGAAGATACCCAGTGCACTGAAAGGAGAAGGAAGCTGTGGCTGCACTGGATAGAAGACATCTACAGAAAGGTGCTACTTTTACAAAAGTGTGTGTTATGTGTGTGTGGTGTATGTGTGTGTGGTGTGGTGTGTGTTGTATGTGTGTGTGTGTTATGTGTGTGTGTGGTGTGGTGTGTGTTTGGTGTGGTGTGTGTTATATCTGTGTGTGTGTGGTGTGTGTTATATCTGTGTGTGTGTGTGTGGTGTGTGTTGTATGTGTGTGTGTGTGGTGTTGTGTGTGTTATATGTGTGTTGTGTGTGTGTGTGTGTGGTGTTGTGTGTGTTATATGTGTGTGTGGTGTGGTGTGTGTTGTATGTGTGTGTGTGTTATGTGTGTGTGGTGTGGTGTGTGTTATATCTGTGTGTGTGTGTGGTGCGTGTTGTATGTGTGTGTGTGTGTTATGTATGTGTGTGTGTTATGTATGTGTGTGTGTTATGTATGTGTGTGTGTTGTGTGGTGTGTGTTGTATGTGTGTGTGTGTGTGTTATGTATGTGTGTGTCGTGTGTGTTGTGTGTGTGGTGTGTGTGTGTGTGTGTGTGTGTGTTATGTATGTGTGTGTGTGTGTTATGTGTGTGTGGTGTGGTGTGTGTTATATCTGTGTGGGTGTGGTGTGGTGTGTGTGTTATATATATGTGTGTGTGTGTGTAGGGAGGGGGGTTTCAGATGTTATAGTTGAGGAGAAGGGCAATAGTGACATGTGGATGGATGACTGCACTCTGTACCTAGCACTCTTGAACCCTTGCACTCTGTACGTAACGCACTCCAGAACCATGCACTGTGCCTGCACTCTGTACATAACACATGTCAATACCCTGCACTCTATATGTAACTCCAGAACCCTGCACCTTGTGCATAACACACTCCAGAACCATGCACTCTGTATCTAGCCCTATCCTGAACCCTGCACTCTGTACATAATGCACTCCTGAATCCTTCCACACTTTGTGTAATGCACACTTCCATAGTTTATGCAAAATCATTTGTAATGGAAGCTTTTTATTCCTATTTTTTGAAATGACTGTGCTGGGGTTTTTGTATGCATTAGTGAGAATCTTTCTTTTTGCCGCAGTGCACATAGCGCGCGTTCAGTCGCCTCCTCCCATAAGTGTCCCTCTTTCTGAAGTTCAAAAGTTGGGAGGTATGTGGTGGTCTCTGACATTCGGCATTGGTGGTCCCTGACATGGTGGTCCCTGACATTCGGCACTGGTGGTCTCTGACATGGTGGTCCCTGACAAGCGGCACTGGTGGTCCCTGACATGGTGGTCCCTGACAAGCGGCACTGGTGGTCCTTGACATGGTGGTCCCTGACATTCGGCACTGGTGGTCCCTGACGTGGTGGTCCCTGACAAGCGGCACTGGTGGTCCCTGACATTCAGGACTGGTGGTCCCTGACATGGTGGTCCCTGACATGGTCCCTAACAAGCAGCACTGGTGGTCCCTGACATGATGGTCCCTGACAAGCGGCACTGGTGGTCACTGACATGGTGGTCCCTGACAAGCGGCACTGGAGGTCCCTGACTGGTGGACCCTGACATTCTGCACTGGTAGACCCTGACATTTGGCACTGGTGGTCCCTGACATTCTGCACTGGTGGACACTGATAAGCTGCACTGGTTTGCATTTATATTAAATGCATTAAATGTATACATTTAATTAAAATTTATTTATTAAATGTATTAAATTAATATTATATTAACCGCTTCAGCCGCAGAAGATTTGGCTGCTGAATGACCAGGCCATTTTTTGCGGTTTTTATTTTTTGTGCTATAAACAAAAAAAGAGCGACAATTATGAAAAAAACTCAATATTTTGTACTTTTTGCTATAATAAATATCCCCATTTTTTTTTTTTAAAAAAGCAAACTTTTTCTCAGTTGAGGCCGATATGTATTCTTCTACATATTTTTGGTAATAAAAATCGCAATAAGCGTACATTGATTGGTTTGTGCAAAAGTTATAGCGTCTACAAAATATGGCATAGATTTATAGCATTTTTTATTTTTTTTTACTAGTATTGGCGGCGATCTGCGTTTTTTTTAACGGGACTGTGACATTATGGCGGACGCATCAGACACTTTTGAGGATATGATGCAATCACTGTTCTAAGAGATCCTCCCTGCCAGAAAAGATGAAGCATTTTTTAAATCAGAAAACTGACTTCCTGAAAATTCAAACAGTCATATCTCTTAAACGCTAATAAATTTCACAAGTGTAACAACTGTTTAGAGAAGCCCGGAGCAAAGTAAGAAATACATAGGCGAAGGGCTGACATGACAGGGTTAACAGGGAGATGGTGCGGGGGGCTTCTTGGCTGCAGGACACTCTGGGGACTGTGTTACAAGGCTCTGAGCCTTTGCCAGGTACGCGGAGACGGAGGTCCAGACCGCCGGAGCTGTTCTCCCTGGACCGCCATGCGGGACCGCAGCGGAGGGTGGGGGTGGTGATGCTGCTGGGACCCTGTCGGGTCCGGCGGCGAAGCGTGCAGCGTTAGTGGCCAGGGGGAGCCCGGTTAGTTTTCCAGGACAGCAGGGGGGATTGATGAGCTGACTACAGGCCCCTGGGGGGAACGTGCGGCCTACAAGGCGCAGGGACAGTGTGAGTGCGGGCCCCTTCCCCACCCCCAGGAGACAGTCACAGGAGACCGGACACGCTGCACAGAGGAGGATTGCGTCACAGGGGACAGGACACACAGCGCAGAGGGCTATGGCGGCAGTCCCCGGGCTTTCTAACACTGCAGCAGGGGACCGAAAAGGGAACGATCGTGGGAGGAGATCAGGATTGGTGCAGGGGAGAGCGGAGGCTGGCAGGACTGAGGTACAATGCACTGGTCCTGGCAAGGCTGTCCAAAAATCATCAGATGGCTATGCTGCACGGAGGCAGGGTCGGAGGTCTGCAGTTCCAGCGGCAACCAGGGCTGTATCGCCTGGTGGGCTATCATCTGAGGAGGAAGAAGGATTGGAGCTGAGGTCCCCAGGAGAACAGTCCGGATCTGACGAGGAGGCGGGGCCAATAACCGGGAGCGTGCGGTCGGAGGAACATGGACGATCGGCTGATGGGTCCACGCCTGTGCAGCCCGCTAATTTACCTTCATCTATGCCTGTTGTGGGAATGTCTGATACTGTTGGGGTTAGCAGTGGCTTAGATGGGACCGCTCCGGGTGCGGGGGTTGCGGGACCGTCCGGGGGGTCTGCTGGGTTACTGGGGTTTTTGGCAGGTATAAAGGAACTGGTACAGAAATTTGAGAATGCGGAAAGAGTCGCAGCTGGGCCAGCGTCGGCATGGATCTCGCAAGTTGGGAGTGCCGGGGATGCCAGTGCGGCTGGAGGGAGCTCAGTGGTGCCGGTCGTTGCGCCTGAAGTCCCTGCACCTGCTGTGGTGTCAACGGTGGGTAGTTCCCCGCAGGGGACGTCAAAGGCAGAGGGGAGGCAGGACATTGTCAGGCTGGGAGATGCAGCAAAATGCGAGGTATATGTCTGCTATGAGGGACCGCTGGGAGCTCATCTGAAATAGGAGGTGCGGGAAAAGCTGTGGAAAGGTGAGTACGTTGAGATATTTTCCCTGCTGCCTTTAGAAAAATTTAACCTGCACAGGGTAAAACCGGATGATTCAAAGAAGGAGGACAAGGAAAAGAGAAGGTACCAGTTGATCCCGAGGACATTTGCTAACTGGTTGCAAGCGTTCGCGATAATGGTGAGTGTCATAGGGGAGAAGAATCCCGAACATTGTTCAGGGCTCTTCTGCTACCAGGATGCTATAGGGGAGGCCTACAGGGTTTATGGCGGTACAGGATGGCTGCGGTATGATGAGCAGTTTCGTCAACGCAGAGCGGTAAGGCCAGAATTGAGATGGGACCACAAGGACATCAGCTTGTGGATGCGCCTGATGACGTCACGAAGGCTCCTAGCCAGTTTTTTCCAGGAGGGGCCGGTGGACCTTCGGCCCAGGGACAATCGGCCGGAAACAAAAAAGGGGTATGTTGGCAATATAATTCAGGGACCTGTAAGTTTGGAGGTGCATGTAGGTACAAGCACGAATGTTCTGGGTGTGGAGGAACTCATCCGGGGTCCAGATGTTTTAAACGGGAAGGGCCGCGCTGGAGAGGCTGGAAACAAGAGGGAGGACTCCGGTGAAGGTGGACAGAATGCGGCCGTTTCTAAGTAGGTATCCGGACAGGGAGGCGGCGAGATTGTTAGAGTCAGGTTTTACAGTAGGTTTTAGGATTCCGTGTTCTTTAGAGGTTGTTCCCCCCGTTCCGCGCAATTTGAGGTCAGCAATGCAACATCCGGAAGTGGTTTCGGAGAAACTAAATAAGGAGGTTGCTTTGGGGAGAATGGGGGGTCCTTTCCCATTACCGCCTTTTGCCGATTTGGTAGTATCCGCGTTGGGGGTGGTGCCAAAAAAGGAACAGAATAAGTTCAGGCTTATTCATCACCTTTCCTTCCCGAAAGGGGGATCGGTGAATGATGCAATTGATCAGGCAGCTTGTTCAGTGTCTTATACATCATTTGATGCTGCGGTGGGGTGGGTTCGGCGTTACGGCAAGGGAGCGTTAATGGCTAAGGCAGATGTGGAGTCTTCCGGTTCACCCGGATAGTTTCCGGTTGCTGGGATGCCATTGGAATGACCAATTCTATGTTGACCAATGCTTGCCGATGGGTTGCTCCGTATCGTGCGCATTATTTGAACAGTTCAGTTCTTTTGTCGAATGGGTAGTACGGGATGTGTCAGGCATGAATTCGGTCATCCATTATTTGGACGATTTCCTTTGCATAGGACCAGCTGCTTCCAGAATCTGCGCGGTGCTCCAGGCTTGCGGCAAGCACAGCTGGTATTCAGTCCCCAAGGCACTATGTAAGATTGGGAAAAGAACACAGGGAGGGCTTGAGGGTATGGCATACCTTCTTGAATCCTTTAATGGACGGGCGCTATGGATGTCGGAGCCAGTCAGCAACTTTGACCTCGAACTGTTCACGGATGCGGCTGGTTCCACAGGTTATGGGGCGTTCTTTCACGGGCAGTGAAGTGCGGGTCCATGGCCGTGGGAATGGATTGAAGCGGGTTTTACAAAAAATCTAGTGCTGCTGGAACTGTTTCCGGTGGTGTTAATAGTTGAATTGTGGGGTGTGGCGTTTAGGGATCGAAAAGTGCGATTTCATGGGGACAATTTGGGTGTGGTGCAAGTGATTAACAGGATTACTGCATCATCCCCGCCAGTGATTAGGTTGTTACAACACTTGGTTTTGAGATGTTTGCAGTTGAATGCTTTCATTCATGCAGTACAACTCCTGGGTGTTGAGAATGTTATCGCTGATGCGCTGTCCCGCTTCCAGTGGGACAGGTTCCGCGAGTTGGCGCCGGAGGCAGAGCGGCATGGGGTGCCTTGTCCCGAATGGTTGTGGGGGATAGCATTGGCCTAGTCGCTGGATGGATCAGGAAGTCGGTAAGTGAGGTGACATGGTCAGCATACTCGAAAGTATGGCATGAGTGGCAGGCGTTTGTGCAAGAGGTGGGTGATGAGTTGGTGGATAGTGCAGTGGGGCTCCTGGTGTTGTATTATGTTGCGAGAATGATGGAGGAGGGAGTGTCTGCATCGGCACTGCATAAGAAGTTAGCGGGTTTAGCGTTTTTGTTCAAATTACAAGGCCAGCCTGACTTTACAAAGGATTTCTAGGTAAGGCAGGCGATGAAAGGCGATCGGTGGTTCGTACGGACGCCAGGAGACCGATAACCTTTCAGATTTTGACAGGTATGGTAGCACAGTTGGTGGGGGTTTGTTCCTCTGACTACGAGTGCACCATGTTTACGGCGGCATTTTTGCTGGCTATCTTCGGGGCATTTCGTATTGGAGAATTGGTTAGTCCGTCAAAGAAAGTGCAAGGGGGAATTGGGATACAGGAGGTGACATGCGAAAAGGACGTTTTGTTGTTATATTTTCGTAGGTCAAAGATGGATCAAATGGGAAAAGGGAGGTTGGTGCATGTTTTCCCAGTGTCGGGTTCGGCATTGTGCCCAGTGGAAGCGGTTAAGGGATTTATGGGTATCCGCCCGGGGGGGGGGCCCTTTTTGGTGCATTTGGATGGGGTTTCGTTATCGCGTTATCAATTTGTGGCCGTATTTAAGAAATGTTTAAGGGCTTTGGGTTTGAATGAGAAGGAATTTTCGTCTCAATCCTTTCGGATTGGGGCTGCGACGGAGGCGGCTAGAAATGGGATGGATGCAGAGGCTGTAAAACGCATAGGGTGGTGGGAATCGCGGAGGTTCCAGATATATGTTAGGCCGCATCTGGTGGTGGGGCTGTAAAATGTTAGTTGGGAAGAATTTTGTTCATGTTGGAGGGTAGGTTTGCAGAATACTGGTGGTCATGGGTATTGTTTTGTGTTATTTTCTTTACAGGTTCGGCGGCAGGCCTGGTTTGGATAATAGGCCATTCCTTTGTGAGCTGGGGGGCCAGGAGGAGAGATGTGAGATATGAAGGTAGGCAGCTGGATTTTGATAGGCAGGAAGCCTGCATCAAGTGGTTTGGGTTCCCGGGTATGTTGTGGGGAAGATTGATTTCCGAATTGCATCCCTATGCGCTTAGGGACAGGGCACCGGATGTTTTAGTTTTGCACTTAGGGGGCAATGATTTGGGGGTGAGATCTATGGTGGATATATTGCGGGACATCAAATTTGATGTTTGATGCAGGAGTTTCCAAAGATGGTTATAGTTTGGTCGGACATGGTGGCTCGGACAACATGGAGGATGGCCAGGTCGGTTGAGGGTGTGAATAGGGCACGGAGGAAGATTAACCGGGAGGTGAGTACGTTCAGGGTGAAGAATGGGGGATTGGCTATTAGGCATTTGGAACTAGAGTTCGAAACTTGGAGGTACTTGAGGAGAGATGGCGTTCATTTAAATGATGTGGGTATTGATCTGTGGGCGTTGGGACTGCAGGAAGGTATCCAGAGAGCTCTTCGGGTGTGGAGGTGCACCCAAGGGTAAGGTTGTTACCTTTGGGTGCTGTGGCGGGCGTTTTGGTCTTTGCAGGGGAAAGAAGATATGGCACAATGAGAATTTCGGGAACTAGCGTTGCTATGGTCCTGATGGTACTGATGGTGGTTTCCGGATAACGGAGTTTAGACGGAAAGTGTTAATGGGGGCACTGTGGTCATTGGTTGTCTCTGAGCCAGCTTGTCGGCTTGAGGCCTATTATTACATTAAGAGAAGGGCTGCAGTGCAATATGGTTATGTTACTGATGTTTTACGAATCTCCTGCAAAGACCAACGCTAGATAGATGAGGAATCTTTGAATAACAGATGTGTTTTTGTTATGATATTTATTTGTTTAATAAAGTAGGCTGCTACGGCCTTTTATAACTCCAACCCTTTGGTCTGGTCTTAATTGTTTAGAATAAGGTTAAGAGGTTGGGGTTTTAGGTAATGGGTAATCACATCAGTCAAGTGTTTTGTGTGTGTGTGTGTGGGGGGGCGGGGTGTACTAATGGGGGATTTTTTGAAAATCCTGGAGTTCTGCTGGATATACAGTTCCTTTGGGAGAATATTCCCCACGGCCGTATTAATGGTATATAGAGGCTGAGTAAGGCATCATCTCCACTGTGAGTTCTCACTGTAATTACTGAGGTGATCACATCGAAGGGATCCCAGCTGGACAGTGACAGGTGTAATTCCAGCAGTAATAAGCACATGGGGCCTTAAAATGAATGCTCTCCATGTAGTGTTGCCATGTAGATCAGCACAGTGAACGTCTAGTCACTCGTGGCTGGTGGATGGATGTGGGGGGCACTTTACCATTCCCGTATATGGACATGCATGCACATGAATCCCTCTGTTAACTGTTAACGGTTGCAGATAGCGGCATCACCAAGTATCCGCCGGTTGAAGAGTAGACGGTCTGTGCTGTCCACCACTCCCCCGAAGGGGAGAGCAAAGGGAAACACAAGCGCTTAATGTCTTCTGTGGTTCTCTGTCTCAGCTGTCTCCCTCTCTTTCTACCTCCAGCTACAGCTCCTATCATTTTATATAGGGGCGCCATGTAGACACTCCACCAGTAGGGGGAGCAACCCTTAAAAGGGACCTCTACCTGCAAAATACACTTTATGCTGCAAGTCTAACTCCAGGCTGACATCAGTGCTGCTCTCTGCTTGATAAACTGTGAATGAAAGGGGCTCTGGAGACACCCCCTTAGAGGGCAGGCCAATGACAGCATACAGTCAGGTCCATAAATATTAGGACATCGACACAATTCTAATCTTTTTGGCTCTATACACCACCACAATGGATTTGAAAGGAAACGAACAAGATGTGCTTTAACTGCAGACTTTCAGCTTTAATTTGAGGGTATTTACATCCAAATCGGGTGAACAGTGTAGGAATTACAAGTTTGTTTATGTGTCTCCCACTTTAAGGGACCAAAATTAAGGGACCAAAATTAATGGGACAATTGGCTGCTCAGCTGTTCCATGGCCAGATGTGTGTTATTCCCTCATTATCCCATTTACAAGGAGCAGATAAAAGGTCCAGAGTTCATTTCAAGTGTGCTATTTGCATTTGGAATCTGTTGCTGTCAACTCTCAATATGAGATCCAAAGAGCTGTCACTATCAGTGAAGCAAGCCATCATTAGGCTGAAAAAACAAAACAAACCCATCAGAGAGATAGCAAAAACATTAGGTGTGGCCAAATCAACTGTTTGGAACATCCTTAAAAAGAAAGAGCGCACAGGTGAGCTCAGTAACACCAAAAGACCCGGAAGACCATGGAATACAACTGTGATGGATGACCGAAGAATTCTTTCTCTGGTGAAGAAAACACCCTTCACAACAGTTGGCCAGATCAAGAACACTCTCCAGGAGGTAGGAGTATGTGTGTCAAAGTCAGAAATCAAGAGAAGACTTCACCAGAGTGAATACAGAGGGTTCACCACAAGATGTAACCCATTGGTGAGCCTCAAAAACAGGAAGGCCAGATTAGAGTTTGCCAGACATCTAAAAAAGCCTTCACAGTTCTGGAACAACATCCTATGGACAGATGAGACCAAGATCAACTTGTACCAGAGTGATGGGAAGAGTGATGGGAAGAGAAGAGTATGGAGAAGGAAAGGAACTGCTCATGATCTAAAGCATACCACCTCATCAGTGAAGCATGGTGGTGGTAGTATCATGGCGTGGGCATGTATGGCTGCCAATGGAACTGGTTCTCTTGTATTTATTGATGATGTGACTGCTGATAAAAGCAGCAGGATGAATTCTGAAGTGGTAATGGCCAAGTCAATCACCTGACCTGAATCCGATTGAGCATGCATTTTACTTGCAGAAGACAAAACTGAAAGGAAAATGCCCCAAGAACAAGCAGTAACTGAAGACAGTTGCAGTAGAGGCCTGGCGGAGCATCACCAGGGATGAAACCCAGCGTCTGGTGATGTCTATGCGTTCCAGACTTCAGGCTGTAATTGACTGCAAAGGATTTGCAACCAAGTATTAAAAAGTGAAAGTTTGATGGATGATTGTTGATCTGTCCCATTACTTTTGGTCCCTTAAAAAGTGGGAGGCACATATACAAACTGTTGTAATTCCTACACCGTTCACCTGATTTTAACTGCAGTTAAAGCACATCTTGTTCATTTAATTTCAAATCCATTGTGGTGGTGTATAGAGCCAAAAAGATTAGTATTGTCTCGATGTCCCAATATTTATGGACCTGACTGTACAGTCACAGTATTTAGTCTTCTGGGCTAGTGACACTACACATCATTTAACCTGGAATACTAAGGGCATCTTGTGGTAGAAAAAAATAGGCATGGGGACCAAATGAACAAAAAAGATAGCCAGGAGTTTAGCCATATAGAAAGTTCAGTTCAGTGCTTTTATACATCGTAAATAATTATACTAAAACACAATTCAGGTATTTAAATTGAAAAATGTAATTTTATTTTTTAAACCCACTGTAATTATAGCTGTTTGAATCAGAATACAAGTGTTGGGCTAAACTCCAGAATCAGCAAATATGATCTAAATACAAGAGACATGTCTATTCTTCCTTGAATCATGATGTGCTTTGTGTATTTCTTCCAGATCTGTGCAGTACTCAAGCTTCTGTGCAAGAGCTTCCTTTAATAAAGACCGGTCACTGCTGCTCTCTCTCTTTCTGCAGGATGATTGGCTTTGTCTCCGCCCTGTCTTGTAGTTTTCTGCAGGCATTCTGTAGTGGGTGGAGCCTTCTTCTGCTCTTTGCACTATGTACAGCACAGTGATGGTGTCATTGCTACTTTTGCAAAATAATATCTGGGTTTGTAAAGGCAATTGGTGCACACAAAGCAGATTTATATCCTGTATGATTATTGAAGAATATACAGTATATAAATGAAAGATTTTGTGCCTGAAGTTGAGGTTTAATTCCTGATGTAGATTATTTTATACACTCTTCTTTCGAGCTGCCGTTTCTGAGCTTGTACATGCTGCTTATAAATCACCATAAAACTAGTTTTTCCCAGGGATGTGAGCAAAGTAAGTTCTATGGTGTACATTTTATAGCTCATGAGGTATCATGAAGACTCACTTAAATTTCTAGGCTGTCTGCATCTAGAGCGAATGGATGCATTTGCAACCTTGTTTATCTTATAATAACATCAAAAAAAGATTAAAGTACAGCAAGGAAATAAAGTATAACTAAAAGCAAAACTTTTATTTTTAGTTCTGAATACCATGAAGAAGGATTAGCACACCTGTTGGATTTTTATTGCTGTCTGTGTCGGTGTTAATGAGATTCACCTTTTTTGTCCTGATGACAGTTCTCACCTAAAATAAAAACAAAATACTGAATTTTGAGTGGTTGCTCTAACAGGGATAAAGGGGAAATCTTCCAATGGGGACACTAGTTCTGGTGACCCTAGTGACAACCAGGGATTCCCTCACTTTGGAGGCATTTTGTCTCATTGCCTCTAGCAGGGGTAGGCAACCTCGGTCCTCCAGCTGTGGTGAAACCACAAGTCCCATGAGACATTGCAAGACCCTGACAATCACAGGCATGACTCCTAGAGGCAGAAGCATGATGGGATTTGTAGTTCCACCACACCTGGATGGCTGAGGTTGCCTACCCCTAGTGGCTTAAAGCGGAGTTCCACCCAAAAGTGGAAGCTCCACTTATATGCTTCCCCCCCCCCCCCTTCGGTGCCACATTTGGCACCTTTCAGGGGGGAGGGGGGAACGGGTACCTGTTTTTGACAGGTACCCTTCCCCACTTCCGGGACACAGTGCTGCAACGCCGTCCTTCAGAAGTTCAGCCTCCCTCCTCCGCTGCCGGGCCAGTTAGAAAGCACAGCTTGCTTGACTAAAGGATTCGTCAACCTTGGGTCCTTAACATTAGATTAAAGACACAGACCGCGTGACATGGGTTTTAAAAGGCCACAGCAGCCCCATTTATTAACCAAATAATAAATAACATAACGTGAAAAACACGTAACACATACCCGTAAGAACAAAAATAATATCCAACAGCAAGAGGTCTTTGGGTGTATTAAAAAAGGCACACTTTAATGACTTTAATGGTCTATATCCTCAGCTGTGCCCCAACTGGCTCGAGGACGCTCGGACATCACACCAACTTCCATATTTCCTTCCCCCAGGGGACTTATCTCCTGGGAGAACCACCGCTAACCAAAGGAAAGCCCCATCCTTAGATGGGCCCCACTAATCCTGTGACCATGCAAAATTTTCACTGACCCCCCAAAGACCCCTTGAACCGCCGACTGCTGCGACAAAATTGAACAGTACACTTTAACATGAAATTATACCATAACCATAAATATAGTTTTTTTTTTTTTTTATATGTTTCTTTTTTTTTTTTTTATGTGTTCCTTCTCTTTTTTTTTTTTTTTTTGAAAAGCAAACGTGGAACAAAAAACATTTACCCCATCCCTAAATACCAACACTCTCCCAACCTGTCCAGCATGCTAACCCATAACACCAGGGCGGGAGGGTGGGAAGATGTCTCCTCTCCAACTTCTCTGAGTAATGAAGAATCCACCCCCTACACCGGACCCCAAGCCTCTGGACCCTGCCCCATCTGCTTTCTACCTCCAATCAGGTAAGAGATGACTTTGTGCCCCCACCACTCACCTGACTGACCGTTACTTGAGCCCTGTTCCTCCCATAGTCATGCAGCCCCTGCGTCCATTCTCTCCTATGGGTCTCACTTGACTAAAGGATTCGTCAACCTTGGGTCCTTAACATTAGATTAAAGACACAGACCGCGTGACATGGGTTTTAAAAGGCCACAGCAGCCCCATTTATTAACCAAATAATAAATAACATAACATGAAAAACACGTAACACATACCCGTAAGAACAAAAATAATATCCAACAGCAAGAGGTCTTTGGGTGTATTAAAAAAGGCACACTTTAATGACTTTAATGGTCTATATCCTCAGCTGTGCCCCAACTGGCTCGAGGACGCTCGGACATCACACCAACTTCCATATTTCCTTCCCCCAGGGGACTTATCTCCTGGGAGAACCACCGCTAACCAAAGGAAAGCGCCATCCTTAGATGGGCCCCACTAATCCTGTGACCATGCAAAATTTTCACTGACCCCCCAAAGACCCCTTGAACCGCCACATGAGCTTGATTGAAAACCTCATTCAAGCGAATCCCTCCACACCTGCAAAGCCCGAACCACCCCTTCCTGAAGGCCAAGGGACCAAATGTCTATACCCACAGCATTCAAATGAACACCATCATCTCTCCAATAGCGAACAGACTGATCCTCCAACTCCCTGTGTCGGACCACTATACCTCCCAGCCTGGCCACAAACCTCCCAATCTCCCGGTTCAACTTGGTTCTGGCTTTGTTCACTCGGACTACGGAGCGGGCGAAACGCCACCTCTTTCTCGCCACAATATCGGACCATACTATGATGCAGCCAGGGAAATCACGCAACAGGCGCAAAACATCACACTTTATATCCCTTGCCAAATCCCTGGCTGCACGCACCCCTAAATCATTGCCCCCTGCCTGGAGAACTATCACATTTGGTGGCCTGTCAACTCTGGAAAAGTAATAAAATTCCGGGATAACCTGGCCCCACATTATTCCACGAATCCCTAACCATTTTAGGACAGCCTCACTCCGTGAAATGCCCAGTTGTCTCCCATCCGGTCGGACATCTGCCCGAACAGCCCCCCAGAAAACATATGAATCCCCCAGTATCCACACCAGACCAGGAGGAAGACCTGAAAGGAAACAAAAAGGAACATAGAACCATGCACAACACACAATGACACTTTAAAGCAGGTGAGGGCGAACACAAATCTTAAAACGATCTGACTCCCACCTCCCTATCCGTCTCACTACCTGGGGATCAAAACCCCACCTGGCCGCTTCTGTGGCTGCCCCCACACGAAAGGAGTGAGTATTAAACTGTGAAACCTCCCTACCCGCCTGCTTTAAACAACGGCGAAAAACGGACAAAAATTGAAAACGCGACAGGGATGAACCATCTTCGTGCAATAAAAAGGTCCCCGACCCCAACCCCCTCGCTTCAAGGTACCGTTGAACCAAAGAAACCGGACAAACAGATGCCGGCAGTACCCGAAACAATGACACAGAAACTCCTTTTCCCAACTGATCCATTTTAGACTTACTAATATGAATCTGAACACACTCCCCTGACATTGTCACGTCTGTCAATTGTAACCCCCCGGCCCCAGACCTGTTCTTGCTCACCAGCTCCCCAATACGCAACGCCCCAAAAAATGCTAATGCAAAAGCCACCGTGAACAGCCTCACCTCATAATTAGAAGTACAAACCCCTGGCAACAGCCCCACTAACTCTTGAAGCAACTCAAACGAGACCGGGCGCCTAGAATCCGGCTGCACTCGCCCCCTCCGGAACCCCTTCATGGCCTGGCGCACCCTAAAATCCTTCGTCACATCCGTCAGGCCTTGACTCCCAAAGAAAAAGGCTAAGGCTGCTAAACTCTTGTTCATTTTCGACACCGATGTGCCCCGCGCAAACCCATTCCCAATAAAGTACAGCAGCAAAGCCAAGTGCTGCTGTTGTGAAACATTCCTCCCAACCGAACTTACCAGGTTAGACCACTCACCCCACACTGACGAGTATGCTGCCCATGTACCCCCGGTCACCGATCGACGTAACAGCTCCTACGTTACTCCAATGCCAGTCTCCACAGTCTGTCTGGACAAGGAACCCCCAGTTGCTCTGACTCCGGCGCCAACCTTCGAAACCTTGTCCACTGAAAACGAGACAAAGAATCGGCAATAGAATTCAAAACACCCGGGACATGAACAGCTTGTACAAGACAATTCAAACTTAAACACTGTAAAACCAAGTGACGCAGCAATCGCACCACCGGCGGCGAAGAAGCTGACAAGCTCGATATTACCTCCACCACCCCCAAGTTGTCGCAGTGAAAACAGACCCGTCGGTCCCGAAATTTGGAGCCCCAAATCTCAACCGCCACCACAATCGGAAATAGTTCCAGCAACACTAAATTACGCAGGAACCCCGCCACACTCCACTCCTCGGGCCACGCCACCGCGCACCAAGCCCCTTGGCAAAAAGCCCCAAAGCCCGAACTACCCGCCGCATCCGTGAAAATGTCAATGTCGGAGGCTGCCACAACAGAGGCCATCCATAATGACCTGCCATTATATGTGACCAAAAATTTTTCCCAAACCCTCAGGTCGGCCTTCAGCTCCCTTGAAAGCCTGATGAAGTGATGCGGCATAAGAAACCCCGCGGTAGCAGCACAGAGACGACAACTAAAGATGCGTCCCATAGGCATGATGCGGCAGGCGAAATTAAGCTTACCCAATAACGACTGCAACTGCCTAAGCCTCACCTTCTTTGCCGCCAGCGCCTCCACCACCCCCCGACGCAAGTCTTCCAGTTTGTCGCTCGGGAGACGACATTCCATGAGACGCGTGTCAATGATAATGCCCAAAAATTGTATGAACGTGGAAGGACCTTCCGTTTTACCCGGCGCCAAGGGAATCCCAAAACGGGTCGCAATAGATTCCAAAGTGTGCAACATTACTGAGCTGACTGAAGAATCCGGGGGACCAATGCAGAGGAAATCATTGAGATTGCAGCACCGACCTCAAACTGAGTCTCTTCCCGAACCACCCATTCCACGAAGGTGCTGAAGACCTCAAAATATGCGCAAGAAATAGAACAGCCCATCGGAAGACACCGGTCAAGATAAAACTGCCCCTCCCAACGACAACCCAGCAAATGCTGACTGTCCGGGTGCACTGGTAGCAAGCGAAAAGCGGATTCAATATCCGTCTTTGCCATCAATGAACCCTGGCCCAACTTCTGAACCCAACGAATTGCGGCATCAAAAGAGGTGTACGACACTGCAGCCAAATCCGGAGAAATCGCATCATTCACCGGTGTCCCTTTTGGATACGACAAATGATGAATTAACCGGAATTTGTTGGGTTCCTTTTTGGGGACAACCCCCAAGGGGGACACATGTAAAGACGACACGGGGGGGGTGATCGAATGGTCCAGCCATTCTCCCGAGTTCCACCTCCTTCGCCAACTTGTCAGAAACAACCTGTGGAAATTGGCGGGTTGATTTTAAGTTTTGGTGCCGAGGCGACGGGGTCACGGGCCCCGAACACGGGATCCGAAAACCATGGGCAAAACCATCAGCTAAAAAACGTGCCGCCTCCCTCCGCGGATACCTATCTAGATACGGCACCATCGCGGGGAGGTTTACCGGCGTCTTCCCTTTTTGAAGTCGACTCGACGGGTTGGGACTTTACTTTTTAAAACACTTGGCATAACTGTGGGAGCCCCCGCAACCAGAGCACTCGTGACGGAAGCGACAGCTCGTGCCAAAACGGCACGACCCCTCGTTATACTGCCAACAAATTCCTTTTCGTTGTGAGGCAGACTGTCCAGCGGTACCTGAACCGCCGCCCCCCCCCAAGAAAGGGCTGTCCCGACACCCGTGCTTGGGACATAAGCTTCATCCAAAGCCCAATGTCCTTATGGTCCCAACGCAAGCCCGGACGCAAAGCTTTGCGCTGTCGGAATTGCACGTCATAATGCAACCAAGCAACACCCCCATAAACCCGATAAGCCTCCCCAATGGCATCCAGATAACAAAAAAGCGGAGAACAATTCTCCGGCGCTTTTTCGCCAATCACGCTAGCCAAGATGGCAAACGCCTGAAGCCAATTCGCAAAAGTGCGCGGAATAAGCCTCCAGCGACGCTTCTCTTCCTCCTCCTTCTTGCTTTCGTCTGCCTTCCCTTTGTCAATATTAAATTTTTCCAATGGCAAAAGAGAGAATATTTCAACATATTCCCCTTTCCAAATTTTTTCCCATACGTCTTGCTTCAAATGAACCCCCAGAGGGCCCTCAAAGCACACGTAAATTTCGCACTTCGCCGCATCCGCCAACCGCACCTTATCCTCAGCAGACTCCTTCCCTTTACTCGCGTCCGCCCCAGTCACTTCTGTCTGCGACGCGGCCATCACGCTATCACCGGAGGACGCCCCTGCCCCCGAGACCGCCACCGGCCCCGTTGAGGGAACCGTGGTAGGCAAACTAGAGATCCCGCCCAAGGCAGCCGGAGCCCATGCCCCAACAGGCCCCTGAGATGTGCTAGTAGTTCCCGCCGGGTCAAAACGAGCCAACAAATCCCGAAAACCTGCAAAAAATGCGGACAAAACCGGCGCGGCACCCGCATCTCCCCCCACAACTCCTGATCCACCTGTACAAGCCCCCGTAGAAACCCCCACTGCACCCCCCCCCACCTGACTACTAAGTATAGGTAAAATTGGCGACTTACCAGGCTGCAGCCGCACCACCACATGACTAGCCGTCTGTCCGGATCCCAGCTGACTCCTCAAGGCAGGACGCCTACCGACCGACTATCATCATCATCTGCGCTGGTAATCTCGCCAGACTCAGCCGAAGAATCTTGCCGCGGCGACGTCCCCTGCCTCCTTCGCACCGACGACTCTTCACCTGGGCTCCCAGAAGCCTCCTCTTCTGCCCCAGGCACAGTTCTCCCCACCGAAGAGCTGCTGGGCCCTGTAGTACCCCCAGCTGCAGCAGGGACGCGCTGCCTCTTTAAGGGGGTGTGTCCCCCAGCTTGAAGGCTTGCACTGCTCCCGGTCTGCGATCCCGCTGGCGAACCAGCAGAGGGCGCTCCAACCCCCCTGCCGTTCGTGTCAGTTCCTCTCTCCTGCTGAATTCTCTTCTGTGCAGCGGCCGTGGAGGGAGCCGAACGCTCCGGTGCCCTGCATCTGCGGCTGGCGGGGGACGATGGCGGCACCCCCCCAGTGATTATCCTCAGGTCCTGCGGCTCCACTTCGCTCTGAGCAGCTGAGGGGTAAGTCCGCCCCCCACCGCTGATACCGCTGCTTCTCCCAAGCCGAGCCATCCTCCCCATGTGACATCCATGCGGGGGGGGGGGGGGGAGGGCTGCCGCCTGCTCCGGCCTGTGTTGCGAGCTGTAGGAGAGCGCCGGGGGGTAGGATTCCTCCCAGGGCCCCCACCGGAACTGATAGGATGCAGCCCGGCAGCAAGCCCTGGAGGGTCCCTGGGATAGGGGCTCCTTCTAGCCTGTTGAGCCCGTGGGACAGGAGATGGGCTCAGGCGCTCCGGAGGGCGCACCTTCCTGGCTCGTTTTCGCCCTGGGGAGAAGGGGCAGGTGAGGGGGAAGCTCCCGACCCCCCAAGCACATCAGATAGCTGCTGTTGTAGCCACTGAGGGCCCCGCTCGACCGCTGCGGCCCTGACCTGAGCCAGCAAAGCATCAAGATCACTCATCTCCCTATTTCTCTACCTGCAGATGATCAGCAAGGGTGTCCTAGAAGATGTCTCCTCTCCAACTTCTCTGAGTAATGAAGAATCCACCCCCTACACCGGACCCCAAGCCTCTGGACCCTGCCCCATCTGCTTTCTACCTCCAATCAGGTAAGAGATGACTTCGTGCCCCCACCACTGACCTGACTGACCGTTACTTGACCCCTGTTCCTCCCATAGTCATGCAGCCCCTGCGTCTATTCTCTCCTATGGGTCTCACTTTGCGCAGGTTTCACTGCTGGTTTCCCTTAACATGCATGGTGGCGGCAGCACCCGAGAGCCAATCCGAAAATAGGCTGGGGTGCTGACATCACAGGAACCCTGGACAGGTAAGTGTCCTAATATTAAAAGTCAGCAGCTACAGTATTTGTAGCTGCTGACTTTTAATTTTTTTGTGAGGGGGCAGAACTCCTTTTTAAAGACAAGAAGTGAAGGAAAATCTCCCCAATGGGACACAGATGAGAAAAACACATGACAGGGGTTATAGCTCTCCTTACTCTATCCAAAATGAAAAAAAGATTCTGGTAATGTCAGGGCTGAGCTCCCAGCCCTCCCTTCTCAGTGCTCAGGTTGCTCAGCTGTCAGTTAATTGCCAGCTCTCATCGTTCCACAGTGGCTCACCTGGTGATCATTTCCTGCTCATCAGTCCAGCCTACAGCCAACTCCTTCTGGCTATTTAAACTGCCTGGTTTATTTCTTCCCTGCCTTTGCCTTGGTCAAACATATCTGGAGACTTTGCACGTCGGCCCTGTGTTCCGGCGTTTAGAGAGAGAGAGACAGTGTCATTTGATTTAAGTTAGAGCAGGCAGGCGAATCAGTTAGCTGCACTTACAGTGTATTGTGTGTATATGTATATGCATCCTAGGTGTTATATACACTGTATTCAGTTTAGCTAGATCCGTTCCTGTTATTCTCTTCCTACTGACAGGCAGGCAGGTGTTTTTACAGTATTTACAGCTACCTGAAGAAAATTGCTGCTGTTCTGATCCTATTAGTCCTTTTAGCCACAGTATTTATAGTTAGTGTAGTGTGTCCTCTGCACAGTGTGCACCTAAAGCTACCTGAAGAAAATTGGTGGTGTTCTTCTGATCCTATTAGTACCGCAGGCAGCTGCAGTATTTACAAGTTAGTGTAGTGCATCCTCTGCAGAGTGTGCACCTAAAGCTACCTGAAGAAAATTGGTGGTGTTCTTCTGATCCTATTAGTACCGCAGGCAGCTGTAGTATTTACACGTTAGTGTAGTCCGTCCTCTGCACAGTGTGCACCTAAAGCTACCTGAAGAAAATTGGTGGTGTTCTTCTGATCCTATTAGTACCGCAGGCATCTATAGTATTTACAAGTTAGTGTAGTGCGTATATGAATGTATAAATAACCGCGCTTAGGATAAAAAATATAGGTCTGCTGCCTCCCCTAACAGGGCTCCCCTAGGGGAACTCTAAATAATAGAAAAAACCACACAGAGATGGGGTAAGTGGCGCTACCTACTGGTAATCAATGACAGGACGTAGGTGAAGGGGGGGGGGAACAGAAGACTGCACCACAGATGTGTACCCCAACAATGCTCAGTGCATGTAATCCCAACCTCAAATAAAGTGTCAGTGCTACAAGTATTAATGTGTCTGTAAAGTGTAAGTGAGTAATATACTAAACAACATATGCACCCTATAGAGTGTGTACCTGAGCTACCATGCAGGATACCCCTATGGTAGCCACAGAGCACAGCTTATGGGTGTATGGACAAAAATGTGAAAAAATGGCATGTACCTCCCAATAGCTAGATGGCCAAAAAAGTATGGGGCATAGTTGCACAATACAACATATAGTGAATTTCTGGTGATTTCCTGGTGGTAATTGCTCCAGCTACCACAATGTTACAGTGAGTGAAAGATAAAAAATAAACATAATAGACCAATAACCCAGTGAAAATCAGCCACAATCAAGGATATCCCATGTACAGTGTCCTGGTATAGAGATATGCCAGAGTGCCAGAAGTAAAACCGCACTATGCGGGCATAAATTAATCCGTATGAGATGGGAATAAAGTTCACATGTAGATGAGCAAATGACAGTTCATATAGTATATGTCTGATGTTCCTCAGGTATATAAAAGGAACCAAATGGTGACTTGAGTGCTTGCAGTATCCTTAGGTGACTTTTGTGCTCACCCTCAAGGGTCCCCACTCACCAGATCCAATCACCCCAGCTGGGGAATGCGCATGTAGATGTAGTTACTGCGACCAATCCACCACCATAACTGTTATTATTGTTCCAAAGGTATACCTCTGTCTTCAAGTAGATTAAGCTTGATCCTTTGTGTAAAGCTTGGATGCTGCCATGCTGTTCGGTGTACATACACCCCCTCCTCCCCGGTGCCGTGTTCTCCTCCTCCTCCCTCCCCAGTGTCGGGGCTCCTCCGCTCAGTCTCCTGGTCCGGTAATGTGCTCAGTCCCGGTCAGATCGCTATGTTACCTGAGCAGAGGTCTATTTTGGTGCTGGTCTCTGTGCATTGTGGGTATGAGATGTGTGGAGGGGAAGCTGTGATTGGTTACTTCTCCGGAGGATTGCTGGGCTCACTCTGCCTCCCATCGGCTCTTCTGATCCTATTAGTACCGCAGGCAGCTACATTATTTACAGTTAGTGTACTGCGTCCTCTGCACAGTGTGCACCTAAAGCTACCTGAAGACAATTGCTATTGTTCTGCTCCTATTAATACCACAGGCAGGTACAGTATTTACAGTTAGTGTACTGTGTCCTCTGCACAGTGTGCACCTAAAGCTACCTGAAGAAAATTGGTGGTGTTCTTCTGATCCTATTAGTACCACAGGCAGGCAGCTGCAGTATTTACAGTTTGTGTACTGCGTCCTCTGCACAGTGTGCACCTAAAGCTACCTGAAGACAATTACTGTTGTTCTGCTCCTATTAATACCACAGGCAGGCAGCTACAGTATTAACAGCTACCTGAAGAAAATTGGTGTTGTTCTTCTGATCCTATCAGTCCTATTAGCCACTGTATTTACAGTTAGTGTAGTGCGTCCTCTGCACAGTGTGCACATAAAGCTACCTGAAGAAAATTGGTGGTGTTCTTCTGATCCTATTAGTACCGCAGGCAGCTGTAGTATTTACAAGTTAGTGTAGTGCGTCCTCTGCACAGTGTGCACCTAAAGCTACCTGAAGAAAATTGGTGGTGGTCTTCTGATCCTATTAGTACCACAGGCGGGCAGCTGCAGTATTTACAGTTAGTGTACTGCGTCCTCTGCACAGTGTGCACCTAAAGCTACCTGAAGAAAATTGCTGTTGTTCTGCTCCTATTAATACCACAAGCAGGCAGCTACAGTATTTACAGTTAGTGTACTGTGTCCTCTGCACAGTGTGCACCTAAAGCTACCTGAAGAAAATTGGTGGTGTTCTTCTGATCCTATTAGTACCACAGGCAGGCAGTTGATTCTGCTAGCTGCAGTATCAGTGTATACACATGCCAGCTTTGTGCAGCTACATCTCACTGCAGGCCATTAGTATGTCTGGAAGGCCAACAAGGAGAGGCAGACAGTCACAAGCCAATAAAAGAGGGCAAGCAGGCTCTGTGTGTAGAGGCAACTGTGCTGGTCGTGGAGACGGTGCATCCTCATCAGCACGTGGCCGTGGGACACGCTTGTCTTTTTTTCTGGCAGCTGGCTGTGTTGAGCCGCAACATGCGGAAAACTTGGTAGAATGGATGACCAAGCCGTCCTCATCCTCTCTCACCCAGGCTCAGGGTGTCTGGCAAAGCAGCTGCCAACGCGGCCTCTTCCCTCGGCTCAATGGCATCAGACACTCCTTCCCTAGCCCCACCATGTCCTCCTGAGGAGTCCCCCGAACTGTTTGACCACAGTGTTGGGTACATGCTCCAGGAGGATGCCCAGCGTTTTGAAGGCTTCGATGATGGTACCCATCTAGAGGAAGGCAGTAACGTGAGCCCAGAGAGAGGGGGTGCCCAAGAAGGACAGCAATCTGGCAGTCATGTTCCCCCAGCTGCAGCATACTGCCAGCTTTGCTCCAGTGATGAGGAGGGAGGGGATGATGAGGTCACTGACTCCACATGGGTGCCTGATAGGAGAGGGGAGGAGGAGGAGGCACATCTCCGAGGCAGGATGCCCTCCAGGGGCCAGCTTAAGGGCAGCACACCGACTGCATCACACCGCAGAGCTCCGCATGTGCAGGGCGCTGCTGTCTCTGCACGTTATTCCAAAAGTTCTTTGGTGTGGGCCTTTTTTGAGACGAGTGCATCAGATCCCACCACTGCTATTTGCAACATATGTCTCAAGCGTATCTCACGTGGCCAAAACATCACCCGCTTGGGCATCAGCTAGCACTTCAACTGCTGCCTTTTCAGTTGGTAGACTCTGCCCCCTTACATGAGTTTGTGGAATGTGCGGTTCCTCAGTGGCAGGTTCCCAAACGGAAGGCGATTCCTGCTCTCTACCGGCATGTGGAAGGCAATGTCTTGGCCTCGCTGGACAGGGCGGTCAGCGGTAAGGTGCATATTACCGCTGACTCATGATCCAGCAGGTATGGACAGGGACGTTACCTATCTTTCACCGCACACTGGGTGACTCTTCTGGCAGCTGGGAAGGATGCAGGACAGGGTGCAGTAGTGTTGGAGGTTGTTCTGCCACCACACTTCCAAAATTCTACTAGTGGTGATTCTGCCACACCTCTCTCCTCCACCCCCTCCTCTTCTTCCTCCATGGCCTCTTCTTGTGCTGATTTGTCCTCGGAAGCAGCGGTGCTCCGTAGGTGCTCAAGGGGCTACGCAAGCATGCAGACAAAAAGATGCCATGTGGTGCTTGAGCTGGTGTGCTTGGGGGACAGGTGCCACACTGGGGCCGAGATTCTGTCAGCTCTGCAGGGGCAGATTCAGAGGTGGTTGATGCCACGCCAGCTTAAGGCAGGTATGGTGGTTTGCGACAATGGCACCAACCTCCTCTCTGCCCTCCAACAGGGACAACTGACCCATGTGCCCTGTTTGGCTCACGTCCTTAACTTGGTGGTGCAGCGGTTCTTGGGCAGGTACCCGGGATTACAGGATGTCCTGAGGCAGGCCAGGAAAGTCTGTGTGCATTTCAGCAGGTCATATAATGCCAGTGCTCGGCTGGCTGACCTCCAAAAGGAATTTAACCTGCCCAAGAACCGCCTAATCTGTGACATGCCCACCAGGTGGAACTCAACGTTGGCCATGCTGCAGCAGCTGCTCACGTAGCAGAGGGCCATCAATGAGTACCTATGCGACTATGGCACCAGGACAGGGTCAGGGGACCTTGTTTTTTTTCCCCACACCAGTGGGCTATGATAAGGGATCAATATATGCAAAATAATTCTGCGCTGCTCACAGGAGAAACAAAAAAAAGCAGCTAACACAACCAACAAAGTGTATATGGAAAGAAAACAACAAAAAGTGTAGCGCTAAACCATATCATAAATGACAATAGATTGGTAGGTATGCAGTGAAGGGGATCACCTATGCAAAGACCTATTCATAGGTAGGAAGTCCTGATATAGGTGTTATGACTAAAAGGTAGCAATAGTTAGTCCTTATGTAGACATATTATAAACAGGTAATTCCAGTGTCCCAAAAAAGGCAGATCAGCTCACTACCACCGGGAGAAGAAAAGGCTTACCAGATGTGGTGGACCCGACAGGGCATACGCCGAATTGGGTCAGATAAGGCTTGGGTGGTAAGTGGCTGTGGGTGTCTGTGCTCTAACGGATTCCTGGATTCCTCCAACTGGCACCCGGGTCCTGGAAGGTGTGGGGAGTCCCAAGAATGTCGATGATTCTATGGATCCTAGGAGGGATGAGGTGTTCCGTGGATGGATCCCTCAAACCTCTCACCCTCCGCCCCCATCCACGGAACACCTCATCCCTCCTAGGATCCATAGAATCATCGACATTCTTGGGACTCCCCACACCTTCCAGGACCCGGGTGCCAGTTGGAGGAATCCAGGAATCCGTTAGAGCACAGACACCCACAGCCACTTACCACCCAAGCCTTATCTGACCCAATTCGGCGTATGCCCTGTCGGGTCCACCACATCTGGTAAGCCTTTTCTTCTCCCGGTGGTAGTGAGCTGATCTGCCTTTTTTGGGACATTGGAATTACCTGTTTATAATATGTCTACATAAGGACTAACTATTGCTACCTTTTAGTCATAACACCTATATCAGGACTTCCTACCTATGAATAGGTCTTTGCATAGGTGATCCCCTTCACTGCATACCTACCAATCTATTGTCATTTATGATATGGTTTAGCGCTACACTTTTTGTTGCTTTCTGGCTATGATAAGGGATGCATGCACTGTCCTGTCACCATTTGAGGAGGCTACGAGGATGGTGAGCAGTGACAGTGCATGCATCAGTGACACTGTTCCTCTTGTCCACCTGTTGGAGCACACGCTGCGTGGAATAATGGACAGGGCACTTGAGGCAGAACAGAGGGAGGAAGGGGGGGACTTCCTTGCGTCTCAAAGCCCCCTTTATCCAGGCAGTATTCCTGCGTGCCCGCCGATCACACAGGAAGAGGACGAGGAGGAGGATTGTGTCAGCATGGAGATGCAGCCTGACACTCAGCATCAGCAGCAGTCTTCAAGGGATCATTTACAGTCACATGGCTGGGAGGAGGTGGCTGCAGATCATGTCGTCCTTAGTGACCCAGAGGCCTCTGGACCGAATGCCTCGGCAAACCTACGCTGCATGGCCTCCCTGATCCTGCAAAGTCTGCAGAAGGATCCTCGTATTCGTGGTATTAAGGGGAGGGATGATTACTGGCTAGTAACCCTCCTTGATCCACATTACAAGGGTAAGGTTGCGGACCTTATCTTGCTGCCGCAGAGGGCGCAGAGGATGAAACATCTTCGGGAGGCCTTACAGAAAGGTTTGTGCTACGCGTTTCCAGAGCCTGGGAGGTTACAATTTCCTGGTCCTCCTGGACAACGTGTTGCTGAGGCTTCGGTCAGTCACAGAAGGAGCGGTGGAGAAGATGGCCGTCTGACCGATGCGTTCAGACAATTTTTTAGTCCGCAGCCCCAAGGTCTGATCGGTTCCAGCAACCATCGCCAGCGTCTGATTCACATGGTGCAGGATTACCTAGGGGCAAGATCGGACTTGGACACCTTTCCCACCGAAAATCCTCTGGGTTACTAGGTCTTGAGGATGGATTACTGGCCAGAGCTTGTACAGTATGCAATTGAGCTACTGGCCTATCCTGCATCCAGCGTTCTTTCGGAACGCACATTCAGTGCTGCCGGAGGCTTTGTAACCGATCACAGGGTGCGCCTGTCTACCGAATCGGTCAATTGGCTGACCTTCATAAAAATTAATCAGTCTTGGATCACCAGCTACCAAGCACCTGATGCTGATGTAACTGATTGATTTTTTTTTTAATGTGAGATTCCTTCAAGACTGCTTATGCTGATGCTGAGTGACTATCCTGTTATGCTAAGTCACAATCCTCTTCCTCCTAAATTTTCATGCTGATAGCTTGTAAGAACATTTTTGGTTCTGGGCACCGCCACCAGTGTCCAAGGCCCAATTTTTCAGCCCCTGTTTAACAGGGGCATATAATTACAATTTTTGATGCAATACTTTGCACCAGGGCTCATTCCTGTGCTCCAACTATAGCATCTGTGAGGGGTTGCAGTGTTGTGGCACCAGTGCCTAAGGCCCGATTTTTCTGCCCCTGTTCAACAGGGACATGTAATTACAATTCTTGATCTAATATTTCACAGCAGGGCCCATTCCTGCGCCCACCAAGAGTAACTGTGAGGGCTTACAGTGTTGTGGCAACACCACCACCACCAAAGGCCCAATTTTTCTGCCCCTGTTCAACAGGTGCATGTAATTACAATTCTTGATATAATATTTCACAGCAGGGCCTGTTCCAGCGCCCACCAAGACTAACTGTGAGGACTTACAGTGTTGTGACACCAGCACCACCACCACCACCACAGGCCCAGTTTTTCTACCACTGTTCAACAATGGCATGTAATTACAATTCTTGATCTAATATTTCACAGCAGGGCCCGTTCCTGCGCCCACCAAGAGTAACTGTGAGGGCTTACAGTGTTGTGGCAACACCAACACCTAAGGCCCCAATTTCTGAAGAGTAGGGCAGGCCCCTACTTTCAAATATCCAACTTACAAACGACTCCTACTTGCAAACGGAAGGAGACAACAGGAAGTGAGATGAAATATACCCCTAGGAAGGGAAATTCTCTCCTGTAAGAGTTAATATGGGAAAAAAGTGTCTCCTCTTCACTGATGCTTTATCACCAATCCTTGTTTCACTAAAACCCCCAAATTTTCAAAAAACATTTGTCATTGGGACAGAAAGTGAGGTGAAATCTTCTGAAAAGGTGCACAGACAACAAATGTTACAGGGGTGATAACCCTTCCCTACGTTTTCCAAAAAGCTTAAAAATAGATTTTTTGACTGGAGCTACACTTTAAAAATGTACCAGTTTAAAATTACAAACAGATTCTACTTAACAACAAACCTACAGTCCCTGTCTTGTTTGCACCGCCTGTATACTGCTGTTCAGAGTATATAGGGCCTGGGGCCCCACGCCTTTCCTTTTTTAATTTGGATGCAGGGTTCTCCTTAATATCCATACAAGACCCAAAGGGCCTGGTAATGGATTGGGGGGTGGGGGGTACCCATGCCATTTGTCTCACTGATTTTCATCCATATTGCCGGGACCAGACATTACATTAAAGCCGCAAGCAGTTTTAAATGACTTTTATTCCTTTACAAATGTCATTTTGTGCAGGGACTGTTCTAAGCATGGGAAACACACGCCAACTTTACAGGCATACTATAGACACCCCCCAGGTATGATATTTATTTAAAGGAATATTTCACTTTTTTTTTCTTCACTTTAAGCATCATTAAAATCACTGCTCCCGAAAAAAAGGGCCGTTTTTAAAACTTTTTTTTTCATTGATACATGTCCCCTGGGGCAGGACCCAGGTCCCCAAACCCTTTTTAGGGCAATAACTTGCATATTAGCCTTTAAAATTAGCACTTTTGATTTCGAACGTTCGAGTCCCATAAACTTTAATTTGGTACTAAAGTTTGCACGAACTTTTGGTCCGTTTGCAGGTTCTGGTGCGAACCGAACCGGGGGTGTTCGGCTCATCCCTACATCTGAGACTGGAGTAGGCGCACTTCTGTCTCAACATTCTACCTCTGAGAGCGCTATGCATCCTTGTGGCTACTTTTCTAAGAAATTGTCTCTTGCAGAATACAATTACGAGATTGGGGACAAAGAATTGTAAGCTATCATTTTAGCTCTTAAAGAATGGAGGCATCTCCTCGAAGGTACCACTGTGTCTGTGTTCTATCGAGAAATGCACCCCGTCTAAAAATGCCTTTGATGGGTCTGCGCATGAGCAGTAACAAATGTCACTCCAGCTGATATGTTGATCAGCTGGCATGACGTCAACAGGGCGCATGCACACATCGTCAGAGGAATTATACGGCGCTATGCAAACAGCAGAGGGAGAGCGTACTTGTCAGATTCTGCCTCACTGTTGCAGGGCAGGTTTTGCCTGTATTGAACGCCGTGTTTTCTGTCTGTTGAACGGCGGGTTCAGTGTGATAAACAGCATGTTTTGGCTGTGTGTAAGGGCGGGTTAAAATTCACACAAAACCCGCCCTTCAAGAAATCCCGCAATAGCGATGCAGAATCTGATAATTACATTCTCCCTTGGCACTTAGCATATTGTCGAATACTGCCTCCGATGTTCTGCGCTTGCGCCGTGTTGGTGTAATGCCAGCTGATCAACATATCAGCTGGAGTGATGTTGGTTACTGCGCATGCGCATACCCATCGGAGGCATTTTTCGACGGGGGGCATTTCTCAATAGAACACCGGTGGGCTATTTTTCTGTCAAGCTTCAATTACGTAGTCTCATTCTTGCTCTTAAGAATGTAAGGGCTGACGCATTGTCGCAACAGTTTTCCTCTGCTTCCAAGATGGAGTCGGTTCCTGCTCCTGCGGTACCTCCCGATCGTATTTTGGCCACTGTTTGTACTAGTTGGTTGTAGTGAGACTAGCACGAATTATTGCCGCTCAGATTCATTCTACTCCCGAGAAACCTGGTGACTGCTGCTTTGTCCCTGAGAATCTCTGCACTGCTCTGCTCCAGACTTACCATTCTCCAAAGGCAGCTAGCCACCCAGGAAAGAATCAACTTGTTTGGGCTATTTTTCAACAATTCTGGTCTCTGTGCTGATGTAACCACCTTTGTAGCTGCTGGTTCTCTGTGTGAATAAGGCACCGCGACACCTTCCTGTGGGCCTCCTACAATCCATACCCAATGGAAAGAGGCCTTGGACCCAACTGTCTATGAATTTTATTGTGGAGTTACCCAACTCCCAGGGCAACACAGTTATTCCTATGAGAAAAGGGGACGGGTTAACTAAGGCTACTCCAAATACTATTGCCCAGTACCGCCAGTAGTGATGGGAGGACTATCTCGGTACCCAGTAAGTGGAAACGCATAAGGTTATATTTAAAAAATATACATTTATTAGAAAAAATATAAAATACAGACACAACAGAATATGTGACAGAATTTTATAAAGGATAACAGATTAACATGTATGTGTTCTAAAACCCATCTAGTGGGTAGGAACAAATTGATGCGGCTAGGGACAGGTCCTCAACAAGTTTCGCGACGATTGTCTCTTCTTCAGGAGCTTTACCCAGAACATCTAGAATAAAGAAATACAGTCTCATAGTTACACAGAAAAAAACTGGGTTGATGGAGAATGATAGACAACAGTGTAACTCACCAATGGAGACCCAGTGGGGGCGCAAGACGGCTATTGAGACATCCCGGGCGGGTGTCTCACCCCCTGCGGACACGGGAGGCAAGGAGCGTGAAACCGGCTGGAATAGGATAAAGAAGGATCTAAATATAGCAATGGAAATATGGTGGGGGCCACACTTGTGCACACACACCGAGAATTGAAGGGAAAACACATTATTTTTTTCGAATTATTATTTTTTCTAATAAATATATATTTTTTTTTAAAAGAACCTTATGCGTTTCCACTTACGGGGTACCGAGATAGTCCTCCCATCACTACTGGCGGTACTGGGCAATAGCATTTGGAGTAGCCTTAGTTAACCCGTCCCCTTTTCTCAAACTTTACTAGGATGATGGTACCCACCCCTACCCGTCATTTATATATCAAGTGAGGCACCACCAAATTTAATTACTTGCAGGGTGGACAACACACACAGGATCTACCTGTGCCTTTTATTAATCTATTTTCTACAGTATTTACAGTATGTACTAATCATGTTATTAATTGTATTTTTGCTATATCATATGTACAATTGAAGACTTGCCTCTAATGAATTCGGGTTTTTATAGTATCTAGTATGAATTATGTTATGATTTTTACTTGGTCATAATTTATATACCATTAAACCATTTAATGCCAATTGATGTTATGTGATGCTTCTATGCAACATTTTTGGTTCTATTATATTTTGGGTACTTGCCATATTCATTGCTATTGTGTCATCTTTAAATGTATCTGTAATAGATTTCTCAGCTATTCCCCTTTTCTGCTATTTCACCATTATTTATACCAAAACTTTTTCTGCATTGTATGGTTTTCTCATGACATGTACCAGTAACGCCAGTGGTGCCATGGACGTTCTCGGCCCACCTTGGGCAGACTTTATGTCAACTATTCAGACAGGTTGTCTGAATAACCAAAAAACAGAGGATGAAACCACATTATTTATGGATAGGATGTTCAACCTTCTAAAGAAAAAATCTCACCTTTATTGGCACACCCAATACTTTGAACATTATATCAAGGAAAAAGTGGGCCTTCCCATTCAAGTGTTCCCTACTATCAAGGACCCCTCCCCCGACTTCAAAAAGCCCTGGGAGGAGTCGTTGACTAAATGCAGTATTGAACTTATGACTCAATTGACCTCTCAATACTATGCCGACATGACCATTCTTGACGGCGGGATTGAATGGTTAAACACTCAATTTCCAAAAGTCTCCGAATCCATTACCTTCATGGATAAATGGAAAGAGGTGAAAGAATGCCTAGAGGTTATAAATAAAGAAATTATTGTGAAAAAACAAGGCAAACAAAAAAGATAAATGGCGCAAGAACACACATCAAACATGAATGGACATGATACACATAAACATAAAACAAGTCCGGGATAAGACGGGCAGTGTGACTAATAACCCTGGATATGCAAAATCAAAAATATAAAAATATATGTAGACTCTGCCACAAACGTCCAGAGAGTAAAGATAATGGTCAATGAAAAAAATATATATAAAAGTCAATGAAATATATAGTTCAAAGGAATCTGATACTGTGCACCAGCGGCAGCTCACTTGAGAGTGGAAGCAAACAACTCTGAAAGATAATGTGGGAAAGCTCTTGCCTTTTTTCCCAAAAAACAAGGCAAGTTTGTCCAGGACAAACTTGCCTTCTCAGAAGGCTATGCCTACAAGTGGGGTGGTAAACAACACCCCAGGAGATTTAATACACGCCAACGCGCATCTAAGGGAACCTTGTCTGCCACAGATCTCACTGAATCTGATTCTTCTATATCCTCACTTTCTTCACAGGTTGTACCATCCTTCACGAAATCACGCGCACCCGGTATTCCCCACAAAAGATCACTGACTGATGACGATCATCCTACCAAGGAGTTGAAAAAGGGCAAAAAACACAGTAAATCTAAAAAGCCGACACATCCGTCATGTCCAGGGACTCAAGCCTCTGGCAGTAATACTCAACAATCCACTCTTCACAACATCATCCCCAAAGTACCCCATACCAATCCTCAAACACTTTTTCCTAATCTGGGTTTTTTAGCCCAGCCAACACCAGAACCAACCTGACGGGGAAGTCTGGGCGTGTTTGTGCTAAAGACTCCAATGCCCAACACTATACACAATCCAACCTCTTAGCATCTACCCCTGCTACAGGAAACCTGAATATCATTAATCTCACTGCCCATACCCTTACCACTGAGGAGGAGTATGTCTTCCAACTAGGTTTGGGTTTCTATCCTTCTGAACTAATTAACATCTATGAAACTATCAAAGATCTCTACTTATTTGCCCGGAATCTCACATATAGATTCATCTTGATTCATCTTTGATAAAGATAGGCAAAGCCTTAATCTTGAAAAGGAATTGGCAGAAAAAACAAAACATTTTACAATGAATGAATTCAGGGCCTTACGTGACCTCATGTTACTTTATGAGGAAGGAGCAACAGAGACAGTAGACTCCGTAACCGATCCGGCTCTCCAGACCCTCATCTCCCAAATTACCATGACCTCTACCTCTCACACCTTGCCACCCAACTCAAAGGCTGATAAACTCGAATTAAAATCCCCCGATTTGATGACATGTCCCGCAATATGGGTCTTTCTCCATAAATCCATCAAGTCCCTTAAGAGGCAACATTGGCCAGAATTACCCTCCATTTTAAATCGGCAACAAAAGAGAGCAATCAAAACACTACAAAGAAATTCTGACCTAGTTATCAAAGAATCCGACAAAGGAGCCAATTTGGTGCTCATGACACACCAGCAATATCAAACTATGTGTCTACAGGTTTTACACAACACCACCTGGTACACACCCATTAATCACGCCTTGATACAGAGCTACATTGCAGAGTATCGTGGTCTAATTACTGGAGCCTTTTGGCAGGGCCTATTGACAAAGACACTTTTTTAAATTTATTAACATCCAAAAACCTCGTACTCCTACGTTTTACACCCTACCAAAGACCCACAAAAACCTCAGGACCCCACCTGGGCATCCTAATTTGTAAATTTGTTGACACCTTCTTAATGTCCCATGTCCTCACTTTGCCTTCCTATATCAGGGACACTACGGACCTGCTCTGTCACATTGAGGGGGTCCAGATCCCTCCGGACGCCCTCTTCGTGGCTATCGACGTCGAGGCTCTGTACTCGAGCATCCCCTACGAGCAGGGCGTCTGGATGGCTGGTACCTTCCTCATGGAGCAGGACCACAATACCTGGTCCCTGAACCGGTTTATACAAAAACTACTAGAGTTCATTCTTACCAAAAATTATTTTATGTTCACGGATCAAACTTTTTTGCAAATCCAGTGAGTAGCAATGGGTACTTCCTGTGCACCCTCTTATGCAAACTTGTTTTTAGGGGGATGGGAGCGATCAGTCTTCGGTGATGAAATGCTCCAACCCTTCTTTAACTATGTATTGAGCTGGCATAGATTCATAGACGACTTGGTCGTCATATAGACTGGCACCGAACAATTACTGAATTCATCAGACTTCTTAATATCAATCAATTTAATTTGTGATTTACGTTCTACTTTGATTATCAATGCATTTCCTTTCTGGACCTTAATATTATCAAAAACAACACGGGTGGTTTGGTGACTGATCTCTTCCGTAAGCTGACTGCGGGCAATACTTTGCTAGATGCCTCAAGCGCACATCCCCGCCCTCTGATTCGGAGTATACCTTACGCCCAGTATCTCAGACTGAGGTGTAATTGCTCAGAGGACAAGGACTTCCTCACCCAGGTGGCCGCTCTCCGTGAACGCCTCCTGATCAGAGGAAATACCCGCACTAACTTATGAAAAGCCTTCAACGAGGCTTATGCCCGCACACGTCAATCTTTGCTTTATGGCCCCCCTCGGCCTGATCAGCCATCCACTGTGAAGATTGTCACCAAATTTTCCACCCACCATAATGCACTTCGCACACTGCTATTCAACCACTGGCACCTCCTAACGGACCACCATATCCTGGGCAAATATGTGAGATCAACACCTGAATTCGTTTTTAAAAGGGCGACCACCCCAAGAGATCAGCTCAAAAGCAGCCACTATAGGGCTAACCGACACCGTCCCGAGGGCCCTGGTGGCACCTTTAGATGTGGGACTTGCCCCAAATGCCCATGGATCTTGGAGGGTACAAGCTTTATCCTCCCCAGTGGAGAAACTTTTTTCGCCTCCCAACATGCCAATTGTAGTACCAGAGGCGTGGTCTACCTGATGGTCTGTGCCTGCAAGGCCTTCTATGTAGGCAAGACCGTCAGGGAATTATGCCAGAGGTTGGGTGACCACCTATATTATGCGTCCAATGGCAAGTTGACCTCGGTTGGACACCGTATTGGCATCCACCATTGCTACCAATCAGAATTTGTCAAATTCCTTGTGTTGGAGGTTATTCCCGAGGACCCACAAGGTGGTGATTGGGACCGCGAGATCCTGAGATGTGAGGCTCTCTGGATCGAGTGACTTGATGTCCTCACCCCTCCAGGACTCAATGAAGCACATTCCTATAAATACTTCCTTAAATGAGATCTATTTAAGGAATATGATTATACAATTTCTTTTGCCCCTTCCTTTCTTTTCCATATGCCTAGCCCTATTTAGGCCTGACACCCAGGTGTAAATATGCACATATTCTCCTGCTGCGCCCCATGTTAAATATGTACCACTGGTCTTTGACTGTATATTATATCATATTTGATTTAAACCACTGTTTATATTACTTTCCAAATTTAAATTTTGATCAGGGCTGGACTCCCAGTCCTCCCTTCTCAGTGCTCAGGTTGCTCAGCTGTCGCTTATTTGCCAGCACTCATCGTTCCACAGTGGCTCATCTGGTGATCATTTCCTGCTCGTCAGTCTAGCCTAAAGCCAGCTCCTTCTGCCTATTTAAACTGCCTGGTTCATTCCTTCCATGCCTTCGCCTTGGTCAAACATATCTGAAGGCTACTGTTGATGACTTGCCTAGCCGATGTCCCTTCTGGTTTCTGATCCTGTCTGCTGTCTCTGACTATGCTGATCTCTGGCTTCCTGATTTACTGGCTTGTTCTGACTACCCGCTTTGGCTACCGAACCCTGGCTATGTTTTGACTAGGCTTACTATTTGTACCATTTTTACCATTTTATTAAAAGGTGTGATTTTTACTGCATTTTCTGTCTCTGTCCGATTCATGGTTTCTGACAGGTAACTTTACAGGGGAATTTTCCCTTAGCTTAGTGAATGAGGTGAACCTCTGCCAACTTCCAGGTTCCAATCATATGCAAGCAAAAATACTGTGATATTTTTTTTTATTTTCCTTGTATATGATTTAGTATTCTCTATAAAGTTAATTTTTACATTTACTAAGGTATGTACCAAATTCCCTTGAAAAGTGAACAGCCTATTATTTTTCCTTAGTAAATCAGCCCCTATGTCTTTAATTTGTCATGCTAAACTATACTCTGTATGCGACACTCTCCACACACTGTAGAAATAATTGAAGGCTGATCTGCATGTACCAGAACTTGTTAACTCACAAACTAAATAAAATAAACAGCATAAATAATATAAACAGCATCAAGGTGCTTCTTTATGACATTCTACATGAGGACAGTTCAAGAACTCCAGAACACACTGATCTGTGTTTTGCTGGCTCAGAATCGGGGTAAAAAAATAAGAATATGGCATTAATGTCAATAAGAAATTTTATTTTATGAAAATCAAACTCCAGCTCGAGCATTTATTTTAGCATTGGCCAGACTGAAGAAGGGTTAAATACTCTGTCAGGTCTTTAGTAATGTATATTTATCTGCTGGGGAGTTTTCCCCTTGTTTCCTGTCCTGCTGACCCCCTAGTACAAGAACAGGAAGTCAGAGACACACCAATAAATACCTGACAGATGTTCTAATTCTCACTGTACTAAAAGTGTTTTATTGCTGTCTTTACTCTGTTGGGAAGCTTTGATTTCTCTTCCTGTTACAGCTACTAGCAGTTGCACTTTGAAAGCAAGTCCTGGGCAGCCCTGGATGGTACAGGGAGCGGCAGGGATGTGATGAGAGCAGCAGCACTCTCTGCTTTATTTATTACACTGTGAGTGCTTGACTCTGTGCTTAGGGGGAGGATGTCCTGCATTCATAGTCTTTCCTTATGCTTACTTTACACCTACAGGTGAACCAAGCACAGCTGCATTTCCGTGCATTTTTTGCATGTTCCCACGCGTCACGGTAGGACAGCTCATTAACCTCAATGGGCTGCCCTCACGAGAACACAAAAAGTAGTCCCGGACTCTTTTCTGAAAATGCATGGTACCAAACTGCATGGTTCTTCAGCAACCATGCAGTTTGGCGCGTGTGAAAATGTGCGCGTTTGTAGATGCATGGGGTGCCATTAACAAGTAATGGCAGCACCGCACGTCTGCTAAATGGCAGTGCGTTTCTTTGTGTATCGGTGAAGCGTGCAATTTTGCGCATGTTCCTGACATGCACTAATGTGAATTTCGGCCATAGTCTTCTGAGCTGAACTATGCTGAGTATCATTGAATTTGAAAGACTGAGGACATCTTGTGGCCAAGAAGATGCACTGCAAGAGACAGCTCCAGACTGAAGGTAGATATTGCAATCATCTAGTGAGACAGATGAAGCTCAAGGTTGGACTTTAATCCAGAACTCTCAGCGTCGCTAGTAGTAGAAACTCACTTATGGGTAGATGTGAACAATATCTCCTCAATACCCATTTATGATAACAGACAGGTGATGGAATATATGGTGGTCAGTTTTAATGATGTCTTTGCAGCAAGAAGTCTGCATTAGCTAAATTACATTACACTTGCAAGTGCAATATATCCTAGAAAGTATTGTGTCTAATAAATTACATTTACAAAGGTTTGATGTATTCTGGAATCACTAAATTGTATTTCATGGGTAAACCTCCAAATTTAAAGTGAATTCTTTACAGAGCCAGAGTTTATCATAATATCGGTATAAAAGACAGCAGCGTCATTACTAATGTGACAAAGTATTTACTTACTGGTACAAAAAGAAGATGTAAACAACATTATGCTGCACGTTTTTCTTTTTGTAACTTTTGCTTGCTGCAGACCTCAAGGAAATAAAAACTCTTCTTAGGCGGTTTTAATTCTGCAAAATAATTAACAAAAACTATTAACATTTAACACATGGACTCAGCGGTGCTCATAAATCATTACAGAACTTCAGATGGAAGACTTAATGCCCGGTGTCAGATAGACTGGCTAATCGGACCTACTTGAGCAGTGTCAAAAGGCTATGAGTATTCGTTGCATGCAAAAAGGAACAATTTCTACAATAGTGATGTAATTTATTTCAGTTTTTACAAATAAGTTGTGCTCTTAGAGTATCATGGAGCATGAGAACTGAGTTTCCACCGAGAGGTGAGCTGAAAATACCTTCTCAGGTGGCACAATCTAGGCATGTTCATGTACTGAATGTAGATCTAAGACACGGACCTCTAGAACCAAGACCAAGGCGCCAAAGTGCTTTGAGGCTCATTTGGCTAAAAATATTTCAGGTATTTTATATAGCACAGACAATTTACACAGAACAATCTACAGATTGTACATTCACATAAGCCCCAATGCTCAAGGAGCCTACAATCTAAGGTACACTATATTACCAAAAGTATTGGGATGGCTGTCTTTACACGCACATGAGCTTTAATGACAGTCTTAGTCTGTAGGGTTTAATATTGAGTTGGCCCACCTTTGCAGCTTTAACAGCTTCAACTCTTCTGGGAAGGCTGTCCACAAGGTTTAGGGGTGTGTCTATGGGAATCTTTGACCATTCTTCCAGAAGCGCATTTGTAAGGTCAGGCACTGATATGGACAGAAAGGCCTGGCTTGCAGTCTCCATTCTAATTCATCCCAAAGGTGTGCTATCGGCTTGAGGTCAGGACTCTGTGCAGGCCAGTCAAGTTCCTCCACCCCAAACTCACTCATCCATGTCTTTCTGGACCTGGCTTGTGCACTACTGTGCAGTCGTATTGGAACAGGAAGGGGCCATCCCCAAACTGTTCCCACAAAGTTGGGAGCATGAAATTGCCTAAATTGTCTTGGTATGCTTACGCCTTAAGCTTTCCCTTCACTGGAAGTAAGGGGCCAAGCCCAACCCCTGAAAAACAACCCCAAACCATAATCCCCCCTCCACCAAATAATTTGGACCAGTACACAAATCAAGGTCCATAAAGACATGGATGAGAAAGTTTGGGGTGGAGGAACTTGACTGGCTTGCAAAGAGTCCTGATATCAACGCCATAGAACACCTTTGGGATGAACTAGATTGGAGACTGCAAGCCGGGCCTTATTGTTCACATCAGTGCTGGACCTCACAAATGCGCTTCTGGAAGAATGGTCAAATATTGCCATAAACACACTGCTAAACCTTGTGGACAGCCTTCCCAGAAGAGTTGAAGCTGTTATAGCTGCAAAGGGTAGGCCAACTCAACATTGAACCCTACGGACTAAGACTGGGATGCCATTAAAGCTCATGTGCGTGTAAAGGCAGGCATCCCAATACTTTTGGTAATATTGTGTATTTACATACACATACTCAGGCCAATTTAGACAGGAGCCAATTATCCTACCAGCTTCTGTTTGGAATGTGGAAGAAAACCCATGCAAGCACAGGAAAAATATACAGACTCAATGCAGTTAAAGTGGGGGTTCGCTGAAAAAAAATATTAAAAGCCAGCAGCTACAAATACTGCAGCTGCTGACTTTTAATATATGGACACTTACCTGTCCAGGGAGCCCGCGATGTCGGCAACCGAAGCCGATCCGTCCTTCGGCTCTCGGCTGCTGCCGTCGCCATCCTCGGTGAGGAAATAAGGAAGTGAAGCCGTGCGGCTTCACTTCCTGGTTCCCTACTGTGCATGCGCGAGTCGCGCTGCGCGTCCTCTCTGGTCCCTGCTGTGTAATGTGTCTCACAGAATACAGCAGTGGAGGAGGACAGAGTAGGAGCAAGAAGTGGCGTAGGTCACCGCAAGCACCGCGGTGATCTATGCCAGGAAGTGGGAGCAAATACCTGTATTAGACAGGTATCTGCTCCTTCCACCCCCCTGAAAGGTGCCAAATGTGACACCGGAGGGGGGGGAATCCAAAAAGTGGAAGTTCAATTTTTGGGTGGAACTCCACTTTAAGGAAGAACTCCATCTTTACACACAACTTTACATAGTTTGTTTGGGCAAAGCTGGCCCAAACAAACAATGTCCCTCACTAACCTGTGAGGCCGCTGGATGTGCGGTATAAACTGCATGTAGCTGCGGCTACATACAGCATACTACACTTCTGGGTGCGAGCCGAGACCTCTCAGACCAAACAATGTGTTCTATGAATAAATACAAAGCTTCCTCTGATTGGAGGCAGAGGTTGTGACATCATCAGGCTGCCTCTCTGACTCAGCCAATCAGAGGAAGCTTTGTATTCATTGATAGAATACATTGTTTGTTCTGAGCAGCTGCGCGCCGCTGCGGTAGACTCTTCTTTGTTACCAATATGAGACAGGAAGTCTTGGCTTGCATACAGTGCGGTATGCTGTATGTAGCCATAGCTACATACAGTTTATACCGCACATCCGGCAACCTTACTGGTTAATAGTCCCAAATGAACTATGTAAAGTGTGTGGAAAGGTGGAGTTCTTCTTTAATGTCCTCACCAAGATTTGGACCAGCCAGACAAGCCAAGGTTCTCCAGTTTACTGTTCTATAAAACTTTGGGGGGGGGGGGGAGGGCAGACTGTGGCCAGTGAGACTAGAAAATATCCTGGCATCAGTGGGAGTAAACAATGTCCCATCTTTGGTATTAGGGAGAGGAAAGTTGCCAAATAATTGGTTTCAGTGGGAGGAATAGTGTCCCATTTTTGGCACGAAATAATGCCCCATTTTTGGTGTCAGTGGGAGGCCCCAAGCCTCCCAAGGTCCAGAGCAAGGTAAACAATGGGCCGCACCCGGCCCCCAGGTCACAGTTTGGAGACCACTGCACTAGGCTGCTGTTGGAAAAATGTGAAATGCGTGCCTTATCATAATAACATCTTAATGACCAAACAGTCCTGTAGTCATCCATCCATAAAGATTAGTGTATAGCCAAAAACCTTTTTTTTTTAGTTTTAAATATAGCAGGAAAGGGGTAAAAACCCCTGTCATTTTCTTCTTCCCTGTCTGTGTCCTTTTAGCGATATTTCCTTTTCAAGGAAGGGAGGGTTAGAACCTCTGTCATATTTTGTTGGTGTCCTTGTCCCAGCTGCAGAGATTCACACTTTCTATCCTTTACCATTGTCGCTGAGACAAAATAATGATAAGAAATCCAAAATATTACAATTGTCACCAGAATAAAAGGTAAGGGAAAATCTTAAAACCAGGTACACCAGTTCTAGTGACAACTGTCTAAGGAGAGGATATCCCTTCACTTTGGAGAAAATTTCATCTCTGGAACAGGAAATAAAGGGAAATGCCAATGGGACACAGACAATAAAAAAATAAAACCACAGGCATGTTACCTTTTCCCTTTCCTGCTCTATTCAAAACATATTTAAGAAATTGGGAGTCATTAAACAAATAATACGAACATTAAAAAATTATATCAATATTAATCCACTCCCACAACATTTGTTAGGGGTAGGCCAGCAATGAAACACACATCGCAAACCCCTCACCCCCCCCCCCCGCACCAGCCCCACTCACCCACTCGCCAGTCCCGCTCGCAAGCCCACCAGCCCCTGCACTTACCCTATACAGGTCCTGTGCGGCTTTGGCGGCTTCCTCGGCTTCTCCTGCCGGCTAATCTGGACGCTTCTCCTCCCGGCAAATCTGGTCTCAGGACCCGCTTCCTGTCCTGATTGGCCGGGAGGAGAAGCAGGAAGACAATAGCGAATGTTGATTTGCTATTGTCACAAGTGGGTGGGCTTATGGCGCAGTGCTCTGTGCACCAAACCCACCATTTTCAAGCCAATTAGAGCCTCCGGTTCGAATCGCATGCTTTACAAAAAAAAAAAAAAACCTTGTAGAACTCTATGCATCTGGTGCCCTGCGTGGAGATTAGGGGCTGGGCGTGTAGAGATTAGGGGGGCGGCGCCCCTGTGCCCCTTATGGACAATAGGTACAAACACTCAAAAATTGGCTACCTAATCAAAAGTTTATGAAATATTACTGAACCCAGGGGATGGGACAATGACTGAAGTCTCTTGCAGGTCTGCCTCCTTGAGCTAGACCTACAAGGGTATAAGGTCTCTCTGTCCAGTTCCCAGGTCCACTCCTCCAGCCAGGCCTTCCTCCAAGCATATGCTTTTCTGATATTCCTATACTGGGTCCTTCCGATCGCTGTCATTGAGGAATCTCTGATTGGTCCAAAAGGTACAATCATATGTTTTTCAAGAAATTGATTGGATGGAATTCAAGTCCACTTCTATGTGATGACCCTCTAATATTATTTAGAGAAGAATTTCTTTGTGGGGTCGTGAGGTCTGAAGCTGGTTCTCAATATCTACAAGTTTTGTTATCTTATCTCTTGACATAAGCAGTCAATCAACTTAAGCCGTAGACTGCAGTTAAGCAGGAACTGACCGAATTTCGATCCATTTATGGGCAGGCTGGTTGTACTGAAATTGCTTACTGGAAAATGTTTTTTTTTAATTGTTTTTTTTTTTATTGCGCTCAGTGTGTTGAACTAGAAAACGCTGAGGGTCTTTATAGAACCTCCTTATTTTTATCTGTTATTAAGAAAGCAGGATGCCATCAACAAGATATATTTTTCTTACTTTTTTCATTAATTGTTCTTGTTTTTTAAACCTTTTTAATTAGTACAGGATGTCTTTTCATGGGGAATAGAGAGCATTCCATGTTTAAAAAGAACAAGTTGTATTTCTCTTTGCGAGAACTAAACTTTCCATGTAGTGAGCAGTACTGAATAATGTATGCTGCTGTCATTTTATAAAACTGTGTAAGTTTAGCAACTCAGACTTTCTGTGGTGCATCTGTACTTAAAGTGTAAGTTAACTTTAAAGCAAACCAATGAGGAATGTAATTTAAAATCTGTCCTCTGGACATGATAACAGGCATTTACAGGTGTCCATATGCCAGATAGCTAGGTCTGTGCTACTGTATGTGTATATTGGTAGGTGAACCTGTTTATTGCAATAATTTATATGCAGTTCCTGCAGCTTTACTGGATGCAGTAGTTCTTCAGCTCCCAAATACTTTCTATAGATTACTGATTAACTTTCCAGGAAAGGAATCCCCTCTATTCACAGGGGCCCTGCCCTGTCAAGGCACTGCCAACCTTATTAATAAATCCACTCTTTCCCTTAGTGAAGGTTCTGGTTCTCCTATTTACCTACAGGTAGGGTTGCCACCTGTCCGGGATTCACTAGTTCGGGTTTGGAATCATGCGTCCGGGTTTCCAACTGCCTGAAACCCGGACACATGATTCAGACTGAACTATGGCTTCCCAGCAGGGTTCCTGGCTGCAGTTGGCTAAGCTGAGAGCACTCTTTCACATTGCCCAAAGCACTAACAATACTAACAATTCCCCCAACCCCCTGCCCCCACACTGACGGGAGCGGAGAAAGGGCTTGATCTTCTCCTCTTCCTCCTGCCCCTAAACCCCCCCCCCCCCCCCCCGTGTCTGTCCACACTCCAATCCCTGGGGCTGTGCCTCAGAAAAGGATAGTGGGGGCCGGAAATTGGAAGTCTAGCAGCCTCAGATACATCTGAATGAGAGGTGCTGGCTGCCAAGGGGTGAGTGAGCTCACCATTCATCCCTGTCTGTGACTGAAGACTCCCCCTTTCTCTCCTGCCTCTGAGTGAGTACACTAAGGTAAATCAGGGTTCTCAGAGCACCCCTTACATCAGAGTTCCCCTTTACACCAGAGGCCACAGTGTTTCCCCTTACAGCAGAGTCCTCTCCGTAAAGAGTGCTCAGTCTCCCCCCCCCCCCCCCTTAAATCAGGGTTCCCAGAGCATCCTTTAGTGTCCCCAGAGTTCTCCCTTACATCAGAGTCAGCCTGCAGAGTCCCCCCTTAGAGCCCTTTCACACTGGGGCGGCGTCGGCGGTAAAACGCCGCTATTATTAGCGGCGTTTTACCGTCAGTATGCGGCCGCTAGCGGGGCAGTTTTACCCTCCGCTAGCGGCCGAGAAGGGGTTAAATACCACCGCAAAGTGCCTCTGCAGAGGCGCTTTGCCGGCGGTATAGCCACGCCGCCCCATTGATTTCAATGGGCAGGAACGGTAAAGGAGCGGTATACACACCGCTCCTTCACCGCTCCGAAGATGCTGCTGGCAGGACTTTTTTTACCGTCCTGCCAGCGCATCGCTCCAGTGTGAAAGTCCTCGGGGCTTTCACACTGGATACACAGCAGCGGCACTTTCGGGTCGGTTTGCAGGCGCTATTATTAGCGCAATAGCGCCTGCAAACCGCCCCAGTGTGAAAGGGCTCTTACAGTGAAAGGGAACTCTACGAGTTTAGATGTAAAAGGGGAACTCTGTGGATTCAGATGTAAAAGGGGAACTCTGCGAATTCAGATGTAAAAGGGGAACGCTGCAGATTCAGATGTAAAAGGGGAACTCTGTGGATTCAGATGTAAAAGGGGAACTCTGCAAATTCAGATGTAAAAGGGGAACTCTGTGGATTCAGATGTAAAAGGGGAACTCTGTGGATTCAGATGTAAAAGGGGAACTCTGCGAATTCAGATGTAAAAGGGGAACGCTGCAGATTCAGATGTAAAAGGGGAACTCTGTGGATTCAGATGTAAAAGGGGAACTCTGCAAATTCAGATGTAAAAGGGGAACTCTGTGGATTCAGATGTAAAAGGGGAACTCTGTGGATTCAGATGTAAAAGGGGAACTCTGTGGATTCAGATGTAAAAGGGGAACTCTGTGGATTCAGATGTAAAAGGGGAACTCTGTGGATTCAGATGTAAAAGGGGAACTCTGTGGATTCAGATGTAAAAGGGGAACTCTGTGGATTCAGATGTAAAAGGGGAACTCTGTGGATTCAGATGTAAAAGGGGAACTCTGTGAACTCTTATGTAAAGGGGGAAATCTGTGGACTCTAATGTAAAGGGGGAACACTGTGGACTCAGCTGTAAAGGGGGACTCTTGTTATTAATGTCATATGATTGGAAATGTTATTTAATAACAAAATATATGTATAGTTTATACTATAAAAAAGAAAAATTGCTGTGCGCCGCTAAAGTGTTCGGGTTTGATTTGAAGAAAAGGTGGCAACCCTACCTACATGTGTAACGCAATATCCTGTTTTTGGAGGGCGATTTCCCATAACCCCCTAAAAGCCCCCCTAAAACCCCCTACCAATCATCCAGGAGAATAATTCACTGAGTGTAGCCTATGGCTAAGGATACACAGACTTAGATCACTGTTGGCCATGTACCCCAGTGAAGGATTATTGAACTGTATGGAAGAAATGTTAACCTTTGAATCATTTACCATTAGTTGGACCTTGTAGTGTTTTACCACACAGTAAAGCAGAAAAGCAAGTTTCTCAATAGGACATTCCATTCCATACCAGGCACTAACACCCCCTTCCTGCCCAGGCCATTTTTCAGCTTTCAGCGCTGTCGCACTTTGAATGACAATTGCGCGGTCATGCTACACTGTACCCAAACAAATTTTTTATCATTTTCTTCACACAAATAGAGCTTTCTTTTGGTGGTATTTAATCACTGCTGGGTTTTTATTTTTTACAAAAAAAAAGACCAAAATTTTTTTAAAAAAAAATGTTTTTTACTTTTTTTCTGTCAGTAAATTTTGTAACTAAGTAATTTTTCCCCTTCACTGATGTGCGCTGATGAGGCGGCACTGATGGGCACTGATATACTGAACTGGTGGGCATTGATGAGGTAGCACTTATGGGCACTGATGAGAAGGCACTAATATGCCGCATTTATGGGCATTTTTTTAGGTGGCACTGATGGGCACTAATAGGCGGCACTGGTAGGCACGGATAGACGACACGGAAAGGCGGTACAGATGGGCACTGATAGGCACTGATGGGTGGCACTGATGGGCATTGATGGACAGCAGTGATGGGCATCGATGGGCAGCACTGATAGGCAGCACTGATTGCCAGCACTGACTGGCATGGCTAATGGGCACTGATTGGTGGCACTTGTGGGCAGTGGTGGGCACTGATTGCTGCCACTGGTGGGCACTGTATGCTGGCATTGGTGGGCAATGGTGGGCACTGTATTGTGACACCTCTTTATTGTAATCAGGACACTGATAATCAGTGCCCTGATTACATTCCTAGATGTCCCCCTGTGGGGAGATGCCACTGATCGGCTCGCCTCGCCACACACTCTGTCAGTGTGAGGCAAGGAGAGCCGATTACTGGCATCTCCATGTTTACATGTGACCGGCTGTGATTGGACACAGCCGAACACATGGCCATCATATGACGTTGTCCCAGAACAAGAGCCGCACCGCCCCGCCGTCATTTGACAGTGGGCGGGCTGCAACCAGTTAAACAGGTTGTAAAGTCAGAAGGTGTTTTATCTTAAAGTGGTTGCTAACCTACTTATATAAAATGATCCCATCCATGCTGTAATATACCAATAAATGTCTCTGTGCCTGTGTTATGTAAAAAATATGCTTATCTGTATCCATATCAGCACGGCTCCCAGCGCTCAGCTGACTTTTCTGCTCTCTTCACTTTCAGTCTCACAGTTCCAGTGGGTGGGGCCAAGCACTCCGGCTGAAGTCAGCCGTGGAGCAGAGGAGGGAGAGAGGGAGAGAGGGAGAGAGGGAGAGAGGGAGAGAGAGAGATGGGAGCCGTGCTGACATGGATATAGAACATTTTTTTACATAACACAGGCACAGGGACACTTATTGGTATATTACAGCGCGGATGGGGAGGAGTGGCGGGCGATGACACGCAGACAGGCAGAAAGGTGAGGGGGGGGACAGAGCCCCTATGTGAATGAGTATGGGCTACGCTACACACACCGTTTTTTACAATTCCTTTGTTAAAAATAAAAAAAAAATGTCCCCCAATATAGCTCCAACATCATTTACAACCCCTGCCGACCCAAAAATAAAAAGTAAAAAGCTCCACTCAAGGCTCCAGCCCATCTGTCTGCTCCGCTGCCTGACATTTCTTATATAAGTAAGAGACGGGGCCACCTGGCGACGTCAGCGGGTGGCACTGTCCCCCTTTTGACATCACTGACCCATTCACTAGTCAATGATGTCACAAGGGGGCAGTGCCACCAGGTGATTTCGACAGGCCCCTTACCTATTTAGGAAGTGTCAGGCTGCGCAGCAGGCATATGGGTGGGAGCCTTTAGCCTGAGTGAAACTTTTTTCTTTTTTCGAGTTAGCGGTGGTGCCGGGTGTTGTGAATAACGACGGATCTACACCTGGGGACATTGTTTTTTATTATTAATAAAGGAATTGTCAAATACTGTGTATGTTTTTATTTATTTTTTTACACTTTTTTTGGTGAATGAGTAGGGATGCAATACTGATTCACATAGGGCCGATAAGTCCCCTGCCCAAAGACCCCCACAACCACAGCCCAGGGTTGTGGGGAAGAGGCCCTTGTCCCCATCAACATGGGGACAAGGTGCTTTGGGGCGGGGGGGCTTAGCCATTTTTTCTTTATTGCCAATTTCTTTATTGCTGGCAATGCTTGTTGTCAGATAGCAAGCAATTGAGCTGCAAGTTTAAAAATGTCTTGCTAAGCTAAAGCTAGACCTGGCAGGCTTCACAAGTTTGTTGCACAATTGCAGCAAGTCACTACATGACTCCAGATCAACTTTCTTTGCAAACATTCTGCAAGTCTTCTGGTTCAGTTATGTTGTGCAATAGTCATCCCACTACAGGGATCACTGTGGCTAAATTTTCATTTTTGTTCCCTAATGTCTGTTTTTTCTTTAATTGGTGCTGAGGCAACCATTTTACAATCATTGTGGTGTGCAGAGAAGTTAGTAGTAACCATGAGATCTGATACAGAGTTCAGGGAGGTCGAAATCAAGGAGTGACTAACCCTAATATCTCATGTGTATGTAACCAAAGGCATAAGAGAAAACCTCAGACTCGGTGCAAGAAACCTGGTAGTTCCACCACTGTATAGAGGACTTGTCCAGAAGGGCAAGTCAGTAATCAAGATGGCAGCTGCAGAAAAATGCCTGTTCTCCATTTCCCAAAAACAAGAGCCGCATGGCGCCACGCATGCGCAGATGCGCGAATGACGGTGTGCGTGGACGTTGTGACAGTTCTTGGTGCCAGATGCGCTATTTAAAGGAGACTGATGCCCAGGTTTAATGCTGTCTGGTCTTCAGGGTTCCCTGTGATCCTTGCTACCTGTTTATCCTGAAAACCTGCTCCAGTGCACTCTTGGCTTGTTCCTGACTTCTCCTGCTATCCGCCTGCATCCGACCCCATGTCAGACTTACCCGTATCAGACTGACGAACCCGATATAGCAGAGGATGGCCTCCCGTACATATCTGGTTTCCGGCCCCTGATAGAGCACACAGAAGGCACGGGAGCACAGAATGGTATGAGAGCCTGGCGGGTGGTTAGCAGGGATGAGGCCCAAAGTCCTGATGCAAGCTGGCAGGAGATGATAGGTAGGCTGTAGGTCAGCTACAGGTGCAGAGCAGGAGCAGGCAGATCCGAACACAAGCAAGGTTGGCAACAGGCAGTCAGCTCACTGTCTGCCTGTTACTGACTCGGCCTGTACCCTGACTCTGCTCCAGCCATTGCATCTGTTCCTGCTCTGTCCGCTTGTGTATGACCAGGCTTGCCTGTACCTGTCTGTGTTCCTACCTACAGAACACCTCTTCGCTGCTTCCAATCTGATTCTCTCTCCAGCTTGCCAGCTGTTCAGTCATCTTCCTTGCTGAAGTCTCTCCACAGCATCATCGAAAGTTCCGACCAGCCCCTACATCAGCGATCCTGCCAGGCACTTGTGCCACTCTGCACTCTTGAGCTCCCTGTCTGCTCTATCAGGGGTTCTCGGGTCAGAGGTGTAAGAGAGGCCTTCCTCTGCATACCAGGCTCTACAACCAGGTAAGTGACAGGACTACAAATCCCAGCAATACAGTAACAATGCAGAATACCACCAGCTATATGGGGTGTATATAGAGAGCCATGCATTGTTCTGTATATAGTGATCTGTGCATTGTGCTGTACATACAGATCTATGCATTTCACTGTATACACAAAGATCCGTGCATTGTACTGTATATAGAGTGCCATGCACTGTACTGTAAATAGAGCTCCATACACTGTACTGTATATAGAAAGGTTCATCCATTGTACTGTAATATGCAGATCCATACATTGTGCTGTATATAGGGAGATCTATACATTGTGCTGTATATACAGAGATCCATACATTGTGCTGTATATAGAAGGGTTCATGCATTTTATTGTAATATGCAGATCAATGCATTGTATTGTATACAGAGATCCATACATATTACTGTATATACAGAGATAAATACATTGTACTGTATATACAGAGATGCATACATTGTACTGTATACAGAGAGATCCCTTTCATGGCAAAGAGGAAATGGTGGATACTTTTGTCTATACCAGGCTCATATTACACACTACTAGGAATGAGCTCGGGCGTGCTGTGATTGAACACGCCACGAAGCCGGCACTGCACACTGCCAATCATAGGCAGCATGTATATGTCCAGCTTCCGGTCAGGAAATGCCTCACTGGCTATGATTGGCGGTGTGCAATGATGGCTTCCTGGCGGGTTTGATCCAAACACGCCTGAGCCCATCACTACACACTACAGAGATCTCAGGTCACATAATACCTTTCTGGTCTAGGCATGCCTTATAACCCTGACAGTAAAGCCGAAAGATGAGCAGAGGGTTCCCCCAGTATTGGTTCCTCTATTGTGCTGTATTGAGGTTGATCTATAGATAGCTAGATTTGCCTCTGGCCCAACCATTTCCGTCTTGCATTCTATTGACTCCTTCTGTAGCTTTATTCCAGGCTGGTTATTCTTTGCAATCTCTGGATTTATGCATCTGTTGCTCTTAGAGTTACCACCTCCCTTTAAACCTGAACACATGAACACAAATGAATTACACAGGTTCTGAGGCAAATTTAATGCAGATAAGGCACTAAGTGAGTTTAATTACCACCTTAATCAGCCACAGAACCTGTGTAATTATTATGTGTTCGGGTTTAAAGGGATGAGGTGGCAACCCTAGTTGCCCCTCAATCTAAAAACACAGTGATTCCCATCATGGAATGCCCTGTGTATTTGTGTACATGTTGTGACAAAAAGCCCCTGTGAGTTATTGTTGGAGTGTATCTGCCATATAGAATCTTGAGCTACTTAAGGTAAATAGGTGGCAGTGAGAGGTCTGTAGGCAGCAAGGGGTTAGGCATTGGCCACACCTTGCTCCCCACTTGGGGTAAAATTGGTCTTCCCTGGGTTAATCAGGGTTGGTGCTGAGAAAGGAGACAACCAGACTGTGAAGGAACATGCCTGCAGGACTGGAGCAGACCCAGTGAGGTCTGTTTATTACCAGGAGGCTTAAGCTGGCCATACATTATACAATTTTCTTGTTCAATTTCCTTTGGCTTTACCTTAAACTATTTAGTTTAAGGGCCTACCTGATTGCATATAAATTGAAAGTGTTTAGGTTTGTTCTCATATTATATGGTTTTGGTAAATCTAAAGGAAAATTTACCTAATTGTAATCTGGAATGAAATGTTCTTGTTTTCTGCATTGTTTACTTTTGTTACCTTACATTTTTTTTAAAGTAGAATGTCAAACAAAACACGAAACTGCAATAAATGTGTAATGTGAAATTCTATTTAGCTTTGTATGGCTGCATTTTATATGCACTGTTTTAAAGTGTATATATATTTTAGTTTTTGCAAATGACGATAAATCACCCAAATGGGAACGCATGCAGCAGTAAAGAAGATGTCAGCGGTTCTAACCCTTCCCCACACTATCTAAACATAATAAAAATAAAAAACCTTTATGTATAATTAAAGGTGAATTTCAGGTATGGATTTTTTGGGATCTTCAAACTTCTTTTTATTTTTTCACTCCAAGTATGTTTTACATATTACCAGTATACTCAGGGCAGTTCACAGTTCAAAGGATTAATGTTACATGAACATTAAGAATTAGCCAAAAGAGTACAATAGCTTCAAGGAGATACAGCCAAGCATATTTTCCATTCTCTCGCCATCACCTCTTAGCAAGCTTAAAAAGGATTGTCTCCTGGGAATACGCCGTTCAAGGTGCTCTTCATTGCTGCTGACCGGTCATCTATGAAGAAAGCCTGATGCCTCCACTGTCAGCATGTAGGCAGGTGCAGTCTATTTTCTCCACTGCAGGTGGCACTCATCCCTAGGGGCAATGCAGGTAGAGGAGGAAGTTGAGAGGAGGCTTATTGCTCTATAATCTCCTTGGTCACAGAGTGGCAGCATCTGATTGGATGCTGGCATCCCATGTGACTTTGGAGGCCATCTTGGGGCAGGTATGGTCTTTTTAAGAGCCTGGCTCCTGGGTTTGGCACGCATTATGCGTATGGACAGAGTAGGGACAGGTCAACGATCTGTCAGTGACAGTGCTAGCATCAGGGAGAGGTTCCAGACAAGCAGGGAAAGTGCTGGCACACGCCTTTATTCCTGGAAAGCTCCCCATTTCGGTAAAGACCAGCAGCTGTGCATTACTGAAATTCTATTTCAATGTAGTTCTATTTTTTTGCAGACTGGACTCTCAGTGGTTACGGTTACTGCCTCTGCACCATGCTGCAGCTCCCCACAAGTATGCCTCTCTAAGCTTGTCAGTTTCCTCACTGAGGAAGCTTATGTGGAGAGCTGCAAGAAATGGAATGAGAGAGCCTGAGGAACTGATCGGTACAGCAGGGAGGGCCGGTTCTGGTGGGAGAGCATTGCCTCAGAGAAGTCCTAATGCTCTCCCACCACTCTGCTACCTGACCAAGGTCTCCCTGTGTTAGCACCTGAATTCTGCAAACCCCAGGAGCCATGCACCTTTCTTTACTCCAGGTCAGGATCTGCATAAATCTCTGCTGTACCAAACTCAGGCTCTCCTTCCAGTCACAATGCTTTTCACAGGGCAGGCAGTGAGGAGATGTTATAATCCCTCCTCACCGCCTGATTAAACCCTATAATGCCACCCTATTGAACTCATTGAGCAACTTTGCTAGTGGTGTGACTTTTCAAACTCTGCAGCCCAAGTTAAAAATGCCGTGGCCATGCAGGCCTCTTGAACCCCTTCGGGAAAGAGAGCCCTGACTGTTGGGGGCATAACCAGGGCGGAGTATGGTGACTAGGGGTCACGGTGGATTGGTGGGGGGACGGAGTGGGGTTGGGCCTGAGCTCACTAAGGTGGTTGCCCCAGGGGATTCTGGGCCTTTTTGGTGAAGAAGATCGGTAAGAGCTGTGGCTGAACCCCACCCTGTCCCTCCAACCATGGACACCGAGCTCCTTCTGGCCAGGGTCCGAGAGATGGCTCTTCAGGGTCAGGCAGGGTGGCTTTTCTCCCTCCTGACCCCTGGGGATTCCTCTCCTATTCCCACACCTGACCCCCCTCAGGATTCCCCCCCAGGGTTAGAAGGCGAACTCGGCCGCCTTCCCGCCTCAGCCCCAGCCCCTCTAGGGCCTCCTATTGCCCCCCTCCACATCCGTCCTCTTCTCCCCCCCCTCCTGCTCCTGTCTCTCCCCTGCCTGTTCCGACTGGGAATCACCCTTCCTCTGCCCCCCCCCGTTGTCTTCCGGCACGGAGAAGGTCCCCTGCGCGGGCTAAGGCCTCCACTCGGGCCTCGTCGCGCTGTCCCCGGTCACGCAGCCCCCGCTCCAGCATTCACCCCGCCCCCCCCCCCCTCTGATGTGGGAGGCGGCCGGGCTGGAGCCGCAGCGCTCCCCGGCCCCCTCACTCATACTCGTAGTGCTGCCGCCAGCGCGGGGGGCGGGGGGGTCCTGAGCGGCCGACCCGCTTATTCCTCCGCTGGGAAATCATCGGGCACGAAGGGGAGGAGGAGGCGGGTCGGTCCGCCGGCCGCCGCTGCGTCCTCCGCAGCTGTCCTCGGAGCCGGCGATGATCGCTCTGCCGAGGACTTGGAGCCGGGCCGGCGCCATCTAGTGGACGGAGTGCTCCCTGCGCCTGACAGGGCGGGAGTTTTGAATATCCACACACCACAGCTGGGTGCTAGGTGCGCTGGGCAGCACAGCAGTGTGGTGTGTGGAGGAAGCAATGATGGGCCACAGCACTATCCCCCTGCGCCTGCCTGGGCAGGAATGTTAGCACAAGTGCAGGATCAATCCTGCGGAGTTCCTTCTGTGCCCGGCAGGGCAGGGGACAGGTATCTTCCTCCCACGTCCCAGGATGCGGGGGTTGGCGCGAGGCACATCTCCCCTGCGCCCGGCAGGGCGGGCGATGTGTGGTTGACCCCTCCCCCTCTGATACCCCGTGCCCACCGGCAGCCTCCTGCGCCCCGCAGGGCGGAGGCCAGCCGGGTGCGTTCGACCTCCACCCCGTCGGTGGGGCAACCGTATCCCTACGTGCCTGTCCGGGCTGGCGGTCCTGATGGGTTGCCCGCATCGGTTGCCCTTCCTCATCCCCCTGCGCCCGTCAGGGCGGGGGATCTCGGCTCCAGACCCGGGCTGGCGGCGGCATCCGCCCCGGGTCAACCAAGAGGAGCTGGCAGGTATACCTGCCGTTGCTCAGCCTCTGTCCATGGTCAGTCGGATTCGACCGGGTCCGTGGTTGGACCCCCGCCCTTGGACCTTTCCCTGAGTCGGGACAGCACAGCGGATTACGCAGCCCGCCTACGCTTGCAGTCTTCTGAAATCGCCTTGGAATCGGATTCGCTGCCAGGCCCGATGGCCGATCGTCCATCACCCGCGATGCCTCCTCGACCAAGTGAGTATGACTGCGAGTTAATTTGGGGTAGAGCTGCTGATGCTTCCGTATCGGGCCCGGAGGATCGCATAGCGTCGGTTGTAAAATCAGTTCTCTCCAGTATGGGTGTCTCGGGATCGCCCAACCCCACCTCCGCTTATGGGGGTGCGTTGTGGGCTGTGTCGCCGACGGGTACCCACTTGGCGGAAGAGACAAAAGAGAAGATATGGCATCGCGAATTCGTCGACTTTCTTACCCTCGTTCCGCCGGATAGGGAGACGATCGACAAATCTCGACGGGTTGACGTATCGGCGCAGGGTGACAAACCCAAACAGCTTCCTAGGACGTTCGGGAACTGGCTGCAGGGGTTTTGTGCCTATGCGGGAGTGCTCAGTGAGCGGTTCCCGGAGTTGGCCACTTCGTTATTTTGCTATTTGGACCTTATTTGGGGTGCATACAAGGTCTATGGGGGTCAGTGCTGGTTTCATTATGACACTCAATTTCGGCAGAAAATGGCGGCACGTCGGGAATTTCGTTTTGATTGTCAGGACGGTAGCCTGTGGTTGCTGCTTATGTGCCCCCACAGGCCTTCGTCCTTTCAGTCCGCGGTCGGCGCCCCTCAGTCCGGAGCGTCGGCCGCTCCAAAGAAGGGTATCTGCTGGCTTTTCAACGAAAGCCACTGCAAGTGGTACTCCGCCTGTCGTTTCAGGCATGAGTGCTCCAGTTGTGGAGGGGCTCACCCCGCCAGTAAGTGTTTTCGAAAGGGAAAACAGTCGTTTTCCAGACCCGGAACCAAGACTGACCTTCTTAAGCCGGAGGACGCCGGTGAACGTCAGAAAGATGCTTCCCTGGCTAGACCGGTACCCCCTTCATAGAGAGGCCCTGATTCTGCGGGACGGTTTGGACCGAGGTTTCTGGATCCCCTTTACCCCGTCGGACGCCCCGACCATGTCTCATAATTTAAAATCAGCGGAAGAATTCGAGTCCGTCGTGGCCGAGAAGCTCTGGAGGGAATTGGAACTGGGAAGAATGGCAGGCCCCTTTGATCTCCCTCCTTTCCACAACCTGAGGGTATCTCCTCTCGGTGTGGTCCCAAAAAAGGCGGAGGGAAAATTTCGCCTCATTCATCACCTTTCCTACCCTTCTGGCTCCTCGGTGAACGATGGCATTGACCGGGAGGAATCCAGAGTGCACTATGCGTCCTTTGACAGAGCGCTTCAGCTGGTCAGGGCAGCGGGGCAGTCTGCCCTTCTGGCAAAAGCGGACATTGAGTCCGCGTTTCGCCTCCTCCCAGTCCATCCGGACTGTTTCCACCTCCTGGGTTGCTACTTTCAGGGTAGCTATTTTTTCGACATGTGCCTCCCTATGGGTTGTGCCATATCGTGTTATTTTTTCGAGCTATTTAGTAGCTTCCTTGACTGGGTGGTCACCCAGGAGGCGGGTATTCAGTCCATTCTGCATTATCTTGATGACTTTCTTTTTGTGGGTCCAGCGGGCAGTGGGCAGTGTCTGCGGCTGCTCACTGTTTTTCAGGATACATGCCGGCTTTTCGCCGTCCCACTGTCCGCTGACAAGACTGAGGGTCCCGTCACAGTCCTGTCATTTTTAGGTATTGAGATAGACACAGTGGCGATGGTTTTTAGGTTGCCCAGTGACAAGTTGTCCAGGCTCCTCTCGTTGGTCCGTTTGGCGAAGGGGGCGAAGAAATTACAGCTCAAACAGCTACAGTCGTTGCTGGGTCATCTGGTTTTCGCCTGTAGGGTGATCCGGATGGGTAGGGCCTTCTGTAGGCGACTGTCATGGGCCACGAAGGGCATCACTGCCCCTCACCACTATGTCAGGATCACCAAGCCTATGAGGGATGACTTGGGGATTTGGCTATCATTCTTGCAGACTTACAATGGACAGTCGTGCTGGTTGCGGGAGGAAGTACCGAACCCACAGCTGGAGCTGTATACCGATGCTGCAGGCTCCTGTGGGTTCGGCGCTTTCTTTCAAGGGGACTGGGCTGCTGAACGCTGGCCGGCCTCATGGGCCTGCATGGATTTGTTGCGCAACCTCACCCTGCTGGAGCTGTTTCCAATTATTGTTGCTGTTGAGCTCTGGGGTGAAAGGTTGCGCAATCACCAGGTGGTCTTCTGGTCGGATAACATGAGTGTGGTGCAGGTGGTGAATAAACAGTCAGCCAGTTCTCCTCCGGTCGTTTCGTTGCTACGGTTTTTAGTTTTAAAATGTTTACATTTCAACATCTGCGTTAGGGCTAGGCATGTGCCGGGTACCTCTAATGATATTGCCGATGCTCTTTCTCGTCAACAGTTTTGCCGTTTTCGAACACTGGCTCCGATGGCTTCTTTGGAGGGCCTCCCCTGTCCGGCCCACTTATGGAACCTCGTTTCCGGCGTTTGACTGAGCTCCTCCGGTCGTCGCTTTCCTCGCGGACGTGGGCGGCGTACTGCCGGGTTTGGCATGAGTGGGTCCAGGCGTCGGGCGGTGAGTTTAACATTTATTCTCCGGATGACCGTCGTTTAACCTTATTTGCCTATTTATTAGTTCTATCGGAAAAAGGCGTTTCCGGGTCGACGGTTTCATCCGCGTTATCGGCCCTGTCATTTTGGTTCCAGCTCTTAGGGTGGGAGGATGTAACGAAAGCTTTTCTTGTCCGGCGGGTTATCCGGGGTTGGAAGCGGGTTACGCACCTCCCGGATACCAGACGCCCTATATCTGTTCAGATTCTTTTGGGCATCTTGTCTCTTCTTCCGAATGTATGTTCATCGGAATATGAGACTCTCCTTTTCAGGGTAGCTTTTTCTTGGGCTTTCTTTGGTGCCTTTCGAATTGGCGAATTGGTGTCAAAGTCAAAATTGATCCCGGGGGCATCCTATGGGAGGACGTGGCGTTATCGCATCGCAGTGTCACAATTTTCTTGCGTTCATCCAAGACTGATTGTTTTGGCAAGGGCCGCCGGGTAGTCTTGCATTATTGCGGCGGCCCCTTTTGTCCGGTGTCCCTGGCCCTCTCTTTCGTGCCTTCGCGCCCCCTGTCCCCTACATTTTTTGTCCATGCTGATGCAACTTCTCTCAGCCGTTTTCAATTTTTGCGCGTTTGTCTGGAGATTTTGGGTTTTCCTGCGAAGGAATTTTCCACCCACTCTTTTCGCATTGGCGCAGCGACCGCCGCGTCGGGTTTGGGTTTCTCTGATACGGAACTTCAGCGTTTGGGTAGATGGGAGTCTTCTCGCTTTTCTCTGTATGTCCGACCACATCTGTTGTGTTGATTTCCAGGTTCTTTTCCGGCACAGATTTGGATCCTCGGGGATTCTTTCGTATACTGGGCCGCTCGCCGGGCAGAGATCCGAACTTACGGCAGGAACTTGGGATTCTCATACGATGTGGCGAGGATACGTTGGATCGGATTGCGTGGGTTACGTTGGACTCAGGTTCTTCAGGAATGTAAGCAACTTCGTGCCCACGTTTCTGGTCCCATCATCCTGGTCATACATGCGGGTGGGAATGACGTTGGATATATGCGATCCGTGGACATCATATCGGCTGTAAAAAGTGACATTGCACAATGTTGTGCTTTCTTTAATAACCTGACAGTTGTTTGGTCGGAAATCGTGCCCCGCTCGGTATGGGCGCGTGATGTCCCTGGCCCCCTTCTAGAACATTTTCGTAGGAAGGTCAATGCCCAAGTGGCTAAGTTTGTGCGCCAGATAGGGGGTGTAGTGGTCCGCCACAGGGACCTCGAGGGTGATAATCACGATTTGTTGCGGAGGGATGGAGTTCATCTGAATGACATCGGGCTGGATATTTTTAATTTGGGTCTCCAGAGGGGCGTGGAACAGGCGCTGGCTGCGGTGGGGCACCAGTCAGTAGCTTACTGACAGGCGGGTGGCGGTTTTTGGTGACCTTGCCAGCAAAACACGGCGGTAAGAGGTACGCCCTTCACGCTAATTGGGAGATAGACGGCAGTCCGGCACTTATGGTAAGGACAGGCCCCTCAGTTATCTCCCTTTCCACCAGTCGGAACTGAGTGCTCACAGTGCTACTGTGACTGGCACTGTGGAATGTTAAATGTATGTTTAAGTTGTTAAAGAGTTGAATTTAATAAAAGCTGTGGCCTTGCCCTTTCCAACATGAATGGTGGTAAGTGGTCTTTATTGGATGGGAAGAAGGGGTAAGGTCTAAGTTGGATGGATCATGGTGTGGACCTGGGTTTATTGCACCTCAGCAGTCATGCAGGCCTCTTGAACCCCTTCGGGAAAGAGAGCCCTGACTGTTGGGGGCATAACCAGGGCGGAGTATGGTGACTAGGGGTCACGGTGGATTGGTGGGGGGACGGAGTGGGGTTGGGCCTGAGCTCACTAAGGTGGTTGCCCCAGGGGATTCTGGGCCTTTTTGGTGAAGAAGATCGGTAAGAGCTGCCCACCCTCCCGCCCTTTATATGGTTGGTACGTCACAGCTTGCTGCGGTTTTTGGTGACCTTGCCAGCAAAACACGGCGGTAAGAGGTACGCCCTTCACGCTAATTGGGAGATAGACGGCAGTCCGGCACTTATGGTAAGGACAGGCCCCTCAGTTATCTCCCTTTCCACCAGTCGGAACTGAGTGCTCACAGTGCTACTGTGACTGGCACTGTGGAATGTTAAATGTATGTTTAAGTTGTTAAAGAGTTGAATTTAATAAAAGCTGTGGCCTTGCCCTTTCCAACATGAATGGTGGTAAGTGGTCTTTATTGGATGGGAAGAAGGGGTAAGGTCTAAGTTGGATGGATCATGGTGTGGACCTGGGTTTATTGCACCTCAGCAGTCATGACATGTGAAAAACTCCATCCTGCTTACATACTTACGGACCTTCCCAGGTCCATAAAATAATATTGAGCAGAATTAGATTCCACCTTCCACAACAGTGCCTGTTTCTCATGTGGCCCCTTGGGGAAAATATTTTGCTCAACCCTGGTTTATGCTCAAAATGGCTGTATAAGAAATTTCCAGCACTCTAATGCCCCGTACACACGGTCGGACTTTGTTCGGACATTCCGACAACAAAATCCTAGCATTTTTTCCGACGGACGTTGGCTCAAACTTGTCTTGCATACACACGGTCACACAAAGTTGTCGGAAAATCCGATCGTTCTAAACGCGGTGACGTAATACACGTACGTCGGGACTATAAACGGGGCAGTGGCCAATAGCTTTCATCTCTTTATTTATTCTGATCATGCGTGGCACTTTGTCCGTCGGATTTGTGTACACACGATCGGAATTTCCGACAACGGATTTTGTTGTCGGAAAATTTTATATCCTGCTCTCAAACTTTGTGTGTAGGAAAATCCGATGGAAAATGTCCGATGGAGCCCACACACGGTCGGAATTTCCGACAACACGCTCCGATCGGACATTTTCCATCGGAAAATCCGACCGTGTGTACGGGACATAATGCCCTGTACACACGATAGAACATTGATCGGACATTCCGACAACAAAATCCATGGATTTTTTCCGACAGATGTTGGCTCAAACTTGTCTTGCATACACGCGGTCACACAAAGTTGTCGGAAAATCCGATCGCTCTGAACGCGGTGACGTAAAACACGTACGTCGGGACTATAAACGGGGCAGTAGCCAATAGCTTTCGTCTCTTAATTCATTCTGAGCATGCGTGGCACTTTGTGCGTCGGATTTGTGTACACACGATCGGAATTTACGACAACGGATTTTGTTGTCGGAAAATTTTATAGCCTGCTCTCAAACTTTGTGTGTTGGAAAATCCAATGGAAAATGTCCGATGGAGCCCACACACGGTCGGAATTTCCGACAACAAGCTCCGATCGCACATTTTCCATCGGAAAGTCTGATAGTGTGTACAGGGCATTAGAGGTATGTGTTCTACTAATTTGTTAATAGGTCATGATAGCCAATATATTAGGGCCTTGCAGGGCCATTATGCCATCTTCAGATTTGGACCCTGCAAGGCCACGGAAAATTGGCTGTTATGACCACAACAAATTGAAGTGAAAAGGATATTTATGAGTGTTGGTGACTTCTTATCTTCCCATCTGGTCTCTGCATACGACCATCTGTTGTGGTCATTACAAGCAAGTATTGGTTAAGTTGGCCATAGATGAGTAGAATTTTGAATGAAAATTCTTATGAAAATAATGTTCTAAGAAAATTAATTTTTCTAATTTTTGGTGGGTCAAATTAAAGTTCGTTTTGGACCACAGTGACAAGAATATTTAAAGGAGCAGGATGGAAATTTTTTCTCGAATGAGTGAATTTATAACCATGTATGTGGCTTTAATTCAGTAAAGTCCGTTCATTCCAAAATCAAATCCTAAAAGCAAACAAAATCTTTCAAACGACATTCAAATATTCTGAAATTTTTCATACAAATTTCCGTAATTTTCATTTGAAATTATATATAAGCGCTGCGCAAACTGTTGGCGCTATATAAATCCTGTATAATAATAATAATATCTATCCATCTGGGAACATGAATCTCTTATGCCCCGTACACACGGTCGGATTTTCCGATGGAAAATGTCCGATCGGAGCGTGTTGTCGGAAATTCCGACCGTGTGTGGGCTCCATCGGACATTTTCCATCGGATTTTCCGACACACAAAGTTGGAGAGCAGGAGATAAAATTTTCCGACAACAAAATCCGTTGTCGGAAATTCCGATCGTGTGTACACAAATCCGACGGACAAAGTGCCACGCATGCTCAGAATAAATAGAGATGAAAGCTATTGGCCACTGCCCCGTTTATAGTCAAGACGTACGTGTTTTACGTCACCGCGTTTAGAACGATCAGATTTTCCGACAACTTTGTGCGATCGTGTGTAGACAAAACAAGTTTGAGCCAACATCCGTCGGAAAAAATCCTAGGATTTTGTTGTCGGAATGTCCGAACAAAGTCCGACCGTGTGTACGGGGCATTAGATCCTCCGCAGCTCTCACTGGTTCCTCTTGCTGACCTTCACATCACTACTTTGTCCTGTAATGAACTAGAGTCCTATTGGCCAAAATTAGGGGCAAAAGACACAGCAACTTCCAGAATATACAGTTCATGGACCCAAAAGGGCTGAAGAGTGACAACTTAATCACAAGTTTGACTAAGTATATTTTAAAGTAATATATGCACACCTAAGTAGATGGCATGATGGATAGATTTTTGGCAGTCCAATCAAGTATTTCCTTGGGCTTCACTGATTTTAATTCATTTTGTCAGGCAAAAAGAATGTCATGAGGAAAATAATTTACCAATTAACCTGCTATGCCAAGCAAAACATTTGTGATTGTGCCTTAATTTCTGATGGTGCTCTATATGAGATTATTACTATGTGTGATTTGATGTAAAAGCACTGTCTTATAAAGTGATTAATCCTTTCAAACGACAATAACAGTAACCTTTATATTACCAGTGGAGTCTAGAATAAATCATTTGGCACAGTAAAGAGATTACACCAGTGATATTTATAACAACAACATGACTCACTGCAGAAGGACAAATGTATGGTGCCAGCTCTGGAATATGAGTCATTAGGGTGAGCACATTTACAAACTGCCATTCAGGGACACCCCCCCCCCCCTTCCCAAAAAAATATGATTTCAAAACCCTCGCCGATGATGGAATCTGTCACTCATTTTCCTCCTGAGTGTCTATCTCTATCGTAGAACGCTAGTAGGTGAAGTGATGTCACTTTAGAACAGCGGTCCCCAACCTTTTTTTCATGGGGGGGGGGCGGTTACGTGGAAGGGGGGAGAAATGTGGGTTGACAGGGTTTCCGAATTCCCTGTCTGAGTTGAGAGGGAATTCGGCGGCGGGTGATTTGTCGGGTGAATGGCTGATGTTAGCACTTAAATCATCCTGACACCATGCTTGATATGGTGTCAGGATGATCAAATCACATTGTTTCTATTACTACATTGAAATATATAATGAAATAGTTCAACTCACCATAATGCAGAATCAGTGGGAACCCCGAGCTTGTCACTTGCCACCAGATACAGCATGCCACCGTCGCCTGCCCCCAGATGCAGCTTGTCACTTGCCACCGTTGTCTGCTGCCAGATGCAGTGTGTCACTTGCCATCCGATGCAGTTTGTCGCTTGCCACCTGTAGCCTGCCACCAGATGCAGTGTGCCACTTGCCACCTATATCTATAGCCTGCCACCAGATGCAGTGTGCCACTTGCCACCTATAGCCTTCCACCAGGTGCAGTGCGCCACTTGCCACCCATACCCTTCCACTAGATGCTGTGTGCCACTTGCCACGCACAGCCTGCCACCAGATGCAGTATCACTTGCCAGCCAATAGTGAGGGTGTATAGTGAAGGGTGCAGGGTTCTGTAGAGGGGTGCAGGATACTATGGGTTGGGGCAGGGTGTATAGTGAGGGCTGCAGGGTTCTGTAGAGAGGTGCAGGGTACTATGGGTTGGAGGCAGGGTTCTGTGGAGGGGTGCATGGTTCTATGGGTTCGGGGCAGGGTGTATAGTGAGGACTCCAGGGTTCTGTAGAGGGGTGCAGGGTACTATGGGTTGGGGCAGAGTTCTGTGGAGGGGTGCAGGTTACTATGGGTTGGGGACAGGGTTCTGTGGAGGGGAGCAGGGTACTATGGGTTGGGGGCAGGGTTCTGTGGAGGGGTGCAGGGTACTATGGGTTGGGGGCAGGGTTCTGTAGAGGGGTGCAGGGTACTATGGGTTGGGGATAGGGTTCTGTAGAGGGATGCAGGGTACTATGGGTTGGGGGCAGGATTCTGTAGAGGGGTGCAGGGTACTATGGGTGGGGGGCAGGGTTCTGTAGAGGTATACAGGGTACTATGGGTTGATGGCAGGGTTCTGTGGAGGGATGCAGGGTACTGTTTAGATATAAAAAAAAACATAAGGGCCCTCTACATGAGAGATCAGCTAGAAAGGTAAACAACACGGTTGCCACAGCAACCATGTCGTTTAGCTGTTTACAAACCTGAGCTGTAAAAACAAAAAAACAAAAAAAACACATCCTCCCGCTGTCTGTTTTACAGCTCAGATTTGTAAACAAGTAAACAAACTGGTTGCTATGGGTTGGGGCTGAGTGTATAGTGAGGGCTCCAGGGTTCTGTGGAGGGGTGCAGGGTACTATGGGCTGGGGCAGGGTTCTGTGGAGGGGTGCAGGGTACTATGGGTTGGGGGCAGGGTTCTGTAGAGGGGTGCAGGGTACTATGGGTTGTGGGCAGGGTTCTGTAGAGGGGTGCAGGGTACTATGGGTTGGGGGTAGGGTTCTGTAGAGGGATGCAGGGTACTATGGGTTGGGGGCAGGATTCTGTAGAGGGGTGCAGGGTACTATGGGTTGATGGCAGGGTTCTGTGGAGGGATGCAGGGTACTGTTTAGATATAAAAAAAAACATAAGGGCCCTCTACATGAGAGATCAGCCAGAAGGGTAAACAACACGGTTGCCATAGCAACCATGTTGTTTAGCTGTTTACAAATCAGAGCTGTAAAAAAAAAAAAAAGCACATCCTCCCGCTGTCTGTTTTACAGCTCAGATTTGTAAATAAGTAAACAAACTGGTTGCTATGACAACGACCTTGTTTACCTTTTATCTGACAAACCGTTTTTTGGGTCTGTAAACAAGTAAACAAACCGGTTGCTATGACAACAAGGTTGTTTAGTTTTAGAAGGAAATATAGGGGGCCTCTACAAGAGATATCAGCTAGAAAGGTAAACAACACTGTTGTCATAGCAACCGGTTTGTTTACAAACCTGAGCTGTAAAATAGATGGCATAAATATATTAATAAAAAAGCAAAATAAAGTCGGTGCTGATCCTCCTCACTACTAACTGCTGATCTATATTACCAACAATATCTAGTTGTGTCATTTCCATATTATTTCCCACCATACAATAAATCCTAAATATCCACATTTGTGAAAGACATATGAAGATAAAACACGGGATACAACACCGTGCATTACATCATGAAATCAATATCCAGATTTGTTATAAACGTGAAAAAACCCCCCCCACAAAACAGTGATGGTGCTAATGCCTCTCCCCCCAGAACCCTGAGTACCTCTGGGCCAATCACACGTTATTCTATCATCAGAAACCACCAAATCAGCATTTCTTCAACCAATAGATATATTCTCCTCTCAATGGATTTCCACTAATCACCCAAAAAGGAAATTACAAGGTCATCGTACAACGTGCTTTTATTAATAAATCCCCTTTAGAAGCTCCTCCCACAATCTATATGCTTCCACATTCCAGTGCCCAGACCGGAACTAGCTCCATCAGCAGATTTCTATCCATTAACCACTTCAGCCCCGGAAGATTTGGCTGCTAAATGACCGGGCCATTTTTTGCGATTTGGCACTGCGTCGCATTAACGGACAATTGCGCGGTCGTTCGACGCTGCACCCAAACAAAATTGGTGTCCTTTTTTTCCCACAAATAGAGATTTCTTTTGGTGGTATTTGATCGCCTCTGCGTTTTGTTTTTTTTTGCTTTATAAACAAAAAAAAGCGCCAATTTTGAAAAAAAAACACAATATTTTGTACTTTTGCTATTTTAAATATTCCCAATTTTTTGTTAAAAAAAGCAAATTTTTTCTCAGTTTAGGCCGATATGTATTCTTCTACATATTTTTGGTAAAAAAATCGCAATAAGCGTATATTGATTGGTTTGCGCAAAAGTTATAGTATCTACAAAATAGGGGATAGATTTGTAGCATTTTTTTTATTTTATTTTTTTTTACTAGTAATGTCGGCGATCTGCGATTTTTATCGGAACTGCGACATTATGGCGGACACATCGGACACTTTTAACACATTTTTGGGACCATTGGCATTTATACAGCGATCAGTGCTATAAAAATGCACTGATTACTGTAAAAATGTCATTGGCAGGGATGATTATTTTGGATTTTAGGTGCTGAAAGCGGTACAATTATTTTGCATGGAAATTTGGTGTTTTATATTGTAGGTCTGTAATTCTTAACAATAACACACTTAAATCTGTCCAAACAAGAGTCTAGTAGATATCCCGGGTATGATAAAGTTTGAAACACAAAAACATAAATTATAATATAATAAATAAAAATAAATAATTAAAAAAATAAAAATAAAATAATAATAAAATAAATTTCCCCACGATTCACTATCGCTCAATTCTGCAAGTGTTCTAATTTACTATCGCAGTTTTCTAGCTGGTCTAAAACCATTTTTGACGTAAAGGGACACTTTTTGGTTGCTATGGACAATCTCCAGTTTCCAGCCAGAAAGAACAGTATATATAATATAGAACTGCATGCAGGGCATAGGACAAAGCACTGGGGACAAAAGGGATGTGAAATCATTTCATACAGTACTGTAATCTGTAAGATTACAGTACTGTATGTGTTATGATTTTGACAGTTTTTTGAATTTGCCGCCAGGCTCCGCCCCCGTGTGTCGCGACGCTCGCAGGGAACGGAGCCTGGCACGGAGAGGCTTCGGGCAGAGGACGGAGCCCGCAGACACAGCGGGGGACATCGCAGGATCCCGGGGACAAGGTAAGTAACGCCGAACCAGGATCCTGCAATGCGATCCCGAGTGTGGCTCGGGGTTACCGCTAATGGGACTGAATTTTAACCCCGAGCCACACTCGGGAAAACCGCCAGGGGGGTTAACACTGGGGGGCGATCAAGGGGTTAACTGTGTTCCCTGTGTCTGTTTCTAACTGTAGGGGGAGGGGACTGACTAGAGGAAATGACAGATCCTGATTCCTAGCTATTAGGAACTCATGGTCTGTCTCTCCTCACAGAACATGGATTTGTGTGTTTACACACAAATGTCCCTGTTCTGCCTCTCGTGCCTGCGACCATAGGCCATGAGCATTGGCACCCCCGTAGTGCAGCGAGCATGTGCGCGCCCTGCCTGCTATCCCGATCCCACGAGCGGACGTATAGCTACAATGGTTCGTGGGATCTTGCTGACCTGCCACAGTATAATGATGGCGGCTGGTCGGCAAGTGGTTAATATCCTCCAAGTAGTTCCCCCAGCACCGCCGTTCCTTACACCATCTTCCCTCTCTATACAAAATTATTCTCTTTTCACTCTCATTTCTCTCTTTTGGGTTTTTAATAAAATGACATGTAAATATAAAATGGCCCAATGAGAAACTACTTGTCTTTGGCAGACTAAGATGTTCCTACGAGTCCAGCTTAATCCACATGCAGTGCAGCATAGGAGCTGTTACATTGTACAGAAACATACAACAAGAAGCTGCAGTCCCACCACACGTTAGAGGAATTAGGTGGTTAGCTCTTCTGCCTTCTGTCTGGCAGCACCGGGGTCGTCGGTTCAATTTTCAACCACAGCGCCACCTGCCTGGAGTTTGCATGTTCTCCCTGCATGGGTTTCCTCCAGGTACTCCGGTTTCCTCCCACAAAGACCCGCTGGGAGGTACATTGGCCCTAGTATGTGTATGAATGTGAGTTAGGGAGCTTAGATTGTAAGTTCCTTGGGGGCAGGGTCTGTTGTGACTGTACAACATACTGGATGGAAATAGATGACTGAGCACAGCTGCAATGTCTCCTGTACTGACTGATCATTATCACATGGCCTACCTGTTGGATTGGCTCTGCAGACTCCTCTTCTCCATTGCCGATACCTGCAGGTTTCCTGGACAGGTTTGTTGGTGACGGGGGTCCTCTGGGCTTGTATGGCCCTCTGTGGAGACACCAATTACACAGCGAGACCCTTTATCTCCATAGCAACAGTGAGACCCCCCATAACCCAGAAATTGCGGGGAGCCCCCTCTAAGAAAATATGCCCCGCCCCCCCCCCCCATTTTCTTTGCGTTTTCTGAAGCTTTGGGAAGGTTTATGGTTTGCGGGGACTCATCTTAGGAAGGTTCAGTATTCATTGATCAGAGCCATAGACATTCCCTGTCTGCTCACATTCACAGCACATTTTACAGCTCTTCATACATAAAGGAGAGAAAGAACTTTCCTCCAACATTTCCATCCAAAGAAAACATGCAGACTTTACACATTTCTGCTCGCTTCTAAAAAAAATTTTTGTATAGTGGTCACCGATACAGAATAGAAATATGGCGGAACACGGCATGCCGCGGTGACAACTTTCCACCATCAGTCTCTGGTCACATCTGTGCGTTCCGGTAATGCACACAGAAATGCACGTTTCTATGCAATCCCGGAACATGCAAAAATATGTGCCTCATGCTTGTAGTGTCATTTATTGTCCCCTCAAAGGTGAGACCCCAATACAAGAAATGTGGCAAAATGCGTGGGAAATAAAACAAAGCGGAATGCACCATGAGCTACTTTGCCACGCTTGTGGGGCATAGGGCAACGCACTGAAATCAATGGGGGGCGCTATGCTTGTTGGGTGTTTGCCATCCAGGTGTATGTCAGAGGTGTGACTGGGGCCTTCATCATAGTCATCATAACAAACTATGGAATGCTTGGAGAGCAGAAATAAGCAAAAATCTCTAACAGTAAAAGGGTTCAAATGACTGAGCGCTCACCCCTCCCCCCCCATAGCCCCATGTGTAATATGCTGCACCCTCTTTTATACCAAGTCCCTACCATCCTCCGCATACTAGATAAAAGATAAAATAGAAATAAAGACAAACATTTTTCTTCATTTACAATAGAGTAAGGGGGGACTATAGCCCCTGTCAGGTTTTATTTGCCATCTGTGTCCCCATTAAGGGGATTTCCCTTCACTTCCTTTCCCTTAGACAAAAAAGAAGTGAGAGAAATCCTCCCAAAGTGACATCATCCCTGGGTGTCACCAGAACTAGTGTCCCCATTGGAAGATTTCCCCTCTAATTCCTGTTCCGTGACAACCCAAAATCTGGTATTTTCTTGCACTTTTGTTGGTAATGGTAAATAAAGAGAATGAATCTCCCTAAATGGGGCGCAGACAGCAATAAAAACCTGACAGGGGTTCTAATCCCTCTCCACTCCATCCAACACAAACAATAAAAATATTTTCCTTATTATTTATAATTTAACATATGAGGGAGAAATGGAAAAAAAAATGACTTGGCAGTGAAAGGGTTAAAATGTGTGCATGTAGGGCAGTGGTTCTCAACCTGGGGGTTGAATGATTTCGGCATAGGTGTCACTGCTGCGAGACACCACAAAGTCGGAGACACAGTGAGTAACACTACCTGTGATTATAGTTGCCATTAAAAAGTCCCCACTACAGTTCTCAGATCAGCAGATGACCTTGATCAAGAGCACCTAAGTTGGCTGATCAGAACTCCCCCCAGCACTGCCACTGATCCCAGCCACCACCAGCACTGCCACTCATCCCAACTCCCCGCCAGCACTGCCACTGATCCCAACTTCCCACCAGCACTGCCCCTCATCCCACCCACCACCAGCACTGCCACTCATCCCAACTCCCCGCCAGCACCGCCACTTATCCCAACTCCCCACCAGCACTGCCACTCATCTCAACTCCCCGCCAGCACCGCCACTCATCCCAACTCCCCACCAGCACTGCCACTGATCCCACCCACCACCAGCACCGCCACGTATCCCAACTCCCCACCAGCACTGCCACTCATCTCAACTTCCCGCCAGTACCGCCACTCATCCCAACTCCCCAGCAGCACTGCCACTGATCCCACCCACCACCAGCACTGCCACTCATCCCAACTCCCCGCCAGCACTGCCACTCATCCCAACTCCCCGCCAGCACCGCCACTTATCCCAACTCCCCACCAGCACCGCCACTGATCCCACCCACCACCAGCACTGTCACTCATCCCAACTCCCCACCAGCCCTGCCACTCAGCACTGCCCAGCACTGCCACTCATCCTAACTCCCAGCCAGCACCGCCACTCATCCCAACTCCCCGCCAGCACCGCCACTCATCCCAACACCCCGCAAGCACCGCCACTCATCCCAACTCCCCGCCAGCACTGTCACTCATCCCAACTCCCCGCCAGCACCGCCACTCATCCCAACTCCCCGCCAGCACCGCCACTCATCCCAACACCCCGCAAGCACCGCCACTCATCCCAACTCCCCGCCAGCACTGTCACTCATCCCAACTCCCCGCCAGCACCGCCACTCATCCCAACTCCCCGCCAGCACTGCCACTCCTCTCAACTTCCCACCAGCACTGCCACTCATCCCACCCACCACCAGCACTGCCACTGATCCCAACTCCCCACCAGCATTGCCACTCATCCCATTCCCCCCACCAAGGAGTAAGAGAAGGAATAAAAATACAGAATACATGGAAGGGAGATTAAAAGAGTGGGGGGGGGGGAGAAAGAAAAAGGGAGAGAAAGAATAAGAGACAGAACAAGAAAGACGGCAAGAGAGAGGGATGGGGAAGAAAAACAAGAAAAATTAGGATAGCGAGAGATAAAAGGGAGAGAAAGGAGAACGAAGAGAAAGAGTGGTACATCCTAAAATATACCATACAGGGCTTTAATACTGTACGAGTGGAAGGGACTCAGGGAGCGCTAAATGTGCGTGGGTTAGGGGTGCAAATTAATTGTCTTGCCTTGGGTGCTGACAACCCACGCTACAAAAACAATTTTACTGTTAGGGGTCCCCAAAACTTGGAAAATTTTATCAAGGAGTCACGGCACTAGAAAGGTTGAGAACCGCTGGTGTAGGGGGAGGGTTTACTTGTTTTGACAGTTAAAGGGTTGAAACAAATGAACAATATAGTATGGGAAAGGGTTAAAAACTGAAAGGGGGGTGGAGAAGGACATGGAGGGGGTTGGAGGAGAACGGGGGAGAAGGACATGGAGGGGGCTGGAGGAGAACGGGAGGGGGAGAAGGACACGGAGGGGGCTGGAGGAGAACGGGAGGGGGAGAAGGACACGGAGGGGGCCGGGGAGGAGCACACAGAGCAGCTGGGAATGATCGGTGCGGCGGGAGGGACAGCTGTGATCACCGATCTCCCTGTATAGCTTTTTAGCTGACAGCCGTGGGAGGGAGAGGAGAAGCGTCTGTCAGCTAAAAATCGATACAAAGGAGATTGGTGATCACAGCTGTCCCCTGCTGCACCGATCATTCCCGGGAGATCGGGAGGCGCTTGCGGGTGTGCGGGAGCCGCTGCAGAAATGCGGAAGTCTCCCGCACCTCGCGGGAGACTTGACATGTCTGGATTTCTTACTTTTGTAAGTCCCAGCAGGCCGCGGCCATCTCATGTGTGGGCATCTGAAGCAAGACTGTATCTTTTCCTGTATTCCACGCATGCTGGTTACCCAGCATGCACTTCCAGATCTCGAACATGCTCAAAGCACCACGAGCAGTGTAATAGGTGGTAGGCATAGCAACAGCAACAGCGATGTCAGAGGAAGTTGCCGCCGCTTAGCTATGGAAACCTCTCCTCCCCATCCAGGAACCAGGAAGATTATAAATCTAGAAATATAAAAAGCTCTGCAAAAGGTAATTACTTTTTAAAAAGTTGCTAATTGTAAATGATATCCCTTGTTTCTGTGCAGATTTTATATATATATATATATATGCACAGAAACCAGGGATATCATTTACAATTAGCATCTTTTAGAAAAGTAATTACCTTTTGCAGGAGCTGCCCTATATTGCCCACATCATACTGCCTCCATCAAAATTGCCCCATTAAAACTGCACAATCAGACTGCCCCCATCAAATTGCCCCCATAAAAATTGCCCCATCATACTGCCACCATCAAATTGCCCACACCAAAATTGCTCCATCAAATTGACCCATCAAATTGCCCACATCATACTACCCCATCAAAATTGCCCCATCATACTGCCACCATTAATATTGCCCCCCATCAAAACTGCCCCATGAAATTGCCCCCATCAAAATTGCCCCATCATACTGCCCCACCAAAATGGCCCCATCATACTGCCACCATCAAAATTGCCCCCATCAAATTGCCCCATCCTACTGCCCCCATCAAAATTGCCCCATCATACTGCCCCACCAAAATGGCCCCATCATACTGCCACCATCAAAATTGCCCCCATCAAATTGCCCCATCCTACTGCCCCCATCAAAATTGCCCCATCATACTGCCCCCAACAAAATTGACCCATCAAAACTGCCCCATCATACTGCCCCCATCAAAATTGCTCCATCAAAACTGCTCCCATCATACTGCCCCATCATACTGCCCTATTAAAATTGCCCCATCAAAACTACCCCCATAAAAATTGCCCCATCATACTGCCCCATCAAAATTGCCCCCATGAAAATGTCCCCCATCAAAACTGCCCCTATCAAAATTGCCCCCTTAAAAGCTGCCCCATCAAATTGCCCCATCGAAATTTCCCCCTTCAAAATTTCCCCATCATAATGCCCCTTCAAAATTGCCCCATCATACTGCCACCATAAAAAATCTGCCTCGTCAAATTGCCCCATCATACTGCCCCATCAAAATTGCCCCATCATACTGCCCCCATCAAAATTGCCCCATCATACTGCCCCATCAAATTGCCCCCATCAAAATTGCCCCATTAAAACTGCCCCCATCAAAACTGCCCCATCATACTGCCCCTTTCAAAATTGCCCCCATCGAAATCACCCCATCAAAACTGCCCACATTAAAACTGCCCCCATCATACTGCCCCATCAAAATTGTCCCCATCAAAATTGCCCCATCATACTGCCCCCATCAAAATTGCCCCATTAAAACTGCCCCATCAAAATTGCCCCATTATACTGCCCCATCAAAACTGCCCCATCAAAACTGTCCCATCAAAATTGCCCCATCAAATTGCCCCCCATCAAATTTGCCCCATCATACTGCCCCCATCAAAATTGCCCCATCATACTGCCACCATCAAAATTGCCCCCATCAAATTGCCCCATCAAAACTGTCCCCATCAAAATTGCCCCATCATACTGCTCCATCAAAATTGCCCCATCATACTGCCACCATCAAAACTGCCCCATCATACTGCCACCATTAAAACTGCCCCCATCAAAATTACCCCATTAAAACTGCCCCCATTAAAATTGCCCCCATCATACTGCCCCATCAAAATTCCCATCATACTGCCCCCATCAAAATTGCCCCCATCCTACTGCCCCATCAAAATTGCCCCCATCATACTACCCCATCAAAATTGCCCCATCATACTGCCCCATCAAAATTGCGCCATCAAAACTGCCCCATCAAAATTGCCCCATCATACTGCCACCATTAATATTGCCCCCCATCAAAACTGCCCCATGAAATTGCCCCCATCAAAATTGCCCCATCATACTGCCCCACCAAAATGGCCCCATCATACTGCCACCATCAAAATTGCCCCCATCAAATTGCCCCATCCTACTGCCCCCATCAAAATTGCCCCATCATACTGCCCCACCAAAATGGCCCCATCATACTGCCACCATCAAAATTGCCCCCATCAAATTGCCCCATCCTACTGCCCCCATCAAAATTGCCCCATCATACTGCCCCACCAAAATGGCCCCATCATACTGCCACCATCAAAATTGCCCCCATCAAATTGCCCCATCCTACTGCCCCCATCAAAATTGCCCCATCATACTGCCCCCAACAAAATTGACCCATCAAAACTGCCCCATCATACTGCCCCCATCAAAATTGCTCCATCAAAACTGCTCCCATCATACTGCCCCATCATACTGCCCTATTAAAATTGCCCCATCAAAACTACCCCCATAAAAATTGCCCCATCATACTGCCCCATCAAAATTGCCCCCATGAAAATTTCCCCCATCAAAACTGCCCCTATCAAAATTGCCCCCTTAAAAGCTGCCCCATCAAATTGCCCCATCGAAATTTCCCCCTTCAAAATTTCCCCATCATAATGCCCCTTCAAAATTGCCCCATCATACTGCCACCATAAAAAATCTGCCTCGTCAAATTGCCCCATCATACTGCCCCATCAAAATTGCCCCATCATACTGCCCCCATCAAAATTGCCCCATCATACTGCCCCATCAAATTGCCCCCATCAAAATTGCCCCATTAAAACTGCCCCCATCAAAACTGCCCCATCATACTGCCCCTTTCAAAATTGCCCCCATCGAAATCACCCCATCAAAACTGCCCACATTAAAACTGCCCCCATCATACTGCCCCATCAAAATTGTCCCCATCAAAATTGCCCCATCATACTGCCCCCATCAAAATTGCCCCATTAAAACTGCCCCATCAAAATTGCCCCATTATACTGCCCCATCAAAACTGCCCCATCAAAACTGTCCCATCAAAATTGCCCCATCAAATTGCCCCCCATCAAATTTGCCCCATCATACTGCCCCCATCAAAATTGCCCCATCATACTGCCACCATCAAAATTGCCCCCATCAAATTGCCCCATCAAAACTGTCCCCATCAAAATTGCCCCATCATACTGCTCCATCAAAATTGCCCCATCATACTGCCACCATCAAAACTGCCCCATCATACTGCCACCATTAAAACTGCCCCCATCAAAATTACCCCATTAAAACTGCCCCCATTAAAATTGCCCCCATCATACTGCCCCATCAAAATTCCCATCATACTGCCCCCATCAAAATTGCCCCCATCCTACTGCCCCATCAAAATTGCCCCCATCATACTACCCCATCAAAATTGCCCCATCATACTGCCCCATCAAAATTGCGCCATCAAAACTGCCCCATCAAAATTGCCCCATCATAATTGCACCATCAAAACTGCCCCTATCAAAATTTCCCCCATCAAAATTGCCCCCATCAAACTGTCCCATCAAAACTGCCCCATCATACTGCCCCATCAAAATTGCCCCATCAAAATTGCCCTATCATACTGCCCCATCAAAACTGCTCCATCATACTGCCCCATCAAAATTGCCCCCATCATAGTACTCTTTTATAAATGATTAGTAAAGGCTGTGCTGTCCCCCGGGCTCTGTATGTACTCAGAGATAAGATGTTCCAGCCACCTCCCCCACCGCCCATCACTGTGTATAAGAAGCTTTGATAACCATGGCAACAAAAGCCAGACTACCCTTTTTAAAAATGGCGCTGGCCGTCACCTTGCATCGCGTCATTTCCGGTTTTGAAATAATCCGATGCTACGGCCCAGCTATGCCTATTGCCTCCTGGGATTGATGACAAACATCTCCCAGGAAGCATTGCAGACCAGGAAATGAAGTTCTTGGCTGTGGCCGAGAGGAGGAAATGAAGATTTCAATCTTTTTTATAACAGTCAGTTTAAAAAAAAAAGATATCCCAAATCGTTTTCAGCACACACAGCGACTTGGTATGCAAAGGACTTCAAAAAGTGGGTGGAACTCCGCTTTAACATATGGGGAGAAATGGTTAAAAAAAAAACTATTGGTTTGGTAGTGAAAGGGTTAAAAACGGGGAGGGTTAAATAAAAAGAAAAGAATTTGGTTTGGCGCTAAAAGAGTTTCAAAAAACAAAAACTTAAAAAAAATCTTTGTTTTTCAAAGAAAGGTTAAAAGATGAAAAAAATATGGTTTGGCAGTGAAATGGTTCATAAATGAATGAAAAAACATTTAACTTGGCAGTTAAAGGACAAAAAAAAAGAAAAGGAGGGACACTCCGTATAAATTGTATGTCATAAGAAAAGAGAAGGGGGTTCAACAAGGACCTCCTGAGTGGACTTTAGAGGCACAACAAACCTGAGAAAGCATAATCAAAATAACAATATAATCAATTTTATTGGATATAAATACATATAATACAAAGACATTGACAAAAGATAAAAAAAAAATCATCTATATAAAAAAAATATACATGATACAGGCCCCGATGTGTCTACGCGTTTTGTATAGAACTTCAGGACACATTCAGGTTTCAGTAAATACACAAGAGGGTTTCACTAAAATGAGAAACGATTTTCTAAAAGAATGAACACATAAACATATTATTTCGTACAGCAATGGATGAAAAATAGCCTATGTCCAGAGATATTCAAATATAGACGTCAAGGTCTTACCAATAGAGGTAGATGACCATCAACTAGGGGGGAAAACAAAAAGAAGGAAAAAAGACCATAAGAATAAAAAGAGGCAGTGTATACAGAGGTCATAATATAGGAAAACAAGGTGATGAATACCTGTTTCCATTTACACCCAATCTCGGGGTTCAGTTCCAACGAGGAAGGGCCAATAAATAACCAATGATAAATAGTAGCACTGCAGCACCCATGGAGGGGCACCAATGAGCCCATAAACCGTGTCTGCTCAATGGTCCATGTGGAACCGTGCAAATGCACTGGGGGAGCCTATGGTAACACATAACAAGAAAAGGGGGAAAAAAAACCCACAGTAAGTATTGGGGTCCATTTGTACTTCAATAAAAACGAATAAAGTAGCTTCACAGCAAAGGATAAGGTACCCACTTGAGGAAGAATTGCATGTAAATCCCCAGGAGGATACAGAGATGTTCCTGGGTTGGAAGTGAGTGAGCAAATGCTATATAGTGTGTTTTGGCACCAAAAGGGGAGGGTAATGTGGCAGAGCAAAATGGGGCCAAAAATTAGCCAATAGGACACAAAGGAAACATCCTGCAGTATAAGAGAGCAAGAGGGCGGAGAAAGCCATAATAAGTGGCTGGAGCACACATACATACAGGAAGTGAGGTCTGTGTGTCAGGAGCCAGATTACATCCTGTATAGAACAGGAAGTAGCGGCCAATGGAGGGCAGGAAGTAAAAAAAAAAAAAAAAACCCAGGAAGATGGACATTACCAAAACATATTCTGTCATAGGCCACATGTCACCACAATTGAAGTACGATAAAAATGAAATGATATAAAACCAATATAATATGCATTAGAATAATTTCCTAATAAGTGAATACATAGAAACAAATGTAATTGTAGTAACAGGTTTGCTCAAGGGTATAAAGAAGTACTTCTAAGTAGAATATTATAGTTCTTATAATCCTGTTAGTAGCATATTATGCATAGATTAGTGGTGAAAAGGAGAAAAAAATATATATATTATTTTATAAGAATGGTTTGAAACTAAGCATATCATTGAGACCAGGGTATGATGTAGCCTGTAAGTTATACACCCATTGGGTCTCCCTTTGAAGTACTCTTTGATCAAAATTACCGCCTCTAGGGTCATCATAAATACGATCAAGAATGGAAATTTTGAACGTATGTGGATCATAGTTATGCCTGAATGTCACATGGTATCCAATGGCCTTGTTTAGTATGCCATTGGTGGCATAATAGACATGATCTTTTACTCTTTTCCATAGATGCCTAATTGTTTTACCGATGTAGAACGCTCCACATCGGCACAAGATGATATAGATGACCCCTTTAGTTGAACATGTAACATGGTGCTTTAAGCGATGTAATTGACCATTAGGCAAGGTAAAGGAAGATCCCTCCAGCAAAAGATGACAAAAATCACAACTACCACAACGGAATAGGCCAGGTGGTTCTTGTTGTGTATTCCGAGATTTGTGGTAGTGGCTGTGTACAAGAAAATCCTTAATAGATCTTGGACGTCTATATGTAATCTGAGGATGTGGTCCTAAGTACTTTAAGAGTGTCGGATCGGCCAATAGAATGTGCCAATGCTTGCTGAGAATAGAACGTATTACCTGATCGGAAAAGGTGGTAATAAATCTCAATATCTCCGAATTGCTGAGTTTAGGTTCTGAGAAAAGGATCTCATGTCTGGGGCGACTGCACGCCTTTTTATAAGCCTTCTTTAAACAGGTTTTCGTATATCCCCTGGCCAATAGGCGTTTATATAATAACAGAAGAAATAGGGAGTCCGCGCTAATGGGTGTAATTAGAAGCCCAGGTGGGAAGTATATTCCTAAATCGATAGACTGCTGCCCTCACATACGCTGACTCCACAGGGGGTGGAATGAGCGGAAAAAGTGAAAAAAGAAAAGTGTGTGAGTGTGGCGCTGTCCCAGAGTTGTAAAAGAAATGTCTGCATATATACAATTATATCCAAAGTGTCATGTGTGTATTCCCCTAAGTGAAATATGTATGGCAGTTATTACCACTCCTGTGGTTTAAAGTGACTAGTGATTTAAACATAAGAAGCATAATGAGTGCAATAAATCGCATCCAAGGTGTCTAGAGCTATATTCCCTCAAAAGAAAAAACAGTATTTAACCTCTGCCAAGAGCATAAAGTGGTCTGTGTCTAAACACTAGAAAACACAAAGTTGCAATAAATACATCACACGTGACATGCAAAAAATTCGAAAGTGTCTGGTGCTAAATAAATAAATATTAAAATATTGCTCTACAAACGTTGCAAATAACAAAGTGACAAGTGCCCTATAAAGAGGTCACACTGAAAAGTACTAAACACACGAAGATCCGCCCCAAATCATAAAGACATCGTCTATGAACTGACACCACAGAAGAATATGGGAAAGAAGGTCGGTGTAATCATCATTAGAAAAAAGGGCTCGTTCCCACCCCCCCAGGTACAAATTGGCATAAGAAGGGGCACAACACGTGCGCATGGCAACCCCTTGTACCTGGAGGAAGTGGGACTCGTCAAAAGAAAATACGTTTCTAGTAAGGATGTGTGAAAGAAGCTGTAATATGAAGTGATTCATGCCAGAAAACTTAGGACCGCGCTCATCAAGGAACTTGGAAATAGTCTCCAGACCCAAATTGTGTGGACTAGGGGAATATAAAGCCTCGATGTCAATAGCGACAAGGAGGCAATCTGTTGGGATGGTAAGACCGTCAAGACTTTTTAGCAGGTCAGTAGTGTCCTTTAAGTAAGAGGGCAATGTGATAACATGAGGGCGAAGGTATTCATCAACCAGCTTGCTGGCCCGCTCAGTAATTGAGCCCACACCCAAGACAATCGGTTGTCCTGGTGGATTATGGAGATTTTTATGCGTCTTTGGGAGCGCATATAAAAGTTGGGGTCTTAGGGTGTGGGACCTGTATGCCCTCAAAGATTTCTTTGGTAATCAAACCCTCAGCAAGGGCCGAATGTATAATTTGTTCATACTCAAGATTATATTTACCTATAATGTTAGCTGAAATTGGTTTATACCATTGTCTGTTCTTGAGTATATCCCAACACATATTCCTGTATTGGAGTTCGTCCAGCAGAACTACGTTGCCACCCTTGTCTGAGGGCTTGATTACCAACTGAGAGTTTGCACTAAGTCCAGCAAGTGCATTTTTGTGGGCCTGACTCAAGTTCTGGCTACCCAATTTTTAGAAGAAAAGTCCAAACATTTGAATTAGAACGTAATGATGGAAAGTGAGTAGATTTTTGTTTCACAGCATTACCCAGCATGGTAAGTTCCTGATGGTAGATGTTAGCCTGTGTTTGCTGACCAATATTGTGATCGGACTCAGGTGGAATCACCTGTGTCATGTTGGCATCATTCTCCTCTAAAAGGAGTATCAGATCTTTCAGCGCCCAAATTTCGGCAACTGTGAAATCCTTCCAAATTTCTTGCTCTGTAAGATTTTTTTGTTTTTCTTGTCTGTCCTGATCAAAAAGGAATTTGTACGTTAATTTCCTAGAAAAGAGATGCAGATCTTTAATGATGTTGAAAATATCAGGTGTTGAAATAGGGCAGAAACTCAGCCCCAATTGCAAAAACCTCCTTTTCCACTACACTTAGGGGGTAAGATGAAAGATTAATAATTTCTAATTGTTGAGTATCCCCGAGAGGGATCTCTGAAGGGTTCTCGAGAGAGGAAACAGATGAGGGTAAAGTGTTCTCACGAGATTTGTTAGTATTGGGGAAGAATTGGTCAATGCGTCATTTTTTAAAATCCTTCCTAATTGCACCCTCTGCTGCCGTGCTACTGGGTCGTGAAGAAATAATAGATTGTGCACAGTCAGCTATACTAGGTCGAATATCAGATTTAACGGCAGAGGTCAAAGAAACCGACGAAATGGAGGTAGTAGGGGGAGCATTAGATGCAGCTAGGTCGGGGAACATAGATATTCCTCCATTATCCTTAGGTATAGAGTGCTGTTGTTGAGCGTGGTTATTATCTAATGGTTGAACATGTTTATGCATTGATTTCTTTCTATTATTGCCTGTCTGCTGCCCATTCCCAGTTGTTGTCGCTTTCTCGAACCTCGACCCCTCTGTCGTCCCCGATCAGAGGCTCGTGAGTTGTGTGAGGCAGGAGAGGTATCAGAATCGCTCACTCTGTTCCCATATTTTTTTAAAGTATTTCTATAAGGACGCGTAGAGTTCCGGCCGCCCTGTTGTTTGCTGTTCAAGGGCCAGTTATATGCATAGTTACCAGCAAAGGCTAGCTTATCCCTCGACATTTTATCTTCCTTTTTTAAACAATAGATTTTTCGTAAAGACTTGAACATGACTTTTTAAATGTGTGTCAAAGACTACAAAGTCAGAATGGTTAAGTAGGACGGTATTGTCATCATAAATACGTTTAGTCTCACAGTCTACCAATTTGAGTTCCTGCATGTAATGTTCCACCATAAGCTCCATCATTTTTCTTGTACAATCTTGTAAGTTATGTTCCCAGTGAGCTTTAAAGTCCGAATCAATTGTCCAAATATTTGGGAAGACCTGTATCCTAAGGCCCTTAGGATTTAGGTCTTCAGAAATGTACTGCTCAAAGTACTTAATGTGCCAGAATAAGCTGGCTTTGCGTTCAAATATTGACATGAGCTTATGGTAGAGGATCTCCATTTCCATTTGATTAACCTTCGTAACACAACATGTCTGTTTGATGTCTAACATAAATCCTTCCCAAATGTTCCCTCTAAAGTCCCTCTAAATACAATTCCAATGCCACTTCCTTTCAGCGCACTCGCGCCTTTCATTCTCTTTATTGTTATGTTCCCACAGTACACTATGGATATTGAATATATTACTCAATGTCCAATACAAATGTAATGCCCAATTGATTTGTGGATGCTAGGTCCATTCTACCTGAGGCACTTCCGGTACATGATTACAATGGCCCCAAAACGAGGCATGGAACGCATGCCAAGCAGCCATCTTGCCTAGTTACCGGAAGTGGCATTGTTTACATGCCGCATACATTGTGAGTTGACTCTCAAATTGGGGACTACATTTAAATAATAAATAAATTAATATAAATCTTGCTGGCTGCAGTGGGAGGACCCCCCAGACGATGTCCAAGGAGATGAAACACGTCGTGTAGGACCCCACTGCCGCCATTTTACCTATACAGAGCTGTTTTTTATTTATCTTCATTAATCACCATCCACTGCGGGCATAACCTATGAGGTATACACTGGCCCATAGATCATCTCAGGATCTTCTTTCATCCCCTACGGAATTCCATCAGCCGTTTATCACTCAAGCTTGTTTGACCCAATTGAACGTAGGTTTTTTTGGGTTCAAACGTTCCGGTAAGCCTCCCTATTGTTGGTGGTGTTTTTCCATTCCAGATGTCTTCTGAACACTGACACTTTGTATATGAAGTCACATATATACTGAGGACTATTATCCTATTATTTTGTATGATATACCTTTTGAGGACTTTTATCTTTGGATACACCTTTCTATGTCCCCCCATTTAATTTGGATTTGTTGATTTCAGGAATGTAATGATCTTCATGCTACACAATATGTGGTTATTTGATTTTTCACATTAGCGCTACACTTATTTTGTTATCTGTTTTATGCACATATCCTACTGGCCGTGTTAGCTGCTTGCTTTTCTGGGTAGCGCAGAATTATTTGTTATACTCTTAATGGGCTAATCTCACAGGCCTTTGGGGATTGTAAGGTACACCCTATGCAGAGTTATCGAGGGTCTAAAAATACCCCTAGACAATCTACATTCCTAACAGTTTGGGTGCTCATCCGGAATTGATCATAATACGTCCGGTGAGCTAAATTTATATCTATTTATCTCTTGCCGTGATTTATTTAGAGATCGATTCCTTTAAAAGGACCTGTAATTAATTTTTAGACCTTGATAAGTTTAATTGCTCTGAGAAGCAATAATAAGGCTGTTCTGAGTTAACAGCGACATAAGCCCTGGGAGTGCTTCAAAGACTGCTCTGTGTAACAGCGGCTACTGTTTTGGGTAAACAGTGAGATAAAAACTCCAGGGGAGTTTTTAAGGGCTCTGTGAAGTACGTAGATTCTGAGAAATCTATGATTTATACAGTACTGTAATTATAAAAAAAAGTCTAATAACGTGTGCCGGACAAAACCCCATCTCTTTGCTTAACTTCCTATTGCATAGGAGTTATAAGATAATTTGTAATCTGTCAGTGTGGAATTTGTCAAGTGTCGTAAGGTAAGACGACACCTTTCCACTGCACTGAGTTATAATGAAATGTAGAGTGATGCTACAATATCCGGTGATGTATTGATGCTTACTTTTAATGATTGACATATGAATGCTTTGACTCTAAAGTATAAGATATAACCTGTATTGTATTGTAGATGGCAGGATATTCTGAGGATAACTTTTGATCAAAACATGCTATTTGAATAATTCTTTTTGCTACTGACATCTCTTGCGAAGGGGAAGTCGGGTGCAAAATTTGGATTTTTGGCTTTTTGCCAACAGGATTCAAGTGCTAATATCTCACCGACCGTAATAGATAGTGGGGAATTGTTTGTGGCATTAGTACTACCACAATTTAAGGCACTGCTTGAACCTGTTGGCACTCTGCCAAAAATTTGAAATATAAATAAAAATTGTTTGGTTATAAACATAAAAAAAAGTAATAACATACAAAGCTTGCTTATGATCAGGGGAACCTCTGGCCATAAGGAGTGCTTATTGGCATTTTGCTAGGAAGGAAAAAAAAAAGACTCAGTATCTACAAGAACCTAAGCAGAATGTTTAGAAAGAAAAATAAAAATGCATGCTGTGGAGATCCCTGGCTGGACTGAGGCTCCCTATAGCATCCTAGCCCAAACATTGTCCACGATGGGTTTAGCAGAGTCATGGGATGGTAAATTAGGGGTTAAATCAACCTTTTCTATGCTTGTACCGTGTGCCCCGCCTCCTCCCCCTTACATTCCACAACCAGATAAGGACCTCATCACATGAGGACATGCAGCAACAAATTTTCCCTACCAGCTTGCAAACAAAAGCCAGCAGAATCTGTGTTAGAATTCTGTTAAAGATTTATAGAAGTTTGGACACAAGAGGCAGGACTTGTTCAGCATAACATGCAGTCTCTTAATACAGACACAGAGGTGTGTCACAATCATTAGCATTTTGGAGGCGTGGTGGCGGAACAACCTCCAACACTACTGCACCTTGTCCTGCATCCTTCCCAGCTGCCAGCAGAGTCACCCAACTTAGGTAACGTCCCTGTCCATGCCTGCTGGACCATGAGTCAGCGGTAATATGCACCTTACCGCTGACCGCCCTGTCCAGCGAGGCATGGACATTGCCTTCCACATGCCGGTAGAGAGCCGGAATCGCCTTCCGTGAGAAAAAGTGGCGTTTGGGTACCTGCCACTGAGGAACCGCACATACCACAAACTCACGGAAGGGGGCAGAGTCTACCAACTGAAAAGGCAGCAGTTGAAGTGCTAGCAATTTTGCCAAGCTAGCATTCAACCGCTGGGCATGTGGATGGCTGGGAGCAAACTTCTTTCGGCGGTGCAGCAGCTGGGGCAGGGAAATTTGCCTGGTACAATCTGACATCGCTGTACCAAAAGCAGATTGCCCACAAGTACTTGGCTGTGACACACCTAATTCTACACCTTCATTCCTCTCAGTGCAGGTCTCAGAGAGGACTGAAGGTCTAGTGGGGTTGGAAATCTCAGCTGATGAGGAGCAAGGAGAGGTCCTCTTTGTTCTTTGGTGTGGGTCTTTTAGATACGCTTGCCAACGAACTGCATGGCAGGTCAACATATGTCTGGTCAAGCATGTGGTACCCAAGCGGGAGATGTTTTGGCCGCGCGAGATACGCTTGAGACATATGTTGCAAATAGCAGCGGTGCGATCTGATGCACTCGTCTCAAAAAAGGCCCACACCAAAGAACTTTTTGAATAACGTGCAGAGACTGCAGCGCCCTGCACATGTGGAGCTTTGGGGTGTGATGCAGTCAATGTGCTGCCCTTAGGCTGGCCCCTGGAGGGCATCCTGCCTCGTTGGTGATGTGCCGCCTCTTCCTCCTCCTCTCTCCTATCAGGCACCCACGTTGAGTCAGTGACCTCATCATCCTCTCCCTCCTCATCACTGGAGCAAACCTGGCAGTATGCTGCAGCAGAGGGAGCATGACTGCCAGATTGCTGTCCTTCTTGGGCACCCCCTCTGTCCGTGCTCATGTTACTGCCTTCATCAAGCTCAGTATCATCATCAGAGCCTTCCAAAGGCTGGGCATCCTCCTGGAGCATGTACCCAACACTGTGGTCTAACAGTTTGAGGGACTCCTCAGGAGGACATGGTGGGGCTAGGGAAGGAGTCACTGATGACATTGAGCTGAGGTAAGAGGCCGCTGCTTTGCCAGACAAAGTACCCTGGGCATGGGTGAGAGAGGATGAGGAGGATGAGGACGGCTTGGTCATCCACTCGACCAAGTCTTCCGCATGTTGCGGCTCAACACGGCCAGCTGCCGAAAAAAAGGCCAAGCGTGTCCCACGGCCACGTGCTGATGAGGATGCACCATCTCCATGACCAGCACTAGACACAGAGCTTGCTTGCCCTCTCTTATTGGCTTGTGACTGTCTGCCTCTCCTTCTTGGCCTTCCAGACATACTAATGGCCTGTAGCTGCACTAAGCTGGGATATATATATAATATATATATATATGTACTGATACTGCAGCTAGCAAAATCAACTGCCTGCCTGTAGTATGAGAACACCACCAACCTTCTACAGGTAGCTTTAGCTGAACACTGTGAGCAGGACGCACCCCACTAACTTGTAGGTTTAGCAGAACACTGTGAGCAGGACGCACTGCACTAACTGTAAATAGTCTAGCTGCCTGACTGTGATACTAATAGGATCAAAAGAACACCAGTAATTTTCTGGTGTAGTATGGTGTAGTATGAGAACACCACCAACCTTCTACAGGTAGCTTTAGCTGAACACTGTGAGCAGGACGCACCCCACTAACTTGTAGGTTTAGCAGAACACTGTGAGCAGGACGCACTGCACTAACTGTAAATAGTCTAGCTGCCTGACTGTGATACTAATAGGATCAAAAGAACACCAGTAATTTTCTTCAGGTAGCTGTATATACTGTAACAAGACAAGCCTGCCTGTCAGTAAGACGATAACAGGAACGGATCTAGCTGAACACTGTGAGCAGGACGCACCCCACTAGCTTGTAGGTTTAGCAGAACACTGTGAGCAGGACGCACCCCACTAACTTGTAGGTTTAGCAGAACACTGTGAGCAGGACGCACTGCACTAACTGTAAATAGTTTAGCTGCCTGACTGTGGTACTAATAGGATCAAAAGAACACCAGTAATTTTCTTCAGGTAGCTGTATATACTGTAACAAGACAAGCCTGCCTGTCAGTAAGAAGATAACAGGAACGGATCTAGCTGAACACTGTGAGCAGGACGCACTGCACTAACTGTAAATAGTCTAGCTGCCTGACTGTGGTACTAATAGGATCAAAAGAACACCAGCAATTTTCTTCAGGTAGCTGTATATACTGTAACAAGAGAAGCCTGCCTGTCAGTAAGAAGATAACAGGAACGGATCTAGCTGAACACTGTGAGCAGGACGCACTGCACTAACTTTAAATAGTCTAGCTGCCTGACTGTGGTACTAATAGGATCAAAAGAACACCAGCAATTTTCTTCAGGTAGCTGTATATACTGTAACAAGAGAAGCCTGCCTGTCAGTAAGAAGATAACAGGAACGGATCTAGCTCAACACTGTGAGCAGGACGCACTGCACTAACTTTAAATAGTCTAGCTGCCTAACTGTGGTACTAATAGGATCAAAAGAACACCAGTAATTTTCTTCAGGTAGCTGTAAATACTGTTACAAGACAAGCCTGCCTGTCAGTAGGAAGATAACAGGAACGGATCTAGCTAAACTGAATACAGTGTATATATATATATGCAACACCTGGGATGCATATATATACACAATACCCTGTAAGTGCAGCTAACTGACTGACTGTTCTGCCTAATCTATCTAACTCAAATCAAATGTCACTGTCTGTCTCTCTCTCTCTCAATGAACGCCGGAACACACACTACACAGGGCCGCCGTGCAGGCGGCCTTATATAGTGTGGGGCGTGTACTAAATCCCCTGAGCCATAATTGGCCAAAGCCTCCTTGGCTTTGGCCAATTATGGCTCTCTGTTCAGGCGGCGCTGTGATTGGCCAAGCATGCGGGTCATAGTGCATGCTTGGCCAATCATCAGCCAGCAATGCACTGCGATGCCGCAGTGAATTATGGGCCGTGACGCGCCACACGAATTTGGCGCGAACGGCCCATATCGTTCGCAATTCGGCGAACGGGCGAACAGACGATGTTCGAGTCGAACATGGGTTCGACTTGAACACGAAGCTCATCCCTAGTGGAGACCCTGGACACTGGAAGATACAGTGTCCTTACTATGAACAGGAACTGACTAACACAGGGCCCCCTGTCTTATATGCAGCCCCACAAAATTCTGGTACACAACAACAGCAGAATTCACAGCCACACAATGCAAAGTTTCCCATCACCTGGCAACAACATCAACAACAACAATGAAGCTGCCCTGAAGGTGGTATCCCAACATTTCTCCTTATCTCTCACTCTTATCAAGAGCAGCCAATCATTTCACTGTATGTGAATGGAAAATTAACCCCTTATGTACTAGACACTGGAGCTACGTGCATTACAATTAGCAAGGATTTTTATAGAGGTGAGGTCACAAATGCTGAGCCTTCAATGGGAATAATTGGGGTACTGACCAAAATTTTTCAAACACCACCCCTTTCAACCATTGACCCGACTGGAACGGGATCAGTGATTCAACGCTGTTTCAGAATAATACCTAGCTGTCCGGTGAATCTCTTGGGCAGAGATTTACTAGGAGAACTGGGAATTACAATGAAAGTCACAAAGCAAGGAGGTTTATATGTAGAATCTGATAGGATAAACATCCTAACCCTAGCCCAGGAACATGGTGGGAGACTGCGCCCTTTAGCTTTTTTCTCAAAGATGGTCCCGGTGCAGGTTCAAGGCATGCCCGCGTGTCTCAGAGCTCTTGCATCCTGTGCGATGGTGGTTGGGATGGCCACTTCTTTCACTCTGGGACATGACACCACACTTCACACCACCCACAGTGTGTCAATTCTGTTGAAAAATGTACATACAGAGCACATGTCTGCTCAGAGATTGAGCGGATATGAGGGGATTTTGCTTTCCAATCCAAAATTGCACATCAAATATGCTTCTCCTACTGCAGGCCCAGCGCCAATTTTAAACGCCCTTTTAGGATTAAAAGGAGAACAGGATGAGGTTGTGCCACAACATGACTGCATAAACCTCATTCACCAAGGCACATCACCTAGGTCTGATTTATCTTCCACAGCACTGCCAGATACACAGAATGTTTTTGTAGATGGTTCTTGCTCTAGGCCAAATGACCACACATACCATGCAGGGTATGCAGTTGTGCAGCTTCCAGATGTTATGCTTGAGGCCAAGCCTATCCCATATCAACCAGCACAGGCTGCTGATTTAATTGCACTCACTAGAGCATGCCAGCTCTTTGAAGGTCAGGACGTAAACATTTACACTGACTCGAAGTATGGGTACACGACTTCGGTGTGATATGGAGTAGGCGTGGCTTCGTGGCAACAGATGGAAAGAACATTTCACATTCTTCTTTGGTAATGTCACTGCTAAAAGCTATCCAGCTACCTAAAACACTGGCTATAGTACGTTGCAGAGCACATACAAGCCAACAGACAGAGTGTCACGTACCTGGTAGGTTTTGAGCCCGAATGCAGAGAAGGACCTCCCCTACAGCTCCCACTCCTGTTCCTCTGGAATGGAGACAGAAGGCCAGGAGTGAGGAGTGGTATGGGTGCCTGGCAGGATCGACAGTCACCGGAAAGTTCAGGAGTGGTGATACCCTCTGGATCCAGAAGCTGAAGAGGAAGCTGGAATGCAGAGAGGACCCGGAGCCACAGCAGGTAAGGAAGCAGGTAAGTAAGCAGGTAAGTAGGCAGGACTGGAACCAGGAACAAAGCAGCAGGTAGTAGCCTGGAACGCTGGTCTGTAAAATGGAACAAGCAGCAGGTAGTAGCCTGGAACGCTGGTCTGGAACCTGGAACAAGCAGCAGGTAGTAGCCTGGAACGCTGGTCTGGAACCTGGAACAAGCAGCAGGTAGTAGCCTGGAACACAGGACTGGAACCAGGAACAAGGCAGCAGGTAGTAGACTGGAACGCTGGACTGGAACCAGGAACAAGGCAGCAGGTAGTAGACTGGAACACTGGACTGGAACCAGGAACAAGGCAGCAGGTAGTAGACTGGAACGCTGGATAGGAACCAGGAGCAAGGCAGCAGGTAGTAGACTGGAACGCTGGATAGGAACCAGGAACAAGGCAGCAGGTAGTAGACTGGAACACTGGACTGGATACAGGAACAAGGCAGCAGGTAGTAGACTGGAACGCTGGACTGGATACAGGTATCAGACTGAGGGATGGTCAGACAAGTCGGAGGTCGGTATCGGTCGATCAGCAGAGGTACCAGGGACAACACAAAGGGATGGTCAGGCAAGCCAAGAGGGTTTGGTGCAGGCGGATAGCAGGATGGTCTAACAGGAAGACGGGTCAGATAGCAAAGTACACAGGTCAGATCAGGTTAAGGCACACGGAACGCTGTAGAGCAGACAGCGGGGATGGAGTGTGACAGGCCGGTTTAAATAGCCCGCCTGGCACTAGCGGGAGTGCGCGCGTGCGTGCCCGTGCGTGACAGCACCCGTGAACGCGCGCGCATGCGCAGTGGAACCTGCGGCCGTGTCCCCCTGCGTCTGGATCGCTGATTACTGGCAGGATCTTCATGACATTGCCCCCCCCCAAGGGGCAGCCTCCAGATGCCCCTTTGAAGGAATTTCTCCGGATGGGCTCTTTTAAAAGATTGCAAAAGATTTTCAGCATGAATATTATCCTCGGGTTCCCAAGAATTTTCTTCTGGGCCGAACCCCCTCCATTTTATCAGAAATTGATTTTGGTTGCCTCTTCTCCTATGGTCCATGATAGCCTCAACCTCGAATTCTTCTTCCCCATCTACCATAATTGGATCAGGTGGATCCGTACTTCGGCCTGGAAATGGGTTAGAAACAGAGGGTCTGAGTAGAGACACATGAAATACTGGATGCACTTTTAACGAATCCGGAAGTTCAAGTTCGTATGCCACCTCATTAATTCTTCGCTTAACAGGAAAAGGTCCAAGAAACTTGGGACCCAATTTCTTTGATGGGCAAGCCATCCTGAGATTTACTGTAGACAACCATACCAGGTCCCCGGGTGTAAGTAACAGCTCACCTCGTCTTTTTTCTTATCAAAAGTTGCTTTATTATACTCCTGGGTCCTGGTCATGGTCTCCTGCAAAACTTGATTGTTGGAAGTGAAGAAGTCCAACCTCTCCTGAACTGCGGGTACTGTGCACTCTGGAAGAGAATTAGGCAGAAAAGAAGGGTGGAAACCATAATTTGCAAAAAACGGGGTTTGTTCGAGCGGAATGAATAGAGTTGTTGTAGGCAAACTCAGCCAATGGAAGAACAGAAATCCAGTCATCCTGGGCAAATGAAGAAAAACAGCGTAAATATTGTTCAAGAGTCTGGTTTGTTCTCTCTGTTTGCCCATTAGTCTGGGGATGATAAGCAGATGAAAATGAGAGTTCAATCTTCAATGTTTTGCACAGATACCTCCAGAATCGGGAGGTAAACTGTACCCCCCGATCTGAAACGATATTAACTGGTACCCCATGGAGCCTGATGACTTCTCTAATGAATGCCTGTGCCATTTCTGTAGCTGAGGGAGTGCCCTTCATTGGGACAAAGTGGGCCATCTTCGACAACCGGTCTACTATGACAAAAATTGAGGTAAAACCCCCAGCCGGAGGTAATTCCACAATAAAATCTATAGAAAGCATCTTCCAAGGCCTATCTGGGACAGGTAATGGGTTTAGCAAACCCCATGCCTTGGTCCTGTACCCCTTGTTCCTGATACAGGTGGTACAGGATTCAACAAATCTCCTACAATCCTCACGTAACTGAGGCCACCAAAAGGTACGCTGTACCAGATCAGTAGTCTTAGCCACTCCAAAATGCCCAGCCAATGCATGGTCATGACAGAGTTCCAATACTAAAACTCGTAGTTCTTCAGGTATAAAGATCCTATTCTCGTGCCATAATAACCCATCCTTAACTTGGAGTTCTGGCCTAATGGAAGACCCCAACTCTGCGGAAGCCTGCCTAATCCGGGAAAGCAGATCTCCCTGAAGCAGAAGAAAATTCCCCGGGGACAGAATGGTGTCCGGAGGGGAAACCTCTTGGGGCTTGTGAAACATCCTGGATAGGGCATCAGGCTTGGTATTCTTGGAGCCAGGGCGATAAGTGACGTGAAAGGAGAACCTGGAGAAAAAGAGGGCCCACCTGGCTTGGCGTGGCTTCAACCTCTTTGCAGACCTCAAATACTCCAGGTTCTTATGATCTGTAAAAATTAAGACTGGATGAGCGGCACCCTCTAGCAGATAGCGCCACTCCTCCAACGCGGATTTGATAGCCAATAACTCTCTGTCACCTACATCATAATTTCTCTGTGCCGTGGACAATTTACGAGAGAAGAAGGCCACAGGATATAACAGGGCCTTAGTTCCCTGTCTTTGGGACAACACTGCCCCTACTGCAATTTCGGATGTGTCCACCTCTAGTACAAATGGCAGAGAGGAATCTGGATGTTTTAACACGGAAGCAGAAGTAAAAAGGCCCTTGAGAGTCTCGAAAGCCTTTTGAGCCTCAGCAGACCAGTGGAAACGTGTACCCTGTTTAGTTAGCTGTGTGATGGGTGTGATAATGGCTGAAAACCCCTTAATAAATTTACGGTAAAAATTAGCGAATCCAACGAATCGCTGGATTCCCTTCTTATCTGTCGGGACTGGCCAGTCTAGTACTGCAGTGACCTTATGAGGGTCCATCTTAATGCCCTTGCTGGAAATGATTAACCCCAAAAATGGAATACTTTCCTGTTCAAATTCACATTTCTCAGCTTTTGCATATAGACCGTGTTGTCGAAGCCGGGCCAACACACTTCTGACGTGCCTGCGATGGGATTCAAGGGAACAAGAAAAAATTAGTATGTCGTCTAAATAGACGATAAACAGATCTAGAAAGTCTCGTAAAACATCATTGATGAAGTACTGGAATGTAGCAGGGGCATTACACAGACCAAACGGCATCACAAGGTATTCAAAATATCCATAACGGGTACGAAAGGCGGTCTTCCATTCGTCTCCGTGCCTAATACGAACCAAATTGTAGGCTCCACGGAGGTCTTAGTGAATATGGTAGCTGTGTCCCAAGTCGTTGGAACAACTCTGGTACCAGGGGAAGAGGGTAACGGTTCTTTACAGTGATTTTGTTCAGCTCGCGGTAATCTACACATGGTCTGAGGGTCTTGTCCTTTTTTTGTACGAAGAAGATACCTGCACCTGCTGGAGACGTGGATGGACGAATGAAGCCTTTCTTTAGATTCTCATCGATGTATTCTTTTAAAGCCCCTTGTTCCACTTCTGTTAAAGGAAATATTCTTCCAAAAGGTATCTCGGCACCGGGGAGTAATTCGATAGGACAGTCATAGGCCCGGTGAGGGGGTAAGACCTCTGCCCCCTGTTTGCTGAATACATCTAAGAAATCATGATATGCAGAAGGGATGGAAAGGTGTAGACTAGAATCTGTGTTCAAACAGAGCAGGGTAGGGTCCTCCTGAGTGTTCTGAAGTCTACAAGACTGTTGGCAATATGGGGAGGAAAAGGTAACCTCACCTATGATCAGAGGCGTAACTAGAACCTTCAGGGCCCCGGTGCAAGAAACCATGATGGGCCCCCCTTCCACCCGAGCCCCGGCTTCCAATTTTGGGAGGGTGTCCATGGACATCCTCCCAAAAGTGCTTCCCACATGACCCCTTGGACATGCATCCAGCGCAATCACATCGGCCCTTTACCATGTGATCAGCTGATCACATGTAAACAGACTGGTTATCCACAGCCCTTTCCTCACACGCTGTGTTTGTGTTAGGAAAGGACTGCCATTAACTGTCAAGAATGTCAATAAATTGTTTACACTGATAATCAGTGCCCCAATCATCAGTGCCCATCAGTGCCGCCTATCAGTGCCCATCACTTCCACCTACAAGTGTTACCTATCAGTGCTCATTAAAGCTGCCTATTAGTGCCCATCAATTCTGCCTATCAGCACCACCTATCTGTGCTCATTAATGCCACCTAACTGCGTCCATCAGTGCCACCTATCAGTACTCTTCAATTCTGTCCATCAAAGCCCATCAATACTGCCTGAGTTATGCCTATCAGTGTTCCTCAGTACCACCTATCAGTGCCACCTTTCAGTGCACATTCGTGCCTCCTATCAGTGCTGCCTATCAGTGCTCATCAATGTGGCCTATCAGTGCTCATCAGTGCCTTCTATCAGTGCCCATCAGTGCCTTCTATCAGTGCCCATCAGTGCCTTCTATCAGTGTCCATCAGTGCCTTCTATCAGTGCCCATCAGTGCTTTCTATCAGTGCTCATCAGTGCCTTCTATCAGTGCTCATCAGTGCCGTTTATCAGTGCTCATCAGTGCCTTCTATCAGTGCTCATCGGTGCCTTCTATCAGTGCTCATCGGTGCCTTCTATCAGTGCTCATCGGTGCCTTCTATCAGTGCTCATCAGTGCCGTCTATCAGTGCTCATCAGTGCCTTCTATTAGTGCTCATCAGTGCCTTCTATTAGTGCTCATCAGTGCCTTCTATTAGTGCTCATCGGTGCCTTCTATTAGTGCTCATCAGTGCCTTCTATCAGTGCTCATCAGTGCCGTCTATCAGTGCTCATCAGTGCCTTCTATCAGTGCTCATCAGTGCCTTCTATCAGTGCCTTCTATCAGTGCTCATCAGTGCCTTCTATCAGTGCTCATCAGTGCCTTCTATCAGTGATCATCAGTGTCGTCTATCAGTGCTCATCAGTGCCTTCTATTAGTGCTCATCAGTGCCCATCAGTGCTCATCAGTGCCTTCTATTGGTGCTCATCAGTGCTCATCAGTGCCTTCTATCAGTGCTCATCAGTGCCCATCAGTGCCTTCTATCAGTGCTCATCAGTGCCTTCTATTAGTGCTCATCAGTGCTCATCAGTGCCTTCTATCAGTGCTCATCAGTGCCTTCTATTAGTGCTCATCAGTGCCTTCTATCAGTGCTCATCAGTGCCTTCTATCAGTGCTCATCAGTGCCTTCTATTAGTGCTCATCAGTGCCTTCTATCAGTGCTCATCAGTGCCTTCTATCAGTGCTCATCAGTGCCTTCTATCAGTGCTCATCAGTGCCTTCTATTAGTGCTCATCAGTCCTTGCTATTAATTTCTATCAGTGCTGTCTGCCTTCTCAGGACAGCACAGCTCTAAGCGGAGATCGTGTGTCATAGATTAATAGCACAGAGAGACACCAGCGGCATTAATGTTCTATTTGTCGGTCCTCTCTGGCACAGATGAGAGAGGAGGACACACGGCTGATCTCACTGCTCCCCCTTCTCCCCCCTCCTCTCTCCTGTGTGCTCCGCGGGAAATGTGAGCTCCTTAGCTTCACACTTGAATGCCCGCAGAGCACAGAGGAGAGGGGAGGGGGGAGAAGGGGGAGCAGTGAGATCAGCTGTGTGTCCTCCTCTCTCATCCGTGCCGCAGAGGACAGACAAATAGAACATTAATGCCGCCGGAGTCTCTCTGTGCTATTAATCTATGACACACGATCTCCGCTCAGAGTCGTGTGTGTGAAGATCAACCCCGCTGGGCCCCCCCACAGTGGCTGAATGCCGGGCCCAGTCGCAGCTGCGACTGTTGCGAACCTGGAAATTCCGCCACTGCCTATGATCCAATTAATGTCAGGATTGTGGGCCTGTAACCATGGCATGCCGAGGATTATGGGGAACAGAGGTGAAGCGATGATATCTAGGCGTAACAGTTCTTGATGAGAATTGGAGATGGAAACAGGTATTGGAACAGTCTCTTGGGTAACAGGCCCAGACTTAATGGCTGTTCCATCAGCTAGATGGATGGAAAGTCCATGGGTTTTAGGCGACAGAGGTATCCGGTGTTGGGTAGCAAAAAGAGAGTCCATGAAACAACTGCAAGCTCCAGAGTCAATAATGGCGGTTATTTGCAGAGTCTCTCCTGGAAGCTGTAACAGGAGAGAGAGAGCAAGGTGAGTGGTGTTCTTAACAAGAGGTGCGACATAGTCAGTGGACAGGGATAGGCACTTACGGAGTTTAAGGGGACAGTTCCTGAGATAGTGCCCAGGTTCCCCACAATACAGGCACAGATTATTCACTCGATGACGTTGTCGTTCCTCTTGAGTAAGAGAAGGCCGCAGAACCCCTAATTGCATTGGCTCAGGTGGGTTAAACGCAGACATTGGTGGTGCTGGTGATGTATGATGAGGAACTTTAGGGGTAACCCTAGTTGGGCGAGAAGTTCCCATAGCTCTCTCAGTCCTCCGTTCTCTTAAACGTCGATCGATCTGGATGGTTAGATCGATCAATGCATTCAAAGTCTGTGGGGTACCCACCCTGGCCAATTCATCCTTCAGAGAATCAGAGAGTCCCATTCGAAACTGATAGCGGAGAGCCGCATCATTCCAATTGGTGTCCGCACTCCACTTTCTGAATTCCGCCACATAGTCCTCTGCAGCCCTGCGACCCTGCTGAACGGGTGTGCAAAGCCGCTTCTGCAGTCACGGACAGCTGGGGGTCATCATACAGCTGACCTAGTGTGTCAAAGAAGGTGGAGAGATTAGTCAGGGATACGTCCTTTTGCTCCAAGAGGCGGTGGGCCCAGGTTTGGGGGTCACCAGAAAGCAGAGAGATTACGTAGCCCACTTTAGTAGCCTCTAGGGAAAAGGTACGTGGCTGAAGAGCAAAGAACAATTCACAGGAGTTGCGGAAAGCCCTGAATTTGAGGCGATTTCCGAAGAAACGTTCAGGCGTCGGGACCTTGGGTTCTGGAGGGAGCATCACCACAGTTGAGGAAGGCCCGACTGAAGGAGCAGGAGCGGAAGGAACTCCCTGAGCCCCAATGGGATTAGACAAGGTTAACACTCATTTCTCCAGCCTGGTGTATCCTTGCTGTAGATTCTTGACTGCTTCAGTCAATCCTGCCAGGTGTGCACAAAGTTCCTCCATGGGAGACGTTCCCTGCTCAGGCTTAGACATGGCTGTCTGCTACTGTCATGTACCTGGTAGGTTTTGAGCCCAAAGTGCAGAGAAGGACCTCCCCTACAGCTCCCACTCCTGTTCCTCTGGAATGGAGACAGAAGGCCAGGAGTGAGGAGTGGTATGGGTGCCTGGCAGGATCGACAGTCACCGGAAAGTTCAGAAGTGGTGATACCCTCTGGATCAAGAAGCTGAAGAGGAAGCTGGAATGCAGAGAGGACCCGGAGCCACAGCAGGTAAGGAAGCAGGTAAGTAAGCAGGTAAGTAGGCAGGACTGGAACCAGGAACAAAGCAGCAGGTAGTAGCCTGGAACGCTGGTCTGGAACCTGGAACAAGCAGCAGGTAGTAGCCTGGAACGCTGGTGTGGAACCTGGAACAAGCAGCAGGTAGTAGCCTGGAACGCTGGTCTGGAACCTGGAACAAGCAGCAGGTAGTAGCCTGGAACACAGGACTGGAACCAGGAACAAGGCAGCAGGTAGTAGACTGGAACGCTGGACTGGAACCAGGAACAAGGCAGCAGGTAGTAGACTGGAACGCTGGACTGGAACCAGGAACAAGGCAGCAGGTAGTAGACTGGAACGCTGGATAGGAACCAGGAGCAAGGCAGCAGGTAGTAGACTGGAACGCTGGATAGGAACCAGGAACAAGGCAGCAGGTAGTAGACTGGAACGCTGAACTGGATACAGGAACAAGGCAGCAGGTAGTAGACTGGAACGCTGGACTGGATACAGGTATCAGACAGAGGGATGGTCAGACAAGCCGGAGGTCGGTATCGGTCGATCAGCAGAGGTACCAGGGACAACACAGAGGGATGGTCAGGCAAGCCAAGAGGGTCTGGTGCAGGCGGATAGCAGGATGGTCTAACAGGAAGCCGGGTCAGATAGCAGAGTACACAGGTCAGATCAGGTTAAGGCACACGGAACGCTGTAGAGCAGACAGCGGGGATGGAGTGTGACAGGCCAGTTTAAATAGCCGGCCTGGCACTAGCGGGAGTGGTTAAGACAATGGTCCAGCTTTCATGGCCAGGGTCTGCCAGGACTTGGTAAAAACTCTCAAGATAGAATGGAAGTTTCACATTCCCTACCACCCTCAAAGCTCAGGGATAGTAGAAAGAATGAACAGAACAATAAAAGACAAAATAAGAAAGGCCACAGGAGGAACCTTTGCCAACTTGAAAAAGGTCCTCCCAGCAGTCCTGGCAGAAATAAGAATGACCCCTTCCAAAACAACAGGATATTCACCTTTTGAAGTTTTGATGGGTAGACCTTTCCCCACCCCATGGTCCAGAGCACTTTTAATGATAGAAAAGGGAGATTTAGATTTAATACAGGAAGAATATGTAAGAAAACTGGTTGAAACATTGGATACAGTCGAAAGAAATGTTGCTCGAGCCTCTCCTTTTTCTTAACAGGAAACTACTCACCCCTTCAAGATGGGAGACACCATGGTGGTCCAACAGCTGAACAGAAATAAGAAGCAAGGATATCCCTTTGGACCTCCTACTACAGTGGTTGCAGTGACCAGAACAGCCATCCTAGTGGACAACTGTCAGTCCTGGATCGATGCCAGCCAAGTAAAAAAGGTTACCCAAAGCCCTAGGAGCAGGAAGGAGGCCCTCAAGCAGAAGTCCAAGCAGAAGAAGGAGGAGTTCCTTGGAAAGCAGGTCAGGCCAGAGAAGATAACCTTGCTTATTTCACCACAGACTTCTGGCAAGGCATTTTGCCTCCTGATCCTGATCTCTCTGATAGTGTTCCTACCCACCTGGATCATCACTAACTGTATCTACCACCCTGAAGATTTGGGTGCAATTAAATGTATCTGTGGGAACACACACACACACACACAAGAGAACACTACAGTGACACAAGCTAGAACAAAGTGAGAAATTGGAGATAGTTTTACTGATAAGATGCTTTTGCTAAAATTTAAGTATTCTTATGCTCAAAAATCAGGGTATGAAGAATATTGGATATGTAGCAAATGACATCCTAGCACTGCCCGAATTCCCCTTTTGGCTGTACCTTTAAATATTTCCTCCTTCCTCAATGAGACTCCACCTGTCTTCTTAACTAACATATCCACTCTGCACATAAACAACACTGTTACCTTTCCAATAGCAGGTAAAAGTCATCCCCCTGATTGGTGTTTTAATTTAGGGAATGAGACACAGACTAACCCCTCCATTTGTAGCAGGTCAATATTTAACATCTCCATGTGCGAATGCAGGGGCAGAGCCAAGGATGCCTGCTCACTGTTTCAAGTATCTGACCCAAAGCTAAACTGTACTTTGCATAACTTTTCCTCCCTCTCTGATAATGTACGTGATATATTCCACCAATTTATAATCATAACACAGGACAAGTACACTCACGAGATTGTCGCTAAGAGACCTTTTGCACTGGAACAAAGTATCTATGTATGGAAAGTGTGTTATCCCTGGGTGCCCCTCCATGTTAAGGGATGGTGTTATCTTGCATCCTTGGTACCTGTCATGGGAGTGGTAGGGGATGACAAAAGGGGACTCTTGGTACCTGTCATGGGAGTGGTAGGGGATGATAAAAGGGGACATCCCCTAGAGGCCAGTATACCCCCTAGATACCCCCTCAAACACTGCGACAAAAGGGAATTGTTCTATAAACAAGATATGGCCTGGGCATGGTTTCCTTCTTGGACAGGATGGGGTATAGACATGATGAAACAGTTGAACAATTATTCAAGTACGGTATATTGGATTAGATAATGGAGAGGAATTCAGATGACATTGCTATGTTAAACATAGAAACTAGAGCAATTAGAAAACAGCTAGAACTACATGAGTTGGCTATAGAAAGCATGAGTGCAGCTCTCACAGATTTATGTGAAATGACTAAGGACTACGAATGCTGTACTTGGATTTCTAACACAAGTGCCAAGGTGCCTGACTACTATATTATTGCACAACACCGGAAAGAAGTAGGCCAGCTCCAGCAGGAAGCTAGGGACATTGCTAAAACATGGAGCCCATTTGACAATGCAGGATTTAGGTTTGGAGGTGTATTTTCATGGTTAAAAGACATTGTCCTTGTCATTGTTATGATGTTTATCCTTGCTCTGATTCTTTACCTCTTTTTTAAGTGCTGTACCTGCATAATTGCACGCATTCAACCTCCTGATGATAAGGTTCTATCCTACATGACATACATGAAGAATCATCAGGCGATCTATGCCACAATCCCAAAGAAGTACTAGAACCCTGGATAGAATGCAGAGATCATCTTATATGATCTAAGAGGGGATTGAAGGCATATTTAGCTTAACCACATCCGTTTTACAATTTTCAGTTTCTATTTTGTGTTTTATCCTGTACTCTATTTTACAAACAGCTGTGTTACTGTCTATTGTTCTTGTTATCTTTTCCTAGTTTCGTTTCTCATATGATACTTCCAATTTCTCGTAAAGCACGTGATTTCCCAGAAATGACGATGTATGAATATTTCTGTTGAGTTTCGGTTTGTCATAAATTTTGCTTCTGTTTGATTGGACAATCTGTAATGATGTAAAAAGGGCTGTACCCTCTGAAAGCCCTCTTTATATTCACAGAGACAGAATAAAGATTTAGATTTGCTTGGCGAGACTTTGTCATTGTTCTTTTATCATTGTCTCAATGGGCTAATCTCTCAGGCCTGTGGGGATTGTAAGGTAAACCTTATCCAATCGTTTTTATATATATATATATATATATATATATATATATATATATATATATATATATATATTCTTTTGTAGATAGTTGCTTTAAGTGTTTATACCACTTTTAGCACAGATTCTAGTGGTTGTAGTTACATCCAGTGGTTGCATGCATATATATATATACCTTTTAGAGCATTCGTTTACTTAAGTGTTTACATCACTCTAGCACAGATTCTTTAGTTTATGATACCATTATCACAGATTACATTTTTGGAGTTTATCACATTTTTGTGTCTGGATATACACACCAATTTTTTGAGTTTTGGCGACTACATGCGTTCTGAGATCACGTCTGTGGTCACATATTTGTAGGTTTAAATACCTTTGATATATATTTTTTTGTTTCTTCATTACTATATTGTAATTTTTATACACTCTAAACATAGAGTGTTATACTATAGTATCTATAGCACAATCTGCCTCCACATTTCCATTCTGGTTAGGTTTTTTGTGTAATATATACATCACTAGCGCTACACTTTTGTTTTACATTTCACTTTACAATTAGTCTGGTTGTGTTAGCTACTCGCAATTGGGGTTGGTGCAGTATTTCCACTTTATTTTCACAACAAAAATAAAAGTGTAGCGCTATATATTATACAGACATATTAATCAAAAAACCCCAACCCATAAGTGCATACAAACAATAAGCAGAACCTTATCACACCTTGTATGACCATAAATATGGATTGCACAGTAAAGTGACACTGTATTATTCGGCAAAACAGTTAGGGTGAGACAGTAAATAATAAATCTTAGTTGACAATTATAAACAATAACTTATGTTTGAAAAACCGTGAAGGTTCAGCAAATCTACCATCTGAATATATACAAAGGAAAATCCTAAAACATGACAGTCCACAATATAAGTTTGTAGAAAAATTGTGAAAGAAAAAACCACCACCAAAAGTCTATGAAGGTTGCACGCTGAAAATGGTGGAAATGTAACTCCCAGGTTCGCAAGTGGTCAGATGACGGCTCCTTAGCTGAAACATGTCGGATGGACCCCTCACGATTGCCGCTATATGATGTTTGAGCTGTTTTTGATCTTCTAATATGTGAGTCTATTTTTAATTATTTTAATAAACCAGTGTTTAAACGTTATCACGCTATGTGAGTTTTTTTACTCCTCGCATGGCATATGAATACTCGTCTGGCCTATGTCGGATTGCTTATGGATGTGGAAGTTGTGTTAAAACCCCCCTTCCTACTGTATGCTGACGACACTTGACAAGACGCACTGTCCAGACCGGTTGGTCAATAAGCCTTTTTGACTTGTATGACGTATGTCTTTGCAAGTCATTACGTTCCGGTAAGCCTCTTGATGTTTCCGGTGATGGCCCCGGCACCAATCTAGACCCTCTGTTCACTTGTGGTCCCTTCATTGTCTACTTACCAGCCAGATTTGTTGAATTTTATCTACTTGCAAACCTGGGAGTTACATTTCTACCATTTTCAGCGTGCAACCTTCATAGACTTTTGGTGGTGGTTTTTTCTTTCACAATTTTTCTACAAACTTATATTGTGGACTGTCACGTTTTAGGATTTTCCTTTGTATATATTCAGATGGTAGATTTGCTGAACCTTCACGGTTTTTCAAACATAAGTTATTGTTTATAATTGTCAACTAAGATTTATTATTTACTGTCTCACCCTAACTGTTTTGCCGAAAAATACAGTGTCACTTTACTGTGCAATCCATATTTATGGTCATACAAGGTGTGATAAGGTTCTACTTATTGTTTGTATGCACTTATGGGTTGGGGTTTTTTGATTAATATGTCTGTATAATATATAGCGCTACACTTTTATTTTTGTTGTTATTCCCTACCTTGAGTCTATAAGGTGTGTTAGCTGCTATTTTAGTGTTCCTTCTGGTTTTTGCGCAGCGCTGTACTCATCTCCCTATCCTATCCCTATCCTATTGTCCCACTTTATTTTCACAGCATTTGTTTCCAACCACAAAGATGGCCGCAGTCGATACGTTGCAGCGTTGTGACGTCAGAACTCCACCCAACGTGGTGTTTCGTCCAATCGAAGGTCGTCAGGGGCGTGGTTAGAGTTCATACTGACTTCTTTATATAGGAGGAAGGGCAGAAGTAGACACGCCCATTCCTCTGTGTTCCAAGCCTCTCTCCCATCCGCCTGAAGCGGAACCACAGACACCGGATGTTTACATTCAGGTCCCAAAATACATGGCTAGACACACCCACGGCGGCCATGTTAAGGGAGACTAAATAGGAAACACTATACAGTGTATCCATATACTCTCTGAGAGGGGGAAGAAAAGAAACTGGGCCAGATTGGAAACAGGAATAATACATAAATAAATAGAAAAATAAGAGTACTTAAAAAATCCAGAAATATAAATACGAAGAATAATTAATAGAATTACAGCTTAATCAAAAACTGCCTCTATAGTAGATGTAATGCCGCCATCTTGTGGTTGAAAACAGGTAGTACAGGAAAATCAAATATATAATAACAAAATACAGAAAACACAAATGTAAAAAATAATAAAAAATATTAAAAAAGGAAGAACAGCCTGGGGATTCAACTGTTGTACATAAATGCATTCACATCCCAATCTATGTTCAAACCGAATGGTCTATAAGATTTTAAACAGAAAATCCACCAGGTCTCCATCTTTTAAATTTCTCTCCTAATATGACTGCCTCTCCAATGAGGATCAAACTTGTCTTTTGCCATAAAAGATGTACTTTTTGGATTCTTATCATGGCATAAGGCATAGTGTTTTGATAAACTATGGTTCAAGAAGCCCTTGCAAATATTTGTGAGGTGCTCCTTGAGCCTAGTTTCTAACTTACGGATGGTGCGACCCACATAATGTAGGCCGCAAGGACAGGTGATCATATAAACCATGTTCTTGGTCGAACAGGTGATAAAAGATCCCACATCATATGTTCGACCAGTAACATTAGAACTAAAGGTGATACATTTCTTATCCTTCAGGTAATTATTTTTTATTCTTTCACATTTTCTACATCGATAGTAGCCTTTAAAGTCACCAAAGAAACTTGGTTTTACTGGGGGTCTAATTATATTTGGGGCTACATGAAGTTTCAATGGGGGTGCACCTCTGTAGGTGACCCTAGGTAGCTCAGGGAGCAAAGGACCGAGTATTCTATCATTTTTTTAGGATGCTCCAATGCTTTCTAAAAATCTTTTTGATTGAAAAATGTTGATCCAAGTAGGTGGTATAAAACGAAAAACGAGAGTAGAAATCTCCCCTTTCTCTTACTCTGGGCTTCAGCAGATCTTCTATATTTTTCGAGGCAACATCGGTTATGACCCGATCAAGGTCATTAACTGCATATTCCTTCTGCAGGAAGCGAGTCTTCAAAAACTCGGCCTCCTTCAGAAAGTCCTCCTGTAAGGAGCAATTCCTACTTAATCTGAGGAATTGGCTCAAAGGGACAGACCTAAGCCAAGATTCATGGTGGCAACTGTCCATCCCTATGTAGCCGTTCCTGTCAGTATCTTTAAAATATGTGGACGTAACAAGCCTATTATTCTCTACCCTGATTTGCAGGTCTAAAAAATGTATAGCAGAGGTGCTGGCCTCATGCTGGAGAACGATGCCACGATCATTGGAGTTGAGTTCACCAATGAACAGATCCAAAGAGGCACGGTCTCCATCCGATAGGAGGAGGATGTCATCAATGTACCGACCCCGGAAGATCAACTTAATCCTCCGTTGATCATAGATCATGTCCTCCTGCCATTTGGCCATAAACAGATTGGCCATACTTGGTGCAAATTTGGCACCCATCGCCTCCCCTTGACCGTGCAGATAATAAGAGCCATCAAACCAAAAATAATTATGGCTCATGGCAAAGTCGAGGCGGTGGAGAAGGAACCGCTGCTGCAACCTACAGATGCCCGAATCTCTCTCCAAAACACATTTCACGTCCTCTCTACCATGACGATGAGAAATAATAGTTTATAAAGAGGCTACATCCGCAGTGGCCAAAATATACCCTTCTTTCCACGTGATCTGTTTCAAAATGTTAATGACCTGTGTACTATCTTTAAGGTGGGATGGATTTTTAAAAACAAGAGGCTGCAGGAAATTATCTATGTATCCCCCAATCCTAGAAGTAACGGAATCAATTCTGCTAATAATAGGATGGCCCGGGGGATTTAGGGGGTTCTTGTAGACTTTTGGTAAATAGTAGATCACCGAAATGTGGGATCAAAAAGAATTTCTCCTTTTTGTTCAAAAATACCTTTATTGAAATGCACATTTATACTTACCTAGGTGGATGAAGTATCGATCCCCCGGTGCCTCTACACTGAGAACTGAGTGATCGAACACCACCAATGACTCAGTTCTCACAGCTCCCCGTGCAGAGAGCTGCTGACTGTCAATCATCAGCTCCCCACTCTACTCCTCCTTGCTCATTGGAGCGCTGAGCTGTGGTGGGGGATGGGGAGTGGCCAGAGAGTGTGACCTGATCCCACCCAATTGTCTGACGATAGCAAATTCATTTTCGCTATATTCACACTAACCTTCCTCCCTGCCAATCAGGAGGCAGGGCGTCAGACCTGTTTCCTGATTGGCCAAAGCGCCAGGCCACCCTATTGGATGCCTGGTGCTTAGGAAGAGGAGCGGAGGAGACACACGCTGGAGCAGAGGTCGTTGTCGCTCTGGTGCACTTGGAGAGGAGCTGCTGCGGTAAGTGCCAGGGGGTCTTTTAGAGCCACGCATGGGGGGGTTGGGGGTGCTGCCAGAGCCACGAGCCCCACGAGTGGGGGGGGGTTGGTGGGCACAGTGGCTGCATATGATGGGCACAGTGACTGTATTTGGTGGGCACAGTAGCTGTATATGCTGGGCACACTGGCTGCATATGACGGGCACAGTGACTGTATTTGGTGGGCACAGTGACTGTATATGCTGGGCATAGTGGTTGCATATGATGGGCACAGTGACTGCATATGATGGGCACAGTGACTGTATTTGGTGGGCACAGTGGCTGCACATGATGGGCACAATAGCTTTACTTGGTGGGCACAGTGGCTGCACATGATGGGCACAGTAGCTGTATTTGATGGACACAGTGGCTGCACATGATGGGCACAGTGGCTGTATTTGGTGGGCACAGTGGCTGCATATGCTGGGCACATTGGCTGCATATGATGGGCACAGGGGCTGCATTTGATGGCAAAGTGGCTGTATTTGATGGGCACAGTGGCTGCATTTGATGGGCACAGTGGCTACATATGATGGGCACAGTGGCTGTATTTGATGGGCACAGTGGCTGCATATGATGGACACAGTGGCTACATTTAATGGGCACAGTGACTGTATTTGGTGGGCACTGTGGCTGTATTTGATGTGCGCAGTGGCTGTATTTGATGGGCACAGTGGCTGCATATGATGGGCACAGTGGCTGCATATGATGGGCACAGTGGCTGCATTTGATGGCACAGTGGTTGCATTTGATGGGCACAGTGGCTGTATTTGATGGGCACAGTGGCTGCATTTGATGGGCACAGTGGCTGCATATGATGGGCACAGTGGCTATATTTTATGGGCACAGTGGCTGTATTTGATGGGCACAGTGGCTGCATATGATGGGCACAGTGGCTGCATTTGAGGGGCCCAGTGGCTGCATTTGATGGGCACAGTGGCTGAATTTGATAGGCACGGTGAGGCTGCAATTGATGTTTTTTTAAAAAGTATTTTTCAGAAGTTTGTCTGTGCCCCCCGCAAAAATTTTGAGCACAAGCTGCCACTACAGTCCTGTATTGTAGAGTGGCCAGACGGAAGCCACTCCTCCAGTAAAAGGTACATGACTACCTGCCTGAAGTTTGCCAAAAGGCACCTGAAGGACTCTCAGACCATGAGAAACAAAATTCTCTGGTCTGACAAAAACAAAGATTGAACTCTTTGGCCTGAATGGCAAGCGTCATGTCTGGAGGAAACCAGGCAACGCTCATCACCTGACCAATACCATCCCTACAGTGAAGCATGGTGGGGCAGCATCATGCTGTGGGGATGTTTTTCAGCGGCAGGGACTGGGAGACTAGTCAGGATGGAGGGAAAGATGAATGCAGCAATGTACAGAGACATCCTTCATGAAAATCTGCTCCAGAGCGCTCTGGACCTCAGACTGGGGCGAAGGTTCATCTTCCAAAAAGACAACAACCTTAAGCACACAGCCAAGATAACAAAGGAGTGGCTACAGAACAACTCTGTGAATGTCCTTGAGTGGCCCAGCCAGAGCCCAGATTTGAACCCGATTGAACATGTCTGGAGAGATCTGAAAATGGCTGTACACCGAAGCTCCCCATCCAACCTGTTGGAGCTTGAGAGGTCCTGCAAAGAAGAATGGGAGAAACTTCCCAAAAATAGGTGTGCCAAGCTTGTAGCATCATACTCAAAAAGACTTGAGGCTGTAATTGGTGCCAAAGGAGCTTTACCAAAGTATTGAGCAAAAGCTGTGATACTTATTTACATGGGAGGAGTCTGTGATACTTATGGACATGGGAGGAGTCTGTGATACTGATGTACATGGGAGGAGTCTGTGATACTTATGTACATGGGAGGAGCCTGTGATACTTATTTACATGGGAGGAGTCTGTGATACTTATGTACATGGGAGGAGTCTGTGATACTTATGGACATGGGAGGAGTCTGTGATACTTATGTACATGGGAGGAGTCTGTGATACTTATGTACATGGGAGGAGCCTGTGATACTTATTTACATGGGAGGAGTCTGTGATACTTATGTACATGGGAGGAGTCTGTGATACTTATGGACATGGGAGGAGTCTGATACTTATGTACATGGGATTTTTTCCTTTTTTATTTTTAACCACTTAAGGACCAGGCCTATTATTCAGACTTATATTATATATTATATTATATTAATATATGTAGTTATTTACAAGTTTAAATTTTTTTTTTGCTAGAAAATTACTTAGAACCCCCAAACATTATATATAATGTTGCAATACTTTCTGGCACATCGTATTTGCGCAGCGGTCTTACAAGCGCACATTTTTTGGAAAAAATACACTTTTTTGAATTAAAAAAAAACACAACATTACAGTTAGCCCATTTTTTTTTATGTAGTACCCTCTACCATAGGTAGGTGTTAGAGTGAGGATTTTGTAAGGGAAACTGTCAGTGCAGGTAAATTTGGGCAGGCCTATGCTTCAGGCTAGGCCTGCTTGTTTTGATCTGGGGGACAGGGAGTGGTTAGTGCAGCAGTGGGTGTGACCACCTGTGCTTTAGTTCTGAGGCGCCTCCCCTGCTTCCAGGAAGAATGATCTGGAAGGGGGGCAGGGCCTATGACTGGAGTGGCAGGCAGCTTATGTGAGGAGCTTTGACCAATCCCCAACTGGAATTGGCAGAGGGCAGGCCTCCCATATAAGCTGGGGTAACAGCCCACTGGGGGGAGTTGTTGTCAGCCAGGAGACGTGGAGAATGGAGTACTAGGCAGCAGCAGAGGCCCCGTCTGGGGGGGGTGTGAGGCCTAGCGGATGAGCCAGGAAAGCTGGGAGGGAGCTTCATCTTTACACAGTCATGGATGAAGTGTTCTGGAACAGAGGGGCTGGAGAAGCTGCCAGAACATCCAATTAAATCTTTCCATCATGGACTTGGGGCAGGAGAAGGTCGGCAAGTGGACCATAGTGGAGTTCTGGATGAAGCATGCCGGGGGAGCTGGGTGCGAGGCCAGAGGAGAGACTGTGGGGACAGTGTCAAATCGCTGCGGTCTGAGGGCGCAGGATTTGCAGGCCGGACTAGCTGGGAGCAGTAGTCCATCAATCAGCATATGCTACTAAATTAATAGGCCGCCGGAGAGAGGTACTGCAGACCTCTGGCCTAATAACAGTGCAACCAATTCTAGCCAGCAACTGAGACTGTTCAGAGTGGTCTCTTTTGTCAAAAGAGGATGATGTGACAGGAAGAGTAATGATCTACAGAACAAGTTTGTGCAGGAGGGTGGAAGTCCTGGGAGCAACAGTCTGCAGGAGATACGCAGAGGAGGAGAAATAGTCTACATGGTGTCATGCAGGGGAAGCGCCTGTAGATATTATGTGTACATCAGTACTTTCACGGCTCAACCTTTCGTTCTAATAGGGCGTACACACGGTCGGACTTTGTTCGGACATTCCGACAACAAAATCCTAGGATTTTTTCCGACAGATGTTGGCTCAAACTTGTTTTGTCTACACACGGTCGCACAAAGTTGTCGGAAAATCCGATCGTTCTGAACGCGGTGACGTAAAACACGTACGTCGGGACTATAAACGGGGCAGTGGCCAATAGCTTTCATCTCTTTATTTATTCTGAGCATGCGTGGCACTTTGTCCGTCGGATTTGTGTACACACGATCGGAATTTCCGGATTTTGTTGTCGGAAAATTTTATCTCCTGCTCTCCAACTTTGTGTGTTGGAAAATCCGATGGAAAATGTCCGATGGAGCCCACACACGGTCGGAATTTCCGACAACACGATCCGATCGGATATTTTCCATCGGAAAATCCGACCGTGTGTACGGGGCATAATTCTTAAATATGATGGCAAAGCAATTTTTCTATGGGCATCCCATATTTCCTTTCCCCCAATCAAGTTATATTCCCCAAAAAGAAAACAAAAACAACGCAAATGACTGTTCATTGTCTCAGAAGTGATAGATGGAGGTCATGATGGATGGATCATGTCACTGTGCACAGTGACATGATGGATGTTAGTTACTAGTAGCAACCAAGCGCTACATTTATATTGTGAAAGATAATGTTATGCAGAGTAGATTGATATCCAACATGTCACGCTTCAAAATTTCGCCCGCTCGTGGAATGGCAACAAACTTTTACCCTTAAAAATCTCCATAGGCGATGTTTAAAAATTTATACAGGTTACCAGTTTTGAGTAACAGAGAAGGTCTAGGGCTAGAATTATTGCTCTTGCTCTAATGATCGCAGTGAAACCTCACTCATGTGTGGTTTGAATACCGTTTTCATATGCCGGTGCTACTCACGTATGCGTTCGCTTCTGCACGCAAGCTCAGCGGGACGGGACGCTTTCAATTTATAATTTTTTCGTTTTTAATTTAACTTTTTTTTTTATTTGACACTGTCCTTTTAAAAAAATGTTTTGGGTCACTTTTATTCCAATTATCATTATAATAAATATTATTATTTTCAAATGACATCCCATCTCCCGTGCTTTTATAGAAGTGATCCTTAAAATGCAATATAAAAAGTGCTCCCCCGCCAGTGATGGTGCTAATGCCCCTCCCCCCAGAACCCTGAGGACCTCTGGGCCAATCACATGTTATTCTATCACCAAAAACCACCAAATCAGCATTTCTTCACCAATCACCCAAAAAGAAAATGACAAGGTCATCGTACAACACGCTTTAATTAATAAATCCCCTTAGAAGCTCCTCCTACAATCTCTATGCTTCCACATTCCAGTGCCCAGACTGGCACCAGCTCCATCAGCAGATTTCTATACATTAATATCCTCCAAGTAGTTCCCCCAGCACCGCCGTTCCTCCCACCATCTTCCCTCTCTATACAAACTATTCTCTTTTCACTCTCATTTCTCTCTTTTGGCTTTTTAATAAAATGACATTTAAATATAAAATGGCCCAATGAGTAACTGCTTGTCTTCGGCAGACTAAGATGTTCCTACGAGTCCAGCTTAATCCACATGCAGTGCAGCATAGGAGCTGTTACATTGTATAGTTAGAGGAATTAAGTGGTTAGCTCTTCTGCCTGGCAGCACCGGGGTCATCGCTTCAATTCCCAACCACAGCGCAACCTGCCTGGAGTTTGCATGTTCTCCCTGCGCCTGCGTAGGTTTCCTCCGGGTACTCCGGTTTCCTCCCACACTACAAAGACATGCTGGGAGGTACATTGGCTCTAATATGTGTATAAATGTGAGTTAGGGAGCTTAGATTGTAAGCTCCTTGGGGGTTCTGTAGAGTAGAGGGGTGAGGGGTACAGGGTAGATGGGATGTACATGAAGAAGAGAGGGCTCCCACACAGGGTTCAATGGAGGAGTAGAGAGCAGAGGACAATGTCAGAGGGGGCCCTGGACATTGACAGCCTGGAATGGTCGGAGGGACCTGGATCAGAGCTGGGGAGACGATCAGGGAGGGAGCAGCTGGGGGTTAGCGAAGAAGGGACCCGAGGACTGGGAAGCACGGGAGGGACTTCGGGGACACAGACAAAGGCAGCGCCCCGCTCCCATATCAGTCACGAGAGACCAGCAGTGCCAGAGCACCGATCACTGGGATCTGCTGTACACTACACGTCTGACAGGGAGCCAGCACCGCTATCCCCGACCTACACCTCCATCCAGCTTACTACTACCCGACTGCCAGCCCCGCTCCTTCAACCAGTCACCCTTTACTACCTTGAGGGCAAAGATGACCCTGCCTATCAGCAGAGCAGAGGGCGGGAGGAGTTGTTATGAAAAAACTCCGCCAATCCCGCTGTCCGTGCAGATCTCCAGCTCCTCCCACCCCCTTGCTCTGTGCTGATAGGATGAAATCATTAGTGGGGTGGGAGAGCCGGAAATGGAGACAGACAGACATGGCTGCATCGGTCGCGTCGATTTCATTCCGGGACACTATAATGTCCCGGAATGAAGGTGCCCGGGACCCGGGACAGACCTCCAAGATGCAGGACTTTCCTGGGCAATCCGGGACGCGTGGTCACCCTACGAGTCATACTAAGGTTTGTGAAGCTGGTTGGCCTGCATAAAACTGCCATGTATTTTTTTGCTTTTCACTTTATCTATAGATTTGTTCAACACTCCCTTGAACAGCTTGAAAATATGATAGCAAACCCAGCATTGTTTAGGCTTTATTCCTTATTTCACATATGCCCCCAAGCTCAGAATATGTGTATGGTGGTGGTGGACAGATAGCTAGATTTATAAAGAAGCATTTTTTTTTTTAAGTCCTTTAGTTACAAGAAACATTATTGCATTACAAACCAAGGGAGTAAATAATGTTTAGTTGTTATTGTGGAAGATTATTCCAAAAGTACAGATTCACCCAATTGGGCCCGGACCGCTCTTTGCAATCCATATGACTGCTCATATAGTCTGATAGGGTTACACAGCAGACTGGATCATGCTGGAAACCTCACTCCCCCCCCCCCCAAAGGTCATTGGCCCCAAGGCCACTACCAGGGGCCATTATGGAATATAGAAGGGTATTCCTCCCCCCCCCCCCATTTTCTGGTGTCTTGCCTTGCATCCTTCTTGGGCATTTCTGCCCTTCCCTCACTCACTCTTCTGCTCTTGCTCAGGAGAAGCTTTGTTGGACAGGATGCTCTTCTACTGGGAAGCTTTTTCTATTACAATGAGGCTGGCTCTGTACACAAATAGATTTTGTATCATGTGTGATGAATCCCTGTGTAATGATCTTGTGTCCAGACAGATTTGTTATCGTGTACCTGCCTCTGTTATGCCTTACCTCACCCCAGCACTGCATATTCCTGTGCAAACAGTTTTGTGCATTTTGTATAAAAATCTTACAGCAACATTACAGTCCCAGCAATGAGACATAATAAAAAAGGACAATCAAAGTTGAGAAGAACTACAAACTTGCACAGCTGTAACATTTTTTTCCTTAAGCAATGGCTGATTCCAAGATCGTTTTTAGGTTTATTTTGTTACTAGTAAGTAAATAAAAACCCGTAGGTTGGGGGGGGGGGGGGCAGATCGGAAGGAAGAAGAAAAAAATTGTGGGGATGGGGATCCTCATCTCCTCACAGCTGTCCCAGTCAAACCAAAATGGGTACAGCTGATTGTTGTGAGGCCAAGGGGTCTGCAAATATTTTAGTCCTCTTTTTTTTAAATATAATCTTTATTTTATTTTAGAAACATTTTGTCATTACAACAAGGGATCACACATATAAAAAGGAGGTGGGGGGGGGGGGGGTGGAGGAAGGGAAAAGGATAAAGGGTAGGGGAGAATGGGGAGTACATTGAGTATGGTCCCAATGAGGACAACAGTATCAACAGAGAGACATATTAACTTGTTGTGATTATAAGGACACCCTTCTTGTACCATACATTCGATCTATGTGGACAAACCTCTCTCCCTAGCTGGGAGAGGGTAGGGTGATCACAAACATAAGGTCAAGAGTTATTGCATATATGACTCACATTGCTTAGATATCATAAGTGAACTCGAGGTACCTAGATTGGTCAAACACTAGGTGACCGTCTAGGTAGCTCGAAGACGGATACAAGGGTGAATTAAGGGTGTTAAAAGAAAAAAAACCAGTAAAAGAAAAAAAGGGAAGAAATAGTAAGAGAAAGAAATAGGGAAGGAGAGTAATTTAAAGGAGAATTCTCACGAGGTTCGTTAATGTATTGGGCCCATTTTATGCAGAGCCATTAGTCCTTGGAGGATGGTTCGCTTGGACAAGTCTCCAAAGGAGGGATCTACTAAGGTAACTAAGACAATGTCTAAGCTAGATGAGGCTATGGTCGTGTCATGTACGTGGTTTTTCCAAGCTGCCCATGTATGTTTGGATCGCTCACGGGTGTCCTTACAGGTAGCGAGCCAGCTCTCTGCCTCCATGATCTCCCCCACCTTCCCCAACCAGTTGAGCTCACTTGAAATGTGCAAGCTTTTCCAATGTATTGGTATAAGGGGGTTTAGCTGTGTTGAGGAGGTGGGGGAGAGCACTTCGCTTGTAGCAAGACAGAGGCATGGGGGGGGGTGGAGCAAAAAGTGTTTTGCCAATGCTGGGATGTCTATACCCAAACCATCTGATATATTGTATGTTTACCCACTATAGACCAGAACGGTGTTAGCACTGAACATTCCCACCATATATGGAGGAATGTTCCTTTCATTTCACACCCCCTCCAGCAGCGGTCAGAAGCAGAGGGGAAAATTCTAGCCAAAGTAGTGGGTACCCTGTACCATCTCAATAGGATCTTATAATTGTTTTCTTGGGTCCTGGAGTCTACTGAGCTTGAATGAGTCAGTCGATACAGGTGGTGTAGCTGCTCTTGCATGAACATTGGAGGTCCTGCTCCCATTCCTTTATGTAAAGGGGCTTAGGGCTAGGTGTTGCTGTCTCTAGCATCCTGTACAGAGTCGAGATCGCATGAGGCAGGCGGGTGTCCACCACCCACATACGTTCAAATTCCGTTAGGTTAGTCCTAATCTGTGTGTTTCTGTAGCACTTGGCTATGAAAGTGTCTAGTTGACGGTGCCTCCAGAAATCAAAGGGGAAGCCACCGTAACGCTCCCTTACAGTGGCAAGTGGAATTAGCGAGCGGTCTTCTACAAATCGTGCCAGGCTAACAACCCCGTCGCTTGCCCAAGTTCTGAGAAAGGACACCCGCTTCCCAGGGGAGAGCCACGGATACCCTCCTACAGGAGCCAGCAGGGATGTCCGTGGTGCCAATGCCAAAAGGACATTCGCTCTATCCCATATCCTCAGGGAGTGTACGGTTAGTGGGGACACCCATTCAGAGAACCCTCTATCTTCCCTGAGTAACCAGGGTGCATAAGACAGATCTCGGCTTGCCATTGGCTTTTCTAGGGGAACCAATAGCTTAAGGGTTGTGTGGAATCTCCAATTTAAGATACACTGCAGTATGATCGCCTGGTAGTATTGAAATACCTTAGGTATGCCCAGACCTCCCTTTAGCTTAGATTTTTGTAGCATCGCCATGGCAAGGCGTGGTCTCTTACCACCCCACACAAACTTAATGAAGAGGCTGCGGAGCTCCATAAAGAAGCGCTTAGGTAAATGCACGGTTACCATCTGCAGGAGAAAAAGGATGCCGGGCAGTATCGTCATTTTAAGGATGTTCGTCCGGCCAACCCATGTGAAGGACGCTTTGTCCCAGAATTGGAGATCTTGACAGATCTTCTTGAGTAAAGAGGCGTAATTGTGAGTGTATAGGGAGTCGAGTCAGTCTGTAAGCTGGACGCCTAGGTATCTCATAGAGGGGGGTGACCACATGAAAGGAAAAGATCCTTTCAGGGAGGATGCCAAAGATGGGGGGACAGTGATTGTCAGGATCTCGGATTTGGTGAGGTTAATGCGTAAGTTGGATACCTCTCCATAGGCAGACAATTCTCCCATCAGATTCTGCAACGGGAATCCACCACATGAAAAAGGAGGGGACGTGTAGAGCTCTGAGATACAGTGTAGCATAATGCGGGCCTAAACCCATTCTCCGTAGTACTGCGTTGAGAAAGTCCCAATCCACGCGATCAAATGCCTTCTCCATGTCCATAGACACAGAATCAGGTAAGGAGGCATTCGATCGCGTGTGCGTGCCCAGTGGATGGGCTGGAGAGCTCTAATAGAGTTGTCCCAGGGCTTTTTCCAGTGGGGAGAGACCTAATAGTGGCCAGCAGTTCAGCTGCGGTGAAAGGGAGTTCTAGTTCTGTTGTTTGTTCTGAGGATAAGTTGGGGAGACCTATTGAAGAAAGATATGTTGCTATACGGGATTGCTTAAGAGCCACTTCTGTTGGAGAGGAGGCTGAGTCCAGGTTGTACAGGGTCGTGTAGTAGTCGCGGAACATGGAAGCTATTTTTGATGTATGTTGGGCCGGTACTCCGGTTGGGGAGTGTAGCTTATGGACATGAGCTAGAATACACCTTTTACGAAGCGCCCGCACCAGTAACCTGCCGCATTTGTTGCCATGCCCATAATATGTATGGGCCATATAACGTAAGTAAAAAAGCGTATGCAATTCGGTCAGGCGGCAGAACTCCTCGGGGTCTGGTGTCTGTTTGTGGCTAAGCTCTGCGCATTGCAGCGCCTGTAAAACTCTGGAAGTCCGCCTGACTCTCTTTTTTTTTTGGAACCTAGTGCGATAAGGGTGCCTCGAACAACTGCCTTGTGTCCCTCCCATGGAATGCCATCGCTAACCTCACCATTGGCATTTTCTGCAAAGTAGTGGGACAAAGTCTCCTGTACCCCCGTCACCACCCTCAAATCGTCTAGTAAGTTCTTCATTAATTTCCAGGACCGTGTTTTGGCCATTGCTTGGGATAGCGAGAGTGTGAGGGTTACAGGGGCATGGTCGGAGATAGTGATCTGATCGATAGTGGCGTCTAATAGCATGTCAAGTGAGCCTTGGTCCACTAGCAAGAGGTCTATTCTAGTGTCCATTTTGTGGACACTAGAATAATAGCTAAAGTCCTTCTCTGAGGCGTGCAATGCTCTCCAACAATCCACCAAGGTATGTCCCTGAAGGGTCTTACGGAAGTACCTTAAAAATGAGTGTGAATGTGTTGATCTGTTCGCAGAAGTGTCTATGGAGGGGTCAGGGCTAACATTAAAATCCCCTCCTAGAATTAGCCTACCCTCCTGGAAGTCTGCCAGGTTGGTTAGGACTTGGTCAGTAAACGTGAGTTGTTGGGAGTTAGGAGCATAAAGAGTGGCGAACGTGTATGTTTGGCCCATAATGGTGCCTTTCAGGAACACAAAGCGCCCCTGCGGGTCTACTCGATGGTCAGAGGGTTGAAACAGACAATTCTTATGTATAGCTATGGCCGTGCCTCGGGGATTAAGATTTTGGGGAGTTGTTCAGGTACCATTGTGAGAAGAGGTGGGTGGATAGTTTTGGGAGTGAGGAATCAGTAAAGTGGGTCTCCTGCAGAAAAGGAACCTGTGCCCCCAGTCGTCTCAATTCTAACCATAGCCTATTGCGTTTGTTTAGGGAGCACAAACCACACACATTATATGTCACTACCTTAACCGTAGCCATGTTGCATCCGGGGAGGGTTTTCCAAACAACCATCTTGATTCTGCTGGACCTGGTGAGGGTGATAACAGTTCCACATTCTGAGCAAAAAAGGAAGAAGAAAAATAGAGGGGGAGAAAAAAAAGGGGGGGAGAAAAAGGAGAAGTTACCATAACATAGAATAAACATAACTTGTAAATCGGGCCCACTAAGGCATCCATGGCCGTATGTGGGTTTACCATTAACTGTTCGCCTGACTCATATGGCCCTCCTAACATGGGGGGGCTATCTATGTGAGGCAAGATGCCCATAAGCGGGCTGATGCCCAATACGGGCTCTCCTATGTGGGGTACGTGATCAGACATAGAAAGCCAGGAAGTTCCTACTCCCCACTGGTGTTAGAGCTGTAGTTTTCCGGGAGTTAGCAAATGTCAAGACCCTGGATGAAAGGGGTACGTTAGTGTCATTGCCCTTAGGCAGCCGCTCAGTGAAGTCGCCCATGTGCAATGGGTGTAGTAAAATCTGTGGCTTCAAAAAAGGAAGCCTGGGGTATTACACCCATGGTGTGTGCGTAACATGAGTAGCCACTTTTAGGTGGCAGGCAGGTCTAGAAGCTGTCAGTGGGCTAACAGTAAGTCAGTAGTGGGGTCTGGAATTGGCTCAGTCACCGGCAAGGGACTCCTGTCTTGCAGTGGCGGAGGAAGAACGCTTGCTGTTCCGTGAGTTCCAATTGGGCCGGACTTGATGCAAGGGTTGGGGTGCTGGTGGTGTTTGGACATCCAGAGAGCATCTCCAGTCTGGGAAGTCCACTGGTTCTAGGTTCAGTTGTGACAGAAAGCGCGGGAGGTCATCTTTAGAGCGTAGATTGGCAGATTTACCATCTCATCCTGTGTGAAGGCTGAAGGGGAACCCCCACCTATACGTTATGCCAGCTGTGCGTAGGGTTTGCAAAAGGGGGTGTAGTGCTCTGCGCTGCATCAGGGTACGGCGGGATAAATCCTGGTAAAAAGATAAGCGGGTGCCATCAAAGTCAAAGTAGGGACGTTTGTGCATAAGCTGCATGATTTGCTCCTTGACAGTGTATTTGTGCAGTTTGCAGATTATGTCGCTGGGGTTGTCTGTATCCAGTGAGGGGGGTCGGAGGGCCCTGTGTGCCCTGTCAATCTTGATGGCTGCCGTAGGGGGGAGGCCTAGGAGTTCCTTAAATATGCCTTGCAGGGTGGGAACCATGTTCATGGCAGCCTCTGGCAACCCCCTTATGCGGATATTGGATCTGCGGCTGCGATTCTCATAATCATCTAGCTGTGATATAAGAGTCTCTATTTGGTGATCCTGGGCAATGCACTTGTCCCTGAGCTGGGTAATGGCAGGGAGGGATTCCTCCACAGTCTGCTCCAGAGTCTCTAGCCTGGTGCCTAGCTGAGTGGTGTCTGCCTTCAGCTGCTCTATATCTTGTCTAAAGGCCTTGTCAACTCTGGTAGCAAAGCGATCCAGGTCCTCTCTTGTAGGGAGGGACCATATATGTTGTTTCAAGTCCCGGTCACCCACTAGCTCTGAATGTCAGAGCTCTGATCATGTGAGGCTAAAGAGCCAGGGGATTCGGGGGGGCAATGTCTCTTACCAGCTGGGGTGTCAGTATGGGAGACACAGCAGGGTGTTGTGGTACTCTGGTCCCCGCTGCAGCGTCCGTCCTGCGGCCTTTCCCGGACACCATCTTGGACGTCCCACCATGCGGCTGCCCTCCACCGCCAAAATATGAGCCGATGGAGCCGGTTCCGTGCTTGGCTGTGCCCTTTTGTCTCGAGGAGGCTATCCGGTGCTGGGACATTCCAGTGGGGCCCGTGTGGGCATGATATTTCCACCGGTTTTGGCTGATTAAGCTGCTGGGTGTGAGGAGCTCTGGAAGTCTGCTTCCTAACTCAGCCATGTCCAAGCCACGCCCCCCCCCCAATCCTCTTTTTTTACTCACAGTAGAGATCACTAAATGGTGAACTGCGGTCCAGATCTGGACCGAATGATCAGTCCTGTCCAGACCATTTAGCAGTTGGGTGTCCTCTCCCGGGTCTCCCACCCAGCAGCTGCTGTTATCCTCACAGCAAGGCAGAGGGCGGGAGGTGCTGCAGATCTGGACAGAGAGCGGGAGTATTTTCAAATTAACAAGCAGATAATCATCCTCTTGTTAACATAATAGGTTGGGCAGCTCCCACGCTCCGTCCAGATGAAAATGACAGCAGCTACCAGACAAACCAGGAAGGAACCCAGGCTGATAGGTGCCTCTGCCCTGCAGAAGATAGGACTGTGCAGAGGATGCTTTAATTGAAAGAGGCATTGTGATATAAACGGGCACTGCGATGTAAAGGGCCACTGTGATATAAAGGGGCACTGTGAGGTGAAGGCGCACTGTGATGTGAGGGGCAGGGGCACTACAATGTAACGAGGCACTGTGATGTGAATGTGACTGCAATGTAAAGGGGCACTGTGATGTGAAGGGGACTGCAATGTAAAGAGGCACTGTGAGGTAAAGGGGCACTGGTATGTGAGGGGCACTGTGATGTGAAGGTGCACTGTGATGTGAAGGTGCACTGTGATATGAAGGGGCACTGTGATATAAAGGGGCACTGTGATATAAAGGGGCACTGTGATGTGAAGGGGCACAGCTATGTAAAGGGGCACTGTGATATGAAGGGTCACTGTGATATAAAGGGGCACTGTGATGTGAAGGGGCACTGTGATATAAAGGGGTACTGTGATGTAAAGGAGCACTGTGATGTGAAGGGGCACTGTGATATAAAGGGGCACTGTGATGTGAAGGGGCACTGTGATATGAAGGGCCACAGTGATATAAAGAGGCACTGTGATGTGAAGGGGCACTGTGATATGAAGGCTCACTGTGATATAAAGGGGCACTGTAATGTGAAAGAGCACTGTGATATAAAGGGGCACTGTGATATGAAGGGTCACTGTGATATAAAAGGGCACTGTGATATGAAGGGTCACTGTGATATAAAGGGGCACTGTGATGCAAAGGGGCACGGTGATGTGAAGGGGCACAGCTATATAAAGGGGCACTGTGATATGAAGGGTCACTGTGATATAAAGGGGCACTGTGATGTGAAGGAGCACTGTGATATAAAGGGGCACTGTGATATAAAGGGGCACTGTGATGTGAAGCACACTGTGATATAAAGGGGCACTGTGATATAAAGGGGCACTGTGATGTGAAGGACACTGTGATATAAAGGGGCACTGTGATATAAAGGGGCACTGTGATTTTAAGGGCATTGTAATGTAAAAGGAGGCTGTGATGTGAAGAGGACTGCAATGTAAAGGGTGGCTGTGAAGGGGAACTAAGGACATGGCGCGACTGCTTTAAGAGGGGGGAGGGGGTGCTGTGATGTAAAGGGGGACTGTGGACACTGATATAAAGGGGAGACTGTGATGTTAGGAGGGGTTGTGATGTGAAGGGGGGCTGAGGACACTGATGTAAAGAGGGAGCAATGATGTAAAGGAAGGATTGAGTACACTGATGAAAAGAGGGGACTGTGATGTAAAGGAGGCAATGATGTAAAGGGCAGGCTGAAGACACTGATGTACAGGGGTGACTGTGAGGTAAAGGGGGGCTTTGATGTGTTATAAGGCAAACATATGATTCGTATCTCTGCCAGAATAAAATGTTACTGACTGGTCTCTATAAATTTTAACTTAAGACCCCTGACCTAACAATATACTGTTTGGGGAGGGTAATTTCTCTTAACCCCCCAAAAAATGGCTATCTGGCCTGACTTGGTTATCTCGCCTGACTTGCCTTTGGAATTGCTCTATCTTCTACCTGCCTGACTCTCGGCTTTCTTAACCATGCATCTTGTCTTTTGATTCATTGCCCTGGGAGACAACCTTGTGTTCTGCATGCCTGCAATTGTTTGCTCCTGCATCTTTAGACTTTTGACAAGATTCTGCACATTAGTCCAGCCTGTATCAGCAATCACCAGCAAAGCCACTACCTAGTAGAGATCATTCCCACGTCATCTGGTGGAGATATGACCCTCCCGATAAGCCTAAAGAAATATCCCTGGCTGCACAAAGGAGCTATCTACTACGTGATTTCCTAATTCTCAGGTTATTCCTGACACTTTGTACAGTTGCCAGCAAAAAGATATGCTCCACTGACCGTAAAGCTTTCATTATGATCTCTTGCAGAACAATAATCACTAAACAGAGGCTAAATCCACTCTGCACTATCAATGGAAAAAAATGTATGTAGCACTGGTAGATTTTCATTCTACCGCTTATATGTAAATTTAGTGGGTCATCTGTTCTGTACATGGTTCAGATTTAATCTATAGCTAAATGAGCTTCTGTTCCAACCTTGGTTGTGTTGCGTGCAGTTCCACTCCGTCGCCTGTAGATGTCGGTGTCACTACAGACTGGAGCTGGAAAGCAGCAGACTGAGGTGTATTGAGTGCTCTTTTTTCTCAGAAGTAACTCGGCAGAGGTTGTCCCCTGCGGTGCATTCTGGGAGGGGGTATTTAAGGGACAGACGCCATATTTCTGGGTCTTTTCGTTTCACCTGCTGGCCCTCCTGGCCGACAGGTATGTGCTAGGAGTCCTACCTCGTGGTCCTCCGGCCCGGAGGACTGCGATGCTGCAGCGTGTGGGTGGGCCCAGAAGTCTGTCTGGGGCCTACTACAACTGCTGCGGAGATGGTCCTGTGCTGTCTGTCCTACGGGAAGAAGCTGGACAATTCAGAAGAATCCAGGGGAGGACCCGTCATGGAAGGATCATGCGGAGCGCTGGTCTGGAGAGGGGCCTGGTGACTCAATTGGAGGACGCATCTTAAGTTAACCTACCACATAGTACTGCCGGGTCGGCTTAAAGGTTCTGGTACTGTGTTGCTGTTCACTGAAAACTACTACATCCTGTGGCAGAGGATCATACAGTTTTGTTTCACTCAAGTCTGTGGCAGAGACTTTCTGTTCGTGCTGCGTACCGGCTGCTAGGTACGCAGCACAAACCTTTCTGGTTTTATAATATGTCCCTGGCTTTTCCAATGAAGTGTTTAACATCTAGATATATTATCTTATTTACATTATTACCTTAAATATGTATGAACTACTATATGTGGTTACAATATATATATATTTTTTGTTTTGGCATGTAAGGCTCACTGCCCACGGACTGCTGTGTCCGCCTCGTGTCCCGGGGTGGCTTTTCTATCTCCATCTGACTTCCCGGCACGTGGGGGGGAGACGCATCACATTTGTGCGATTCTCCCCCTTGTGGTCTCCACGACAAGGCTCTTGTTCAAGAGCAGCCGTGGGGAGCTTCTCCCATGCCGGCGGTATCCCGTGATCACCGCCAGACTGTCAGTGACGTCACGTGCGTACAAGTTCCTCTGCGCACGCGCGTGACGTCGTGACGTCACGCAATTGCGTCGGAGGTGACGGCGACTGCCGGGGCTTCCGCCTTCCGGAACGCCGAGGGGGCCACACAGACGCCGCTAGTTGGCGGCGTGGACATGTGGGGGTTGATATGTCGGGGAGGAGTTTACCACCTGCAAGTCATAGGATAGCCCCCGGAGCTTGTATAAATTGGCAGTTCCTGGTTGATCCTTAGCTGTACCTCCGGAAAGCTGCCACTCTATTTGAGAAGTATCTAGCACTAGGTAAGTGCTATGCTTGGTATACTTACTACAGTTGATATTGACTTTATCATTAATAGTACTATTATTAACCCACTACTTTTTGGCTTCAGGCATGCTTATTCAGCATACTTGCTTCACCTTTGCCATCACCACTCATATACTGGTTCACACTTCAAGTTTTACACTCACTCCATACACTTATGGTACCCAACTCAATAATTGCGACATGGCGTTTTCCGGTCACTAACACTCACACACATTTTTAGTTTTCATTACAGTTTGGTTTGTTTTAATTTTACACTATTTGGTTTTTCATTTTACGTTCCACAGTGCATTCCCACATGATCATCCCACACCCATTACTATCACCACGGCACTACCAGCACATTCACTTCTTTCACTTATGTTCTATTTGGACTTAATACTCCTAATTTATTTTTTATTATATGTATCATCACTAGTATTTTTTATTTTTATCACTCATCATACCCTCTTTATTTTATTTGCATCTTACAAACATTATATTATCAATAAATTACATACTTTAAAGTAATAGGTTCCATTAACAAGATATATACATATATACAAGTAACTACCCCGGTGAGGGCTAATCAGCTATCGCCCCACGGCACCAAATACTTTTAGATACTTTTAGAATATTATTACTAAGGTTTATAACAAAGTCCTTTCATACACAATGGCAGGTGCCTCGCCCCCCGCCCTCTCCCCCGTCCAAGTGTGTGGCCCCTTGCAAGTCCGATGGACTGCAGATGTACCTGTGGGGCACAGAGGGATACGTGTGGTCTCTGGGATCTCTGGGCCTTCATGTTCTTAAACAATCTGGTTCGTTTGGTGCATCCCTACCATACCATCCACTCAATGGTAAATATACCTTCATAGATATGATGTAATACAGCTATTTATTAACGTAAAATGCTGTGTAAATGTCTTACATATTGACCAAAGTTTCAAGTTCAAACTCTAATTGTGATATATTTCCCTAGAATCTAAATCCCCCTGAAGAAGACCAATGGGTCGAAATGCATCGGGGTATTCATGTGGATAACTATTTGTTGATACGTCACTTTAGCCATGGTTGATGTTTTATGCCGATATTTGTTACACGTGAACCAGAGTCTGTATTTTTTAATAAATTGTTGTATATTTGAATTCCTTATGAACTTGATTTATTTTACTGTTATACTAATATTCAATACAATGCTGCCTAAAAAACCCCCCGGGGGAATTTGTCTTTTTTGTAGTGAGAGAGACCTATCCGGGCGAGCAAAGATTTAATCCTCAACCGAAGATATATTCATCCCTGAGATTTCAATTCCTTAGTGCTACACCAAGAAAAGGTATTTGAACTTCCCTGCAACTCTTCTTCTACCTCTTTCCTGCTACTTCTTCCAGTTATCTCCCATTAAAGCATTGGAAAAGTACTCAAGTGACTGGTGCCTACATTGTTAGATGATAAGTTCGACGTGGACTCTAAATCTGGTATTGGTGAAACTACAGGTAAAAAGGTGACGGAAACAGCCCGCTTTAAATCAGCAGCTCCACCGTGAGTTATTGCTACGTGTATATTGGAAACACTTGTGTAGCGGTACCCTCGTGAGGGCTGCTGAGTGTTGAAGTCCACCTGTCACCCTGCCCAGCCAGGCACACAATTTCCAGTAACTCTTTAGACAGAAAACAGTCCATGCACTTTGCTTTGTTTTTTAATTGAGGGGAAATAACTTGTGAAATAATAAGGGAAAATGGATGCCCACTAAATTGCAGAATATTTACACGGGACCAACTATATACACTCCCTGTATATACACTCCAGTCTTCACTCCAGCACAACACTTGCTTGCAGACTATTCCTCCTCAACACCTGAACACCTCCAGCCAATGGCATCCCTAGGGGGGGGGGGGGGGGCAGAGGGGGCCCTGACCCCCCCCCCCCCCCAACATTATGCTGTTTGTTTTTTTTTTGTTTTTTTTACAAAAAAGGCAATGTCTAAGAGGGAGAGCGTCCCCAGTCAGCTCCTGTGGGTGATTCCTCCCCCTCCCTCTGCTTGCTGACACTGCATAATGTGAGCACTCACACAACCACGGCCGCCCAATCTGCTCCTTCCCTGTTGCAGGAAGGACCCCACCAGGACTCTCAGTTACTGAAAAAACAGACTGATTTCTCCCATCCTTAGGACAGGAGAACCAGCCTGTAAATTCCAAGAGATGCCAGACCAGCGCTGTCAACAGCAGGGGCAGGACAGCAAGAGGAGGCTGGGGAACCCCACAGTGGCAGAACACCAGGGCCTGGTGGCAAGACAACCTTTGCAACCCTGATAGTTCTCCCACTGCTTTGGACCTTTATATTTTCTTAGTATGCTGGTGACATATATCTCTTGTTTTCTGCCACCCTGGGGGGGGCCCCAATACAGTAGGAAGGGAGATCACTGCAGAAAATGTGAAAGGGCCGTTGTGGGATCGTAGTAAAGGGCCCCACGATATATATACCGTATTTATCGGCGTATAACACGTGCCGGCGTATAACACGCACCCCAAGTTTAGGAGCGGATTTTAAGGAAAAAAAACTTACATTAAAATGCCCATCAGTGCAGCCTTGTCAGTGCAGCTTTGCCCCAGTGCAGCCTTGTCAGTGCAGCCTTGTCAGTGCAGCTTTGCCCCAGTGGTCAGTGCAGCCTTGCCCCCAGTTTCCATGCTTGGACAGATCGCTGCAGACATACACATAACTGCATGTAGTTTTAAATATGGCGCCGCAGAGTTCGGAGAGACTCGGCGGAGCTGAACGAACGCCGCCGAGATACACATAGTCGAGTGTATTCGGCTCTTTCCGGCGCCGCTCACAGTCCCGCCCAGTCCCGCCCTATGATGGACATAACACAGGTCCAATGGCGGGACTGGGCGGGACTGTGAGCGGCGCCGGAAAGAGCCGAATACACTCGACTGTATCTCGGCTCCGCCCAGTCACTGCTATTTCGGCGGCGCTCGTTCCGCTCCGCTGAGTCCCTCCGAACTCCGCGGCACCATATTTAAAACGACACGCTATGTGAATGTCGGCGGCGATCGCCGCCGATAGTTCACAATTAGCGGGGATCGGCGTATAACACGCACCCACGATTTTCACCTGATTTTAAGGGGAAAAGAGTGTGTGTTATACGCCCATAAATACGGTATATATATATATATATATATATATATATATATATATATATATATATATATAATTGAATTTTATAGTTGCCCCCCTACTTTTGTCCCTTTCCCCCCATGTGCCCCCCCTAAATATGAAAGCTGGAGACGCCACTGCCTCCAGCACATCACTTGTACTTTTAGGACCAGCTAGCACAGGTTTGGGCCTGACACTGGCTCAGCCAGACCTTGAAAGTTCCCTTTCTGGGTTGGGACTTAGGATCCCTATGGTGTAGCAAAAATATGACAGTCCTTTGTGCTATTTGTAGAGGCTGATCTGCTGACAGCCTTAAAGCGGAATTAAACCCTCCTATCCTTTACAGCCAAGGAAGCTGCTTCTCTTTGATCTACAACTGCCATGGTGCTGCACATGTGATCAGTTATGACACCGGCCATTTGATGGTTTGACAGTTTGGTCGAGGACACAAGCAAATGTGACGGCTAGCAATCCTCACATTCCAGGAATGTACCTGTTTTTTTTTTAAATCCATGGGTTTAGTTCTGCTTTATGATTTACTGCTGTTCAGGGGCTCTGGCTTCAGCAAAATGGCAAAAAAAGCTATCTGTGGCCAGTCATAGTATTAGCACAAAGATGGAGCAATAGTTTGCTATCTTTAGCAAGCTTATAAAATTAGAATGGTCCCAATAAATAACTGCAAGAAATTAGAACATTTTCTCGCGACAAACGTCTTTCTATGGTTTATGAGCGAATTTGGTATAAATCCTGAGGCAGTGATCATTTTCTTCCCTTGCGTAAATGATCCCTAATTGAGGTATTCATTGTTGACAGACTGACCTTTTAACTACATTTTGAGGAAGCGTGACAATCCCAGCCAGCAATAAAGAATTTAAGCACCACATTGCACAGCATTCAGTTGTTTGGTCCACTTTCAACATAAAATCTTTTATTTGTGAAGGTTTGCCCATTAGAATCATTTTGGCCATTTGAAATGCTCATGCAGTGACATGGATATAATACAAATAGGTGTCTGCTTATCTGCCAGTCTACTCTCAGTGTGCTCTAATAAGCCCAGTAAAGCCTCCCCTGAAAGTCATAAGTCTAGCAAAAATGACATAATAATAACATGGTTTGCTAAATCACTGATTCAGTCTGAATAGGTTGTATGGCTTTATAATTACCTTGGTTACACTCTAATTGAAGGTGTGAATGCTGAATGTTTAAATCCGCAATTCATAACGAGCAGCCACTAATTCCTAAACCAGACTGTTCTTCATTATGAGAGCGAGGCCTTCTTTAGATTTTTCAGTAAGGTCTGGTCACCTTTAGTCTCAAATCATGCAAATACTTCCCAGCCAAAGGAATTTAACCGCGTCAGCTCTGGATGATTTGCGATACAGCACTGCGTTATTTAACAATTTGACAATTATGCGGTTGTGTGACGCTGTATACAAATAATGTCCTTTTTTCCCCACACCTAGAGCTTTCTTTTGTTGGTACGCTTAAAAAAAAACAAAAAAAAAAAACGACAGTTTTGACAAAAAAACAATATTTTTTACTTTCTGCTTTAAAACAGATCCAATAAAAAAGAAAAAAAAAGAAAAATCATATATAACTGTATATTGATTGGTTTGCACAAAAGTTATAGCGTTTACAAACTATGGGATATTTTTATGGAATTTTTATTTATTTATTTTTTACTAGTAATAGGGGCATTTAGAGACTTATAGCGGTACTGCAACATTGCGGCGGACAAATTGGACACTAAGTGACACTTTTTTGGGGATCAGTGACACCAATACAGTGATCAGTGCTAAAAAAAATATGCACTGTCACTGTACTAATGACACTGGCAGGGAAGGGGTTAACATCAGGGGCGATCAAAGGGTTAAATGTGTTCTTAGGGAGTGCTTTGTAACTGCATAGGGGGTGCTTTAAATGTGGGAAGACAAAGATACGTGTTCCTGCTTAGCAGAAACACAAGTTATTTATCTTCCCTACTAACAGAACGGTGATCTGCCCGTTTACATAGGCAGACTGCTGTTCTACGCTCTGTCGGGAACGATCGGTAGGTCCCGGCGGACATCAGGTGTTCAATCACAGCAGAAGTGGGTCGTCGACGGCACACATTCGCGCTGCACACATGGGCGCTGCAAAATCACGTACCTGTAAGCGATTTTGCGCATATTACATTTTTACTAAACCATTCAGAATATGGAGACATGAACTGAAACTCTTTTTTTATTTGTCTAAGGCCTCGTACACACGCTTAGATTTTCAGACGACCGAATGTCCGTTTTATGTGGCATGCTATGTTGAAAGTGAAGAGGTTACTCACACTGAGAACATTTTGGTACGACACAATAAAACTCAGTGCCCACCAGTGCAGCCTATCAGTGCCACTTCATCATTGCCCACCAGTGCAGCCTATCAGTGTCCATTAGTGCAGCCTATTAGTGCCCATCAGTACCTCCTCATCAGTGCCCACCAGTGCAGCCTATCAGTGTCCATCAGTGCCACCTCATCAGTGCCCCCAGTGCAGCCTATCAGTGTCAATCAGTGCCCACCAGTGCCATCTCACCAATTCCCACCAGTGCAGCCTATCAGTGTCCATCAATGCCACCTCATCAGTGCCCACCAGTGCAGCCTATCAATGCCTACCAGTGCCATCTCATCAGTGCTCACCAGTGCAGCCTATCAGCGTCCATCAGTGCCACCTCAACAGTGCCCATCAGTGCAGCCTATCAGTGTCCACTAGTGCAGCCTATTGGTGCCACCTCATCGGTGCCCATCAGTGCAGCTTATAAGTGCAGCCGATCATTGTCCATCGGTTTACATCTGTGCCACCTCATCAGTGCCCACCAGTGCAGCCTATCAGCGCCACTTCATCACTGTCTACCACTGCAGCCTATCAGTGCCACCTCATCAGTGTCCACCAGTGCAGCCTATCAGTGCCCACCAGTGCCATCTCATCAATACTCACCAGTGCAGCCTATTAGTGTCCATCAATGCCACCACATCAGTGCCCATCAGTGCAGACTATTAGTGTCCATCAGTGCAGCCTATTGGTGCCACCTCATCGGTGCCCATCAGTGCAGCTTATCAGTGTCCATCAGTGCAGCCTATCAGGGTCCATCAGTGCCCACCAATGCAGCCTATCAGTGCCCATAGGTTTCCATCAGGGCCACCCTATTAGAGCCCACCAGTACAGCCTATCAGTGCCCATCATTGCCACCTCATCAGTGCACATCAGTGCAGCTTATCAGTGCCCACCAGTACAGCCTATCAGTGCCCATAGGTTTCCATCAGTGCAGCCTATCAGTGCCACCTCATGAGTGCCCACCAGTGTAACCTATCAGTGTCCATCAGTGCCACCTCATCAGTGCCCACCAGTGCAGCCTATCAATGCCCATCAGTGCAGCCTATCAGTGTCCATCAATGCAGCCTCGTCAGGCAATCCACACAGGCATCGCATTGGGGAGAAGCCGAAGAACCTACAGGACAGCCAGCTAGCTGCACATATGATCAGCGCTCCATGGATCTCAGTGCTGCCACTCCCACTCCAAACCCCTGCAGCCTCGGCTTTCTCCTGACCATACATCGGGGTGGGGTTTGAGTCAGCAGCGCTCCCGGCCCCGTCAACTGGCATTGTGAGCAATGGCGTCACTAGGGTTGGTGTCACCCGGTACAGAAAAACCTGGTGTCACCCCCCTCCACCAACTATAGTCTCACCTCAGTAAAGACCCCCCTCCACTAACTACAGACCCCCCCTCTCAGTTTAGACCCCCCTCCACTAACTACAGACCCCCTCTCTCAGTACAGACCCCCCTCAGTACAGACCCCCCTCCATCAGTATAGACCTCCCCTCTCAGTACAGACCCCCTCCCTCAGTATAGACCCCCTCCCCCTCAATACAGACCCCCCTCCATCAGTATAGACCCCCCTCATCAGTATAGACCCCCCCTTCAGTACAGACCCTCCTCCCTCAGTACAGACACTCCTCTAGCAGTATACACCCCCCTCAGTAGAGATCCCCCTTTATCAATATAGATACCCCCTCAGTGCTTGGACCCTCCAGTGTAGACACCCCTCCCTCAGTGCAAACACCCCCCCCCCCCCCTCTCTCAGTGCAGACACTCCCTCGGTGCAGACACCCCCCTCCCTCAATGCAGACAACCCCCCTCCCTCAGTGTAGACCACCTTCCCTCAATGCAGACCATCCTCAGTGCAGACACCCCTCCCTCAGTGCAGACCCCCCTCAGTGTAGACCACCCTCCCTCAGTGCAGACCATCCTCAGTGCAGATACCCCTCCCTCAGTGCAGACACCCCCCTCTCTCAGTGCAGACACCCCCTCAGTGCAGACACCCCCCTCCCTCAATGTAGACCCCCCTCCCTCAGTGCAGACACCCCTCTCAGTGCAGACCCCCCCTCAGTGCAGACAACCCCCTCCCTCAGTGCAGACACCCCCTCAGTGCAGACACCCCCCCTCCCTCAATGTAGACCCCCCTCCCTCAGTGCAGACACCCCTCTCAGTGCAGACCCCCCCTCAGTGGAGACAACCCCCTCCCTCAGTGCAGACCCCCTCAGTGCAGACCCCCCCTCTATCAGTATAGACCCCCCTCTCCCCTCCCATAGAGCCCCCCCTGCACATGTCCATCTACGTTTCAATACAGTGTACAGACCTCAGAACAGCGCGGCACATGCACAGCGGTGTGTCCCTCCTCGGACTCCGTCCTGTGTACATGTAAACAGAGAGGAGGTGGAGGCGGCTTTGGTCCTCTCCGCTGAGGGACACAGCCGGCGAGACAGAGCAGTGTAGGGGTGCGGTATTAGCGGTGCACCGCTGCCCACAGGTGTCACCCCTCTGGCAGGTGTCACCCTGGTGCAGCCCGCACCCCACGCCCCCTCTCCCCTAGAGATGCCACTGATTGTGGGGCAGCCCCCAATGTGCAGGAGGCAGTGTAAGCAGTATGACCCTCTTAAACACCCGCCTGTGTCCCATGGTCCCACCGGGACCCATGGTAGGGCCGGCACTGTCTGGAACACTGCAGCAATGGAGGGAAGGTGAGTATAGTTCCATGTTAAGGCACAGAGTGCAGGGGTGAGAAGTATGCAGTGCACTGAGCACAGGGGACAGAAGTACAAAATGCAGAAAGCACAGGGGGAAGGAGTATGTAATGCTCAAGTGCCGGGGCAGGTTTACAAAATACACAAACCACATGGGGTCACGAGTACTTACGCATATTGCATAGTTGCCAACAGTCCCGATTTTTACAGGACAATGTCGATTTTGGGACCCTCGTCCCGATTGGAGGCTGTCCCGAATCGGGATTTCCATCAGGAAAATCGGGAATGTTGTTTTTTTTTGAGCAGCTGGCTCCAGCAAAATGGCCACTGGCACCGCCGCTCGATCTTCCCCCCTAGTGTTCAGTGGAGAGAGGAAGGGGGCTCGATCCGTGCAGCCAATGAATCAGCTTCTTTAGCTGCACGGATCGGCCCCTCTCCACTGAACACACGGCGCCGGTGTCTTGCCGAAAAGTTCCCCAGCTTAGCTATTTCTGCCAGCTCGTACTGCGCAAGCGCTGTGCCTGCGCAGTACAGGGGGGTCCTTACTTGCCGAGGGGAACTTTCTCGGCAGGACACCGGCCCCTCCTGGACGTGTGGTGGGGGGCGTTATGGGAGGGGAGGGTCTGCACTGAGGGGGGATCTGCACTGAGGGGGGTTTGCACTGAGGGGGGGCTGCACTGAGGGGGGTCTGCACTAATAGAGGGGGGGCTGCACTGAGGGGGGGGCTGCACTAATAGAGGGGGGGCTGCACTAATTGAGGGGGGTCTGCACTAATAGAGGGGGGGTCTGCAATGATGGAGGGGGATCTGCACTGATGGAGGGGGTCTGCACTGAGGGGGTCTGCACTGATGGAGGGGGTCTACACTGAGGGGGTCTGCACTGATGGAGGGGGTCTGCACTGATGGAGGGGGTCTGCACTGATGGAGGGGGTCTGCACTGAGGGGGTCTGCACTGAGGGGGTCTGCACTGATGGAGGGGGTCTGCACTGAGGGGGTCTATACTGACTCTGCTGGGGGCACCTGATGCGAGGACAGACTCTGCTGGGGGCACCTGATGCAAGGAGGGACTCTGCTGGGGGCACCTGATACGAGGACAGACTCTGCTGGGGACACCTGATGCAAGGACGGACTCTATTAGGGGCACCTGATGCAAGGACAGACTCTGCTGGTGGCAGGTGACACGCTCAGGGATCCCACTGATTCGGCATTATGGTGAGTTGAATGATTTAATTTTATATTACAATGTAATAATAGAAATAATGCGCTTCAATCATCCGGACCACATAACAATCATGGTGCCGGGATGATTGAAGCGTTAACACCAGGTGTTTGGAGTATCTTTATCTGCTGATTGTTAAACTTTCTAGAATACACATATTTCTATTGTTGTGTAGGATCTGGGGCTGCTGTCCCGTCATTCCCCTCTTCCCCTTTCCCTCTCCCCCTTTTCCCTCTCCATCCCTCATTCATCTCAGACTCTAACCACACCCTCTTGAGCTATGTCCATTTAAGCCACGCCCACTATTTCACGTAAACCACGCCCATTTTTCGCTGCTTCGCGTGCCACACTTGTATTTTTATTGCTAAGCCACGCCTACAAATCAAGGCCCCGTCCCCTAATTATTGTACGGCTCCGCCTACAGCCAAAAAAGTGTCCCACATATTTTTTTTGCAATGTTGGCAACTATGACATTGTGTAGGGTAGGGTTGCCACATCATCCCTTTAATCCAGAACACATATTAATTACACAGGTTCTGAGGCTGATTTAATGCCAGTAAGGCAGCAAGTGAGTTTAATTACCACCTTAATCAGCTACAGAACCTGTGTAATGTGTGTCCTGGATTAAAGGGATGATGTGGCAACCCTAGTGTAGGGGTTCGGGAGTATGTACAAAGTGCAGAGGTCAGGAGTACATTTGGTACGGAGCACAGGGGCCAGTAATGTGCAATGAACAGGATGTTGGGGTCAGCCGAATGCTTTGACAGCTGCCAGATTCTGTCCCTACCTCCTGGCTCAATTACTGCCTTCTGGACCTGAGCACAGAGCCAAGGGAAGTACCCCAAACTCCTTCTTGTCCCTGAGCTGCAGATCAGAGAGCAGCCAGGAAGCAGCAGGTGGGGACAGAAGTCAGCAGCTGGCAACGCATACAGATTAAAGAAAGATAAATACAGGTGGTCAAGGTGTCTGGATGCAGGACATCTGTTGGTGAAAGTGTCCCAGGTACCCAACTTAGTGAAGCTTATGATCAGTAACTTTTTAAGTCAGCCTGTACACATTCCAGACATGTAACAATGTATAACAACAGTGTATTACTAAAACTTAATTTAATTCCAGAAAAGCAGCTAGGCACATGGAGCAACCTGGAAGAATTTCAGCATTTCCTCAGTCTCCACTCCCCAGTGATTGCTCAGAATTTAAAACTGTAAGACCGCAGCAGGCCCACAACGAAAGTGCCACTGCACTTACACCAGGGTTTACATAAGTAAGATGTCTAGCCTAGGGGAAGAATGTTGTTCCTTTTTTTATATGGAGAAAGGAAGATGAAGGCATTGTCAGAAGTTTTTAGGCATTTTTCGTGATTTTTTTTTTTTTACGTTTTTTAAGTTGCATTTACATGCATTTTTGGAACATTCTTGTGTGTTCAAATGGATTCCAGTACATTTACGAGCAAAAAAATGCAGTGTGCTGTACTTTTTTTGTACATGGAAACACAGCAATGATGTAAACTAGGCTTATTAAAATACACTAATTTTTCTTGCATATGTGTCCGAATTGCATTAAAAAATGCATTTGACTGCTTCTGGTTCATCTTAAATAATCAGTTAAGGGTAAAATATGCCCTATGAAAGTATCAAAGCTGAATAAGCTTATCTCGTGTAGAAATAACTGTATCAGAATAAAAACCTATCTATTGGAGAATTTTTATTCCAGTCCTCAAGCAGACAAATCAGGGATATCCAACGGTCCTGAACATGAGGAATTCTAGCGAGTTTCCCTAGAGATAGCATACAATAATGTCAAGAATGCAACTGGGTATTTACAGGTTTCCAAGGAGGCTTTATCTAGAAAAGATGGATGAAAAAACACATTTTGCATACCAAATTTTGCTGCTGTCATATGTCTATGACAATTCTGCTTGATGGGGCTGACCAATCAGAATCGCTTGGATCTGTCCTGGAAACCCTTCAGAAAGAAGGGGGAGAGGAGTGGGGATTTCAAATTGCTGGATCGCTACACTGGTATTTTAGGACTGACAGCTCATCACCCACAGAGGTAAGTATGGGGGACAGATTTTAAAGATACAGCGAGGACAGAGGTTCCATCAATGTTTGCAAGGGATTGCCTGTAGATGGGGTTAGTAGGGGCTTCAAGGAGAAAACAAAGGCTACTTCCATAGCTGTCACTGTGATATTCAGCTGTGGAAATAACCACAAGTGTATGTATAGTAATTGTGAGGCAAAATAATATCTGCACAGATCAGTGAGTAGGAATAAGGCAACATTTACTATAACTGGAATGTGTCTAATACAGCCTTAAGGTAGCTGGCCTTTTTTACTATTACTGTTGTAAAAGTGTCAGCTCAAAATAATACCAAGAATATCTGAAAGCTAAAGTGCAGGATTTTTCCTAAGTTGATAATGAGCTAAGGGGGATTATCCATTGTTGTGCATTCAGTGTGTCAGAACATGCTTATGAAGTGACTTTCGGAATTTTGTTAAAGGCAACGGCTATGACTGGCTGAGTACAGCAGACAAAATTCAGAGAGAATCCGTTAACAAATTTGTTTAATCTGCTTGTAACATCTGAAAAACCTCTACTTATTTCTGCTCTTAACACAAATTATACAATGTTAATAAGAATCGAATTCCAAGCTGAGAACATCTTTTTACAGCTAGCATCAAGCACATACAGAAAATAATCATGCACCATGCTGTGACTCTCTACTTATGCATATTACTACTTTTTCTATATTATTCCTTTTGGTGAAATTTGAGAACAACATAACAAGGCATCCTGTGTAAGGATCCACATTTAGACTACGTTCACATTGCTTTGTTTCCCAGCAGGGTTCATGTTGAAGGATGTTAGTTTCCTTCATTTTTATTTTCATTTCCATTTTTATTTTCATGTTTATTTTTATTTTTATTGTTATTTAATTTTATTTTTATTTATTTATTTTTTTATATATTTTTTTTATTTCATATTTATTTTTATTTTAACACATTTTTTTTTAATGTAAACAATGAATCTTTAATGAATTATCCATTGTTGCCTTCTTTTTTGTGTAGTTTTAATGTAATGAATTTTATTTCTTTGTATGTTTTTCAACATAAGTACTATATGTATAGAACATTAGGCAATAAAGTTTTTTGTTGTCACTTAGCAATAACAGGAAGTGGTGTTATATAGAGGAAGTTGGTGTTTGATTACATCAGATATATTTGGTTGTCCACGATTGGCTAATTGGAGAGGAGGCAGCCAATCCTTTGTATATAAATTGCATCATCCGAAACGTGATGTCCTTGATGACGCCCTGGAAGAGTGGTGAAACGCGTTGACGTATTTCCGGTTTCTCGAACCAGTGACGCAACTTCCGCCATCTATGGAACACACGCTGTCCTAACGGCGGACCCGGAACATTCACTGATGCCTGTTTCACACAAATGTCTCGTGAGTGGAGTTGTTTGATTGCGCAGCACACACAGTACTAGCGGTACTTCACTATTGGCTTTTTACAGTTTTTTCCATTATGATTGATCTACCTCGGTCCATCCACGTGAACACCTCTATGAAAGCTTCTCTGAGAGTCCATTCCTCGTACACCTGATCTTGTAGATCACAGCCTTTTTGACCCCAGACTGCAAAGCTGAGGGTCCATTAACTCTGGTGAGTGGGGTCAAAAGAGGGAAGTGTGGCACTTGAACACTTTACCCTGGATCACAGAAGCACTTTATTTTAGAGCACTCAGCACTTTACTATATATATATGTTTTGATGATATTATCACGGTTAATGTTTTTTAGCGCATTATTAATTTATTGTTCAATATTCTGCTAGCGCTGTTAATTCACATATTCAAAGATAGAATATCGCTATAGACAAGCACAGACAGCAGTACAATGGAAATCGGACTGTGCATAAACAATGATCTATCTGGCATTACCAAGCTCTTCTTGAGCCACTGGCGAGGGTGAAGCCACCTACAGTCCTCTTGGCACTTGGGCCCTTGTATATGCTTTCAATGGAATGTCCTCCCCCTCCCAAATGGAAGATTTGTAATCCAGTGAGTAACAGCACTGTCCCTTTCTGGTAGAACCCTTTGGCAAACAGTGACAATAGGACTCTGGAACAATAGATTTTGAATGGTAGCAACTCTGGAACAGCAAATATTCCCAGAAGAAGTACATAAACTATGTGGTCTAGATGCAGATTCCATGGGGCCTCTACCTTCCCTGCAGCACAGTTCACACCGCAGTAGTCCAGCACCTGGCCCTGCACAGACAATCTCGAGCTTGTGGTCTTTGCAGCACCTGCCTTGCAGCGAAGCCTGTTCCAGCTACAGCAACAACTCAAGTCCTTTCCTTCCCCAGATTCACTGTAAGGCTGTCCCAGCTCACAAAAAAAAACAGACCCACATGTACCGATTGCATCGGTTTAATTTCTGTTACTCTTTTCTGTAAACTTAAAAAATTGAATACAATTTTTTTGGGGAAAAAAAATAAAAATAAAAAACAGATCCTTCTTCATCTGGCACATATCCACATTTCCCCCATATGGGTCCTGACTCAACTCTACCCATTTCCATTCCTTTCACAGTCTATCAAGCAATAGCACTCTTCAAGGCAACTGAAAGTGCCCTCTGACCCAGTGGGCACTACCATGCTAAGCAATGTGCTTAAGCTGGCCATAGAAGGATAGAAAGTTGGCCAGTTCAGATTCTAATAGGCGTCTTCTCTCGTACTGGAATGCAGTGCTCTGCCCTAGTAAGGATAAATTTTGATTTGAGCTGTGCTATACTTGGTGGAGTAGCAATCTCTTTCTAGGCCTGGTCAAGTTTCCTCAAGCTTGATGGTTGATTGCTCCTGTCTGCCTCTGGAAGAAGCTTCCAGAGCTACAGTGGGAGGGTCAGCCACTGAAGTTATGAATATTTATCTGCCATCAACCAATCCTTAGGTGGGGGCACCCTGAAGGTGGCTGGAAAGAAGATGAGTGCTTGGGAGGCCTGTTCAGTGGGGTAAATTCTCCTGGGCTATTACTCCACATAGCAGTTAGTGTGTGTTACTGAGAAGAGATGCTGTTGGGTCTCAGCATGTGAATAGCTGAGGGCTCAAAGGAAGTTTATAGGATATTTGCTGGAGGGTATAACCTATCAGAATACAATATCACAGTGGGGAGGATTCCTTCATTTACTTTGAATGTGTGGATGGTGGAATACATTTTTTCTTATTTTTTTTGATCAGCCAACCAGCTTATTAAAAACAATGCGATCCATCTATGCTCCTCCAGCCTGGTATTCTGCCAGGTGGAGGAGCAAGCTTCCAGAGCTACAGTGGGAGGGTCAGCCACTGAAGTTATGAATATTTATCTGCCATCAACCAATCCTTAGGTGGGGGCACCCTGAAGGTGGCTGGAAAGAAGATGAGTGCTTGGGAGGCCTGTTCAGTGGGGTAAATTCTCCTGGGCTATTACTCCACATAGCAGTTAGTGTGTGTTACTGAGAAGAGATGCTGTTGGGTCTCAGCATGTGAATAGCTGAGGGCTCAAAGGAAGTTTATAGGATATTTGCTGGAGGGTATAACCTATCAGAATACAATATCACAGTGGGGAGGATTCCTTCATTTACTTTGAATGTGTGGATGGTGGAATACATTTTTTCTTATTTTTTTTGATCAGCCAACCAGCTTATTAAAAACAATGCGATCCATCTATGCTCCTCCAGCCTGGTATTCTGCCAGGTGGAGGAGCAAGCTGTGTACTCCTGTACCCGCTTTCCCTTTTCTTCTGCCCCTGTGTTACAGAACGACTGTGCTGCAGGCTACCTGAGATCCCCTGCTCACCCTCCTCCCTCCTGTCAGCAGGGGTGAAGTCTGTGAGGAGAAAGAGGACTAGGAAGTGCAGCCCCTCCCTACTGGATGATGCTGCCATAGTGGATGATTGGAGATATAGTCCCAGGGATGGGTGCTGTAAAATGGAGTGTACAGGCTGCAAAATTTAACTCCTAGGATACCTTGCGGGAAAGGAGGAGAAGACACTGACTTTTTCCAGGCAAATGTCCAGAGGTCTGGGCAGTGCAGGGAATAAAAAAGTGCAGGTCTGTTCCTGTCTGGTTCTGCCATCCCCACAGAGAAAGAGAGAATTTGTAGAGTTGGACCAGAGCCACTGAGGACCTGCATGAGGACTGGGACCAGAACTGGAGGGACCTGTCACTGGGGTACCTGTGCCTACAACAGAGAGAGCTGAGAGACTGTGCCTATGCAGAGCGGATCAAATTCCTGGGGACCTATCATAATACGTGGCTTCTCTGGGAGAAGTGCTACACAGGTATATATTACCTATTACACAGACCCCAGTACTTTCTTAACTATACCCTAAGTAGCTTTTTTCTCCATAAGGATGTTGTCATCCTCGTTGAGGCATCATGCGGGATCAGCATCTACGTCTTGGACTGAGATGCTAGCTCAGAGATAACACAAACATATAAATCCTGGTGCATGTGCAGCTCTGGGTTCTGCTTAAAATAACTGACACATGATTGGACCCCTACTGCAGCCTTTCACTTTATGATATGCTTCAAAATTAGAACTTTGCAGTCTGATCATTTAGGGAGAGGAGACTTACTTGGTTTGAACTCAATAGCTCCTTTTAACAATAGAAGGTAGAGTTTTTTTGTAACTTGTAAAGTTACTGAAAGGTCCACTTTAATAAGGAAGGTCCCATCATCTATGATGTTGCTCACCCTCAGCAAAATAGAAAATAGTAAAGCTGAGGGGTCTTAGGGTGAGATTAGTGAACAGGGTACATAACAAATGAACCAGCTGAAGCTTTAAATGGACAAGCAAAAGGTAATCACTTATAAATAATTGTGTCTTTTGTGACTGCCAACTAATATGCATCGTACCTTTTGAAGACTAAACACCCACCACATTAAATTCAAATTAAATGTAATTTGACTTCTTTACTTTAGAAATGATTCCTTGCCCATTATTCCACTGAATGTGTTCTAGATTAGGTTTGAGGGAAGCCATCCCTTCATCACACAAAATAACGTAATACCCACCTAGCATAATTGTGATGGTGATTTTGTGTTTAACTCCTTCATTACAGAGATAAAACAACTCTTAACGCCTAATACCAGTTTTCAACTTTGACATATGTTAGTAAAACTGTATATATCTGATTGTTCAACCAAGCCTACCACTGTACTTTATAACCATATATGTATGAATACTCTTACGGATATGCCCTCTCTCTGGCATTCCAGATTTGGATAATGACTGGTCTGATGTTTGGGACTTTCCCTTTAAGCAATTGGTCTCTCTCCGCAACAGGCTTATCAAATTTAAAATAGTCCACAGGGCATACTTCACCCCTTACCGAATACACAAAAAGGACCCAATAGTTTCTCAATGTTGGAGGTACCTCCCATTCACCTGGGAATTACATCCATATCTTCTGGTCCTGCCCTATCATTTTGGGAGTCAGTTCTTCAGATCGTTCAGTCTGTCTCTGGAGTGGTTGTTTTCTCCTCTCCACGTGTCTGTCCCTGGGTCTGGTGGAAGAGCTGGCTTCTACAAGAGCAGCACGGACTCTGATGGGACTGCTTTTATTTTATGCTGTAAAATCCATCACATTTGCCTGTAAAAAGCCCACTCCGCCCATGGTGGCATTCTGGAAGCAATTGGTCAACTTCACCCTTCCCCTCTACAAAGACACCTATTGTAACCGAGGATGTCCAAAACATTTTTTTTCTCAAATAAAGTTGTATTAATTAGATTGTGCCAGCATTACATAATCCATAACATATACAAAGTATGGTCACCATGGCTACGTGAAGACTCAACACCTATGATGCCAGCTACTTCCTGATCAATAGGTTCCCCCCTTTTTTTCCTGTTCTAAATCTACTGTCTTTTGGTATTTGGAGGGAAGTTAAACATTTATAGTGTCCCCTCTGTTAATTAGGAGCAGACCTGCATTTGTTTTCTTCTTCTAGAATTTGGCACAGGTGGCACAGATAGACTTGAAACCAGTGCACGCCACTTCTGTCAGTTTCCGCATAATGGTGCAGTAAGCTTAGTTCATTGTGTCTATTCCTTTACCCCCACTACATCATACTAGTTCCAGCACAGAACCCAAAAATATGATGGAAACTATGTTTTTTTTTGTTTGCTTTTTACAGGTTTAGACCTATTAAGCTGTGTCCTGCAAGGGTGGATAGGTCACACCAAGGAACACAATCATTTTCATGTTTTGTGACACAGTCAACTGAAGACCATTAACAAAAAGTTTCTTTTTCAGAAATGGTTGAAGATTTTATTATGTAATTATAGAAACTTTTTAGATACGGAAGAGAGTAGGGTCCTCTATATTTCACACTTAGCCTACAAAGCCATCTTCTTGGCAAGGTTTAGCACTACAGGGTGGTAACAAATTTAGCAAGTATTGTTTCATTCTTAATGTGTTGATGAGCTGCCGTTTTGAAAGTGAGTTTTTCTACCTCAGGGAGACAGTTAATATGGCTTAAAATGACATAACTAGAAAGAGACAGTCAAATAGATATTTCATTTAACAGCCAAACAGGGTCACTGTCCTCTGTGCCGACAAATACAGTTTCAGCTGCCGCCCAAAAGAAAAGGTTGATTTTTTTCAGAGCAGGAAACTTGACACTGAACATTGTCATCTTAAAGGTCAGACAAGACATTCATTTAGTAGAGTCAATATAATTATACACCTCTCAAACTTTTCTTTTTTTCTATTTTATGTCCATGTGCCATAAGAATTTTGAACTTACTGTATTGAATTTCTTGTATTTTGTTGATTTGTCGACCAGATTTGTTGTCCTTAGAAGCACAAATAGTACAAGTAATGTACTAAACTTTATTATGAGCTTTTGGAAACTTTCTACATGATGAATTATTTTTCTATACCTATGTGTGCATGGGGAAACTAGAGGGAGAAAATTGAAGAGTCTGCTTCCTATTGTGACACATGTGCGGGCTAAATCACGAGCCGTGCTGCCTGCTTACATAGACACAGACAGCATGGCTTGGCCCTGATCCCCGCTCCCTCATCACAGGATTTGACTGACAGGACTGCCAATGGCTCCCACTTCCTCAGCAAAGCCTGTGAGAGCCACTACAGATGGGCACAGCTCTGGTTCAAGTGAGAGCTCAGGTAAGTATAAGGAAAGGGGTGAGGGGGCGATACCGTTACCCAAACATTTTTTATCTTAAAGTGGAGTTCCAGCCAAAAATGGAACTTCTGCTTTAAGTGATGGTGACCCCCTGACATGCCACATTTGGCATGTCATTTTTTTTTGGGGGGGGAGCAGATACCCTCTTTTTAGAGGCATCCAGCTCTCACTTTCTCCCGGGGCTCGGAAGGAAGTTCACCTCTCCCCCCTCCCTCCCTGCAATCTTCTGGGACATGTCACAGGTCCCAGAAGATTGCCCGGCCATTCACAGCGCGCAGCGCGGCTCGCGCATGCAGTACAGTAAGAATGCCAGCACCATGGAGAGGACGGGCAAAGGAGCGGGGCTTCATAAGCCCGCATCGCTGGACGTGAGTGTCCAATTATTAAAAGTCAGCAGCTACACTTTTTGTAGCTGCTGACTTTAAATTTTTTTTTTCTTTCGCCGGAACTCCGCTTTAATGCAGGGAAAACGTTAAGGTAAAAATGTTTAGGATTTAGAACAACTGTAACCCTAATCTATCCAGTCCTGCTCATGAAACTAAATTTTGACATTTCCTCAAAAAATCTAAAATGTTAGATACTCTCACAGTACAATGTGATCAAAAAGTGAGGAGATTAAAATAAATTCTTCAGAATAAAGTAAAGCGAGGCTTGTCTCTTGATGGCTTTGTTTTTGTCTCAGTAACCTAGTGATCTGGAAATTTTTGTTTACCTGTGTGTAATCAAGAACCATACAAGCTTCGGGTGCCACTAAAAGCAGTCATCCCATAATACTCTGGTGACTCACCTTGAAGGCAGGTGCCAGCGTTAAGAAAGCCTGTCCTGGCTCTGTATACACGTGCGGAGAAGGAAGGATGGAACACCGCACTCCAAAGAAACAGACCAACTCCTCCCTGGACTTGCCCCCGACATGTTTCATCCTGTCCACAGGGCTTAATCATAGGGGTTCCTATGACTAAGCCCCTACAACTAAGCCCAGTGGGTGTGGTGAAACATGTCAGGGGCATGTCCTGGAAGGAATTGGGCTGAAGCCCCTTTTACATTTTCTTACCTGGGCTGTTTCTTTGGAATGTGGCATTCTGTCTTTCCTTCTACCTGTGTATAATGCTGGAATTGACCATAGATATACATTATCTCACAAAAGTGAGTACACCCCTCAAATTTTTGTAGCAAAGTGTCATTTCTACAGTGTTACATGAAAAGATATAATAAAATATTTACAAAAATGTGAGGGGTGTACTCACTTTTGTGAGATACTGTATGTATATTGTCCATCTCCCAGTACAAGGAGTTGCAAAATCTATTAATCTGTAAGGCAGAGGCCTAAACAAGTACAAGAACTAATATGGATTCCATGGCAACATTTGAAGTGGTAAAAAATGTAAAGTGATTGTAAACGATCACCTTGTAAAACAACCCATTCAGTTTAAAATAGAAAAGGAAAGGCAAATATTTTTGTATAGATATAAAAAAAGCATTATAAATACAGTATTTATCGGCGTATAACACGCACCGGCGTATAACACGCACCCCAATTTAGGAGGGAATTTTAAGGATAAAAAAACTTTTAGGAGGGAAGTTGAAGGGAAAAAAAACCTTACATTTAAATGCCCATCATTGCAGCCTTGTCAGTGCAGCCATGTCAGTGCAGCCATGTCAGTGCAGCCTTGTCAGTGCAGCCATGTCAGTGCAGCCTTGCCAGTGCAGCCATGTCAGTGCAGCCATGTCAGTGCAGCCTTGCCAGTGCAGCCATGTCAGTGCAGCCTTGCCAGTGCAGCCATGTCAGTGCAGCCATGTCAGTGCAGCCATGTCAGTGCAGCCTTGTCAGTGCAGCCTTGTCAGTGCAGCCATGTCAGTGCAGCCATGTCAGTGCAGCCATGTCAGTGCAGCCTTGTCACTGCAGCCTTGTCAGTGCAGCCTTGCCCCAGTGCAGCCTTGCCAGTGCAGCCTTGCCAGTGCAGCCTTGTCAGTGCAGCCTTGTCAGTGCAGCCTTCCCCAGTGTCCATTGCAGCCTTGCCCCAGTTCAGCCTTGCCCCAGTGCAGCCTTGCAGCTCGCTGAGCTTCAAAATCGCCAACCGCGATATGAAAATGGCGCCGCCGGTGCTGAAATACACAGAGCCGGTCCTCGGCTCTTCTCGGCGGCTCTCGTTCACTTTCGGCTCCACTCGGGATGGGCGTGACGGTGAGCAGAGCTATCCGAAACTAGCCGAGTACACTCGGCTAGGTTCGGGCGGCGCTCGAGTGAAGCCGAAAGTGGCCGAGAAGAGCCGAGGACCGGCACTGTGTATTTCGGCGCCGGCGGCGCCATTTTCAAATCGCGGTCGGCGATTTTTTTAGATCTGACAGGTCAGGATCGCAGGGGATCGGCGTATAACACGCACCCGCGATTTTCCCCTGATTTTAAGGGGAAAAAAGTGCGTGTTATACGCCGATAAATACGGTACCTTTTTTCCATTTTTTTAAGTGATCACATTTCCTCTGTTCTCATCTGGGGGAGGAGAAGCAGCATTACACTGAGCTTACCTGTTAGAGGCTGTGCAGTGGGGTCGTGTCAGCACAAGTCTGATCATTGGAGGAGAGCAGGCTGAGTTCCCAGCATAGCTAGAGAACTGACCACGGTGTACTCTCCTGCTTAGTGTAGTCATTTTTTATTAGGAAAGCAGAGAGACTGGAAGGAACACCAGGGATTTCACACAAAAGAAGCAATACAAAGAGAACAGGATACTTTCTCATACAAGTACATGGTACAGCAGGCACATATTAGGAATATGAAGTGTTGGTGTAAGAAACCCTTTAAGTTTAATGGTGGCCCAAACGGGCGATTGTGATAATATGCAGGCAGCAGATAGGCAATTGTTACAATACATGGGCAGCAAATGGAAAATCAGGACACTATAATGGTAAAAAACAGGCACCTGTGACAATACACAGGCAGCAAACAGGTAATTCTGACTATACACTGCAAAAAATTGGCAATCCTTAAAATACACAGGCAACAGATAGATAATCACTACAATATGCCCAGTCCAGGATAGCTTAAAGGCAAATTCACACCAGTGCGTTGATCTGCATTTTAGCTCAGCTATAAAATGCAGATCAACAGAAGAACATCTGAAAAACACAAATTTTCAATGTGTCATATTCACACCATACTGCTGCGTATACATGTCAATGGACATCAAAATGTATGTCAACGGACATCAGCTTGTGTTAAAACGTGACTAAAATGGATGGCAATGTACATGCATTTTCCATACCTTTTAGAGTAAGTCAGTGTGAATTTGCCCTAATGGAACTCCCCTAACCCATTTAAAGCCTGTTACACTCTTTTGCCCCGTACACACGGTCGGATTTTCCGACGGAAAATGTTCGATGGGAGCTTTTTGTCGGAAATTCAGACTGTGTGTAGACTCGATCAGACATTGTCCATCGGAATTTCCGTCACACAAAATTTGAGAGCTGGTTCTCAAATTTTCCGACAACAAAATCCGTTGTCGGAAATTACGATCGTGTGTACACAATTCCAACGCACAAAGATCCATGCATGCTCGGAATCAAGCAGAAGAGCAGCACTGGCTGTTGAACTTAATTTTTCTCGGCTCGTCGTACGTGCAGTACGTCACCGCGTTCTTGACGTTCGTAATTTCCGTTCAACTTTGTGTGACCGTGTGTATGCAAGAAAAGTTTAAGCCAACATCCGTCGGAAAAAAAACATGGATTTTATTGTTGGAATGTGCGATCGTGTGTACGCGGCATTAGAAAGCTCCATCGACCGCCTTAATTCCACCCTCTCTTTGACTCCAATGCATTTTGCCAAATTGTGCTGAAATATCTCACCACTGCTACCTTAATGTGAGGATTACACCTTTGGCCTCACCCTGCACAGAGATTTTCCAGCTCTCAGGACTACTGTCTAAGCGCCAGCAGAATAATTGTGATGATTACTTGGTAAGCCAACTGAGCAGTTTACCCTTTTACCCTTAACACACACAAACACACATAAGGTAGCAGCCCACACATGTTTTAATAGTAACATGCACTGTTCACAGCAACTGCTGTTGCAATACAGAAAGGCCCGAAATGCAGCATGTAATGCATAAAATGGAGGGCATGCATGAGGGTGGTAACAGTGTGGGGAAGGGATGGTTAAAATGGAGCTGAGGGGGAGGGACAGGAAGGGTGGGGTCATATTTAAGAAGGTTAACCTGGGAGGGGTTAACAGAAATCTGGAGGAAAGTTGGTGGATAGCAGCATGGCAGAAGTGGAGCGCATAATGGCACAACTGCGGGCGGAGGCTGCGGTGAGGGGCACGGCATGGCTAAAGGAGGCGATCGGGTCAGCCATGGAGCGAGCTGGACCACAGCCAAACACAGGAGAGAGGAGCAGCGTCAGAGTGCGGAGGTCCCGTCCGCCCGAGCGTTTCTCTCCTGAACGGGCGGCGAATAGAATGGCGGGCAGGAGCGGTGACGGAGAGCAGGGATGCCCTCCGGCAAAGAGGAAGGCAGGCAGAGCGAGCGGAGGAGATGTCACGTCCCCGGCGGCACTTTGCAGGGAGAGATCGCATGGCGGGCCTGTTAGAAGAGGACGAGCGGGGAGCGCGAGCCCCGCCCCCGGATGACGGCGGAGGGCTCCACCACTAATGCTACAACTCGAGATGCTGCTGTCCCTGGGCTGGCTAATCCTGCGGCAGGGGACAAAATGAATAAAAGAAAAGACAGAGGCAGAGGAGGGCAGACAGAAGGAAGAGCGGAGGCCTACAGGGCTGCGGTATCCTGCACCGGCCCTGCAAAGGATGTCCAAAAGTCAGCAAGTGGATACGAGGCACGGAGGCGAGAAAGGACGGAGATGGCTGCGGCAGCCAAGGTTCCCAGGCCTGGCGGGCTTTCAGATGTAGAAGAAGGAGAAAGGGACCCGGGAGAGCAAGAAGAGGTGTCGGAATCGGAAGAGGAGGCGGCCCCCCCTTCCAGGAGCACTGACGAGGAGGAGAGCAGACGGTCGGCTGATGGGGCAACACCTGTGCAGCCTGGTAAGTCACCACAACTGGGGTTAGAAGGGAGAAGCAGGGTAGGACATGACACACGTAGGCCTGAGGGCAGCACAGGGGGGGTGGTCCCAACGGCAGGGGGCGCAGGTTTATTGGGATTCTTGGAAGGCATTAAAGAGTTAGTGCAAAGGTTGGGGCTGGAGAGCGTATGGCAGGAGGCCCGGCAGCTGCGTGGGTCCCGCCAGTGGGGGGCAGCGGTAATGCAGCAGGGGTGGGGAGGCCAGCAGCAACAGTTGCGGTTCCCGCCCTGGAGTCCACGGTGAGTGACGTTGCGCAGGGGAAGGAAAAAGCTGCGGAGACAGCAGAGAGGCAGGATATAACCAGGCTGGCGGATGCAGCGCGTTGCGAGGTGTATGTGTGTTACGAGGGGCCTTTGGGAGCGCACTTAAAACAGGAGGTAAGGGAAAAGTTATGGAAAGGTGAGTATGTGGAAATATTTTCACTACTACCTTTGGAAAAATTTAACTTGGATAGAGTTAAGCCAGACAGTTCCAAGAAGGAGGATGAAGAAAAGAGGAGGTATCGGTTGATACCGAGGACGTTTGCCAACTGGTTGCAAGCGTTTGCAATTATGGCTAGCGTAATTGGGGAGAAGCACCCGGAGCACTGTTCGGCATTGTTCTGCTATCAGGATGTGATAGGGGAGGCCTACAGAGTGTATGGCGGCACGGGCTGGCTGAGATACGACGAGCATTTCAGGCAGCGGAGAGCAATACGTCCAGAGCTGCGTTGGGACCACAAGGACATTAGCTTGTGGATGCGTTTGATGACGACGACGCGGGCTCCGAACCAGTTTTTTCAGGGGGGAGCCGGTGGACCATCAGCCCTGGGACACTCGGCTGGAAACAAAAAGGGGGTTTGTTGGCAATACAATTCCGGAGCCTGTAAATTTGGTGCGGGGTGTAAGTATAAGCACGAGTGCTCAGGCTGCGGGGGAACGCATCCAGCATCTAGATGCTATAAGCAGGGAAAAGGCAGAACCGGTGACGTTGGGAACAAAAGGGAGGACTCCGGTGAAAGTGGAAAGGATGCGGCCGTTTCTCGGTAAGTATCCGGACAGACAAGCTGCAAGGTTGTTGGATGAGGGTTTCACGGGGGGCTTTAGGAACCCATGCAAGATGACGGTAGTTCCCCAAGTGCCCAATAATTTACGTTCCGCATTGCAACATCCGGAAGTGGTTTCTGAGAAGCTGGCGATGGAGGTTGCAATGGGGAGAATGGGAGGTCCTTTTCGGAGGGCACCAATAGCCGATTTGGTGGTATCACCGCTAGGTGTGGTGCCCAAGAAGGAAACCAACAAATTCAGGCTCATTCACCACCTATCTTTCCCGAAAGGGGGATCGGTGAATGATGCCATTGACCAGGAGGCATGCTCGGTGACTTATACGTCATTTGATGCCGCCGTGGGTTGGGTGCGCCGTTATGGCAAAGGAGCGTTGATGGCCAAGGCCGATGTCGAATCGGCTTTTCGGTTATTGCCGGTACATCCGGATAGTTTTAGGTTGCTGGGGTGCCATTGGAAAGGGGAGTTTTATGTGGACAAATGCTTGCCGATGGGTTGTTCAATATCGTGTGCGATATTTGAACAATTCAGCTCTTTCTTGGAATGGGTAGTGAGGGACGTGTCGGGTGTGAATTCAATAATTCACTACCTGGATGATTTTTTATGCATAGGGCCGGCATCATCTAGAATCTGTACGGTGTTATTGGCGACACTGCAACATATCGCTGACAGATTCGGCATTCCATTGGCTAGTGAAAAGACGGAGGGACCTTGCACGGTCATCACGTTCCTAGGTATTGTACTGGATTCTGAGGCAATGGAATGTAGGTTGCCGGAAGACAAATTGGAAGACTTAAAGAAAGAGATTGCTGGGTTAATTGGTTTAAGGAAAGTGCAACTGAGAGCACTGCAATCGGTTCTCGGTAAGCTAAATTTTGCCTGCCGCATACTGCCAATGGGGAGAGTGTTCAGCCGCCGGCTGGCGGCTAGCACGAGTGGGGTAAAATCGCCAAGACATTTTGTGCGATTGGTAAAATCGCACAGAGAGGATTTAAGGGTTTGGCATACCTTCTTTGAATCCTTCAACGGAAGGGTGATGTGGATGTCAGGACCGGTCAGTAATTTCGATATGGAATTATTCACTGATGCGGCAGGGTCCACGGGTTTTTGGGGCGTTTTTTCAGGGCCGGTGGAGTGCAGGTCCTTGGCCTCAGTCATGGATAGAGGAGGGTTTTATCAAAAATTTGGTTTTATTGGAATTGTTTCCAGTAGTACTGGCAGTGGAGCTATGGGGCCCATCTTTCAGGGATCTGAAGGTGCGTTTCCACGGGGACAATTTGGGGGTGGTGCAAGTGATAAATAGGGTGACAGCATCGTCTCCGCCAGTAATCAAATTGTTGCAGCATTTAGTGTTAAGATGTTTGCAATTGAACGTGTACATTCATGCCGTTCATTTGCCGGGGGTGGAGAATGTGGTAGCTGATGCGTTATCTCGCTTCCAGTGGGACAGGTTACGAGAGTTTGCGCCGGAAGCGGAGCAACAAGGGGTACCTTGTCCCGATTGGCTGTGGGAGATACCGTTGGCGTCATCGCGGGATGGATCCAGCAGTCGGTAAGTGGGGCCACTTGGGCGGCGTACTCAAAAGTATGGAAAGAGTGGATGGGATTTGTTCAGGCTATCGGTGAGGAGCCGTCAGGTACATATTTGCATTTATTGTTGCTATATTACGTGGCAAGGAAAATGGAGGAGGGGGCATCAGTGGCGGTGTTAAATACTCAGTTAGCGGGGTTAGCTTTTCTATTTAAGCTACAGGGTCAGCCGGATGTCACGAAGGATTTTTGGGTGCGTCAAGCGCTTAAGGGGTATAGGTGTTATATTCTTAATATCTAAATTTTAATTGGCTTTATTAAAAAGAATATGCATTTTCCATAACTGTGTGAATGATAAGACTTTGAGCTAGTGATATCCAGATGACCATTCATTGACTGAAAATGCAGGTCAAGACCCTGTCAGAATTTGATGGATTTTGTAAATAATATATGTTTTGGTTGAATTTTCCTATGTAACCGATACTTTGTTTGATTTATGCGTTTATGTTTTAAGAGGTTAGTCTGAAAGCCTCTCACATATATCTGGTTTCATGTTTAAAATGTTTGGTTAAAGTGAAAAACAGATGTTGCTCTCTGTTAGAAGGTGGAGAAAAAGGGAGTGTATGGGAGGGATTTGTGTTTGGGCGCGAATTTGAAAGAATGAGTTCATATAGACAGAAGGAATCCAGTCTTCGAGCTCACTCTACACACACAGCTCACTCTTCACACATCTTCCTCCCAAGACATACACCTATTCAAGCCAGGACACAAGAGGTTAATCGGCCATTTTTAATAGGCTATGACAAAGGAAGCACATGCCTTTGACTCAGATCTTTGAAACAAATGAACTATATTTGAACATTTTTTTGCATATATGAAACAACACTAATTCTGAATATGAATGTACTATTTTTGTAAGTATTTTCCAAGTTTATGTGTGTACAATAAAACACACGGTTTTGATTTAAGCTGACTCAAGCAGAAATAATTCCAAAATTCGTCTCACGAGAATCATCATTATTGAAGGCTTTTTATACAATAATAAGCCATTTATTTCATTGGCGGACGCCAGCCAGTTTCAATCGTCAGAAGTTTTTACCACTTATTCCGTTGAAAAGAGGGGAAAGTGACGAACTGAGAAAACTTTGCAATTATTGAAAGAACCTAGAAGAAACGCCAGATTGATGTTTTTGATGTTTGATTGCGTGAAGACCAGAGTATTTTGGATCTGAAGTCTTGACAGACGGTTTAATTCGAGTCCAGCGGAAAACGGAAAAGTTTTATATTCGATGAGTACCAAAATATGGAATTTATTAATGTTATAGCTGAAGAAAGTAAGTTAGAATTTGAAGGTTTAGCCAGCTATATTTCAGACACTAAGTTATGGCAATCAATGTATAATCAATGCCTACAGGCAAATAAAGAAATTGAGAAGAATAGATTTTCATTAGCTAAATCTAAGAGAAAATTAAGTAATATAATGAAATTAGTCTCAGTCTTCAATGCCATGGTTTTTGATATGCCAGGAAAACAAAGGCAAAGTGTAACAGAAATTGCACAAACACAGGAGAATTTACATATTGAACAATTAATGATTGAAAAAGATGCATTAGAACATAAAATGAATGCATTATTGGAATCAGTTAAAGAAAAAGAAAGTTGTATTGCTTTTTTAACTCAGAAAGAAATTGAACAAGAGAATGTTATAAGTTTGCTTAAAACGCAATTATTGCAAGCTCAGTCTTCTGCACATGCTCAGTGTTTAGCTTATGAACACGTGACAAAGTCAGAGGCGAGGGTTAATGATGCTGATTCTGGATTTGACTCAGTGGGGTCATTTGAGGAGGTTAATATTTCCTCAGACAATGAAAGTGTGAAGTCTGTTGATTTGAATATTAGTAATATTCAACAGAAATGTAAATTTTCATCGCCATATACTCAAAGAAAGGTATATGCAAAAAAAACAACTCTTAAATGTTTAGTTTGCAAAAGAGAGGGTCACATAGCTAGGTTTTGTGTGATGGCTAATAATAATGATATACAAAAGAGGTTGTATTATCCAAAAACGATGCCAAGGCGCTATGTAGTGTATTCTGTGCGCTGGTGTAGTAATTTGAGGTATAGAGGCCATAATAATCAAACTAATTTCCCTTTTGAGACCCAAATGCAAAGATTGCAAACTGCAAATAGTCCATTAAGACAGGAAAGGTATCACTATGTATCATATGACACTGTGAAAAACAATGTTAGCAGTCCTTAAATGAACTGCATGGATGGTAAGGATTTTCTGGTTATTGATTCTTTGATATGGATAATAAGGTTATGATTTGAGGTTCAGAGATTTGGTTTTTATTTGATATATTTTTAGAATTCAAGGATAATCCTTTTGGATTATTAATTTTTTATTAATTTTTCCCAGTTATGATTATTATGATTTTAATTTTTCATTTTTTGTTCAGATGGAACATTGAGAGGTTTAGTTCATCTGATAAGGGGGTAATTGACAGCTTTGTACTCAATTAGCAAAGGATGCAGATTTGTATGGAGAATTAGTGATTTTAACCTGAATATGGTCAAAATTATGTTGTGGAAAAAACAAATATAAGATTTTCCTTCGTTTTCAGAGGTTTAAAAGTTGAATCAATGTTTTCTTCCTCATCGGATGGTATTAGATCTATATTTTTGTTAATGATAACTAGATCTAATATCATGATGGATTTTCTATATTTAATGTACCACAACACCTACAGGTGGAATTCACTAAATTTAACTATGACAGTTTAGATCACATTGGTAAGCAAAAATTGCTTGAAATTCTTAAAGAGAAATTCTATTGGGACAAAATTGGAAAAGACAGTAGACAGAGTAATTAAATATTGTTTAATCTGTGTACAAAGATATTTTAATTACTGACAGGATATGGATTAATCATGTTTTTCTAGTTTGAGGTATACTAGCAAATCTCAGTAGTGGCAGAGGATTCCATTTTATAGGTAAAATCATGCAGGTAATGTGTAAAATTTTGGAAATAGGACAGAGATTTCATGTATTATATCATTCACAGTTTGCAGGTACAGTTTTGTCAGTTACAGAGTATTCTTCATTTGATTTAATGACAGGAAGAATTATTTTGTCACTTGTGTTTCACAATGAACTATTGTTGGCAGTAGACAGCAAGGATTGATTGTGTCCCTTTGAAGTGTATTTTTTCTGCAATGCTTGTGATTTGAGAAGGGATATTAGGATGTTATTTAAAGGTATTGAATGTCATTCAGAAAATGATATTTCTTTTTGGTATTTTCCTTTTGCATAAGAGTGTATTGGTTATAGATGATACAGGACAATTTGAACAGAATGGTGTTACATGCAGTTACTTGTATGAAAAATGGTCCCTCCACACAGTTTTAAGTTTGAGTTAAAAGATCATAATTTCTTTATTTTACAATATTCCTTGTTTAGGAGATTATTAAAAGACAATTTGTATATATACTGATATGTAGTATTTGTTTTAGAAGTTTAAAGAAACTTGTATTGTATAAGTTAAATGGTTACTCACAGAGCACATAGCCCCATCCTTAGGAATTTGAGAGTGTAATGACACCATCCTTTTTAAAAAGGAGGGGGGGGACTACTCATTGAGAGTCTGCATCTGTGGGACTACAAGATAAAAAAGAACCTTTCTGAATAAGAAAGGAGGGGGTTTGTTTTTTTAGGAGTAGAATGCCTGTAACAGAGTTTTTTGGCAGACATGCATTCCAGCAGATGCTGAAACAGACACTCACTCCAGTATACCCAAGACACATATACAGCATGAAAACTGTTGTTATATCCACACACACATATCTGATTCTTGTAACATTTTGTTATTTTATTATTAAAACCAAAATTATCTTTTATTCAAGATAAACGGTTTATCAAGATAAATCAAAAATTAGATGTTGTTAGCATTAGTTTATACAGAAAGAAAAATGGTGATTAAAGAGTTGCCATGTGTAAGGTCACACCCAGAGATGGTGAGATACACGTCACAGGCGGAACTAAAGTTTCAGGAGAAGTGGACCATGGCAAAGTAATTGAGAAGGTCCATTGGACATCTTGGATGTTCAAGGGACAATGGTATTAGTTCAAGGATTTCTCAATTTAGTGAAAAAGCATGTATAAATAAACATGTGGGTATAACAAATGTAATATTCTGAGATAAATGATGCTGCTTTTATTTTTCCTAGGAATGAATTATATTTCATTAACCTGGAGGAGTCATGGATTCCAAAAAAGAAGAAAGATGACAGTTCAACAAAAGAAAGTGTTAAAGAGAGAAGATTTATCATCATCACAGGATTCATCTTTTCCCTAGTGACAATTTTATCTGTGGTAAAATATATCACAAACTGTTCCAGCTATGCAGAGGTTAACAGGATTGAAGAATTACACAACAAAGTCATTACATTATTCAGAGACAAAAGAGATCTAGACACTGATATCAAGATAGATGATAAAAGTGATAAAGACATTGATATTAATACAGAGGACAAGAGTGATAAAGATATTGATCTTAATACAAATGACAGAATATAATTCTAGATATGTTGATATTAATACAGCTGAAGAATTGTATGGATAGATGTTGTAAGAACATGGGATTTTAAAGTAACAAGACAATTAACACAAATAAGGGTTAAAATTAGTATTTCTGTGGTCAACATGATTATTCCAGAAATTTATATTTTTCCACAGTCTTTGAACATTTTTGAAGATAATGATAGTTTGCATTTGATATGTAAAACAAAAATATATGTACCTCAGGATTCATTGGTAACTTGGAAAAGGAACGATGAATTTTTGGGAAGTTTTCTTCACAGTTCTACTATGATAATTCATAAAGGAATTTATGGTAGTGTGAATTGGATCAATAATACATTTGTTTATCAACAAATGAGAGTATCTTTGAATGATACTGGTATATATGAATGCTGCATATCAATAGTAAATTATCCAATGAAATGTGCGAAGGCAAGTGTTGTTGTAAGGTCTCCTAGGAAAACTCCATGTGTTGGTAAGAAAAGTGTCTCAGCAAATCCATTTCAGATTAACCATTTCCAATCCAGAACTCTTTTGAGAGAGGGAAATTTTGTCATTATATTGTGGAACTTTAATGTTTCAGAATGGAAAATTTCTACAAGGTTTCCACAATGTCAAGGACATTTGGTTAATATGGAATTGGGTATTGAAAGATGGTTTGGAATTAATAATATAAATCATAACAGAAATAAGCGTGGTATTGTTGAAGGTATTTTAGGAGGGATTGGCACAATTGGGAGTATTACTAATAGTATGGACATTAATACTTTAAAGTCTGATCTTGAGACAGCTGGTTTAGTGGGTAGTAATGGGATTAAAATACAGAGAAATTTAAATGAAATTTTAGAAAATATGGTTATTAAAACAGCTAATATAATGGGTCCATCTATTTTACATCTTCAAAATATTACTCTTGATTTAATGTTAAGTGAACAACATTCTCATATTGCCAGAGCATGTTTAGAGATCCAGACTGAATATTCCACTAATTTTAAAATAATTGCTCAAGCATTCCAGAGTGGAATAACCCCTCTTGGCATTTTACAGAATTTACCCAGAGAATATGTATATGCTATAAATCATACAGATTTATGGGTAAATAAATGGATAGGATGTAAACAGGATGTTTGTTATAGTTCTTCTATGATTCCGATAGCAGGACAAGAACAAATTTTGGTTCCAATCACTGTCCTGGGATTACCGGTCAGCAATACACAATTATTGTATTATAAATTACAGTATACAGATTTTGCATTTAACAATGAAAATTCTGAATTAGAACAATTAGATTTGTCATCATGTTTACAATTTCAGTCTAAAGTTATCTGTTTACCTAATCAAGATAAAAGTATTTTTCATTCTTGTTATCATAATCATACATTGTGTTCAGCAAGAATAGAAAAAGTTGAAACAATTTCTGAATTAGTTACTCGTGTAGATAAAAAGAAGGTTTGTTTTCAGATCATGTCAGATACAGAAAGGGTTAAAACTTTTTTCTCTTCTTGTACAAATACAGAAAACCTAAATCAAGGCTTGTATTGTATAGAAGGAGACATTGTAGCAATAAGTATTAATGGGTTTAGAACAAATTTAACAAATATGCTTATGAAAAATATAAGTGCTCTTCCCACACAATATAATATATCTCAGGTAGATGAATTTCCTTGGGAAGAATGGGCAAAAGTAATTAATAAGGATAAAGGTTTATTGATAGCTTTGGCTAAAGAACTTCAGAATGCAGAAATATTGTTTAAACATGAACAAGGTAATTTGCAAGAGATATCTCATCAATGGTCAGAATTTTCAGGAAGTAATTGGTGGAAAAAATTCAGTAATAGTGTATCAATTTGGGGAAAAACTTCAATAACTTCAGCAGCAGGAAATATTTTATCACATCCTATAGTTATTCTTTTTATTATTATTATGTTATTCATTATATTCCAGTTATGTTTGATGTTTAGAATGAAAAAATTATATTATCTAATTAGAAATGAAATCAAGAAAGGAGATGATTTATTGCAAAATAAGCTTAAGAGAAAGATGGGTTTTGGTATTGCAAACTCGGTTGGTGATGGAAATACATTTGGAGTTATTGGATCAAAGTCTGAATGAATGGGACATGGATGCTATGAATGTATAATTAAAATATGATTGTTATTCATATTTCAGAGGGGAATGTTATATTCTTAATATCTAAATTTTAATTGGCTTTATTAAAAAGAATATGCATTTTCCATAACTGTGTGAATGATAAGACTTTGAGCTAGTGATATCCAGATGACCATTCATTGACTGAAAATGCAGGTCAAGACCCTGTCAGAATTTGATGGATTTTGTAAATAATATATGTTTTGGTTGAATTTTCCTATGTAACCGATACTTTGTTTGATTTATGCGTTTATGTTTTAAGAGGTTAGTCTGAAAGCCTCTCACATATATCTGGTTTCATGTTTAAAATGTTTGGTTAAAGTGAAAAACAGATGTTGCTCTCTGTTAGAAGGTGGAGAAAAAGGGAGTGTATGGGAGGGATTTGTGTTTGGGTGCGAATTTGAAAGAATGAGTTCATATAGACAGAAGGAATCCAGTCTTCGAGCTCACTCTACACACACAGCTCACTCTTCACACATCTTCCTCCCAAGACATACACCTATTCAAGCCAGGACACAAGAGGTTAATCGGCCATTTTTAATAGGCTATGACAAAGGAAGCACATGCCTTTGACTCAGATCTTTGAAACAAATGAACTATATTTGAACATTTTTTGCATATATGAAACAACACTAATTCTGAATATGAATGTACTATTTTTGTAAGTATTTTCCAAGTTTATGTGTGTACAATAAAACACACGGTTTTGATTTAAGCTGACTCAAGCAGAAATAATTCCAAAATTCGTCTCACGAGAATCATCATTATTGAAGGCTTTTTATACAATAATAAGCCATTTATTTCAATAGGAAAAAGAGAATCATGAAGGATTCTAGAAGACCAGTGACGTTTGAGATTCTGGGGAGGATTGTAACAAAGTTGGGGGAGGTATGCTCTTCTGAGTATGAAGTAGCATTGTTTAAGGCGGCATTTGTAATGGCCTTTTTTGGAGCGTTCAGGATAAGCGAGCTGGTTAGTCCGGCAAAAAAAGTTCAAGGTGGTTTGGGATGGCAGGAAGTTCAGGTGGAGCGTGGAGGTTTGACGTTGGTTGTAAAGAGGTCAAAAACTGATCAAATAGGAAAAGGCAGGGTAGTGAGGGTTTACCCGATTCAGGGATCTTGCCTGTGCCCGGTAGGCACGGTAGAGCAGTACGTACAAGTCCGTCCATATGTGCAGGGTCCTTTCTTAATTCACTTGGACGGTAGTTTTTTGTCTAAGTTTCAGTTCATAACAGTTTTTAGGAGATGCCTGCGGGGGGGTGGGATTACAGGACAAGGAATTTTCATCCCACTCGTTTAGGATTGGAGCGGCTACTGAAGCAGCCAAAAATGGGCTGGATGTGGAGGCGGTGAAACGAATTGGAAGGTGGGAATCGCACAGGTTCCGGGCTTAGGTTAGGCCTCATTTGGTGGTAGAATTGGAAGGAAGCTAGGGGTATAGGACTTTAATTAAGTTTAATAATGAAAGGTTTATTGTAGGATAGTGTTTTTAGTATAGTTTTCTTGTCTTCTTCTAATTACAGGTACGGCGCCAGGAATGGTCTGGATTATGGGCCATTCTTATGTGTGTTGGGGGGCAAGAAGAGGGGATGCTCGTAGGGATGGCAGGCAGTTAGGTTTTGATAAAAGGGAGGTTTATATTAAGTGGTTGGGGATACCTGGGATGCTGTGGAGTAGATTGTTTCCTGAGGTACAGAAACATGCCCTGTGGGAAGGACCACCTGATGTGTTAATTTTACACGTTGGAGGTAATGACCTAAGCATCAGATCCATGGTGGACATCACGCGCGATATTAAAGGAAACGTGTGGCGCTTGATGGAATTATTCCCCAAGACTATATTCATATGGTCGGATATGGTGGCTAGGACATCTTGGAGAATGGCCAGGTCAGTGGAAGGTGTAAATCGGGCCAGAAAAAAGATTAATAGGGAGGTGAGCAAATTTATGGTACGCAATGGTTGTTTAGCGATTAGACATCCCGAACTGGAATTCGAAACGTGGAGGTATCTGAGAGCTGACGGGGTACACCTTAATGATGTGGGGATAGATTTGTGGACGTTAGGTTTGCAGGATGGAATACAGCGAGCCATGAGGGTGTGGAGGGGCATCCAAGAGTAAGGTATTACTCGTTGGATGCGGTGGCGGGCGTTGGTCTGTGAAAAGGAAGGAAGATGGAAAAAGTAAGTGGGGGATCTAACGGTGTTATAGATCCGGAGGTCTTTTGGTTCCCGGTTAACGGAGGTTAACCGGGAAGTGATAATGGGGCACTGCGGGAATTGTTAGTCTCTGAGCCAGCTTGTCGGCTTGAGGCATAGTTGAGATAGTTTTGATAAGTACCGCAGTGCTACGTGGGTGATGACCATCAGAATGATTTTAAGTGATAGCGCAGACCAACGCTCTTTAGTTTAAAAAGTTTTCAGGGAATAACAGATGTTTATTGTCGATTGTTTTTTGATAAAAGAGTTTTATAAGAAAGTTATAAAGATATATATTGTTTAAATAAAGTAGGCTGCTACGGCCTTTTATACTCCAAGGTTGGTGTGGTCTGGTTTATTGGGAGTAGAAAGTTAAGAGGGGTATTAATATAAGTGTACAACATATGTTATCCAACAGTCAAGGAAGCCCCGAAATGCAGCATGAAATGCATAAAATGGAGGGGGAGCATGACGGTGGTAATAGTGTGGGAAGGCTTGTTTAAGATGGAGCCGAGGGGGAGGGACAGGAAGGGAGGGGTCATATATAATAGGTTTAACCTGGGAGGGGTTAACAGAAAGCTGGAAGAAAGTTAGGAGCAGCATGGCAGAAGTGGAGCGCATCATGGCACAACTACGTGCGGAGGCTGCAGTGAGGGGCACGGACTGGCTAATGGAGGCGATCGGGTCTGCTATAGAGCGAGCAGGACCTCAGACAAGCACGGGAGAGAGGAGCGGCGTCAGAGCGCGGAGGTCCCGTCCGCCTGAGCGTTTCTCTCCTGAACGGGCGGCGCATGGGGAGCAAGGAGGACCACCGGCGAAGAAGAAGGCAGGCCGGGCGAACGGAAGAGAGACCATTCCCACGGCGGCAAGGTACAAGGAGCGAGAGTGTACTCATGGCGGGATGGGGAGAAGAGGAAGAGTCGGGAGCGCGAGCCCCGCCCCCCGGACAACGGCGGAGGGCCCTGCTACGAATGCCAGGAGAGTGGCTGCTATCCCTGGGCCGTCCAATTCTGCGGCAGGGGATATGAGGAAGGATGGACAAGAAAGAGGCAGAGGCAGGCAGGCAGAAGGCAGAGCGGAGGCCTACAGGGCTGCGGTTTCATGCACCGGCCCTGCAAAGGCTGTCCAAAAGTCTGAGAGCGGATACGCAACAAGGAGGCGGGAGAGGATGCAAATGTCGGCGGCAGCCAGGGTCCCCAGACCTGGCGGGCTTTCAGTTATTGAAGAAGGCGACGGGGATTCCGGTGAGCAGGAAGAGGCGTCTGAAGAAGAGGAGGCGGCCCCCCCTTCCAGGAGTGCGGAGGAGGAGGAGAGCAGACAGTCGGCTGACGGGACAACGCCTGTGCAGCCCGGTGAGTCACCACATCTGGGGTTAGAAGGGAGAAGCAGGGTAGGACAGGATACGCATAGGCCTGCGGACAGTGCGAGGGGGGTGGTCCCATCGGAGGGGGGATCAGGTTTATTGGGTTTTTTAGAAGGCATTAAGGAATTAGTGCAGAGGTTTGAGGCTGGACAGCGTATGGCGGGAGGCCCGGCAGCTGCGTGGGTCCCACCAGTGGGGGGCAGTGTTGGTACAGCAGGGGTTGGGCCACCCGCAACGACAATGGCGGGGGCGGTACCAGCTCTGGAGTCCACGGTTCGTGACTCTGCGCAGGGGAAAGAAAAAGCTGTGGAGGCGGTAGAGAGGCAGGATATAACCAGGTTGGCGGATGCAGCGCGTTGCGAGGTGTATGTGTGTTACGAAGGGCCTTTGGGAGCACACTTAAAACAGGAAGTACGGGAGAAGCTGTGGAAGGGTGAGTATGTGGAAATATTTTCACTGCTACCTTTGGAAAAATTTAACTTGGATAGAGTAAAACCAGACAGTTCCAAGAAGGAGGATGAAGAGAAGAGGAGGTATCGGCTGATACCTAGAACATTTGCCAATTGGTTGCAGGCGTTTGCAATTTTGGCCAGTGTCATAGGGGAGAAGCACCCGGAGTACTGTTCGGTATTATTCTGCTATCAGGATGCGATAGGGGAGGCCTATAGAGTGTATGGCGGCACGGGCTGGCTGAGATACGACGAGCAGTTCCGGCAGCGGAGAGCGATACGTCCAGAGCTGCGTTGGGACCACAAGGACATTAGCTTGTGGATGCGCTTGATGACGACGACGAGGGCTCCGAACCAGTTTTTTCAAGGGGGAGCCGGTGGACCATCAGCCCAGGGACATTCGGCTGGAAACAGAAAAGGGGTTTGTTGGCAATACAATTCCGGAGTCTGTAAATTCGGTGCAGCATGTAAGTATAAGCACGAGTGCTCAGGCTGCGGGGGAACGCATCCAGCATCTAGATGCTTTAAGCAGGGAAAAGGCAGAACCGGTGACGCTGGACAAAAAAGGGAGGACGCCGGTGAAAGTGGAAAGGATGCGGCCGTTTCTCGGTAGGTATCCCGACAGCCAAGCAGCGAGGTTGCTAGATGAGGGTTTTACGGGGGGATTTAGGATCCCATGCAGGATGACGGTAGTTCCACAAGTGCCCAACAATTTACGTTCCGCATTGCAACATCCGGAAGTGGTTTCGGAGAAGCTGGCGAAGGAGGTTGCAATGGGGAGAATGGGAGGTCCGTTTCGGACGGCACCAATAGCCAATTTGGTGGTATCACCACTGGGTGTGGTGCCCAAGAAAGAGAACAACAAATTTAGGCTCATTCACCACTTATCTTTTCCGAAAGGGGGATCGGTGAATGAGGCCATTGATCAGGAGGCATGCTCGGTGCATTATACGTCATTTGATGCCGCGGTGGGTTGGGTGCGCCGTTATGGAAAAGGAGCGTTAATGGCCAAGGCAGATGTCGAATCAGCTTTTCGGCTGTTGCCGGTACATCCTGATAGTTTTAGGTTGCTGGGGTGCCAGTGGAAAGGTGAGTTTTACGTGGACAAATGCTTGCCGATGGGTTGCTCAATATCATGTGCGATATTTGAACAATTCAGCTCTTTCCTGGAATGGGTAGTGAGGGACGTGTCGGGTGTGAATTCAATAATTCACTACCTTGATGACTTTCTATGCATAGGGCCGGCATCATCTAGAATCTGTGCGGTGTTATTGGCGACATTGCAACATATCGCTGACAGATTCGGCATTCCATTGGCTGACGAAAAAACGGAGGGACCTTGCACGGTCATCACGTTCCTAGGCATCGTTCTAGATTCTGAAGCAATGGAATGTAGGTTACCGGAAGACAAATTGGAAGATTTAAAGAAAGAGATTGCAGGATTAATTGGGTTGAAAAAAGTGCAACTTAGAGCGCTGCAATCGGTGCTAGGTAAGCTAAATTTTGCTTGCCGCATACTACCAATGGGGAGAGTGTTCAGCCGACGGCTGGTGGCCAGCACGAGTGGAGTAAAATCTCCAAGGCATTTTGTGCGATTGGTAAAATCGCACAGGGAGGATTTAAGGGTATGGCATACCTTTTTGGAATCATTCAATGGAAGGGCGATGTGGATGTCTGGACCGGTCAGTAATTTCGATCTGGAATTGTTCACTGATGCGGCAGGGTCCACGGGTTTTGGGGCGTTTTTCCAAGGCCGGTGGAGTGCGGGTCCTTGGCCTCAGTCATGGATAGAGGAAGGGTTTATCAAAAATTTGGTTTTATTGGAATTGTTTCCAGTAGTATTGGCAGTGGAGCTATGGGGCTCATACTTCAGGAACCTGAAAGTGCGTTTCCATGGGGACAATTTGGGGGTGGTACAAGTGATAAATAGGGTAACAGCATCGTCTCCACCGGTGATTAAATTGTTACAGCATTTAGTGTTAAGGTGTTTGCAATTGAATGTGTACATCCATGCAGTTCATTTACCGGGGGTGGAGAATGTAGTAGCTGATGCGTTATCTCGCTTCCAGTGGGACAGGTTCCGAGAGTTGGCGCCGGAAGCGGAGCAACGAGGGGTAACTTGTCCCGATTGGCTGTGGGAGATACCGTTGGCGTCATCGCAGGATGGATTCAGCAATCGGTAAGTGGGGCCACTTGGGCGGCGTACTCCAAAGTATGGAAGGAGTGGTTGGGATTTGTTCAGGAATGCGGTGAGGAGCCGTCAGGTATATCTTTGCGTTTGCTGTTGCTATATTACGTGGCAAGGAAAATGGAAGAAGGGGCATCGGTAGCGGTGTTAAATACTCAGCTAGCGGGTTTAGCTTTTCTTTTTAAGCTGCAAGGTCAGACGGATGTCACGAAGGATTTTTGGGTGCGCCAAGCGCTAAAAGGGTATAGGAAAAGGAGAATCAAGAGGGATTCCAGAAGACCAGTGACGTTTGAGATTTTGGGAAGGATAGTGGCAAAGTTGGGGGAGGTATGCTCTTCAGAGTATGAAGTAGCATTGTTTAAGGTGGCGTTCGTGATAGCCTTTTTTTGGAGCGTTTAGGATAAGCGAGCTGGTTAGTCCAGCAAAAAAAAGTTCAAGGTGGTTTGGGATGGCAGGAGGTTCAGGTGGAGCGTGGCGGTTTAACGTTGTGGGTAAAGAGGTCAAAAACCGATCAAGGGGGAAAAGGCAGGATAGTGAGGGTTTACCCGATTCAGGGATCTTGCCTGTGCCCGGTGGGCACGGTTGAGCGGTACTTACATGTTCGTCCATGTGTACAAGGCCTGTTCCTAATGCACTGGGACGGTAGTTTTTTATCTAAATTTCAGTTCGTAACAGTTTTTAGAAGATGCCTTAAGGTAGTGGGCTTACAGGATAAGGAATTTTCATCCCACTCGTTTAGGATAGGGGCGGCCACGGAAGCAGTCAGACTTGGGCTAGATGTGGAGGCGGTAAAACGCATTGGAAGGTGGGAATCACACAGGTTTAGGTCTTACGTTAGGCCTCAGTTGGTAGTGGAGTTGGACAGAGAATAAAGGAATAGGATTTTAATTACGTTTAGTCATGAAAAGTTTTATTGGTGGCTAGTGTTTTAGTGTAGTTTTCTTGTATTCTTCTATTTACAGGAGCGGCGCCAGGGATGGTCTGGATTATGGGCCATTCTTATGTGTGCTGGGGGGCAAGAAGGGGTGATGCTCGTTGGGAGGGCAGGCAGTTAGGTTTTGATAAAAAGGAGGTTTATATTAAGTGGTTGGGAATACCCGGAATGTTGTGGAGTAGATTGTTTCCGGAGGTACAGAAATATGCCAGGAGGGAAGGACCACCTGATGTGTTAATTTTACATGTTGGAGGCAATGATCTAAGCATCAGGTCCATGGTAGACATAACACGCGATATAAAAAGGGATTTAGGGCGATTGATGGAAATATTTCCCAAGACTATTTTTATATGGTCGGATATGGTGGCTAGGACATCTTGGAGAATGGCTAGGTCAGTGGAAGGTGTAAATCGGGCCAGAAAAAAGATCAATAGGGAGGTGAGCAAATTTATGGTTCGCAATGGTTGTTTAGCGATTAGACATCCGGAACTAGAATTTGAAACATGGAGGTATCTGAGATCCGATGGTGTCCACCTTAATGATGTGGGGATAGATTTGTGGACATTAGGACTGCAGGATGGAATACAGCGAGCCATGAGGGTGTGGAGGGGCATCCAAGAGTAAGGTATTACTCGTGGGATGCGGTGGCGGGCGTTGGTCTGTGAAAAGGAAGGAAGATGGAAAAAGTAAGTGGGGGATCTAACGGTGTTATAGATCCGGAGGTTTTTGGTTCCCGGTTAACGGAGGTTAACCGGGAAGTGATAATGGGGCACTGCGGGAATTGTTAGTCTCTGAGCCAGCTTGTCGGCTTGAGGCATAGTTGAGATAGTTGATAAGTACCGCAGTGCTACGTGGGTGAGGAACATCTGAATGGTTTTTTTAAGCGATAGCGCAGACCAACGCTCTTCAGTTAAAAGTTTGCAGGGAATAACAGATGTTTTGGTTGATTATTTTGATGACAGAGTTTATAAGAAATTTATAATTATATATTGTTTAACCACTTGAGCCCCGGACCATTATGCTGCCTAAGGACCAGAGGTCTTTTTCCAATTTGGCACTGCGTCGCTTTAACTGCTAATTGCGCGGTCATGCAATGCTGTACCGAAACGAAATTTGCGTCCTTTTCTTCCCACAAATAGAGCTTTCTTTTGATGGTATTTGATCACCTCTGCGGTTTTTATTTTTTGCGCTATAAACGGAAAAAGACCGAAAATTTTGAAAAAAAATGATATTTTCTACTTTTTGTTATAAAAAAAATCCAATAAACTAAATTTTAGTCATACATTTAGGCCAAAATGTATTCGGCCACATGTCTTTGGTAAAAAAAATGTCAATAAGCGTATATTTATTGGTTTGCGCAAAAGTTATAGCGTCTACAAATTAGGGTACATTTTCTGGAATTTACACAGCTTTTAGTTTATGACTGCCTATGTCATTTCTTGAGGTGCTAAAATGGCAGGGCAGTACAAAACCCCCCCAAATGACCCCATTTTGGAAAGTAGACACCCCAAGGAAATTGCTGAGAGGCATGTTGAACCCATTGAATATTTATTTTTTTTGTCCCAAGTGATTGAAAAATGACAAAAAAAAAAAAAAAAATATTTACAAAAAGTCGTCACTAAATGATATATTGCTCACACAGGCCATGGGCCTATGTGGAATTGCACCCCAAAATACATTTAGCTGCTTCTCCTGAGTATGGGGATACCACATGTGTGGGACTTTTTGGGAGCCTAGCCGCGTACGGGGCCCCGAAAACCAATCACCGCCTTCAGGATTTCTAAGGGTGTAAATTTTTGCTTTCACTCTTCACTGCCTATCACAGTTTCGGAGGCCATGGAATGCCCAGGTGGCACAAAACCCCCCAAAATGACCCCATTTTGGAAAGTAGACACCCCAAGCTATTTGCTGAGAGGCATATTGAGTCCATGGAATATTTTATATTTTGACACAAGTTGCGGGAAAGTGACACTTTTTTTTTTTTTTTTTTTTCATAAAGTTGTCACTAAATGATATATTGCTCACACAGGCCATGGGCATATGTGGAATTGCACCCCAAAATACATTTAGCTGCTTCTCCTGAGTATGGGGATACCACATGTGTGGGACTTTTTGGGAGCCTAGCCGCGTACTGGACCCCGAAAACCAATCACTGCCTTCAGGATTTCTAAGGGTGAAAATTTTTGATTTCACTCTTTACTGCCTATCACAGTTTCGGAGGCCATGGAATGCCCAGGTGGCACAAAACCCCCCCAAATGACCCCATTTTGGAAAGTAGACACCCCAAGCTATTTGCTGAAAGGCATGGTGAGTATTTTGCAGCTCTCATTTGTTTTTGAAAATGAAGAAAGACAAGAAAAAACTTTTTTTTTTTTCTTTTTTCAATTTTCAAAACTTTGTGACAAAAAGTGAGGTCTGCAAAATACTCACTATACCTCTCAGCAAATAGCTTGGGGTGTCTACTTTCCAAAATGGGGTCATTTGGGGGGGTTTTGTGCCACCTGGGCATTCCATGGCCTCCGAAACTGTGATAGGCAGTGAAGAGTGAAATCAAAAATTCACGCCCTTAGAAAGCCTGAAGGCGGTGCTTGGTTTTCGGGGTCCCGTACGCGGCTAGGCTCCCAAAAAGTCTCACACATGTGGTATCCCCGTACTCAGGAGAAGCAGCAGAATGTATTTTGGGGTGTAATTTCACATATTTCCATGGCATGTTTGAGCAATATATCATTTAGTGACAACTTTGTGCAAAAAAAAAAAAAAAAAAAAAAATTTGTCTCTTTCCCGCAACTTGTGTCGCAATATAAAATATTCCATGGACTCGACATGCCTCTCAGCAAATAGCTTGGGGTGTCTACTTTCCAAAATGGGGTCATTTGGGGGGGTTTTGAACTGTCCTGGCATTTTATGCACAACATTTAGAAGCTTATGTCACACATCACCCACTCTTCTAACCACTTGAAGACAAAGCCCTTTCTGACACTTATTGTTTACATGAAAAAGTTTTTTTTTTTTGCAAAAAAATTACTTTGAACCCCCAAACATTATATATTTTTTTAAAGCAAATGCCCTACAGATTAAAATGGTGGGTGTTTCATTTTTTTTTTTCACACAGTAATTGCGCAGCGATTTTTCAAACGCATTTTTTGGGGAAAAAACACACTTTTTTTAATTTTAATGCACTAAAACACGCTATATTGCCCAAATGTTTGATGAAATAAAAAAGATGATCTTAGGCCGAGTACATGGATACCAAACATGACATGCTTTAAAATTGCGCACAAACGTGCAGTGGCAACAAAATAAATACATGTTTAAAAGCCTTCAAAAGCCTTTACAGGTTACCACTTTAGATTTACAGAGGAGGTCTACTGGAAAAATTACTGCACTCGATCTGGCCTTCGCGGTGATACCTCACATGCATGGTGCAATTGCTGTTTACGTTTGACGACAGACCGCCGCTTGCGTTCGCCTTAGCGCGAGAGCAGGGGGCGACAGGGGTGTTTTTTTTTTTTTTTTTTTTCTTTATTATTTTTTTGCTTTTTTAATCTTACTTTTAAACTGTTCCTTTCATATTTTTTTTTTTTAATCATTTTTATTGTTATCTCGGGGAATGTAAATATCCCCTATGATAGCAATAGGTAGTGACAGGTACTCTTTTTTGAAAAAATTGTGGTCTATTAGACCCTAGATCTCTCCTCTGCCGTCAAAGCATCTGACCACACCAAGATCGGTGTGATAAAATGCTTCCCCAATTTCCCAATGGCGCTATTTACATCCGGCGAAATCTAAGTCATGAAATACTCGTAGCTTCCGGTTTCTTAGGCCATAGAGATGTTTGGAGCCACTCTGGTCTCTGATCAGCTCTATGGTCAGCTGGCTGAATCACCGGCTGCGTTCTCAGGTTCCCTGTTGAGACAGGAGAGCCAGAGAAAAACACGGAAGACGGTGGGGGGGGGGGGCATTCCCTCCCACGGCTTGTAAAAGCAGTCTAGAGGCTAATTAGCCGCTAGGATTGCTTTTACATGAAAGCCGACCGCTGGCTGAAAAGAATGATACCAAGATGATACCTAAACCTGCAGGCATCATTCTGGTATAACCACTCAAAGTCGTGAATGGCGTACCTGAAGACAAAAAAATGGTTAACAATGGTTAACAATAAAGCACAGTAAAGTGTAAATAATTACACACCTGAAAAACAAACATGATAAAACATAATAACAATAACAATAACAATAAAACATTGCAGAATAGAATACAGTAAAAAAGAGCAGAACAATAGAGAGAGAGAATAGAGAGAGAGAGAACAATAAAACAACAACTATTTTTTTTTATTTCTTATTTTTTTTTTTTTTTACACTTTTTTTGTAACTAACTTTTATAACGGTAACCGGTTCCAGGTTCGGGTCTCTCAAAATGCGATGGCATCTTGGGAGACCCTGTGAAAGTGTGCCTAGTCTGTGCAATGCTGTACCCTACGCTAATACTCAACTAGTGAATGGTAGCGTTCAAAACATTCACCAATGCAAAGACCAGGATTGTCAGGACAGGAGGGACAATAATAGCGGGTGTCACGCCTATATCCGCGCTTGCTGCAGACACGACATCTTTTTTGGGGGGGTTCGTTGGGTAGGGGTACTCGGGAGGACATAAAGAAAATGCCTCTCATGCAGCCGACTGCATTTGGTTGGGGATGTGAATGGGGGAAGTACAGCCGCTGCAGAAGCGGTGGGTTCCCAATTAGGATTGGCGAATGCAGTAGGAAGGGCACTATGGGCACGACGGGCCTGTGTTTGTCTTTCTGGTGGCAGCGGGACACTACTTGTGCTTGCCACCTCACCAGCTTGAACTGCACTTATGGGACTCGCCACGTCACCAAGTGTTACTGCAGTGCTGGTTTGACTACGACCGGGGTGTACTAGGCCGCTGGCGCTTGCCAGTTCACCAAAACGCTACCAAAAAACTGTTAGCGATCGCAGGGATCAGGCCTGACTCTGCGAACGCTGCAATTATGCGTTTAGTGTTTTGTAAGTGACAGTGATCGATCGATACTGCACTTGGGTGGGCTGGGCCGGGCCGGGCGGAGGGGCAAAACGCAGGTGCTAGCAGGTATCTGGGCTGATCCCGCTAACACTGCGTTTTTGGGAACCCTAAACTGCTGGTGACGCTAGTATAGATCTGATCGGATCAGATATTGATGCGATCAGATACTATACCACTAAGGGAGGTGTACAGTGCGTGCGTGGGTGTTAGCGGTACTGGCGCTAATCTGACGCTGCCTGGGGCTGGTGCTTGCCAGTTCACCAAAACGCTACAAAAAAAACTGTTAGCGATCGCAGGGATCAGGCCTGACTCTGCGAACGCTGCAGTTATGCGTTTAGTGTTTTGTAAGTGACAGTGATCGATCGATACTGCACTTGGGTGGACTGGGCTGGGCCGGGCGGAGGGGCAAAACGCAGGTGCTAGCAGGTATCTGGGCTGATTCCGCTAACACTGCGTTTTTGGGAACCCTAAACTGCTGGGGACGCTAGTATAGATCTGATCGGATCAGATATTGATCCGTTCAGATACTATACCACTAAGGGAGGTGTATGGTGCGTGCGTGGGTGTTAGCGGTACTGGCGCTAACCTGACGCTGCCTGGGGCTGGCGCTTGCCAGTTCACCAAAATGCTACCAAAAAAACTGTTAGCGATCGCAGGGATCAGGCCTGACTCTGCGAACGCTGCAGTTATGCGTTTAGTGCCTTGTAAGTGACAGTGATCGATCGATACTGCACTTGGGTGGGCTGGGCGGAGGCACAAAACACAGGTGCTAGCAGGTATCTGGGCTGATCCCGCTAACACTGCGTTTTTGGGAACCCTAAACTGCTGGGGACGCTAGTATAGATCTGATCGGATCAGATATTGATCCGATCAGATACTATACCACTAAGGGAGGCGCATGCTGCGTGCGTGGGTGTTAGCGGTACTGGCGCTAATCTGACGCTGCCTGGGGCGACGCATATCACCGCCGGGCGATCGGGGGGCTAAACCTTTATTCGGTAATAAACGGCGGGTGCCCTGACACTATAAAAAATAAACGAACTAACCAGCGTCAACCGTAACGGTTATACGGTGATCAGTGGTGAAAGGGTTAACTAGGGGGCAATCAAGGGGTTAAAACATTTATTAGGTAGTATATGGGGGTCCCTGACGCTATAAAACGCTGACGGCGAACCTAAATATTTACCTCACTAACTAGCGTCACCAGCGACACTAATACAGCGATCAGAAAAATGATCGCTTAGCGACACTGGTGACAGGGGGTGATCAAGGGGTTAAAACTTTATTAGGGGGGGTTAGGGGGGTACCCTAGACCTAAAGGGGGGTAATACACACTGTCCCAACACAGTAACTGTCACAAACTGACACTATGCAGTAATCAGAAAAAAAAACAAAAAAAAAAAAAAACAAAACTGCTGGTGTCAGTTTGTGACAGGGGGGGGGGGGGTGATTGGGGGAGGATCGGGGGGCGATCGGGGGGGGGGATCGGGGTGTTTTGTGTGCCTGGCATGTTCTACTGTGTGTGTGTAGTGTTGTGCACTTACTTACATGTCGTCTCTCCTCGGGCCGGAACGGAAAATACCGACCCGAGGGGAGATGACATCACTTCCTTTGCTGCTGTTTAGCATACAGCAGCAAAGGAGTGTTCTCATTGGCCGGCGGCGATCGCGAGGGGGGGGCCACGAACGGATGGTCTCCCCCTCATCACCGATCGCCGCTGGACAAAAGACGACCGCCTCGGGCACCGGGGGGGGGTCCGATCGGACCCCCCACCCGCGGAAGGCAAATCACGTACCCTGTACGTGATTTTGCCTGTCCGTGCCACTTTGCCGACGTACATCGGCGTGAGGCGGTCGTCAAGTGGTTAAATAAAGTAGGCTGCTACGGCCTTTTATAACCCAAGGTTGGTGTGGTCTGGTTTATTGGGAGTAGAAAGTAAGAAGGGGTTTTTGGTAATAAAAGAGCACAACATCTGTTATCCAACAGTCAAGGAAGCCCCGAAATGCAGCATGAAATGCATAAAATGGAGGGGGAGCATGACGGTGGTAATAGTGTGGGAAGGCTTGTTTAAGATGGAGCCGAGGGGGAGGGACAGGAAGGGAGGGGTCATATATAATAGGTTTAACCTGGGAGGGGTTAACAGAAAGCTGGAAGAAAGTTCCCGCCCACCCTCCCCTTTTTTAGGTTAGGATAAAGTGGGTATGAGGGAGATTGTTTAATTGTTTTCAACAGGTGATGAAAGAGGAATAGTCGTGGCAGTGGCGGGCGTTGGTCTGTGAAAAGGAAGGAAGATGGAAAAAGTAAGTGGGGGATCTAACGGTGTTATAGATCCGGAGGTTTTTGGTTCCCGGTTAACGGAGGTTAACCGGGAAGTGATAATGGGGCACTGCGGGAATTGTTAGTCTCTGAGCCAGCTTGTCGGCTTGAGGCATAGTTGAGATAGTTGATAAGTACCGCAGTGCTACGTGGGTGAGGAACATCTGAATGGTTTTTTTAAGCGATAGCGCAGACCAACGCTCTTCAGTTAAAAGTTTGCAGGGAATAACAGATGTTTTGGTTGATTATTTTGATGACAGAGTTTATAAGAAATTTATAATTATATATTGTTTAAATAAAGTAGGCTGCTACGGCCTTTTATAACCCAAGGTTGGTGTGGTCTGGTTTATTGGGAGTAGAAAGTAAGAAGGGGTTTTTGGTAATAAAAGAGCACAACATCTGTTATCCAACAGTCATGACCTTTAAATTGAATGTCTGTATCACTTGCTACTATGCACAGAGAGGAATGTAACAGAGTTTACACTATGGTAGCTTATTTACAGAAGTAAGATTTCTTTATTTTCTAATTAGGATATTTAAAGATTTAGCCTAATAATTAAAAAAATATTATTTTATTGAAAATAAATAAAAACAGTGCAAGAAATATTACAGAAAAAACATTACAAAACAGACATACTGTAAGCAAAGGCAAAATAAAAAAGATTTTAGGTGTGAAAAATAACTATGCAAAGTTCACCTGGTCTTTGAGTTTGATTCGCTTGCGGAGTAAGTCCAATCTGCTATGGTAGGTCACTCCCCAAAAGGGGGAGTTCCTGCACCTATTCTCTGAGAAAAAAAGCCCTGAGTGTAGTAGAACAGTCCTATAATCAAATAGTCATCGGTAAATGGGAGCCAAGAGCAGCAAATGCAGCCTTCTTTTTTTGTCCTTTCAATAGTTGTTGCAGAATGACTTCACTATGTGCCCTGTATGAGTCAAGGATGGGGCATGCTCTCCCCCTTTTCTGGCCAGCTCAGATAAATCTGGTATGGATTTTGGGGGTTGGGGACCCTACACTTTGTAAGTCAATATCCCTGCCCATTTGTTTATATTCAGCAGTTAGATGAAAATCCCTGGCTGAGAGTTGAATGGGCCAGGCAGGAGTGACTCACTGGTTGTTAGGCTGCTGGCCCAGATAGCAAGCAATTGTGCTGCAAGTTTGAAAATGACTTGCTAAGCTATTGCTAGACTTGCCAGGCTGCACAAGTTTGTTGCACAATTGCTGCAAGTCGACACTGCATGACTCCAGATCAACTTTCTTTGCAAACATTCTGCAAGTCTGCTGCAAGTTCTGGTTCAGTTATGTTGTGCAATAGTCATCTCACCACATGGGTCACTGTGGCTGGGTTTTCATGCTGTAGACTTGCAGAGCTCTTGTTGTAAACTCAACCACTGCAACTTTACTCTGCAGCCACTATGCCCATTATATGCAGCCACTGTGCACATCAAATGTAGCCACTGTGCCCATCAAATGCAGCCACTGTGTCCATCAATTGCAGCCACTGTGTCCATCAATTGCAGCCACTGTGTCCATTAAATGCAGCCACTGTGCCATTAAATGCAGCCACTGTGCCATCAATTACAGCCACTGTGCCATCAATTGCAGCCACTGTGCCCATCAATTGCAGCCACTGTGCCCATCAAATGCAGCCATTGTGTCCATCAATTGCAGCTACTGTGCCCATCAATTGCAGCCACTGTGCCATCAAATGCAGCCACTGTGCCATCATATGCAGCCACTGTGCCATCATATGCAGCCACTGTGCCCACCAAATGCAGCCACTGTGCCCACCAAATGCAGCCACTATGCCCATCAAATGCAGCCACTGTGCCCATCAAATGCAGCCACTGTGCCCATCAAATGCAGCCACTGTGCCCCTCAAATGAAGCCACTGTGCCCATTAAATGCAGCCACTGTGCCCTATTAAATGCAGCCACTGTGCCATCAATTACAGTCCAAGGTTAAGTTCAATCGAACACCAATTTCTTTCAGCAGTTTGCCTAGCTGCAAACTTGTACATTTTGAACCAAATATGGGTTCAGTTGAAACCTAAAGTTTATCCTTAGGTGTGATGTGGTGTGCTGGAGTGTTTTTTTATGCTTCAGTGGACACAACTTTAATGCCAAATCCTAAATACATCTATATTTTCACCTGTTAAGGTTTCACATTCCAAAAACCACATATTATTTAGCAGTATGAAAATACAAATTGCTATCGAACATGAGATTTGTATGATGTATTTTTCTTCTTAGATGTCTGGCATGTCCTATTAGCCTTCTGGACCTTGTAATTGTACATAGGATAATATGCATGGTGTCTATTTAAAAGTTATCTTCTTCTACATTAATGTGATCACTTTTTAGGAAGTTAATTCTATTACCAAAGGAGTTAGGGAATATGGAATAGAGCTGAAAGATTGAGATATAGGAATGTTAATTTTTAGGTAAAAAAACAAGCTCACAGATGTGTAATGCTCCACTTCGCTCTTATGCCCCGTACACACGGTCGGATTTTCCGATGGAAAATGTCCGATCGGAGCGTGTTGTCGGAAATTCCGACCGTGTGTGGACTCCATCGGACATTTTCCATCGGATTTTCCGACACACAAAGTTTGAGAGCAGGATATAAAATCTTCCGACAACAAAATCCGTTGTCGGAAATTCAGATTGTGTGTACACAAATCCGACAGACAAAGTGCCACGCATGCTCAGAATAAATAAAGAGATGAAAGCTATTGGCCACTGCCCCGTTTATAGTCCCGACGTACGTGTTTTACGTCACCGCGTTCACAACGATCGGATTTTCCGACAACTTTGTGTGACCGTGTGTATGCAAGACAAGTTTGAGCCAACATCCGTCGGAAAAAATCCTAGGATTTTGTTGTCGGAATGTCCGAACAAAGTCCGACCGTGTGTACGGGGCATTAGACTGTTTATGACAGGACCTCATTAGAAGTCTTTTGAAAACCTTTCTAGTGGAGGGTTTTGACAGGTTTGCATTCTTTCCTAGCTGGCCTGTGTTATGTCAAATGTATCTTAGACTGTTTTAAGCGTGGCTGCTTAAATTTAAATCTGTCCTTTTTAGTTAGTAACGTGCACATTTTAGAAAACTTTAGAGTAGCACAGTGTTCAGTATGACTTATCAATTCTCTCCACACTGACTTCACTATCAATGCATCCCTATTTTGATTAAAATTTTGATTAAAATTTTGTCAAAAATGGCAACTCTCATCCCTAGTCACATGACCCCCTAAGGGACTGCTTGGAATTACCTGCTTATCTGCACTGCCATAACTTGGTAAACATTCCAACCAACCTGACACACTGGGTTCCGACATCCTTGTACCTCTGCAGAGTAATAAGTCAGACAATTGTGTGTGTTTATGTTCTGAAAATATTTACTTGAACCAAATAAAGGGATGTTGTCACAAAGAGGTGGTAATAGATCTGCTGATTTTTATTCAACAGCGCCCACTCAGCAGATGAATTCCTCCAAACGACACAAGATAAGATATTAGAAAATAAACAGTATGTTATATACACTTCCTCAAAGAAATAATGATAGCCCCTGAAATACAGCTAACAGATTATACTGAAACACTGCAGAAGATGGAACCTGACCGGCCTATAACTGTTACCCTAATGAGAAATTGGGATAGAAGTAATAGTATAATGGCCCTTGTGTCAGTAATAGCAGTAATGTCCCTGTTGCAGATCTGATGGTCTTCACTGGTACATAGGAGCTCATTGACTGTAATCCGATAAGGTGTAGTAGGAAGCAATAGGTTTCTTGAAGTGAAGAAGACTAAAGATATCTAAGCACAGTGTTCAAAATAGGTTCAGTAAAGTATTCCTAAGGTAATGATGTCTGTGCAAAGTGTCCCAGTGAAACCGTGACAAAGACGTCAGATGACAAGTAGCGGAGCTAGGCCCCTCCGGTATGGGTTAGAGTGTGTTATACCGCATGGTAGGCCACGACCCCTCTCTCCATACATGGAGAGGTCCGTCTCACGTCAGGCCCAGGAGGAAGAGAGCTCAGCGCGGGCTTTTGCTTCTTTTATAGCTACTCCCAGAAATCTTCCTGATGGTAGCATAGATCCCTGGGATATGTAGTTCAGGCGCATAATCATGTAAAGTAATTATCAGTCTGAGGAACTACACTGTCAGGTCTCTCACTTACCAGACCGGAGAGTCCACTTGGGCAGAGGGTAGGCTCCCTTACGTATCCGACTCGCGGCCCCTGGTAGAGCAGACAGGAGGCCCACGAGTGCGGAGTGGTATGAGAGCCTGTGCAGGAGTCCGTGTTCCGGTGGTTAGCAGTCTTCAAACAGCAGATGATAGTCAGCGGCACAGACAACAGATGCTGAGCAGGAGCTGGAGACAGGTTAGTGTACAAGCTGGGTTTGGCAACAGGCGGGCAGCAGAGGTACAGAAGGAGCAGGCAGAAGCAAAGTCAAAACAGGCCGGGGTCAAATGCAGGCGGAGGTCAGGAGAGTCCAAAAGGCAAGCCGGGTTGTCAACAGATCAGGAACACAGGAATCACAGGAACTAGGAACAGGAAACAGGAAACAGGAACTAGGCACGGAGCTGTTGATCAGGCAGCACTGATTAGAGGGAGAAGCCAGCCTAAATAGGCTGATTGGCGCCAAACGCTGTGTTCGTGCGCGCGCCGCTACGCAAAGGCGCCCGCGCACCCGCACGCGCCCGAGCACACCCCCGGACAGCGGCATGCACACCAGCGCCACCAGGCGAACGCATAGCAGCGCCCATAGGCTAACACGCGTAGGCGTCCAGGCACCACCGCGTCCGCCACAGCCAGCCGGCATGCCAACACCAGTGCCCATAGAAGCAGGCGCCCGAGCACCCGCAGGAAAGCACGCACCAACGCGCCCTGGCGCGCGACGACGCCCAATCAGGTAAGCTCTCTGACAGTGCCCCCTCCTCAAGGGCAGACACCGGATGCCCAGTTGGGCCAACTTGGAGGCATGTGAGTCCTTGAAAGCTTGCAGGAGTTCCCCGGCATGCAAATTATCTTCTGGTTCCCATGAATTGTCCTCAGGGCCATATCCCTTCCACTTTATGAGGTATTGGGTTTGAGGTATTGGGCGACGACGCCCAATCAGGTAAGCTCTCTGACAGTGCCCCCTCCTCAAGGGCAGACACCGGATGCCCAGTTGGGCCAACTTGGAGGCATGTGAGTCCTTGAAAGCTTGCAGGAGTTCCCCGGCATGCAAATTATCTTCTGGTTCCCATGAATTGTCCTCAGGGCCATATCCCTTCCACTTTATGAGGTATTGGGTTTGATTTAGTCTTTTTCTGCAGTCTAATATTGCCTCTACTTCAAATTCCTCCTCGTTGCCTACAAGGATGGGTTTGGGTGGACCGACAGTACGGCCAACAAAAGAATTGGGGATAACCGGCTTTAAGAGAGATACATGGAAGACCGGGTGCACCTTCAGGGAATTTGGCAGATCAAGCTCGTAGGCAACATCATTAATTTTCCTCCTTACCAGTAAGGGACCCAGGAACTTAGGGCCTAGTTTTTTGGATGGACATGCCAGTTTCAGATTGGCGGTAGATAACCATACTGGGTTACCAGGTTCCAACACAAGTTCTCCACGCCTCTTTTTGTCAAACACCTTCTTATAACCTTCTTGGGCCTTGGCCATGGTATCTTGTAACAGCTTATTGTTCACCGAGAAGAAATTCAGGGTCTCAGATACTGCAGGAACAGAACATTCAGGTATTGATCCAGGTAAAAAGGTCGGATGAAAGCCATAGTTGAGCTCAGCGAAGCTGGCCCCCCTACAATCAGCACAAATAAAAACTCAAGTGTGTTTCTTTAGTGCTAAGTTTGTGCTGTTTTGTGCCGTAAAAATTTTCATTTGTGCTGCTTTTATTTTTAAGATATTAGCAATTGTTTTTTCCAGACTATGACATCACCTAGCCCCCCTACAACGCCCAAATGACACAAAACTGGTCTCGTTGGTTAGTGCTACGTTTGTGCTGTTTTGTGCTGCTAAAAATTCCGTTCTATCTTTTATCGTTTTTGCGTTATTAATGATTTATTAAAGGTCACCAAAGGTCACTCAGCCCCCCTACAATGCCCAAATGACACAAAACTGGTCTCGTTGGTTAGTGCTACGTTTGTGCTGTTTTGTGCTGCTACAAATTCTGTTCTATCACTTATCGTTTTCGCGTTATTAATGATTTATTAAAGGTCGCCAAAGGTCAGTCAGCCCCCCTACAACGCCCAAATGACACGAAACTGGTCTCGTTGGTTAGTGCTACGTTTGTGCTGGTTTGTGCTGCTAAAATTTTTATTTGTGCTGTTATGGTTTTTAAGTTATAACAGTTTATTTTTTTTTTCAAACCCCACTCACTTTGCCCACCCTACAATCAGCACAAATAAAAACTCAAGTGTGTTTCTTTAGTGCTACGTTTGTGCTGTTTTGTGCCGTAAAAATTTTCATTTGTGCTGCTTTTATTTTTAAGATATTAGCAATTGTTTTTTCCAGACTATGACATCACCTAGCCCCCCTACAATGCCCAAATGACACAAAACTGGTCTTGTTGGTTAGTGCTACGTTTGTGCTGTTTTGTGCTGCTAAAAATTCCGTTCTATCTTTTATCGTTTTTGCGTTATTAATGATTTATTAAAGGTCACCAAAGGTTAGTCAGCCCCCCTACAATGCCCAAATAACACAAAACTGGTCTCGTTGGTTAGTGCTACGTTTGTGCTGTTTTGTGCTGCTAACATTTCCGTTCTATCACTTATCGTTTTTGCATTATTAATGATTTATTAAAGGTCACCAAAGGTCACTCAGCCCCCCTACAATGCCCAAATGACACAAAACTGGTCTCGTTGGTTAGTGCTACGTTTGTGCTGTTTTGTGCTGCTAAAAATTCCGTTCTATCTTTTATCGTTTTCGCGTTATTAATGGTTTATTAAAGGTCACCAAAGGTCAGTCAGCCCCCCTACAACGCCCAAATGACACGAAACTGGTCTCGTTGGTTAGTGCTACGTTTGTGCTGGTTTGTGCTGCTAACATTTTTATTTGTGCTGTTATGGTTTTTAAGTTATAACAGTTTATTTTTTTTTCAAACCCCACTCACTTTGCCCACCCTACAATCAGCACAAATAAAAACTCAAGTGTGTTTCTTTAGTGCTACGTTTGTGCTGTTTTGTGCCATAAAAAATGTACATTTGTGCTGCTTTTATTTTTAACATATTAGCAATTGTTTTTTCCAGACTATGACATCACCTAGCCCCCCTACAATGCCCAAATGACATGAAACTGGTCTCGTTGGTTAGTGCTACGTTTGTGCTGTTTTGTGCTGCTAACATTTCCGTTCTCTTATCGTTTTTGCGTTATTAATGATTTATTAAAGATCACCAAAAATCACTCAGCCCCCCTACAATGCCCAAATGACACAAAACTGGTCTCGTTGGTTAGTGCTACGTTTGTGCTGTTTTGTGCTGCTAAAAATTCCGTTCTATCTTTTATCGTTTTCGCATTATTAATGATTTATTAAAGGTCACCAAAGGTCAGTCAGCCCCCCCTACAACGCCCAAATGACATGAAACTGGTCTCGTTGGTTAGTGCTACGTTTGTGCTGGTTTGTGCTACTAAAATTTTTATTTGTGCTGTTATGGTTTTTAAGTTATAACAGTTTTTTTTTTTTCAAACCCCACTCACTTTGCCCACCCTACAATCAGCACAAATAAAAACTCAAGTGTGTTTCTTTAGTGCTACGTTTGTGCTGTTTTGTGCCGTAAAAATTTACATTTGTGCTGCTTTTATTTTTAAGATATCAGCAATTGTTTTTTCCAGACTATGACATCACCTAGCCCCCCTACAATGCCCAAATGACACGAAACTAGTCTCGTTGGTTAGTGCTATGTTTGTGCTGTTTTGTGCTGCTAAAAATTACGTTCTATCTTTTATCGTTTTTGCGTTATTAATGATTTATTAAAGGTCACCAAAGGTCAGTCAGCCCCCCTACAATGCCCAAATGACACGAAACTGGTCTCGTTGGTTAGTGCTACGTTTGTGCTGTTTTGTGCTGCTAACATTTCCGTTCTATCTCTTATTGTTTTTGCGTTATTAATCATTTATTAAAGGTTACCAAAAATCACTCAGCCCCCCTACAATGCCCAAATGACACAAAACTGGTCTCGTTGGTTAGTGCTACGTTTGTGCTGTTTTGTGCTGCTAAAAATTCCGTTCTATCTTTTATCGTTTTCGCGTTATTAATGATTTATTAAAGGTCACCAAAGGTCAGTCAGCCCCCCCACAACGCCCAAATGAGACGAAACTGGTCTCGTTGGTTAGTGCTACACTTGTGCTGGTTTGTGCTGCTAAAATTTTTATTTGTGCTGTTATGGTTTTTAAGTTATAACAGTTTATTTTTTTTTTCAAACCCCACTCACTTTGCCCACCCTACAATCAGCACAAATAAAAACTCAAGTGTGTTTCTTTAGTGCTACGTTTGTGCTGTTTTGTGCCGTAAAAATTTACATTTGTGCTACTTTTATTTTTAAGATATCAGCAATTGTTTTTTCCAGACTATGACATCACCTAGCCCCCCTACAATGCCCAAATGACACAAAACTAGTCTCGTTGGTTAGTGCTACGTTTGTGCTGGTTTGTGCTGCTAAAATTTTTATTTGTGCTGTTATCGTTTTTAAGTTATAACAGTTTTTTTTTTCAAACCCCACTCAATTTGCCCACCCTACAATCAGCACAAATAAAAACTCAAGTGTGTTTCTTTAGTGCTACATTTGTGCTGTTTTGTGCTTTTTAAATTTATGTTCTATCTTTTATCGTTTTTGCGTTATTAATGATTTCTTTAAAGGTCACCAAAGGTCACTCAGCCCCCCTACAACACCCAAATGACACAAAACTGGTCTCGTTGGTTAGTGCCTCATTTGTGCTGGTTTGTGCTGCTAAAATTTGTATTTGTGCTGTTATGGTTTTTTAGTTATAACAGCTTGTTTTTATATTTGTGCTTTTTTTGTGTCATAATAGTTAAAATTTGTGCTGCTTTTATTTTTAAGATAATAGCAATTTGTTTTTTCCAGATGATGACATCACCCCGCTCTCCTGTCACGTACCTGGTTAGTGAGCTCCTGGTTAGAAAGCAGCCATGGGAGCACAGTGAGGTATGAGTGCCTGTGATCAGTCCAGTAGACTGTGTGGTGGCAGCAGTCAGCAGGTGGATGTGGCGGCAGAACCAGCCGGTGGCAGATGAGCTGGCACTGAGCTTGGCTGGTGGCAGACTGCGGGTAAGCAGCTGGAAGCAGGAGACAGATGAGACCTTGCTGGGCTGAAGAGCTGTAGCAGGCTGGATGAGCAGGATGCAGGGTCAGATGAGCCGGGTCCATAATGGTCAGGCAGATCAGGCATAGACGGCACACAACAGGATAGTCGGGTCACAAGCCAAGTCAGCAACAGGAGGTAGATCAGGCAAGAAGAGAAGGCAGAAGCAGAATCCAGAGACAAGCCAAGGTCAGGGCAGGTAGCAGTCAAACGGAGGTCAGGAGCAAGCTGGGTTAGGATCAGAGGTCAAACACAGGAATCAGGAATGAACACACAGAAGCAGCACACCAAATTGCAGCCTGTTTAAATAGTCTGTCTGGTGCCAGCATTGGTGACAGGCTCACGCTCATCTGCCCAGCCAGTTGCCAGCCTGCGCATGCGCATATGTATGTACAGGGAGACATCATTTGTGCTATGGGAAAGCCTTCCCTGACACCCCCTACAACAGCCAAACAAAATCAAAACGGGCTGGTTGGTTAGTGCCACGTTTGTGTTGGTTTGTGCCTATTTACTTTCCATTCTATCTCCTTTTGTTTTTTAGTTATTGTTGATTTAATAAAGGTCACCAAAGGTTACCCAGCCCCCCTACAAGAGACAAAAGGCATGCAACTGGGCTGGTTGGTGCCTCCTTTGTGCTGGTTTGTGCTGTTTAAATATCAGTTCTACTGCATTTTGTTTTTCAGCTATTTACTATTTATTAAAGGTCACCAAAGGTCACTCAGCCCCCTCCCCCCCCTACCTACACATGAAACTGGGTTTGGTTGGTTAGTGCTGCGTTTGTGCTGTTAAAATTATTATGTGTGCTGCTTTGATTTCTTAATTGTAAAAGTTTGTTTTTATTTGATCAAACCCCACCCATCAAAACCCAGCCACCCCCTATAAAAGCATAAGGACGTGAAACATCCATTCTCTCAGGTTTTGATATATTAAGTTATTTTTTTATATAGTATATACTATAGTTTTCCACCATGTTTTTGTACAATTTGTATGTAAATATAAGCAACTTTTGTTATTCCCTATGTCACTTATGTAACTGTAACTTTATGTACAGTATATTGATATATTACATGCTATAATTGGTTACTTTTAGACCTTTTATTTGTGTTACATTGTAACCATGTTCATGTGTCTGCACATAACAAAAAAACATAACAAAATTTAGTTTTAGGCCCCTTTCACACATGCTGTCCGATCAGGTCCAAATGTTCGTTTTTCAGGCGTACCTGATCGGACACTCCATTCACCTCTATGGAGCAACGGTTTTCAGCGGTGACATGTCCGCTGACATCCGCCGTTATCAGATCCACAGTGTATACACATGGATGCATCACTATCAAACACAACAAAAGTAAAAATAAGTGGGCTATACTTCCATTTACTTGATTTGCCCTCAGGTAGCAGTCAAAACATCAAACATGAGGTTGCATAAACTGTAAAAATAAGTGGGTTAAACTTCAATTTACCCTGTAATCTCTCAGGTAGCAGTCAAAACATCAAGCATGAGGTTGCTTAAGCTGTATTAGTGCCTTCCCCCAGGGTACTGTGTGCAGTGTTTACAGAGTCAGGTACAGAGGAGGAGCATTACAAAATAAACTACAGGCTGGGTATAGGGCCTAGCAAGGAACAATGTAAACATTTTTGCTATTATTACAATATGGATTTTACAGTTTAGAAAAAAATGTACTGACTAGTGAAAAGTGTTTGTGTAACTTGCACTCCTCTTTTACCTGTTTCCATGCATTGTTAAACAACAAGACACAAATTATGTTCGTTGCCCTCTATATATTTTATCCAGCAAACCAATAGATAAGTACAACTTGGAATTCTCCATTATATTTATGCAAGCATACATGAAAATCATTTTTATTTTTTTTCACATGCACTCTCATTTTGTATGTGAAAGAATAGTTTTAGACTGTTGAAGAAGTGGTGTCTGTGTGAAAGAGAAATGATTAGCATGTGATTCTCACATGTGGAGGGGGTTTGATGAAATTTAATGTACAAGATCTCCAAAACCAAACCAGCACAAATGTTATTTTTTTCACAAGTTATCACAAATGCAACACAAATGAATGGTGTAATTGTTATAGTATCTAATAACATGGGATGCCAAGGGGGTGGGGTTTGATGGGTGGGTGGGGTTTGATCTAATAAAAACAAACTTTTGCAATTAAACAATCAAAGCAGCACACATAATAATTTTAACAGCACAAATGCAGCACTAACCAACCAACCCAGTTTCATGTGTAGGTGGGAGGGGGGCTAAGTGACCTTTGGTGACCTTTAATAATTAGTAAATAGCTGAAAAACAAAACGCAATAGAACTGATATTTAAACAGCACAAACCAGCACAAAGGAGGCACCAACCAGCCCAGTTGCATGCCTTTTGTCTCTTGTAGGGGGGCTGGGTAACCTTTGATGACCTTTATTAAATCAACAATAACTAAAAAACAAAGGGAGATAGAATGAAAAGTAAATAGGCACAAAACAGCACAAACGTAGCACTAACCAACGAGACCAGTTTTGTGTCATTTGGGCGCTGTAGGGGGGCTAGGTGATGTCATAGTCTGGAAAAAACAATTGCTAATATCTTAAAAATAAAAGCAGCACAAATGAAAATTTTTACAGCACAAAACAGCACAAACGTAGCACTAAAGAAACACACTTGAGTTTTTATTTGTGCTGATTGTAGGGTGGGCAAAGTGAGTGGGGTTTGAAAAAAAAAATAAACTGTTATAACTTAAAAACCATAACAGCACAAATAAAAATTTTAGCAGCACAAACCAGCACAAACGTAGCACTAACCAACGAGACCAGTTTCGTGTCATTTGGGCGTTGTAGGGGGGCTGACTGACCTTTGGCGACCTTTAATAAATCATTAATAACGCGAAAACGATAAGTGATAGAACAGAATTTTTAGCAGCACAAAACAGCACAAACGTAGCACTAACCAACGGACCAGTTTTGTGTCATTTGGGCATTGTAGGGGGGCTGAGTGACCTTTGGTGACCTTTAATAAATCATTAATAACGCAAAAACGATAAGTGATAGAATGGAAATGTTAGCAGCACAAAACAGCACAAACGTAGCACTAACCAACGAGACCAGTTTCGTGTCATTTGGGCGTTGTAGGGGGGCTGAGTGACCTTTGGTGACCTTTAATAAATCATTAATAACGCAAAAACGATAAGTGATAGAATGGAAATGTTAGCAGCACAAAACAGCACAAACGTAGCACTAACCAACGAGACCAGTTTCGTGTCATTTGGGCGTTGTAGGGGGGCTGAGTGACCTTTGGTGACCTTTAATAAATCATTAATAACGCAAAAACGATAAAAGATAGAACAGAATTTTTAGCAGCACAAAACAGCACAAACGTAGCACTAACCAACGAGACCAGTTTTGTGTCATTTGGGCGCTGTAGGGGGGTTTTTATTTGTGCTGATTGTAGGGGGGCCAGCTTCGCTGAGCTCCATAGTTGGCATAGAATGGAGTCTGGTTGGTGGCTGAATGCAAGGAATTATTATAAGAGAACTCCGCAATAGGGAGTAGGGGGGCCCAATCGTCCTGGGAGAATGCGGAGAAGCAGCGGAGATACTGCTCCAGAGTCTGATTCGTCCTCTCAGTTTGCCCATTGGACTGGGGATGGTAGGCCGAGGAGAATGCCAACTCAATTTCCAAGGAGCCACAGAGGGCCTTCCAGAATCTGGAGGTGAATTGGACACCACAGTCAGAAACTATATTCTTCGGAACTCCATGTAGCCTGACAATTTCTTTAATAAACATATCAGCCGTCTCCGTGGCCGATGGGTTACCCTTCATTGGGAGAAAATTAGGCATTTTAGACAATCTGTCTACCACGACAAAGATGGAGGAGAAGCCTTCTGATGGGGGGAGTTCAACGACAATATCCATTGAGATCATGCTCCATGGTCTCTCTGGGACTGGAAGAGGTTTTAACAGTCCCCAAGCTCTGGCCCGGCTGGTTTTGCTTCTAGCGCAAGTATTGCAGGAATCAATGAACCTTCTACAATCCCTGATGAGATGAGGCCACCAGAAGGTACGTAGTACCAGATCACTCGTTTTTCGTGAGCCGAAATGTCCAGCTAATTTGTGATCGTGACACAGTTCCAATACCTGTACCCTTAGTTCTTCGGGGACCACAATCTTGTTTTCATGCCAAAATAGGCCATCCTTGGTACAGGCCCCAGCGGGCAGCGTCGCCCCCATAGAAGCCCGTCTGATTCGAGAGATTAGATCTTCCTGAAGAAGCCCCAGGGGGAAGGATGGTATCTGGAGGTGCGGTTTCTTCCGATTCATGGAACATTTGTGAGAGTGCGTCAGATTTAATATCTTTGGATCCGGGTCTGAAGGTGACATGGAAATGGAATCGAGAAAAAAAAGTGCCCATCTGGCCTGCCGGGGTCTTAACCTCTTAGCCGTTCTCAGGTATTCCAGGTTTTATGGTTCGTGTAGACCAGTATGGGATAAGCAGCACCTTCCAGAAGGTAACGCCATTCCTCCAAGGCCGCCTTAATAGCTAGGAGTTCACGGTCACCCACATCGTAGTTTCTCTCGGAAGGTGAGAGTTTTCGTGAGAAAAACCCCACAGGGTACAGAAGAGCTTTGGTGCCTTGTCGTTGTGAGAGTATGGCCCCTACCGCAATTTCGGAAGCGTCAACTTCCAACACAAATGGTAGAGCTGGGTTGGGGTGTTTTAAAATGGTGGCTGAGGTAAATAGAGCCTTAAGTTCCTCGAAGGCCGACTGCGCCTTAGGAGTCCAGCAAAACCGACTTCCTTGTTTGGTAAGTTCAGTAATAGGAGCGATTATCAAAGAGAACCCTTTTATGAATTTTCTATAGAAGTTGGCAAAGCCAATAAAACGTTGTACCCCTTTCTTATCAATAGGTGCAGGCCAGTCCAGGATAGCAGATACCTTTTGGGGATCCATCTTGATACCCTCAGGGGAGATGATCAGGCCCAGAAACTGAATGCATTGAAGCTCAAACTCACATTTCTCAAGTTTTGCATAGAGCCCATGTTGCCTAAGTCGGGTGAGAACATTTCACACATGCCTGCGGTGGTCGGTCAGAGAGGCGGAGAAAATCAAAATATCGTCCAAATAGACTATGACATAGAGGTCTAGGAAGTCACGGAATACGTCGTTGACAAAGTGCTGGAAGGTGGCTGGTGCGTTGCACAGGCCACAGGGCATGACAAGGTACTGATAGTGCCCGGATCGAGTACGAAAAGCTGTTTTCCACTCATCCCCTTCTCTTATGCAAATTAAGTTGTATGCCCCGCGGAGATCCAGCTTGGTGAAAACTCTTGCGGTTCCCAGTCTCTGGAATAACTCGGGTACTAAGGGTAACGGGTATCTGTTCTTTACAGTAATTTTGTTTAATTCCCGGTAGTCAATACAGGGACGTAGGGTGTGGTCCTTCTTCTCCACGAAGAAAATGCCTGCACCGGCTGGAGACGTGGAAGGGCGGATAAACCCTTTCTTTAAGTTCTCGTCAATGTAGTTTTTTAAGGTGCCCAGCTCCTACTCAGTTAGTGGAAAAATCCTTCCAAAGGGAACTTCGGTTCCAGGTAAAAGTTCTATTGGGCATTCATAAGGCCTATGAACTGGAAAAGTCTCTGCCCCCTTCTTACTGAAGACATCCTGGAAGTCCCGATAGGCCTCGGGAAGAGATGGGCAAAGTTTGGTATCCGAATCCAAACAAAGACATTGAGTCGGTGAGACGGGGGTCCCACGTAAGCAATGTTGCCTGCAGTAGTCAGATGAGAATTGGATTCTTCCTGTGGACCAGTCAATGCTGGGGTTATGTGCCTGTAGCTAGGGCATTCCGAGAATGATTGGGAAGAGAGGGGAGGAGATGACATCCAAACGTAAGAGTTCCTGATGTTCCAGGCCTATGGTGGCCAGTAGTGGAACAGTCTCACAGGTGACTGGACCTGAACTAAGGGTAGAGCCATCAGCTAGGAATACTGCAAGACCCTGGGTCTGAGGTTGAAGAGGAATGCCATAATAATTGACAAAGGTTTGATCGATGAAGCCACTGCATGCTCCAGAGTCAATAATGACCGACACCGGGATGTTCTTTCCGGGGAGCTGTAATACAACAGAGAGTCAAATGGTTACCAGGTTTGGGCAAAACAGATGCACAAGCGGAAGAAGACGTCAGACACTTACTTATCTTGTTAGGGCAAGTCCTCACAAAATGTCCTTGTTCCCTGCAATACAGGCATAGGTTGTGCGTACGTCTGCGCATCTTCTCTTCCAGGGTAAGGGATGGCCGGAGCAGACCAAGCTGCATGGGTTCGGGTGCTTCCATGGCTGAAGTAGAGGAGAGAGGCAATTGGTTGGGGGAACTGGGAACTCTAGGGAGCATCCAAATAGGACGAGGGTGACCAGAGGACCTCTCAGAGCGTCTTTCTCTCAGACGTCGGTCAATCAGATGGTGCCCCTTGGGGGGAGGAGCAGCTGAGAGGGCTTGGACCTGACCCTTTAATCTGGTGTAGCCTTCTTGTAGGCTCTTGACTGTTTGGGTAAGGCCCGCGAGGTGCCTACAAAGTTCATCCATGGGGGAGGCCCCCTGCCCGGACTCGGTCATGGCTGCCTGATACTGTCAGGTCTCTCACTTACCAGACCGGAGAGTCCACTTGGGCAGAGTGTAGGCTCCCTTACGTATCCGACTCGTGGCCCCTGGTAGAGCAGACAGGAGGCCCACGAGTGCGGAGTGGTATGAGAGCCTGTGCAGGAGTCCGTGTTCCGGAGGTTAGCAGTCTTCAAACAGCAGATGATAGTCAGCGGCACAGACAACAGATGCTGAGCAGGAGCTGGAGACAGGTTAGTGCACAAGCTGGGTTTGGCAGCAGAAGTACAGAAGGAGCAGGCAGAAGCAAAGTCAAAACAGGCCGGGGTCTAATGCAGGCGGAGGTCAGGAGAGTCCAAAAGGCAAGCCGGGTCGTCAACAGATCAGGAACACAGGAATCACAGGAACTAGGAACAGGAAACAGGAACTAGGCACGGAGCTGTTGATCAGGCAGCACTGATCAGAGGGAGAAGCAAGCCAAAATAGGCTGATTGGCGCCAAACTCTGTGTTTGTGCGCGCGCCGTTACACACAGGCGCACGCGCCCAAGCGCGCCCCCGGACAGCGGCATGCACACCAGCACCACCAGGCGAACGCATAGCAGCGCCCATAGGCGAACGCGTGCTAACGCGAACGCGCGTACGCGCCCGGGCACCACCGCGTACGCCACGGCCAGCCGGCATGCCAACACCAGTGCCCATAGAAGCAGGCGCCTGAGCACCCGCAGGAAAGCACGCACCAACGCACCCCGGCGCGCGACGACTCCCAATCAGGTAAGCTCTCTGACATACTCATCCCACAATCCCTTTTGTTTGGCTCACAAATATGATGTCACCTGATAACACTAATCACTAGAGGGACATGTGATGTATGGAAAACCCGGAGGATCATTGTACTTTACGGTTGTAGTCCATATTGCTAAATCCTCCCCCACTTGAAAATCTTTGGTCCCTAAAGACAGAACACAACCTGTGGAATCACTTTACTGCATTATGAGAGCTAAATAATCAATCATCTAACAAACTAAAAGTTGCAACAGCTAATAACCGACCTAATGAAGGGTCTTCTAATAGAAAATTAGATACATCAGCAACAAGTTAATGGCCCACCAAGTAGTGTCAGAAGGTGGATCGAGGTCATCCTTTACTAGGGATTCAGTAAAAGAGGCAAGTGCTTGACTGAAACGTTGAGCAGAGGGTATAAGTTCGTCAGTTCGTCGCCCTCCAAGAGTATCGTAAGTCACTCTTTTTGGAGGGCATATCCTCTGTCTCAACCTGGAATGGATGTCTTCCAGTGACTCTGGTTCCTGTTCTGCTTCCCAAAAAATGCATCCAGATTCCATTTCAGGTTCCACTTCTGTCTCAGACTCCACTTCGGGCTCAGGTTCCACCCCAGGCTCTAATCCTGGTTCAGGGACCGTCTCTGTCCATGTGACACCAGTAGGAGGGATGAGAGCATCACACTAGACACTTTGCGAGATTCCAGCTTGACTTCCTAATTTCCGCTAGGTGAGTGAGAATCTAATGCCTTAGTGTCGGGCAAATGAAAACCTGTCCTTCAGTATTAGAGATGATGGAATCATCTTCCAAAGGAGGAACCCACAACTAATCAAGAGTTAATTCCTCATCATCACTTTCCTCCTTCGGGAGTGTGGGTCGACAAGTTTTCCTGGCCCTGGGCCTCAACGTTGGGGACAGATATACCTCTAAGCAAGGGGTTGAGGGTACTCGAACAGCCTCTGATATGGGCAGCAAATGGTTTTAATGCCAAATCTTGAGAGGGCCAGTCTTCCCTTCAGGCCGGATCTGATACACAGGGAGTTTAGGTAGTTGTTCGCAAACTATGTAGGGTAGGGAACGCCATCGATCAGCCAGCTTATGTTTTCTTGGCACTCCTATATTGCGCAACAACACCTGATCCCCAGGTTGCAAATCCTGAACCCTCACTCTAAGATCAAAGTTTTTCTTGTTCCCTTGTTCTCTGATGGTAGAGGCCTCCTTGGCTTTCTCATAAGCCACTTTGAAATTCTTCCGGAGTCTGTCGATATATATCGCCTATAAGAAGCTTGGGAGGTGCAATCCAGTGATGTTCCGAAAGCCAGAGCCACAGGTAGGCGAGATTCTCTCCCAAACATTAATCTGTAACGGGAGTATCCAGTAGAATCATTTGAGGTGCTATTGTAGGCATGAACTACTGCAGAGATTTGCTCGCCCCAATTCTGTTTATTCTTTAATGGGAGGGTTCCCAGCATTTTCAACAGAGTACGGTTGAAACGTTCAGGTTGTGCATCCCCTTGGGGATGGTAGGGAGTAGTCCTGGATTTCTTTATGTTTAAGAGTTCACATAGTCTTCTGATCAGTTTGCTCTCAAAGTCTCGACCTTGATGCGAATGTAGGCACTGAGGCAACCCGCAATGGACAAAGAACTTCTCCACTAGAGTCTTGGCCACCATACTAGCTTGATCCCTAGTGGGGAAAGCTTGAGCATATGGGTTGAAATGATCTGTCACAAGCAGGACATTACTCCTTCCACTCAGATCAGGTTCCAGGCACAAGAAATCAATGCACACCAACTCCATTGGTCCTTGACTCTGTAGATGGCCCATTGGGGCTGCCCTGCCTGGTAAAGTTTTTCTCTGGATGCACCTGACACAAGAGTGGCAGTAATTTTCCACCTCCATTCTCAAGAATGGCCAGTAAAATCGATCCCTGACCAGCTTGAAAGTTCTATCTGGACTTAAGTGACCATGATCATCATGGAGTGCGGTTAGCACAGTTAGACAATGTTTTTCAGGGAGGAACAGCTGGTTCACACCTTCTGCTTCTTCAGAGAGTCCTCTTTTGATATATGATCCCCTCTTCCAGCTTCATTCGCTCCCATTCGCTATGAACCACCTTTGTCCCTTCAACTGGGCTATTCACCAATATTTGAGGGTCGTTGGCAGAGAATGATTTTCTTATCAGACTTCCTAACGGATCTTCCCCTTTATTCCTTCTCATTTCCTCTTTAGTCAGCTGAGGCAGTTTTTGGTTACGTACTTGGGTCAAATTACAGTAGTACTTCGGTACTCCCGCAGGGGTGACTCCCACAGCATCGGTCCCTATGGCTCCTCTGTGCTGATATTCTACTCCCTGACACACAGCCTGTACTCTTCTGGCCAGCCTGGATGGAGTAAGGTCTTTGGGATAGAGCGTCAGCGTCTCTATTTCTCACTGCCGGTCAATATTTTAGGCAGATCTGAAACTCAGACAGGGCTGTCAACCATTGATGTCCAGTGGCGTCCAACTTTGCAGTGGATAGTAAATAAATCAAGGGATTGTTGTCAGTCTTTACCACAAAGGTAGCTGCGTACAGATAATCACGTAGCTTATGTACCACAGCCCACCTGAAGAACAAGAACTTCAACTTATGTACAGGATGGTTCTTCTGGGGGGGGGGGGGGTGAGGCATGCTACTCAAGTAGGCCACTGGGCGAAGATTCCCTTCTGACTCTTGGTACAACACCCCCCAATACCATCTCTGCTAACAACCACATGTAATATGGTTTTGATGGATCAGCGTAGGCCAACACTGGTGCTTCAACCAGGCTTTCCTTCAGCCTTTCGAAAGACCTTTCACATTTCACTGTCCATTGTTTTTGGATGGATTCACAAGGTTTCCTGGGAACTCCCCTCTGAGATTTCTGCTGTTCCCCTTCCATTTGCTTCTGTAACAGCTGGTTCAACGGCTGGGAAATCTGCGAGAAGTTCTTCAAAAATCTTCTAGAAGAGCAGAAACCCAAGAATGACCTCAACTCAGTGACGGTATTTGGGAGAGGCCAGGAAGTGACAGCCTCCAGCTTTTGAGGATCAGTTTCTATCCCTTCGACGGACTGAAGTGACTGAAGTCTGGTAGAACTGGCACTTCTCTAATGACAGCTTCAACCCCTCTTAATGTAGTCGCTGGAAAACTTTCTCCAACCAAGCTTCATGCTCCTCTAGCGTTAGGCCAAACACGATGATGTCATTGAGATAAACTAGCACTTCCACCAAGTTCATGTCACCCACAGTGTTCTCCATCAGTCGCTGAAAAGTGGCAGGGGCCCCTGTTAGTCCCTGTGGCATCTGATCAGACTCGAAAAACTGCAAAGGGCTGATGAAAGCTGTCTTCTCTCAGTCGTCTGGGTGCATGGGGATCTGGTAGTACCCACTCTTTAGATCCAACACACTGAACCATTTGGCCTCTGATAAGCATTGTAGGGCTTCTTCTATGCGAGGGGTCGTGTATTGATCTGGAATAGTCCTTCCGTTCAAGGTTTGGTAATCGATACACATCCGAAGGGACCCATTCTTCTTTCTTACTACCACAATCGGGGAGGCATAGGGGCTCCTGGACTCCTTAATGACCCCTGACTTCCTTAACTCAGTCAGTTGTTCTTGAAGATCCTCAAGATCACACAAGGGCAATTGCTATGCCCTTTCTCGAAAATGGCTCATCTTTGGTCAATTGAGTTCGATGTTGAGCACTCTTGGCACAACACAAATCAAAGTCATTTTTGAAAAACATCTCCTCCCATTGAGCTATCTGAGCTTTAATCCTCTCCTCCCATGAAGGGGGTAGATTTGGGCAGTGGACAGTGGTTCTTCCATCCCCCTTCTGAGGTACCTCATTCCCAACTACCGGGGTGGCAGCACTCACTTTTCAGATCACCATCCGTGGCTTTAAGCTGATTGGGTGGCTAGTGACATTCCGCACACTGAAAGGAATTCGCCCCCACTTCTTAGTAAGGCTCGAGTGGGGATGAGCTCCGGGACCAGTTGTAGTCCAACCTCTTCTTCTGCTGAATCAGCTTCTACCACTACATACGTACCCGGCTGGTCCCATGACAGCTTGACTGTGCCTTTCAGGCAAGTCCTCTCTCCAGGCTGCAACACCTTTTCCTGGGTATGCAGTCGCCACAATCTTCTCATTCCTTCAGCAGGTGCCTTCTTCTCTTGCAACACTCTGAAATGCCTGCCTCGCCCTTTCTCGTACTTCCCTTATCAATTTAGGATATGTGGGTACCACTTGAGTTCTCTTCAGCAATAACTTTAATACGATGGGGTGATTTGGTGGAGCCCCATGCAGAACCCGGTTCAAGCTAGCCTGGTCAACATCTTTAGGGTCAATACCCCTTTCGAGGATAATTTGATGCAGCATCTTGTCTACTCGGGAGATGTATTCAGACAGACTCTCTCCCTTCTGTTGGTGAGTTGGTTGAATTTATACATCAGATCAGCAATTGTTTCAACCCTCCCAAATACAGCATACAGGGCATCTATGTAGTCCATGGCAACGCAAGTCTTCTTGCCCATCCTCAGATGACGGATCACATCAGCCGCCGGGCCTCTAAGGCTCTCACTAAACCATTGTCGTTTTACAGCCTCTGGAACACTCCACTCTTCCATGGCCTGCAGAGCCTGACTAATCCATGTCTCAAACTCATCTTCTCCCATGGGGGTTGGCAATTGCCCTGAGAAAAACCTAAGTCATCGATAGCTCTGATTGGCATTTCCAGATCCATTCTTCACCAAGTTATCGACTAATCGGCTCATATCAATGTAGAAAGAGAGGGGTGGAGCACTGGCCCCTTTGGAGTCGGCTCCCACAGGTACAGGTCCCCGCTCTTGAGTTATTTTCAAAGGCTGCTTCTCAGTCTGCTCTCTTTCCATCTTGAGTGGGAACACTCTTGCAGTCACTCCTTCAGTCAGATGTACCTCTTCCTCCTGGAAGCACACAGGCACCACCTCCTGCCATTCTATTAGTGCCCTGGCTTGATCCAACTCCTCTGTGGCTTCTGTTTCCACAATGTAGGCCCGGTGTCCTGGTGCCAGGGCTCTCAGCCACCTTCTGATCTCTCTCTCTGTGTGCTCATTTCCTGAGATCTCCAGAACAGTGCTTTTGTCTATTAGAGCTCCATGGCTTCTGCCTCAAGCAACCATGCCATTTAGGCGGCCTCCCACGCAGATTGTGGCTCTTGTCTAGGTTGGCTAGGGCCAGCTGCAGATAGCAGACCCGGACAAGCCCCCAAATGTAGCATGACCCCCTAAGGGACTGCTTGGAATTACCTGCTCATCTGCACTGCCATGACCTGGTGAACATTCCAACCCACCTGACACTCTGGGTACCACTGTAGAGTAATAAATCAGATAACCCTGTGTGTTTATGTTCTGATAATATTTACTTGAACCAATTAAAGGGATGTTGTCACAAAGAGGAGGTAATAGATCTGCTGAGTTTTAGGCAACAGCGCCAACTCAGCAGAGGAATTCCTCCGAACGACACAAGATAAGATATTAGCAAATTAACAGTATGTTATATACACTTCCTCAAAGAAATAATGCTATACAGCTAACAGATTATACTGACACATTGCAAAAGATGGAACCAGACTGGCCTATAACTGTTACCCTAATGAGAAATCAGGCTTAGAAGTAATAGTATAATGGCCCTTGTATCAGTAATAGCAGTAATGTCCCCATTGCAGATCTGATGGTCTTCACAGGTAGGTAGAAGCTCATTAACTGTAATCAGATAAGGGGTAGTGGGAAGCAATAGGTTTCTTGAAGTGAAAAAGGCTAAAGATGTCTAAGCACAGTGTTCAAAATAGGTTCAGTAAAGTACTCCTAAGGTAACGATGTCTGTGCAAAGTGTCCTAGTAAAACTGTGACAAAGGAAGGGTAAAGATTGGGCGATTGCCCTCTCACCAACGACCAGGCTGATATGATGCCTTCCAGATAGTATCTTGTGTAGCGACACTCGAGCAGCGGATCTGCCGTCTCAGTCTCCCGATGTGAAGCTAGGTACACTGATTGGCAGGCGACCGGCGTGGTGCTGGATGGACGTCAGATGACAAGCAGCGGAGCTATGCCCCTCCGGTACGGGTTGGAGTGTTGTAGGCCGCGACCCCTCTCTCCATGCACTGAGAGGTCCATCTCACATCAGGCCTAGGAGGAAGAGAGCTCCACGCGGGTTTTTGCTTCTTTTATAGCTACTCCCAGCAATCTTCCTGATGGTGGCAAAGATCCCTGGGATATGTAATCCAGGCGCATAATCATGTGAAGCAATTATCAGTCTGAGGAACTACTCATCCCACAATCCCTTTTGTTTGGCTCACAAATATGATGTCACCTGATAACGCTGATCACTGGAGGGACATGCGATGTATGGAAATACCGAAGGATCACTGTACTTTACGGTTGTAGTCCATATGGCCACAAGAGGTCTGGTGTTATGTTTTGGCATTAGATGAGGGAGGTGAGAAGAGTCATATGGAACAGTAGTTACTGGAAACTATATTTATCCTTTAATAAGGCCCGGAATATAGTGTGTAATTATCTAGTATGTATGTGCTTGTTGATGCTCTAAAGTTTTTTAGTAAATAATAGCTCAAATTGTATCTGATTTATGCTTTTGATTAAATATGACTGCTATCTACTTGTGGTTTCCACAGCATAATATTTTTTGGCTTATTTTTCCTGTATTGTTTGGGAGATTTCTTTGACAGATAAGCTCTGACCACTAATGTTTTTTTCATTGATTATTTTGAGACCTTTAAAAGATAAAGTTCTTTAATCTTCGTACGAAAGTGTTTTGTAAGAAATTAAATTTTGTTCAAAGCAATTTTTGGCTTCTTTCCTGGCACAGACAGCTTGCAAATATAGATAAAGATTTGATCTATCATTGTCAACCTATAATGATTTTGTTGCTTGTCCAAGAGCAAGACCATCAACGTGCTCACATCATTTTCCTGGATCTGTGTTCAAGCTTCTTGGCACAATCATTAACATTCTTGAACAGAAATCTCATTGAAGTATTCAGGGTTAGCTGGAAATCCATAGCAGATCTTATCCGGTGGTCCTCAGTATGAATTTAATGTGTTACCGGGGAACTTGGAGAAACACCAAAATTAGATAATACCTCTGTATCTAAAATGCTTATGATTAGAGTGTTATTTAAACTGCTATGTTAAGGAAAACAGCATTGATATCTATTGTTCTGGAAACTAAAGTTAAATACTTTAAAGGAAGTTCAAAGTTGTAGTGAATTATTAGGATCTCTAGAAAGTTTGGGTGAATACACTTCTATTGTTTTTAATTCTTGCTCTAAAGATATTGAAAGAGCTTTTTTTTCATCTCCCCTCTGGCTTCCAGTCTAATATACCCCACATACCAAAAAGCATGCTTACCTTTATTCCAGACATCTTAGTGAAGCAATCTGTTTTGTTGTTTTTATCCCAAATGTTCCCAGACTAGAAGTTTTGATGTCTACCCTGCCAGCACTACATTCATACCCTTCTTTTAATCCTCCGGCTCTTTCTCTTCTGCTGTTGGGCGCATGAAAAGTTGTCATGTCCCTCAAGTCTTATAGGAATCTGTAAACTCTTCCCATGTGACAGCGCTGGTGTTTGCTTACTGGCCCAGTGCTGTCCCTAGGAGTCACACAGTCATTGGTATCTAGAAAGTATGCTTTATTCTTCACTCCTGCCAGCTTGATTGGAACTCTAGGGAGGCCAAGTAAAGGTGACTATGTGCTGCTGAGAAGATGAACTAAAGTCAACCTTGTGCTTTGCTCTGCATGGGTAAAGTGCTGATTTGTTTGAAGCTGATCTTTACCACTCATTCTGAGACTGTATATTAAAAGGTTTTGGAAACAGATATAGTACATAGTTATTCAACCAAGTACTTGATCAATCATCTACCCCTCTGGGCTCACCACAGGTAGCTTTTACCACAAAGCTTTGATGCTGACAGAGATGTTCTTCCCACATCTCTCTTCACAAGAAAACTCTTTGAAACTCTTACAACTCCAACCCTCACATGATCCCTCTCTATTGTATATGTAAAGGAGATCTTAAGGTCCAACTTACACTTTAATTTTTAACATCAGCCTTGTAATTGCAATACAAACAAAAGTTCTTTTTGACAATTCTATGTAAGCTCACTTGAAAAATCTCCTTGCATGTTGTGATTGCTGCCTGTCTGCTGCCCATCTATTTCTACAACTTTCTGGACTCCCTACATGCTTTGCAGCATATCATCTGCCCATGTCTTTGATTTACCTTTGATTTCTGTGAACTACATATCCTATTGTACCTTGCTGTTGCAAGCAGAGATTCCTGTACTGACTCCACCTCCTGAAACTCCTCTCACCACCACTGTAGTTTAAAAGGCAGGCACCGAAAAATGTGTGGCACAGCAGTGCCTACTTACAGGGCACAATAAACGTGTCACTGCATTCAAGGATGCAAATGTGTGGGGATCTTCAAAAAGTATTTTTTCATACTTCAAAATTGTTCAAATTAATAATAGTAGGCTTGAAATAATTGAAACGTGGAAATGAATATATAATTTTAAATTTTGACCAAAGATAAACTTTTAAAACCTTGTTTACATATTCACCTTCACTGGAATCCTCTACACAACTCTCTCCTGAAAGATACCAGTATCTGGAATCCATATGCCAGAATCTACTGTTCCAACTATGTAGCACGGCAGGGAATAGAATGTTATTGAATTAAAATCACCAATCATTATATACTTTTTAAAAATTGTTAACTATATACAGTAACTTACTATAAAATACTGTGATGATTATAAGAATGGAATTTAGACTATCACTAAACAATTCTCCTGAGCTTGGGTGCTGGGTCTAGGGATGTGTGATGCAATCAACTCTTATAGTAGGGAATGTCAATGGCCTTGCTGGCCTCCTTAGAACAATGGGTGGCCTTGGAACTGTAACATATAAAGAAAAAAGGAGGGCGCACCAACTTTGTGCTTTACCAAAAATAATTTAATAAAAAGGTAAAAACAGCAATGGTTATACTCACATACAAACATGGTATACAGGCATTTAAAACAACAGCAATAACAAACGGTTCCTCTTAGGTCAATAGTGGGAACCAAAGATCCTGGAGGACCAGACAGTATTGTAGGGTGGCTAACACGTTTCAAGGGAGGACCCTCTTCCTCAGAGCCAAAGAGATGAACCTCGCTTTGGCTCTGAGGAAGAGGGTCTTTCCTTGAAACGTATTAGCCACCCTACAATACGTCTGGTCCTCTCGCATCTTTTTTTTTATTACTATTTTTGGTACTGCGCAAGGTTGGTGCACCCTTCTTTTTTCTTTATATGTTAAAGGTTAGACTATGTCAGGTCAGCACAATAGGATGATTCTGCAAATACAGCAATGCCAGGGAGGGCACACTTTTGCTATTATAGTATAGTATATATAGAGGGGTCTGTCTGGAGGTCACATCACACTATACTCATAATTATTCTTGTGAGAAGGGGTGGGCAGAGCTAGATCTCACTCTAAATTTTAAAAGTTTCTCCTTGAAGTGAACCTCTGCCCAAGTCATGCACACTATGACTAATGAATTTACATATTCATAAAAATCTGTAAAAACATGTTTAGCCACTTCCGGACTGCCCACCGTCGTTATACGTCGGTACTTTGAAGGAGGGTATCGTTGTTATGGCAGCAGCTAGCTGCTATAACCCCGGTATCCTCGTCTTCAGCGGGCAGTCCAGTTTAAGACAAAAGTGCTTTCTGAGGCGGATTCGCCGCAAGATCACTTTTATCGGTGGCGGAAGAGGGCCCCCCCGCGTCTGTCCCCTTGCTGGGTATGGAGACGAGTGAGAGGAAGATGGACCCCACCCGTCTCCATATCACTGCAGGGTGGAAGCGATGTCAAAACGTCACTTCCGCCCATAGCTCTTAAAGAGCCATTTTTTTTTTTTTTTTTAAATGACAAAATCTTTTTTTTTTTTATTGCATTTTACTGTAAATCTGAGATCTGAGGTCTTTTTGACCCCAGATCTCATATTTAAGAGGTCCTGTCATGCTTTTTTCTATTACAAGGGGTGTTTACATTCCTTGTAATAGGAATAAAAGTGACACTTTAAAAAAAAAAAACAGTGTAAAAATGTAAAAAAAAAAAAGGTAAAATAAATAAGAACATTTTTTTTTTTTAAATGCGCCCCGTCCCGAGGAGCTCGCGTGCAGAGGCGAACACATACGTGACTAGCGCCCGCATATGAAAACGGTGTTTAAACCACACATGTGAGGTATTGCTTCGATCGGTAGAGCAAGAGCAATAATTCTAGCTGTAGACCTCCTCTGTCACTTAAAACATGCAACCTGTAGAATTTTTTAAACGTCGCCTATGGAGATTTTTAAGGGTAAAAATTTGTCGCCATTCCACGAGCTAGCGCAATTTTGAAGCGTGACATGTTGGGTATCAATTTACTCAGCGTAACATTATCTTTCACAATATAAAAAAAACTGGGCCAATTTTACTGTTGTCTTATTTTTTAATTCAAAAAAGTGTTGTTTTTTTTTCCCAAAAAAGTGCGCTTGTAAGACCGCTGAGCAAATATGGTGTGACAGAAAGTATTGCAACGACTGCCATTTTATTCTCTAGGGTGTTAGAAAAAAAATGCATAATGTTTGGGGGTTCTAAGTAATTTTCTAGCAAAAAAAACTGTAAACTGTAAACCTTGTAAAAAAAAAATCTCAGAAAGAGGCTCAGTCCTTAAGTGGTTAGATAAGCCCTCATTCATTTATATGTCTACAAGCATTTTAGAAAAATAATTTTAAAATTTCCCAAGAAAGGCACAGAAATCTTAACTATTTTCCTATTATCTCTTACTGCACCAGTAAATATGAAGGAAATGGCTACACCCCGACATATCGAAAGTCCTTTTTATTGTGCAATCCCAACAAAATGCATGACACACACCATAAGAACAGCAGCCGGTACAGAGGTTGATGCGTTTCACACAACTACATTGTGCTTACTTATGAAGTATTACACTGGCATTCCTTAAATAGCCCCCCCCCCCCCCCCCCACCTGCATGCACAGGTGTGGTTGGGTGTCAGTGAACACACTTCCTGACTAGGCTGTATAAAGTGTTATGTTTTGAAACTAATGGTGTTGGGGATGCCTCAGCATGTCACATAACATTAATAAATGCCAAGTATAAAATATAAATACAAATCAATATACTATAATAATTACTGCACCAGTACAGTGACAGCCTGCCAGCCCTCTGATGAAAAGAACCAGCAAGTGTTTCTAAGCTGTTGGAAACTGACTAAAACTGACTGTGAATAAATTCACAATAACGTCAGCTACCGAGGTCACAGGGGGGCTTGTTTTAAAGCTCTTTCATTGCTTGGTAAGAATATGTAAATAATTTAAAGTGGAAGTAATTGTACCTAGGTAAGCCTATGATAAGGCTTACCTGTACAGCCGTGGCCAAAAGTTTTGAGAATGACACAAATATTAATTTTCGCAAAGTCTGCTGCCTCAGTTTTTATGATGGCAATTTGCATATATCCCAGAATGTTAAGAAGAGTGATCAAATTAATTTAAATTAATTGCAAAGTCCCTCTTTGCCATGAAAATGAACTCAATTCCATAAAAAACATTTCAACTGCATTTTTGAAGAAGGCTTCAGGGCGCCCAATAAAGTCCAGCAAGCGCCACAACCGTCTCCTACAGTTGATTCAGCTGCGGGATCAGGGCACCACCAGTGCAGAGCTTGCTCAGGAATGGCAGGAGGCAGGTGTGAGTGCATCTGCATACACAGTGAGTAGAAGATTTTTGGAGGATGGCCTGGTTTCAAGAATGGTAGCAAAGAAGCCAATTCTCTCCAGAAAAAAAACACCAGGGAAAGACTGATATTCTGCAAAAGGTACAGGGATTGGACTGCTTTGGACTGGGGTAAAGTCATTTTCTCTGATGAATCCCCTTTCCGATTGTTTGGGGCGTCCGGAAAAAACCTTGTCCAGAGAAGAAAAGGTGAGCGCTACCATAAGTCCTTTGTCATGCCAACAGTAAAGCATCCTGAGACCATTTATGTGTGGAGTTGTTTCTCAGCCAAGGCAGTGGGCTCACTCACAATTTTGCCTAAGAACACAGCCATGGATAAAGAATGGTACAAAAACTTCTCCCAACCATCTAAGAACAGTTTGGTGACAAACAATGCCTTTTCCAGCATTATTGAGCACCTTGCCATAAGGCAAAAGTGATAACTAAGTGGCTTGGGGACAAAACATCAAAATTTTGTGTCTATGGCCAGGAAACTCCCCAGACCTTGATCCAATTAAGAACTTGTGGTCAATCCTCATGAGGTGGATGAACAAAAAAACCCCCACAAATTCTGACAAACTCCAAGCATTAATTATGTAAGAATAGGCTGCCATCAGTCAGGATGTGGCCCAGAAGTTGATTGACAGCATGCTAGGGCGAATTGCTGAGGTCTTGAAAAAGAAGGGTTAACACTGCAAATATTAACTCTTTGCATAAACTTCATGTAATTGTCAATAAAAGCCTTTGACACTTATGAAATGCTTGCAATTATACTTCAGTATACCATAGCAACATCTGACAAAAAGATCTAAAAACACTAAAGCAGCAGACTTTTGTGAAAAGTAATATTTGTGTCGATCTCAAAACTTTTGGCCACGGCTGTAGGTACAGTGAATATCTCCTAAACCTATATGGTTTAGGAGATATTCACACTGCATGCAGCCGGTAACGTAATCGGCGCATGTGCGAGCGCTCTGAAGGGATGGCATACCTGCAATGCATACTAGCACATTATGCATTTACCTTGCGGAGTAAAAAAAAATTGGTGCAGTTTACAACCGCTTTAATGTCTATAGTCTGGTCACCCATGCACTTTAACCACTTCAATACAGGGCATTTTTACCCCCTTCCTGCCCAAGCCAATTTTCAGTTTTCAGCACTGTTGCAATTTGAATGACAATTGCGTGGTCGTGCTACACTGTACCCAAATTAAATTTTTATCATTTTTTCCCCAAAAATAGAGCTTTCTTTTGGTGGTATTTGATCATCTCTGCAGTTTTTATTTTTTGCACTATAAACAAAAGAAGAGCAACAAGTTTGAAAAAAAAACACAATATTTTTTACTTTTTGCTATAATAAATATCCCATTTAAAAAAAAAAAAAAAAAATGTTTTCCCTCAGTTTAGGCCGATATGTATTCTTCTACATACTTTTGGTAAAAAAATCGCAATAAGCGTATATTTATTGGTTTGAGCAAAAGTTATAGCGTCTACAAAATAGGGGATAGTTTTATGGCATTTTTATTATTATTTTTTTTTTCCTAGTAATGGCGGCGATCTGCAATTTTTATCGTGACTGTGACATTGCAGCAGACAGATCGGACACTTTTGACACCATTTTGGGACCATTCACATTTATACAGCGATCAGTGCTATACAAATGCATTGATTACTGTATAAATGTCACTGGCAGTGAAGGGGTTAACAGTAGGGGTGGTGAAGGGGTTAACTGTGTTACCTAGGAAATGATTCTAACTATAGGGGGAGGGGACTCACAAGGGGAGGAGACCCATCGGTGTTCCTCTGTACTGGGAACACATGATCGGTCTCCTCTCACCTGACAGGACGTGGATCTGTGTGTTTACACACACGGATCCAAGGTCCTGCTTGGTTAACGGGCAATCGTGGGTGCCCGGCGGACATCGCTGCCACCAGGCACGCGCATCGGATCCCGAGTGACGCGGCAGGGGCGCAAGCACGCCCCCCAGATGGCCGGGAAGCCCAGGACGTCATATGACGCCCGCCCAGGATGGGAGATCCCTCCTGTGGACGACATATGTACATGGGCGGGATGTGAAGTGGTTAAAAAAAATAATTTCAGGTATGGATATTTTATACATAGTTACATTGCTCCAGGTTAGACCAATGTAACCATGTACACTATATTGCCAAAATATTGGGACACCTGCCTTTATACACACATGAACTTTAATGGCATCCCAGTCTTAGTCAGTAGGGTTTAATATTGAGTTGGTCCACCCTTTGCAGCTATAACAGCTTCAACTCTTCTGGGAAGGCTGTCCACAAGGTTTAGAAGTGTGTCTATGGGAATGTTTGACCATTCTTTCAGAAGTGCATTTGTGAGGTCAGGCACTGATGTTGGACAAGAAGGTCTTGCTTGCAGTCTCCGCTCTAATTCATTCCAAAGGTGGTCTATATGGTTGAGGTCAAGACTCTGTGCAGGCCAGTCAAGTTCCTCCACCCCAAACTCGCTCATCCATGTCTTTATGGACCTTGCTTTGTGCACTGGTGCGCAGTCATGTTGGAACAGGAAGGGGCCATCCCCAAACTATTCCCACAAAGTTGGGAGCATGAAATTGTCCAAAATATCTTGGCATGGTGACGCCTTAAGAGTTCCCTTCACTGGAACTAAGGGGCCAACCCCATCCCCTGAAAAACCACCCCTCACTATAATCCCCCCTCCACCAAATGATTTGGAGGTGTGGCCCAATCATTTTGGCAATATAATGTGGAAGAGCGAGTTTGGGGTGGAGGAACTTGACTGGCCTGCACAGAGTCCTGACCTCAACCCAATAGAACACCTTTGGGATGAATTAGAGCAGAGACTACGAGCCAGGCTTTCTTATCCAACATTAGTGCCTGACCCTACAAATGCGCTTCTGGAAGAATGCTCAAACATTCCCATAGACACACTCCTAAACCTTGTGGATAGCCTTCCAGGAAGAGTTGAAGCTGTTATAGCTGCAAAGGGTGGGCCAACTCAATATTGAACCCTATGGACTAAGACTGGGATGCCATTAAAGTTAATGTGTGAGTAAAGGCAGGCATCCCAATACTTTTGGCAATATAGTGTATGTAACAGTGTTGTCATGCAACCAGTAAAAAACAGGCACTTTTCTCCTGCCAGTAAATGTGACAGGAAAAGGTTGCCAGAAAAAAATATGGCTGTGGTGCTCAGCTCATCTGAGTGCCTGCTACAGTGCGCTCGGGCAGCACCGGCAGGTCTGGCGCATGTGGTGTGTTGTGTGATGTCTTGGTGCAAGCAGGCCCGTCGCAACAGGACAGGCAAAACAAGCAATTGCTTGGGGCCCCGAGCTGGCCTGGGGCCCCAGCCGCGCCGCAGGCTGCCGCTTCCTATAAGCGGCAGCCTGTAGCATGGCCGAGCTCCTCTTCCTTCCTCTTGCAGTCCGCGCGGTACAGGAGATTCAGTTTCCCGTTCCCAGCCGAACTAACAGGAAGTGCACACACTGAGTGCTCACTTCCTTTCAGTCCGGCCGGCCGGGAGCAGAAAAATGAATCTCCTGCTACACGGTAGGGAGGGGGGTAAAAAGAACACGGGGGGGGGGAGTAGTAAGGGGGGGAGGCAGTCATCAAGACCCATTTAGTAATAAAAATGTGGTAGCTTGCTGACCATAATAAAAACAATTACCATAGCTTTCTTTCCATTTTCTTCTTTTTTTACCATCCCATTTCCACCTTATTGCTTTTTTTGAATCAATGGTACAGTGGTGTTTTTTTGCAAATGTTCAATTGTTGAAAATGTTCAAATTTTATGCACATTATATGCAACAGCAGTATTTGCACTGTAAAGCTTTTTTATTTATATAAAGTGTTGGTGAACTTAAACTGTATCGCTATGCTGTGATTCCTGTAGGCTTTGCGTGCGTGCGTGCGCGCGCGGGGGGGGGGGGCCTCCATGTCCATTTTGCTTGGGGCCCGCAAATTCCTTCAAATGGCCCTGGGTGCAATGGAGCCAAGCTGAGCGTCCAGAGCATCATGTGCAGGTCTGTGGGATGGGAGCAAGGCAAGCCAGGAGCGGGACTGTCAGTGCTGTTTGGATTAGAGTGGACTGAAGGGACCACCTAGCGTGGTGAGAGAGTCTTACTGTGACTCAGGAGGAGATTTGTCCTTTCGGTGAGGTGTCCTCATCATTTGTGCTGCTGCACACTGCTGTCAGTCTCACTGTGAGTGTCAATTTCATGTGAGTGTGCCTGTCCAATTTCTTGCCCTTCTGGGTACTGTCCCTGAGCTACTTACTTACTATATCGACCATAAAAAAATAAATATGTTTTTTGCCTCAATATCTACCTTAAATCACATTGCTAATTGCATATTGTACTTGATTGTAGCCTAAATACTGAAATCTGCTGTCATGAATCTGCAGTAATCATGTCCTTTCTGACTGCTTACCTCTCTGGGCTGTGTATCAGCTTAGGAGCCATGCTCTCACACCTGTGTGTTTAAGTAATCTTCTCTCAGCACGGCTCCACCCCAGTTTAACTGTTTAACCCTGCGCACTGCAAGCCAGCCTTGCCCGAGCAATAATATGTTTAGGCTTCTGTGTGGCGTCCTGCTGTATGTTTATCTCTGACTTCCCTGTACCGACCTTGGTGTGTCCTTCTGACCATCCCTGTCTGCTAGTTGCCCCGATCTTGGCTTGTTCTCCTGACTATCTTGTGTTTAACCCTGTACTGCTGTCGACCAGAGCCAGACAATGAGCATGAGTTGAGGGACCCCGGGGGGCCGCAACCTGGAGTCAGCTGCAGCCAAATCCATCCTCCCCACCAGAGGCTCTGGTGAAAACCTGCTGGCTCTTAGATTCTGCGCCCTTGAGAATCTTACGCTCTAGCTCCCAGTTTGGTCCATGACGGTGTTCAGGTGGAGCTGCTTTCCTGAACCACCCAGAGCTCCATCCGTAGCAGTCAGCCGAAGGGTTCACAACCTTAGTGGTGCGCTCCTAACCCTAGGGGTGTGCATCTGTCACCTGGCCTCAGGTCACCTGCCAGTTTGCTCGGGCCATGGACCCAGGTGATGTACCGCTACCTGCTGATGATCAGCTGCAGGGCATAGTCCACAGACTCGAGACCAGGAGTATAATCAGACCCAGGTGATACGGTTTCTTCAGGATTTGGCCCCCCGCTTTGAACAGCTTCAGGCCTCCTTAGGGCCCTCTGTTCAACAAACTCAATCGCAATCTGTTGCCGTACCTATTTCGGTCACAATCGCACTGTCAGGTACTAGGTATGAGGTCGAAATGCTGGGAGGGCTTCCCTTGTGGCCGAGTGCAGCACACCCCTGGAGATGGTACAGGGAGTGCGGTGCCCACAGAAGCATGGGTTGCCTGATTGCTGAAGGCTGGTTGCCATGGGTTTGCTGGAACAGGCAAGCTATACCGTAAGGTAGGCGTGCTTGGATGGCCCTGGAAGGGCAGACCAATGGAGCAGACCGGATAGCTGAATCAGGAGCCAGGCCAGGGGTCATTCACAGTAAGACAGTCCGAGATAAGCGTAAACAGGAGCAAGCAGGGTCGGTACACAGGAGACAGGTAATGACAGAGTCCGTAAGCCAAGCCGGGATCAGATGTAATGGAGCAAGCAGAAGCAGAGTCAGGTTACAAGCCAAAGGATCAAGCCGGGAGATCAGGATGAGCAGGTCAAGGCAGGTCGGGTCGGTACACAGGAAGTCTGATAAGCAGGATACACAAGGCACAGGAACACAGAGGGGAGCTGATAATAAACCAGCAATGCACTATATCCAGCAGCAGGTTTAAATAGGCAGTGGCACCACTATCACCCTGTCGCACATGTGTGTTTGCCTGTTTGCGGCGCCGCGCATACTTGTGCGTCGAATCACTCCTGTGTGTCCCTGCATGCGCCGATTCCCACACCATGGGAATGTGCCTGCTTCCCTGACACACAGCCACATATTCTTTGCATTTACCAGCTCCATCCCGTTACTCTGGGGACACCAAGGCCTACAGGGGATTCCTTAGCCAGAGCACAATTCATTTTGAACTCCAGCCCCAAAACTTCCCATCTGAGCGGGCAAAGGTAGCCTATATCGTTTCCCTCCTGTCCGGCGAGGCTTTAGCCTGGGCTGCCCCTCTGTGGAAGAAGAATGATCCAGTGGTTTCTAGCCTGTCTAATTTCTTGAAACTCTTTTTCGTAATATTTTCGAGTAACCGGGTCGTGTCTCTTCAGCGGCCAGCGCCCTTTTACGTCTCTGCGTAGAGTCTGCCTCTGTGGGACAGTAGGCTATTCATTTTCGTATACTAACTGATGAGCTGAGCTGTAATAATGAGGTCTTAGTTGCAACTTTTTTACATTGTCTCTCTGACAGAGCAAAGTACGAATTAGCGGGAAGAACCATACCCGCTGATCTGGATGATGTCATCTTCCTGTGTAACCAGATCGATATTCCCTTTCAGGAGAGGACCCTAGAAAAAAGATGTCAGCACTCCTTGGTCCTTAGTCAGCCTGAGATCCCCTCTCTTCGACCCGTGGAGCATCCCCTGCCAGCCGAGGAACCCTTTGCAGCTGGGCTGGACAAAGCTTACTCCCGAGGAACGTGCTAGGCTCAGAACTCTGGGCCTATGTCTCTATTGTGGGGGCAAAGGTCGATTTTGTGACTCCTGCTCAGTTCATCTGGGAAACGCTTGGATCTATTACATCTCGTAGGTGGAGTATTGGACCCAGAAATATCACCTTCTCATCTCCTTCTTTCTGTGATCCTTCATGTTGGCGCTTCCTCTCATTCGGTCTTGACTTATCTGGATTCCGGAGCCGCTGGCAATTTTATGCACTGGCGAACTGCATCTTCCATGAAACGTACCCCTTTGCAGCTCACCACTCCACTGATGGTCTCGACGATTGATGGCACTGTTCTTCCAGAGTGCCCTAACCGCTTCCAGACCCTCCCTGTTAAGATGTCGGTAGGGATACTCCACCAGGAGTGGATATCCTTCCTTATCCTACCTAAGGCCTCAACCCCTATCGTATTTGGCCTTCCTTGGTTACAGCTCCATTCTCCATGCGTTGACTGGACTTCTGGGCAGATCCTGGCTTAGGGTTCCTCCTGTTTCTGGTCCTGCCTACTCAAGGTGGCCCCAAAGGAGAGACTTCCTGTTGCCATCACATCAGTATCTTCTGCTCTTCCAACTGCATATAGCGATTTCCGGGATGTGTTCTGCAAAAAATAAGCTGAGGTGCTTCCTCCTTACAGGTCCTTTGACCGTGCTATTGACCTTGTTCCCAGAACAACTCTGCCCAGGGGTCGTACCTACACTCTGTCCATCCCAGAGACCCAGGTCATGTCAGAGTATGTCGCTGACAATCTAGAGAAAGGATTTATCCAGAAATCCTCGTCGCCTGTGAGAGCAGGGTTCTTTTTTGTTGCCAAAAAAGATGGTACTTTAAGACCCTGCATTGACTTTCAAGGCTTAAACGTGGTGACAATCAAAAATCGATACCTTACCCTTAATATCTGAACTATTTGACAGATTGAAAGGTGCCTCCATTTTCACGAAGTTGGATCTCAGGGGTGCATACAATCTGCTTCGGATATGGGAAGCTAACGAATGGAAAACTGCGTTTAACACTAGAGATGGACATTACAAATACTTGGTTATGACTTTCGGTTTGTGTGATGCCCCAGCTGTGTTCCAAAACTTTGTCAACAAAATCTTTAGGGATCTGCTTTACCAATTTATTTTCATCTATCTGGATTACATTCTCATCTTTTCGGAAAATCTGTTGTTCACAGAAACCATGTCAGGATTGTACTTCAGTGCCTTAGAGAAAATAATCTGTATGCCAAGCTGGAGAAATGTTCTTTTGAATGTTCTGTGGTCCTGTTTCTGGGATGCTTTGTCTCTAGTTTGGGTCTTCGTATGGATCCCGGAAAGGTCTCGCCTGTTACCTACTGGCCTCTTCCTGCCAGCCTCAAGGCCACCCAGCACTTGTTTCTGAACCTTTGTTGATGCGTCGAGAGCTGTGCTTCTTTAATTCTTTGAGGAAAAATGTCCAGGTGTGTTTTTCTCCAAAGAATTTTCTCAGGCAGAGAAAAATTACATGTAGCACTAATTCTCTTGTTACCTTCACTCTCGACACCCCTGTTTTACCGGCACCGGGTCTAGGGTTCCATTGAGTTTACCTCTGGACGATAAAAGCACCAACACCTGAGTACGTTTTCAATGCTTTATTGAACCAAGTAACGAAGGAAGTAGCAGGAAAGAGGCAGGAGGGAAACTGCAGGGAAGCTCAAATATCTTTCTTTACGATTCTTGAGAACGTCCTTTAAAGTTGAATATTGTAATCGGATGCAATCCCCTTGTGGGACACAATCTTTGCCCGCCTGCATAGGCCTCTCTCACTTGCCTAGCAGCCAGTACATAGCACGAATAAAAGTCTCTGCCACAGACTAGCTTGAAATAAACCCGTACGATCCTCTGCCACAGGATGTATTGATTTTTGCGGTGAATGTCAGACACAGTACTTGGACCTCTAAGCCAACCCGGAAGTACTATGCTGTAGAACTACTTTAGGATACGTCCTCCAACCGAGTCACCAGGCCCCTCTCCAGACCAGCACTCTGCATGATCCTTCCATGACGGGTCCTCCCCTGGGATCTTCTCGGTTGTCCAGCTTCTTTACTCTGGATAGACAGCTCAGGACCATTCCTCGGCTGCTGTGGTAGGCCCCAAACATGCTTCTGGGCCCACCCACGCGCCGCAGCGGCGTGGGCCTCCGGAACGGAGGACCACGAGGTAGCACTCTAACGCATACCTGGAGGGCCAGCAGGTGGCTGTAAAATGAACCCCAAAACATGGCGTCTGTCCCATAAATACCCTCTCCCAGAATGCAACTCGGAGGACCACCTCCACCGAGTTGTCTCCGGGACAGAGGAGCACCCATACGCTTCGACACATTGCCCTTCCAACACCAGCCAATGGTAACAGCGACACCCACCGGCTCAGTGTGGAACCACACGCAACGTCAGCCAAGCTGGAACAGAGGCAAATCTAACTCTTCTAACGAGCAATTCACTAAATTTACCTATCAGATGGTAGATCATAAATCTACCAGCGCTACATACACTATTGGTGATCGGGAAATTCTTGCGACTAAATTGTCGTTAGAGGAGTGGCGTCATCTCTTGGAGGGTTCCCCGCATTCCATAACAATTTTAACTGACCATAAAAACAAAAAGACAGGCCAGGTGGAGTATTTTCTTTTCTTTTCCCGTTTTACGTACAAACCTGGTTCCTGCAACAGTCAGGCTGATGCACTCTCTAGGTCATTTGACATTCAGGATGAGGAACCTATCTCTGAACCTGAGCCGATAATTCCTACCTCATGCATTCTTGTCCATTCTACCACCCTGGAGTCAAAAATTTCTCCTGGCAAGACCCTTGTCCCCACTGAGCTAAGAGAAGATCCTTCGTTGGGGACATGATTCAAAGGTAGCAGGTCATGCTGGGTTCCTCCGATCCTTCCTTTTCATCGCACTACTGGTGGCCTACTCTCCGTTGAGATGTCAAGGACTACGTTGGGCTTGTCATGTCTGTGCCCTGTCTAAATCCTCCACTCATGCTCCTGCTGGTCTTCTCATGCCCTTGCCCATTCCTGAGGAGCCCTGGTCTCACATTGCCATGGACTTTATCACCAGTCTTCCACCATCTGAGAATAATACTGTCATTTGGGTGGTTATCGATCGGTTCTCCAGGATTGCTCATTTTGTTCCTCTTCCTGGTATCCCTTCTGCTCCTGCTTTGGTTCCCATTTTTGTTTAAGAAGTATTCCGCCTCCATGGGGTTCCTTCCCATATTGTTTCGGACAAGGGTGTTCCGTTCACATCACGTTGTTGGAAAGCCTTTTGCAAATCCCTCAATATTATCTTTGATTTTTCCTCTTCTTACCATCCTCAATCCAATGGACAGACTGAGAGGGTTAATCAGGTTAATCAGGAGTTAGAGGTCTGTCTCTGCTCATCATGATGATTGATCCTCTCTACTCCCGTGGGCAGAATTCTCTCACAATAATCATGTTAACAGTTCTCAGAAGACACCCTTTCTCACAGTTTATGGAAGACACCCTCAGCTCCCTCTTCCTATGAACTGTTCTCTGGACATTCCAGCTTTGGCTATGGTTCAACAATCACTCAATTCTATATGGGGTGATGTTCATGATTCGCTTCGGGCAGCTGCTGATAAATTCAAAGGTTTTCCTGACTGTCGCAGGTGTAAGCCGCCTTTTCTACAGCCTGGAGACAAAGTCTGGCTTTCCACCAGGAACATTAATCTCCGGGTTCCTTCTCTGAAATTTGCCCCAAGATTCATTGGCCTGTACACTATAATTTCTAAGTTAAATCCAATTTGTTTTAAACTTCAGATCCCCAAAAGCCTCAAGATCTCAAACTCCTTTCATGTTTCCCTTCTGAAGCCTTTAGTCCTTGATAAGTTCTCTCATCCTCTCCCTACCTTGGTTCCAGTCTCTGAGGATAATCAGGAGTATGAGGTAAGTCAAATTCTGGATTCTCGGCTCTGTAAAGGCATTATTTAGTACCTTGTGCATTGGAAAGGTTTTGGTCCTGAGGAGAGGTCTTGGATCCCTGTATCTGATGTCTTTGCACCTCGTTTTTGAGGAGGTTTCATCTGAGGTTCCTCTGGTGAAAACCTGCTGGCTCTTAGATTTTGGTCCTGAGGAGAGGTCTTGGATCCCTGTATCTGATGTCTTTGCACCTCGTTTTTGAGGAGGTTTCATCTGAGGTTCCTCTGGTGAAAACCTGCTGGCTCTTAGATTCTGCGCCCTGGGGAATCTAATGCCGCGTACACACGAGCGGACATTACGGCGGACTTTGCCCGGCGGACTTTTCGACGTACTTTCCGACGGACTTTCTGAATGAACGGACTTGCCTACACACAATCCACCAAAGTCCGTCGAATTCGTACGTGATGACGTACGACCGGACTAAAACAAGGAAGTTCATAGCCAGTAGCCAATAGCTGCCCTAGCGTGGCTTTTTGTCCGTCGAACTAGCATACAGACGGCGGACTTTTCGACCGGACTCGATTTCAACGGATAAATTTTAAACAAGTTTCAAATCTAAGTCCGTCCAACTTTTGAGAAAACAAAGTCCGCTGGAGCCCACACACATCGAATTGTCCGACGAAATCCAGTCCGCCGGGCAAAGTCCGCCGTAATGTCTGCTCGTGTGTACGCGGCATTACGCTCTAGCTCCTTGTTTGGTCCGTGTAGGTGTTCAGGTGGAGCTGCTTTCCTGAACCACCCAGAGCTCCATCCGCAGCAGTCAGCCGAAGAGTCCACAAACTTAGTGGTGCGCTCCTAACCCCAGCGGTGTGCATCTGCCACCTGGCCTCAGGTGACCTGACATTTGCATTGAAAACTGTAATTTTTTAACTTTTGGAAAGGCCAGTTAAAACGTGGCTGTGCCAGTAAATTTTGGGTGTTGTGTCAGTAAATTTCAATCTGGTAGGTTGGCAACACTTGTATATACCATACCTGACCAATGCCCCTGGAAGCTGGAAATCACTGAAGAAGACACCACTGCTCCAGTGATCTTCAGGTCCTGCATTGTTCAGCTGCCCTGCTATATTCTACTCACAGGAGGTTGGCTGCACTGCACGGATGCCATTCAGAGAATGCTTTGCACTATCTGAATGAATGCAAAGTGTTCTGATTGGATGAGGTGGAGCATGCAACATCACCGCCCTGCCTTCATCATGCTGCATAACCAGTCCTCATAGCCTTTTCTTCCCTACACACTGGCAGTCCAAGATTCTGTGACATCAACAATACTGATAAAGAAACCTTAGCCCTCTACTGGACGTGAATATAACAAGGAACATTTCACTGCTAGAGCATAGAGAAGCACTGCCTGTTGAGGGAGCAGAATTCAGGTAGGTAAAGTCGCTTTTGCTGTCCGCTAAAACTAAACAAGAATAGACATTTCACCATAGGCGTGCGCACAGGGTGTGCCAGGTGTGCCCAGGCACACCCTAATCGCCCTGTAAAGCACAGATTCTCTCCACTGCCCTGGGCCCCCCCTTCCCCCCACAGTGCTGCCTGCTTCCCTCCTCTCCTCTCCCACCGGCTGCTGCTACGGGCATACACAGGGGGATGTTTTAGGATGAGTGGGGAAGGGGCCGGTAAATATATGATGTACTGGCCCCTTCCCTTTCTGAGTGAACACAGTGAGGGATCGGTAGCGTGTGTTTGAGCTTTGGGGTGCACACCCTAATCCAATAGGCTGCACACACCTATGCATTTCACCTGTGCAGTGGGGAGGCAGCCCCACCTGCAAGCAAGAAATTTTACTTTTGCTGGAGTTGAGCTCTAAAGGATCTATCCACCCAAAATAGACACTCCAGTAATTGATGCCCAAGAGCTAATTTATTCTCTGGCTTTTTAAATCTCTCCAGGAAATGTTATCTAGGTCTTGAAGTATACAATGCAACTTCAACATTACTACTAGAGGTGATACTATTGCTTTTCTTTGTGTACACTTAGGCTAGTTATGTCTATCTGTTTTCCCTATAAATATTGCAGTGAGCACAGCAACTGCATAGCAATGATTGATGTGAATCCAAATTATTCCCTCTCCACAAATCACTTGAATATTTATGGAAGATCTGTAAAGTGATTAGACTTTGTTTATGAACTTTTGATATTAAAAATAAGGCAGAATATATTTTTGCAGTAAGAACTTGAAGATTGCAGTCAGTTTGATTTACATATTGGTTATTAGACCCCAAAATGTCCTATTAACAAAATCATATTTTAGATATTTAGGGTGTAGAAAACAAGGACATTTACTTAAATTGGAGCTACAGTATATTCAGTTTTGCCTTTTGCTAAATGATGTTGTGTTCAGGTTTAAAGTATATTTAAGTCGAAAGATTTTTGGGGTTTTGGATAGAGTGGAGAGAGATCGGAACACCTGTCAGGTTTCTATTGCTGTCTATACCCTTGTTAAGGATATCCACCCTCTCTAGTTGTCCTGTTTACCATTATCACTGAAAATGAAAGTGAAAGAATATCCCACATTTTGGTTTGTTACCAGAACATAATTAGAGGGGAAATCTTCCCATGTGCATACCTCCCAACTTGTTGAGATGGGAATGAGGGACACCTATCAGCAAAAGTATGCGGGCATAGGACACACCCCTTGCCACGCCCCCTTAAAGGAGAATTGTACAAAAAACAAGATTGATTAAACCCACAAGTGCTTTTTTTGCCACTACTATTCCTTTATATAGAAGGAAAATATAGCAATTTAGAAATTCAGATGAAAGATTTAGCACTGGGAAACACCTTTTGATAGATAAAAAAGTGCATTTTATATACATCTATATAGATCAGACCAAAATGAGGGACAAATGAGGAGGAATGAGGGACAGAGGGACATTGCTCCAAATCAGGGACAGTCCCTCCAAATCAGGGACAGTTGGGAGCTATGCATGTGGACACCAATTCTGGTGACCCAAATGACAACCAGGCATTCCCCAACTTGTTCTTGCTTCCTGTTTTGGCCTTGGGAGAGAAAGTGAAGGGAAATCTCTGCAACAAGACAAAGATGGCAAAAAACTGACAGGTTACAACCCTCCATTTCTCTATTCAAAATAAAAAAAGAAGCTTTTACACTTAGTTCTACTTCAAGGGAAAACTAAAATAGTTTATGCTTTTTTGTTTACTTCTTTTATATACAAGGTGCTTTTATTACTTTTAGAATGCAGAGTATGCAGGGACATTTAACAAGAACTTTCTGCTCACTTAACTGCTTCTGTCTAAAGAAAAATTCATATTGCTCTTAAAGAAATGCCACCACTTCAGTAAAATCTACAAGAAGGTAGCCTTTATTAAAAATGCATACAATCCACACCAGAGGGCCATGATTAAAGTGATTGTAAAGGCAAGTTTTTTGTTTGTTTTTTAAAATAACAAACATGTTATACTTACCTGCTCTGTGCAAGGGTTTTGCACAGAGCGGCCCCGATCCTCCTTTTCTGGGGTCCCCCGGTGACGCTCCTGGCTCCTCCTCTTCATCGTGTGCCCCCATGGAGAGCCGCTTTCCATGGGGGCACTCGTGCAGGCAGACTCCCAAGTCCTGCTGCTGCGCCCATTGACACAGACAGCAGGACTCGGCCCCGCCCCCTGTGTCATTGGATTTGATTTACAGCCAATGGCTCCCGCTTGCTGACCTTTGGGTTGTTTACTGACTATGCTTCTGTTTGATCCCTACCTGCTATATATTCTACTGGACCCCCCACTTGCTCACCTCTTGGTGGGATGATCCTGAGGACCACAACCTGGTCCTAACACGCAGATCGGTGGGAGCCTCTATACAGCGATAGCTACTGACCTCTAAACCTGATTCATGACTGTGACAGGATACCTTTTATATAATATATGCAGATTTTGCTTCTGATTGTGCCTTGCTGATTATCTTACCCCTTTGCAAGTCTATTAGACAGGATCTGACTTGGAATGATCTCCAAGAATCTCTGCTTCATGTGTTCTGTAGCACCCTCTACTGTGTGCTACTAGTGTTGGAGCAGGCAAAACATAGTTTGGCTCATGGTTAGAGTTGTTGTAAAGGCACAAGGTTTTTTACCTTCATGAATTCTATGCATGAAAGTAAAAAACCTTCTGTGACCAGCAGCCACCCCAGACCCCCCTAAGATTTAGCTGAGCCCCCTCTTGATCCAGCAATGTCCACAAGAGCCTTGCCTCTCTGCGGGCTCGCACTCCTGATTGGCTTTTGGCAGCAGCCAGTAAGCTAATCAAGAGACAGAGGGGGTCAGGGTTTATTTGAGTTCAGGGCTGGATGACTCATTCAGGCAGGTCTCTGTATGCCTCCCCCTGGTTCGGGAAAGTTGGAGAACATTCTGGAAACTGGAGGGCGGAGGCTAGGAGAGTTGTTCTGCATACTCAGGGGAGCTTGGCCAATCCCCAGGCAGTGGGCCTGGCAAGGTGGTTGAGCCAGCCCTTAAGTATGGGTGAGTCATGCTGGTAGGGGGAGTTGGGTGGAAGATGGAGATGGACTGCTGAGCAGTTAGTCGGTGGCCTTAAGGGGCCCTCTAGGTATAAGGGGATCTCACAGGCTGGAGGCTCTGGCTGGCTCAGGAAGGATCCCATCGCAGTGCGGTGTGACTGGGACCACCAACTGGGAGCAGTGGGAGCAAGGAGAGGACAGTGAGTACAAAAGCACACTCAGGGATACTACAAGAGGAGAGTCTGCCGTATGTAGTCAGCTTTCTGGAGTAACAGCGGTGTGCTTCATCCCTTCATCCTTACCCTGAGAGATCGCTGGAGCAGTCAGGAGGGCAGGTAGAATCTGCTGAGTAGTGGAGCTGGGACCACAGCCACAGAGGGAGGGGGGGATACACTCCTGCAAGCAGTTACCTCAACTTCATGCTACTTTTCAGAAGGGACTAGGGCCCTTAGTCTGTAATGGACTTTTGCTATTAACCTACAATGGACTATGAGTTTTTACAGAAGGAAACAGTTCAGGACTTTTGTACAGCGAGCGGAAGGTTGTCCCCAAGTTTTGCTGTGTTCATCATCTGCTGGGAATCCCATAAATCTCTTCACCCTATCCAAGTTGTAATAAGTTGTAATAATATGAAAAACATATGAAAAACTGATTACCAATCCATTCCCTGCAATAGACAAGTCAAACTAAAAACTATCTTTTGCCTTTGAAACCATCGTTCTGACCAAGAAAGAGTATAAAGTAGCGGATTATAACCCTCCTACCATCTACATTATACCCAAAGTGCATAAATCCTTGCACAACCCACCAGGAAGGCCCATTATTTCTGCAATAAAAGTGCCCCTGGAGCACATTGGAGAGTACATTGATGCACTCCTGAAAATAATGGTTGTGGAATTGACCTCTTACGTTCAGGATACAAGAGACGTGTTGGCCAAAATTCAGGGGTTTGAGGTACCGCCTGGGGATAGATCTTGAGTCCCTATATACTTCTATACCCCACGAGTGGGGCCTGACTGCAACATCATACTTCCTTGACAAAAGTTTCCCTCATATGGGGACTCAGAATGAATCTTCACTAGACCTGTTATTGTTTGCACTCTCCAACAACTGTTTCCAATTTTTGGGAATGCACTATAGACAAATCAGGGCATGTCAATGGGTGCCCCATGGGCACCTGCGTATGCCGGCCTCCACCTGGGGTATTGGGAGGAAGAGGTGGTGTACTGTTCTGAGATGTACCTTGGCCACACTATGTTGTGGTTAAGGTACATCAACGATGTACTGGTAGTCTGGCAGGGATCTACTGACGGTCTAGAACTGTTCATGGCTGAATTAAACTAAATTTCCTTCTTGGACCTCCAGATTATAGTGGAAGATTGACGACTGGCATCAAAAACATATCGAAAGATGGCAGCAGCCAACACACTGTTGGAGGCAACCAGCCATAATCCTATATCTCTAATCAATGGGATACCAACTGGACAGTTTTTAAGGATCCATCAGAACTGCACTTTAGAGTCGGACTATCAAACTGAAGCCACTCAACTCTACGGATGTTTTAAAGAGAGAAAATATCCGCACTGTTGCCTGAAAAAAATCAAAAAGAAAAGCATTGCAGAAAAAACCTGAAAAACTCCTGACATTAAAGGATAGACGAACCCCTACACGGACCTCGTCAGATCCGGTGAGGATCATCACCCTTTCAGTATACAGTGGAGGAGGTCCGAGCCATTGTGGAAAAACACTGGCACATTTTGATACGATCTCCTCAAATGGTGGCCATAGTAGGCTCTAGTAGGCTCTAGTAGGCTCTTGCGAAAAGAGCCAGGAATTTATCTGATAAACTGGTAAACTCTAAATTTATCAAAACACCTCCACGTACCAGGCTCACTGATCTGCCACCCATAAAGGGAATGTATCAATGTGGAAGATGCCACATTTGTAAATTTGTAGACAAGACGGATACTTTCTCTGATGTGAGCCACCAAAACATCTATCAGATTAGACACTTTATTAACTGCAATACATCTCGGATCTTGTACATATTAGAAAACAAAACGCCCGCTAAAGGTACAGATAGGAGAACATCTATTGAGTATCCGAACCCCTGATGATGAAAGCCCATTAGCCAAACATTTTGCAAAATATCATCAGAGGTGTCCAGATGGATTAAAGATTAAAGGCTTCTATGCGTTGAAATGATCAAGCAGAAGAGGGGACTACAACACCGTATTACTGCAAAGAGAGAAGGAGTATATCTTTTGTTTAGTGTGTCTTGCTCTGAAGGGGTTAAACACGGAATTAAATTTACAGGTTTTCCTAACCCCCTAGATAGTATGGATAGGGTGAGAACAATGCTAGATGTGACACACCATATCATTGTTAGGTCATCATATCCCTATGGGTAAAGAACAATGATGTATTTACCCCTCTCCACTATTTATCTTCTTCTTCTTCTCTTTGTAGCACTCCATACTCCCCTCAAAAGTGTTCCTCTCCAGTGATCAAGCAAATGTAGCTGCTCTGTATACACAATCTGTGCCAGATGTATATATTCAAGCTGTATGTGTGTTCAATTGTAGATATTAGATGTGTAACTCACTGTGCCAAAGTGATCTCAAATTTGGCCACAAGATGGCAGTATACACCATTACCAAGCCAGATGTACATATTCAAGCTGTATGTTTGTTCAATGGTAGATATTTGATGTGCAATTCATTGTGCCAAAGTGATCTTAAAATTGGCCACAAGATGGTAGTATGCACCATTATCAAGCCAAGACATCAGCCAGAACCCCAGTGAGGGTTAAGACTGTAAGCAAAATGGGCAGGAAGTGATGTCACAGGATATCCCCTGAGGAGGGCCATTTCTAAGCCTTTATAAGAGGCAAGGAATTTGGTGTCACCCTACCCTGATGAAACCCACGTGCTAGGTGGGCGAAACGCATTGGTGTAGCGCCCCACACACTCCCATTTATCCAACCATTCCCAGGCAATCTACCATCTGATTGCCCATATCCAATTATGACAAACAGGAAGTGAAAATCACGGAAGCCGTAAGTGAGCCGCCGGCCGGAGATGGATGTACACTAAGCTTGCAACATGGGAACCCGAGTGACTGGCAGCACCAACATCAGCTGGCACCAGCGACAAGTGGATGCAGGAAGAAGGCTTCCCCTCACCACAGAAGATGGTGGACAACTACATGAGTCCTACTTCCTTGCTGAAGAGGAATATTGTCAGTATTGCTTATTTTTGCCGTCTTTGTCCCATTGGAGAAAGTTCTCTTCACTTCCGGTACAGTAAATACAACAGATAGGGAGAAAAAAAAATCCAAGTAAGTGATATCCCCTCTTAGTCAGTTGTTTAAGGAAGTTTCTCCATCGGAAGATTTCCTTTCTATTCCAGTGCTGGTGACAGTTGAAAAATAATTACATTTTTCCTCACTTTCCAATCTGGTAAAAATACTCCCCAGGACAAATAGAGCATGTCATTTACCCTAGTGGGGGTCACAGATGGTAAGACCATCTGACAAGGTTTATGAGCCATTGGCTCCATACCAGCCAAGTTGACCATAGCTTGTTCATTAGGACATCTTGAATATAATCCATAACCATGTAAACCATGCCCAAACTTACTTTCATACAGAAATTAATTTGATAATATATTGAAACGCATACTGCCTACAACAATGAAAGTGTATCCAAACCCAAGAACAACATTTTTTTTATATAGCAAATTATCAGTCATTTTCTTTGTTTTAGGCTTTTTTCCTCTATTTTCAACTGGTGATTCAGCCAGTAACACTTTACTTGTCCTAGGATAACAGTGCTTGCTCACTATGCGGTAACTGTGGAGGTGAATTGTTGTCACACTAAGCTGCTAGCTCCTGATTTTGACTACATGGGACTTCAGAGGTGGAGTGCACTGAAAGTTAAGCCCCGTACACACGATCTAAAAATTGTATGGAAAATACCGCTTTCGAAGCAATCGTACGATAATCGGATCGTTAGTACAGAGCTTTCAAGAGCTTTTGAGAGCCGATCATGACAGTTAATCCGATATTCACCCGATACTATTCTATCAGACATACACGATAAAAAAATTTGTACGATGCCAGATCGTGCGATTTTTGTTTAATCAGTACAGCTATCGTTCGAAAATGTAATTACAACACATGACATCACTTCCGAATTCTGTCGTACGGGAATTTTCGTGACTTTAGTAAACTCATCAGATTCGAGACGATCATTCATCCGATAATCCCATCGTGTGTACGGGGCATTAGGGTCTCCCTGGATGCCTGTCAGAAGAACAAGAACTATTCTGCATTTGCAACATTTTAACCCTACGTTCAGACCGATGCATTTTTTGGTGTGTTTTGCAGAAATGCACTAGTCCATTTAATAACGTTTCCTATGGATGTAGTTCACATCTGTGCATTTTGTGGCGCTGCATCTTTTGAAAAGGGTCAGGGACTTTTTTTCCCACAGCAGATTGCGTTTTGCGTGTAATAGACTTCAATGGAGTTGTACCAAAAACGCATTATTGTTGCGTTTTTGATGCGTTTTGCGTTTTTTTACTCATTGAACAAACTGGGTATAGCTGGCTGCTGAGGAGCAGGCCAGGAAGCCGGCCACCTCATCCTTAACAGCCGATGAGTCATCAGTTGTCAGCGGGGGTTCCCAGCTGACAGCTGAATATAAAAGAAAGAATTTCTGGCAAAAAAAAAAAATTGGGGGGAAAAAATTGTGTGCCCCCCCCCCCCCAATTCATACCAGGCCCATCTGGTCTGGCATAGATTTGGAGGGGAATTCCATGTCAATTTATTTAAAAATGGCATGGCCCCCCCTGAATCTATACCAGACAACAAGTGAGCTCCACCCCCCCCCCCCCCCCCCGAACCATACCAGGCTGCATGCCCTCAACATGGGGGGGGGGGGGTGCATTGGGGCACACATATACAATGTGTTTAAAGAGGAAAAAATGCAAAATGCATGAAAACTGCATGCAAAAACACATAAGAGACGTGTGTTTAAAAACGCAAAACACGCCTGAAAACCGCATAGATGTGAATCAAGACTGAAAGAGACAGACGATGGGGAATTTGTGCATATTGTGGAAAGTTGTACTGAATATGTTTGTTTCTTTCGAATTGCTTTTATTGAGTTCTCATAGTGCATAAATAACATGGTACAAGGCTAGGCAAAATAAAAGAGCAGTCTCCAATTATACATACTTAAAGCGGAGTTCCACCCAAAAGTGGAACTTCCGCTTTAAGTACTCCTCGCCCCCCGACATGCCACAATTGACATGTCATTTTTTAAGGGGGGTAACCTGGATTTGAGAGTGACTTCCTGTCCCACTTCCTCCTTCCATTTTCTGGCCACCTAGCCTACTCCTCCTCTCCCCCTAGGCAACCCCTCCCTCCCTGCAATCTTCTGGGACACGTCACAGGTCCCAGAAGATTGCCTGGCCACTGACAGAGCGCAGCGCGACTCGCGCATGCGCAGTGCGCGCCGGGCTGTGAAGCCGCAAGCTGTCACAGCCAGGCACCCACATTTATAATGCCGGCGCCGCGGAGAGGCGGGGAGAGGAGCGAGACATCAGGCGGCCCCATCGCTGGACCGTGAAACAGGTGAGTGTTTGTTTATTAAAAGTCAGCAGCTATACTTTTTGTAGATGCTGACTTTTAATAAACTTAAAGCAGAGTTCCACCCAAAAGTGTAACTTCCACTCGTTGTACTCCTTCCCCCCCTCAGGTGCCACAATTTTTTTGGGGGGGGGGGCAGGATACCTGTCTTTCACAGGCATCCTGTTCCCACTTCTGGGATTCCTCAGTCGCAGGTATTGACGTCACCACCTGGGCTCCGTCCTTCCCCGGTCCTCCGGGCCAGTAGGAGAGAGGAGCGGAACCTCACGCGTGCGCAGTAGGGTTCCCAGGGTGAAGGCGTAAGGCTTCACTGCCGGGTCCCCTTACTCGCAATGGAGGCGGCATGCACCCGACAGCTGATAGAAACATCAGCTGCATTGCCGACATCGCTGGACTCCAGGACAGGTAAGTGTCCAATTTTTAAAAGCACATACTGCAGCTGCTGACTTTTAATTTTTGCAGCACTTTAACAACCAGTGGAACTCCTCTTTAACACACATAAATGAGTAAACATTGCATCCCTGGTAAACAGCGTGCAAACGATAAGGAGAATGCCTCACAAAGCTGTCCTTGCCAAATTTGTACCCAAGTACTGTATATCTGATCATTAAAAAAACTAAAAAGCAGTGGGTAATAATTGGGCACTGATAATGAAATGTTGATGACTGGATTTTCTACATTGGTTGAATTATGTTCAGAAAATGTTGGTGACAATCTTCAAGCCTATACCTGTTTTTATCATTTTCTGTTTTAAGTGCATTTCAATAAAGATGTTAAAAACATTTATATTTATTGTCTGTGTAATTAGGGATCTTGGCCCCTCCATCTGCAGTATTCGGAGCAGGGTAGAAGAGCTCCAGCAGGTCACGTGAGCGCCCAGCGGCGCTGTAAATGACACAAACACAAGTTACACAAGGAGACACACTGCACATTATATAATCTTTTTACAAAACAGATTACATGATTTTACCGTAAAAAAAAATGTGACATCGCCTGAAAATAAGCCCTAGTGTGTTTTTTGTAGCCTCAATAATTATAAGACCCAGTCTTATTTTCCGGGAAACACGGTAGGAGACCTTTTGTCAAAGATAGATGGGAGAAAGTGTTTGATCCAAGGGGCCAAGATCTTGTCAAAGGTGGCAGTTCTGTTCAACAGTTACGCTATTATTTTTTCATAAAGCATGATCTCTTTAAAACTGTATGTAAAACTAGGGGAAAGAACCTGACAAAAGAGGTACTCTATTGCCCCGTACACACGGTCGGATTTTCCGATGGAAAATGTCCGATCGGAGCGTGTTGGAAATTCCGACCGTGTGTGGGCTCCATCGGACATTTTCCATCGGATTTTCTGGCACACAAAGTTTGAGAGCAGGATATAAAATTTTCCGACAACAAAATCCGTTGTCGGAAATTCCGATCGTGTGTACACAAATCCGACGGACAAAGTGCCACGCATGCTCAGAATAAATGAAAAGAGATGAAAGCTATTGGCCACTGCCCTGTTTATAGTCCCGACGTACGTGTTTTACGTCACCGCGTTTAGAACGATCGGATTTTCAGACAACTTTGTGTGACCATGTGTATGCAAGACAAGTTTGAGCCAACATCTGTCGGAAAAAATCCTAGGATTTTGTTGTGGGAATGTCCGAACAAAGTCCGACCGTGTGTACGGGGCATTTGAGATCCAGAGATTCATACTGGATATCAGAGTACCTTTTTTTTTCAGGTTCTTTCTCAGGGTTTGCATACAGTTAACATTTTTGGTACTTGATCCACACTACTTTTCAGTGAGTATGAGCCCGTTAACATTAAAATGTAGTACTATCTTGAGGGAAGCTTTTTTTCGAAAGCAAGGACATTTAGGGAACACGATTTGGTGGTATCCCATGTTTGTGACCATATTTCATCTAATGGCACACCTAGGTCTGCTTCCCATTTCTTGACATATGTCAATAGAGGTGTTTGACGCAAGGTCAATAATATTAGGCAAAGAAGAAATGAGGCTTGGGCTGTGTGGGTAATTTCAACTCAAATTGTGTGAAGGTGTCACAGGCACTGTCAGGATCTTGGTAGGAGACCGAGTTGCTGAGAGGGCTCCCCTTGCGGCCGAGTGCAGCACAACCCTGAAGATGACACAGGGATGTGGTGCTCACAGAAGCACGGGTTGCCTGGAAGTAGGAGCCGGTGTTGGTGGCTTGATAGAGCAAAGTCACTAGAGGCAACGTGCTTAAGGTCCAAGGAGGGGACCAATGGAAGTCCAATAGGAAATCAGAAGCCAGGCCAGGGGGTCAAACACAGTAAGCAGTCCGAGAATCTAAGTAACAAGTCCAGGTACAGGAGACAGAGGAATGCGGAGTCCGTTTAGCCAAGCCGGGGTCAGATGCAGGAAGCAGGCAGGAAGAGTCAGAAGTGAGCCGGTGGGTAAGCCAGAAGGTCCAGAGGACTAGATAACAAGCCGGGTCGGTACACAGGAGGTCCAGAGGAGTAGATAACAAGCCAGGTCGGTACACAGGAGGTCAGGACAACAGGAATCACAATCACAGGAACACAGGAAGAGCTGATGATAATCCAGCAATGTGGCACTGTCAGTGGAACGTTTAAATAAACAAGGCGTAGTATCACGTCGTACGCGCACCGTTCCGTTCGTGCGTTCGTACCATCGCGACGTTGTTACGCACGCGCATTCGTCCGAACGTGGCGGCAGGCGTCCGCCTAGTAGAAACATTGCACACCCGTGTGCGTTGATGCACGTTAGCGTGACCTTGCCTGTGCTGGTTTGCTAGCCTAGCAGGACTATGCATAGGGATGCGCCTATTTCCCTGACAGACATGCTGTGTGTTAGTACGAATACAGTACGAATACACTTTTTAATTTAAAGGTATTAAAACAATTCCCTATGAGGAAGCTTGAGTTTGTCTTGAAAAAATGTAGAGTATGTTCTTTTTTTGCTTTGACATACACTTTAATCAGACCATTAATAATTTTAAAAAGTCAAAATACCATTAATATGTCCAATGTAGATACCTGACCCCTACAAGAGTATCCAAATTCAATACACACGTATCTTCCAAGTGTTGGAGAAATTGTGGCGCTCCTGGCACTTTATTACACATTCTGGGACAACTCCTGTTCTATTAGCTTCTATTACCAAACTTTGGAAAACATTGATTATACCTAACATCCCATCCCAGAAGTAATTAACATGGTTCAGAATCACTACACTTATGAGCTTCTCCTAGCAAAGGACCATCAAGTATACCTCAATCTAATGCCGCGTACACACGGTCGGACTTTTCGGCTACAAAAGTCCGACGGACGCCGACGGACAAAATACGGCTGACAATCCGATCATGTGTGGGCTTCCACGGACTTTAAGCGGACTTTTCCAGCGCAAATCTGACAGACTTTAGCTTTGAAACATTCAAATCTTTACGTCGTAACTACGCCGGACCCAGAAATCCGCTCGTCTGTATGCTAGTCTGATGGACAAAAACCCACGCTAGGGCAGCTATTGGCTACTGGTTATCAACTTCCTTATTTTAGTCCGCTGTACGTCATCACGTACAAATCCGTCGGACTTTTGTGTGATTGTATGTAGGCAAGTCCGTTCGTTAGAAAGTCTGCCGCAAGTCCGCTAAAAGTCCGCTAAAAGTCCGCTAAAAGTCCGCCAAAAGTCCGCCGAAAGTCTGTCGGACAGGCTGTCGGACTTTTGTAGCCGAAAAGTCTGACCGTGTGTACGCGGCATTAGACATTTGTGGGAAACCTGGGCTAGCTGGTACCAATCTTATTCCTACCCGTGATACTCCCACTAACGCTAACACTCGTATGTATGTTTCCTACCCTAAAAATCACCCTTTCCCTCCCTCTCCCTCCTATCCCCTCACCACACCCCAATATCCTTCTCTCCTAAAAGATAACCTTATCCCCACAGTACCACAAGTTTTATATGCTATCTGTACGTTAATGTACATATTGAATTCACACATTATACATGGATTAGTAATGTTGGTGTTATTCTGTTGCCACTTCTTATGTTTGTGGATTATTATTTCATGTTATGGTTGATAACTCATGTTGTCTTGACAAGAATCTAGTGTATCTCCATGATATTGAGGCATTTTGTCATGTACTCACTTGGTTCCTCATGTACCCTTTTCTGTATACTTTCCTTTGTATTAAAATCAATAAAATGTATTGAACTTAAATTTATTAATAATATGTTAGAAAAAAGTATGATGCTAAGTATGATGAGGTCCAGTCTTAAGTAATAATGTGATAAGATTTGCTTGTCTACACATGGAATGCTTCAACTATTTTATGCACCACTTACATATGCTAAATGCCCCTTCAACATAATGATTGCCATGTGTCCTCTCTAGCACAAAATAGTCTATAAGATCTGTATACCCTCAGGAAATTAGCCAACTATATTTCACCTGTCATTATTTTTGATAAGGTGTCACAAAAATGTCAGTTTGATACATTTCCTAAAACTTAGCAGTAAAACATCAGCGTAAAGGTAGCCATACGAATGAGCTAGAAATCTGGAATTCTGGAAACAATGTAAGACTTCAAATACGTACATACATTTTTTCTGGTTCCATCAAATTTTGTTAGGAGCCAAGGTATACATGTGTACAGCAAAGCAGTTGCAACTCAATTTCCATATACTGTATAAATATATGTGTAGAGATAATCTTCTCCCCATAAGTACATTTTGGTAGTATAATTACAGCGTGAAACAATGTTTGTCACGCTAGGCACTTTCAGGTTGGAGCAGGGACACTAATAGAGAACAATTAACATTTTGTATAAACACAATAAATTTAAATGGAGATAATCATTAAAAAGATATATACAGCATAGGTAGGGAGTAGGGCAAAGGATAGGGAAAAGTTGGCTAGACAGTGTTGATTCTAAGGCACATCTGTAATAGCGAGCAAGGGTGTCTCAGGAGTCCAGGGCGGCTTCAAGACAGCGTGGTTTCATCGTACTTGGTGGCGCCGTTGGCTTCCGGTGTCCCGGGCTGGATGTGGAGAGCACAGTAGGAAGTCGTCAGTCGGATGTCACATGGGTCAGACGGTCGATTACAGGATAATGCAGGATGATGCACGTGTTCGGAGTATGCGTGCTCCTTTCTCAGGCAATAACGTCGGCCATCTTTAATGTGGTTAAATAGGGCCGGCAGATAGGATGGGCCAGTGACATCACTAGGCCCTAACACCAGCCATAGACAACCACAACAGAGAGGCTGAGGGGACGGGATGGAATAGGAAAATGTCTGTGTACTAAATGACCAAAGCAAAGCATGTTTTAGACATACATATTTTTTAGGAAACAGCATATTTATCAAAAAACGCAAGTCATCTTATGAAGGCTCGCTCCTTAACATGTATAGAAGATAAAATTTAAATTATGTAATGTCATATTATTAATTAGCTAATTCATTGATTGATTGCATCAGTTGATTGAGAATTAGAAAATGAATCTTTTTTCCCTTTAATTAAAAAAATTCTAAAATCAATAAAAAAAATTAATTGAAAAAGGTGAGAATTAAAAAATAGGATTATCTAATCTAATCTATCTAATATCGGTTGTACTTACTTATAGATGATTCTATTATTATTCTATTATTCTAGAACATTCTATTCTAAAGTATAACTAAGCAGTATATTTGTTTTCATAGCTAACCTTATATCATTGTGCTTATCAGAGTTTTTTAATAGACTAGCTAACTATGGGAATAGACAAGTTAATACATATATGAAATAAATAGAGGGAATCCGTAACCACCCTTCGAATGATATTTATTGTACCAATGACTTCATGAAGGAAGTTGATTTTGCAGTTAATTTTGCGTGAAAAATTCATATGGCACTGCTCCAAATTAACTGCAAGGTTACCATTTTAGATTTACAGAGGTCTACTGCTAAAATTACTGTCCTCGATCTGACCTTTGCGGTGATATCTCACATGCATGGTGCAATGGCTGTTTACATATGACACCAGACCGACGCTTGCGTTCGCCTTTGCACGTGAGCACAGGGGGACAGGGGTGCTTTTTTTTTTTTTTTTTTTAATTATTTATTTAGCTTTCTTTTTTATTATATTTTTAAACTGTTCCTTTCATTTTTTTTTAATCAATTTTATTGTTATCTCAGGGAATGAAAATATCACCTATGATAGCAATAGGTAGTGATAGGTACTCTTTTTTTTGAGATTTCTCCTCTGCCCTCAAAGCATCTGACCACACCAACATCGGTGTCACAAAATGCTTTGCCATGAAAATACTCGTAGCTTTTGGTTTTTTAGGCCATAGAGATGATTGGAGCCATTCTGGTCTCTGATCAGCTCTATGGTCAGCTGGCTGAACCACCAGCTGCATTCTCGGGTTCCCTGTTGTGACAGGAGAGCCCGAGAAAACCATGGAAGAGGGTGGGGGGGGGCACCGTCTGGAAACAAAAGGGCTCTGACGATCTCTTCCTGGAATTTAAGGAAGGATCCAGTCCGTCCTGAAGCTTTGTATAGCACAAAAGCGTTCGGCAAAGCCAATTGAAATAAATAAACAGACACTTTTTTGTACCAGCGTCTGGCCTTATGGGCAATTAGGTACCGCGCCAACAACTATTTGTTGAGGTCCACCCCTCCCATGTTAAGGTTGTATTCGTGGACACAGAGGGGTTTCTCCACAACACCAGTCGCCGTTGGAATTTGGACTGCCGTGTCTGCGTGAAGTGAGGACAGAACCAAAACATTCCGTGAATCCCTCCACTTCACTGCTAACAAATTATTACACTTCAAGCAGGCTCTCTCCCCCCGTCCAAGTCGGGATTCTACAAGCCGTTGGGGGAATCCCCGGCGATTAGATCGCACGGTGCCACGTGTGCCAATTCCACAATCAAAAAGGTGACTAAAAAGTGGCACGCTTGTGTAATAATAATTCACGTACAAGTGGTACCCCTTTACGAATAAGGGTGACACTAAGTCCCACACTATCTTACCAGCGCTCCCTATGTAGTCTGGGCAGTTCTCCGGCTCTACGTGACTATCTCTTCCCTTGTAAACCATAAAACTATATGTTAGCCTGTGGCCCTGTCTCAGAGCTTATATATCTTGACCCCGTATCTGGCACGCTTGCTGGGAAGATATTGTTTGATAGACACGCGGCCAGAAAACTTAATCAGGGACTCATCAACGCAGACAACTTGATCGAGGTAAACAAGGCTGCAAAACGTTGGTTCAAGTGGTTTAGGAGGGGCCGAATTTTGTAGAGCAGATCAAATGCAGGGTCACCCTGAGGACGACAGTTTATTGTCATTGAAGTGCATGAACCGCAAGATCTGCTCGTATCGTGTCCTGGTCATGGAGGCAGAGAACAAGGGCATATGATGAATTGGGTCAGTGGACCAATATGACAGCAACTCACTCTTTTTAGTTATGCCCATGAGGAGGGATAGGCCCAGAAAGGTCTTAAATTCGGAAACCGTAATTGGTTTCCAATCTCTGGCAAGGGTTAGCTGGGGATTAGCGATGATGAATTGACCAGCATACAAATTGCTTTGGTCCACAATAGATCTATAGAGATCTTCCGGTGATCGATTGATACTGCACTTGGGTGGGCTGGGCGGAGGGGCTAAATGCAGGTGCTAGCAGGTATCTGGGCTGATCCCGCTAACACTGCATTTTTGGGAACTCTAAACTGCTGGGGACGCTAGTATAGATCTTATCAGATCAAAGATATCGATCCATTCAGACACTATAATACTAAGGGAGGCGTATGGTGCGTGCATGGGTGTTAGCGCTACTGGCACTAATCTGATGCTGCCTGGGGTGACGCAGACCCTAGCTGGCGCTAAAACCTAACTTTAATCACCCGCTGGGTGATCAGGGGGTTAAACCTTTATTGGGTAAAATACGGCGGATGCCCTGACGCTATAAATAAAAATCTAGCTAAATTGCATCACCCGTGACACTTATACAGTGATCATAGGTGACAGGGGGTAATCAAGGGGTTAAACCTTTATTGGGGAGGGGTTAGGGGTGTCCCTAGACCTATCTGGGGCTAATACTAATTGCCCTAATGCTGATTTGTGTCACTAATGACACCAGTACAGCTATAAAAAAAAAAATCTGATTGCTGTACTGGGTGACACAGTGACAGGTGGTAAAGGGGTTAACTGGGGGGGTGATCGGGGGGGTGAATTGTGTGCCTACATGACCTGGTGTCAGTGTAGTGTTGTGCAACTCACTCTGAGATGCCTTCTCTCCTCAGTCTGGAACGGAAAAGACAGACTCGAGGAGAGATGACATCACTTCCACTGTCAGTGTTTACACTTACACGACAGGAGAAGGATCTCATTCGTCAGGACCACCAGGTCCAGGCCAGATATCATTGGCCTGGGCCTGGGGATTGATCGGTTCCTGATCTAATCCGATGGTCTCGGCCGGTGGGGGGCTACGACGCTTCGCGCAGCCGGACCAACCTGACGCAGTATAACTGCGGCGGCTGGTCTGGAACCGGTTAAGGTAACATTTTGAAAATGTTCAGCAAATACAGAAAATACCTGTTGATCTTGCCAGAAATGCGGTGTCCTTGTCACTTTCTGTTAGCTGCACAGAATATCCCCCTTCCTAGCAATCTTCTGTAAACTACCAGTTACCTTGCCCTCCCATGTAATAGAGATGAATAGCTATAGACATGTTTGTAGTCTATATCAGGAGAGCAGCCTAGGGAATGTGACTAGATAGTGAAATATGATAATCTCATATCTCTGTCGCTCCGATCTCTCTTCCTATCAGCATGCTCTTTGCACTACAGCACAACTGAGTGTCTCCTTGTACTGCTTCGCCCTTTTTCATTTTGAGCTGTGCTATAGGACTGCACAAGGTGTATTGCAAATCAAATGCAGGTTCTTACACTGCTTCCATTGAAAATGAAAATCATTTTTTTTTTTTTTTTTTTTTTTACAATCTTTATTTATCAAAACATTTGTACCATAAGTTAAAAAAGACAAAAAAGAAACTTGTACACATCCAAAACATACAATACTTCTATACTTCTTTATCAAAGCGATATTTCAAATTTCATTAACCTTTTAGTTATTTACTTAATTGATGCAAGAATGTGTAACCCCTATTCCACCAACCACCCCCCCCCCCCCCCCTCTATCCCATACCCTCTCTTTCTACTCTATCCTCCATTCGTACTGCCCAACAACAACAACCACCACAGACAAAAAAAAAAAAAAAAAGGGAATTTCCCTCTTGTAGTTTTCTAATAAAATCTATATAACAGTCTTCAAAAGTCCAGAAGAGACTCTGAATTCTTCCCATTTAGCCCATGTATTAAGTAATTGTACCTTTACCCCCTCCTCTATCACCATTCTTTCTTCCAGGGCATGCATGTCCGCCATCTCACACTCCCACTCCACTATAGAAGGCGCACATGTGCTTTTCCATTTTCTTGCTATGATGGTTCGTGCTGCTGTCAAAAAATATTTCAATATTCCTTTTCTTATTTTCTTAACCGATCCTGGGATCATAGATAATACCGCTATTTGTATTTCTGGATACATATCAATCCCGGTCATGGCTCTATATATTTCAAATATTTTCTGCCAGAATGGTTGGATTTCTGAGCAATAGTACCAGATATGTGACATTGTACCCTGTGCTTTATGGCATCTCCAACAGATATCCTCGTTGTCAGGGTTCATTTTATGTAGGTCCACAGGGCACCTATACCATCTAGCTAATATTTTATAATTTCTTTCCTGATGTTTGGCCGATATCGAGAGTTTATGGGTTACTATGATTGCTTTTTCCCATGATTCCCTGGGGATTTCAGTTCCTATCTCTAGTTCCCATTTCTTAATATAGGGTAGCTCCTGTCCTTTATTTTCAGAATTCAGGTATTTATAGATTTTAGAGAGGACGTGGGTGGGTCTATGTTCTTGTAAAAAGATTTTTTCTAAGGTTGTCAAGGGCCTATCTATTACCGATTCTTTTATTAGAGATGTGATATACCGTTGTAGCATCCCATACTGCATCCATTTTATTTTATGCTCTACACCCAACCTTTCCATTGGGAGGAGCCTGTTGCCTTCCATCGTTTCCACTAACCTTGTGTCTTCACATCTCTTCCATTTAAGAAATGTTTCAGACTCTAGTGCCAGTGGAAATTCTGGGTTACTAAATAGTGGAGTCATAGGTCCCCTGTTAGTCGAACCAATCCCTCTCTTAATCATAATGTCCCATACTTTTAATGTTGATACCACTAAGGAGGGCAATTCACTATCTGGCGGTCTTAGCTCTCTTTTTATCCAGGGTAGTGATTTTAATTTTAAGGCTGTGATCTCCTCTTCATGCTTCACCCACAGTTTGATATCTCTATTGTGGAACCAATCCACTATTCTTGTTGTCATTATTGCTCTCAAGTACATATCTATATCTGGAAGGGCCAGGCCCCCGTTTTTCTTAGTTTTATTCAAAACCGATCTATTGATTCTGGGGGTCTTGCCTCCCCAGATGAAATTTCCTATTGACTTATGTAGTTTTTTCAGAGTGTTTGTTAAGGGAAAAATGGGTATTGCTTGTAGGGTATATAATATTTTAGGTAGTATATCCATCTTTACAATACTTATTCTACCCATCCAGGAAAACATACCTTTTTCATATTGTTGTAACGATCTCATAGTTTTCTGTATCAACGGGGCATAGTTATATTCTTGTAGTTTATTGAGGTCTGTGTGGATGTATATACCTAAATATTTAATTGCCTTCGCCTGCCATTTGAAAGAGAAATCCTTTTTAAGGAGTTCCACCATAGCGCTTGGCAAGTTAACGTTTAGGGCTTCAGATTTATTGTAATTTACCTTGAAATTACTTAGTGCACCGAATCGTTTAAATTCAGATATCAGGTTTGGTATTGAAATCAGGGGGTTTGTAATGTAAACCAAGATATCATCTGCATATACTGACATCTTGTATTCTATACCTCCCACCTTAATACCCTGTATATCCTTATTTTCTCGAACTGCTATTAACAGGTGCTCCATCACTAATATATATAACAATGGGGATAGCGGGCATCCTTGTCGGGTTCCGTTTGTTATAGGTACTACCTCCGATAAATCTCCATTCGCCCGGATCCTGGCCGTTGGATTCTGATATAGGGCCATTATTCTATCTATAAGTACAGGGCCCAACCCCCACTGCACCAAGGTCTCTCTAAGGAATTTCCATCCCACCCTGTCGAAAGCTTTCTCCGCATCAATTGTCAGTAGACAGGATGGGATGGAACCTCTCTGTGCATATTCTACCAGTGTAAGTGTTTTCAAGGTGTTGTCTCTAGCCTCTCTACCTTTTATAAAACCCACCTGGTCTAGGTGTATATGTGCCGGTATTACAGAGGCGAGTCTATTAGCGATAATTTTAGAGTACAATCTAAGGTCAATATTTGTAAGGGAAATTGGTCTATAGTTTCCGCATAGAGTATGATCCTTCTCTGGTTTAGGTATAAGTGAAATATACGCTTGTAGGCTCTGTGGGACAAAAGGCACTGATGTAGAAACAGCATTAAAGGTCCGTTTTAAGATGGGGGTGAGTTCTTCTTTAAATATTCTATAGAATCTTGGGGAGAAGCCATCTGGGCCTGGGCTTTTCCCAGGTACCAATGCGTCGATTACCTCTTGTATCTCCATCTCAGAGAAGTCCTGCTCTAATTGTACAGTTTCTGTCGGTGCTAGAGCAGGGAGTGCAGTTTCTCTTATATATTGATGTATATTTTGTTGAAGTCCCTCCGTGTCTTTTTTTGTGCCATCTTTAGATATGTTATATAATTTCGTGTAGAATGTCTGAAACTCTTTTAGTATCTCATTTGGCTCATATTTCATGTCTCCTTTTTCTGACTTGATTTTAACAATAGGTGATATATTGCCCCTGTGTCTCAACGCTCTTGCAAGAAGTTTACCTGGTTTATTACCTAGTTGATAATATAAGGAGCGGTTACTATCTCTTATGCGTAACGTTTGCTCATTTATTAAAGTTTTTAATTCTGTTTTCTTTTCTGTTAATTCTATTAATATTTCGCGTGTAGGGTTTTGTTTGTGTTGGGTTTCTATTTTGGGTATTTCTTTTAATAGTTGAGTCATTCTATTGCTTTTCAGATTTTTCAGTCTGGCCCCATGTTTTATAAAATACCCGCGAATTACGCATTTTAGTGCTTCCCACTGAATCGGAAGAGATGTGGTGTCGTTACTATGGTCGTGTAAAAAGTCTGCTATTACCTTCCTAATTTCTGATACACAATTCTCATCATATAACAGATTATCGTTAAGCTTCCAATTGCCCCTACTGCTTTTGCTCTTAAGTGGGTCAAGTACCAAAAATATAGGTGCATGATCTGACCATAACGCACTGCCTATATCAGTCGATGTAGTTATCTCCATCCCCATCTGGTTTATCAAAAAGAAATCCAATCTATGATAAGTCCCATGAACTTTCGAATGGAACGTAAAATCTTTTTCCGTTGGATGAAAAACTCTCCAAATATCAATTAATTGATATTTTGCCATTGTTTCTAGAAATAGTTTTTTCTCTCTACCTGACTGTACCACTGAAAGAGCTGTAGTATCTTTCTCTCTATCTAATACAAAATTAAAGTCTCCCCCAATTATTGTTACACCCTCCGCCTTCTCCATAAGCTTTTTCAGCAATTGTGTTCCTATTTTATGTTGGTTTTGATTAGGTAGGTATATATTTATAAAAGTGTATTTTTTACCGAATATAATAAGTTTGAGTAGTATTGCTCTTCCGTCCCTATTGCGCCATTCTTCCAGCACTTGGTGTGGTATTGTCTTATGAATTGCAATAGAGACCCCTTTTGATTTTGAGTACCCAAAGGAGTCATGATACCAAGTAGTGTAAAATTTATTTTGTAGGTTAGGGACATGGTCCGTACGGAAATGCGTTTCCTGGAAGAATATCACCCCCACTTTCTGTTTATGGAGAGAGTACAGAACCTGGGACCTTTTTGTTGCTGAATTAAGACCTCTTACATTATATGAACAGATTTTCATAATTCAGAACCGATGAGGGAGGAACCAAAAAAAAAAAAAAAAAAAAAACCCAAAAAAAACCCAAAAAAAAAAAACACACACCACCCACACTCACACTTAACCCCACACTACCCCAAAGCTATTTGACTTATAACAAGTCTATCTTACTAACTAAAGTAAGTACCCTATGAAAGGATAAGAAGACGCTGACGTCCAAGATCCACCACTCGATCGGTGGCGCACGCTGCAATTTTAGATTCTAATGTCTTTTCCTTTTATTGCATACTATCACTCCCCTTTCCCTATTACTTACAACCTCATCCTAATCTAGCAGGGAGAAAAGAAGGAGGCAAAAAGTGAAGGGGGGCACGAGGATGATCTCCCCATGTATAAAGCTCTTAGAGCTTATATATATCATAATTTTTCCTAAAGCTCTCCCCTCCATCCAACCTCAGCGGGGGGGGGGGGGACACAGAAGCATAACCCGAAGGGGGGAGAGAGAGGAGGCGGGGAAGAACAGGGATACTCTTGCTTACTTCCCATTTTCCTCTTCCACCCCTCACTGATTCATATTTCCCCCGTCCTACTTAGTATCATATCTTATAATTAGTGCTATTATAAATTACTATAATGTGTTATACAGTGTTAGCCATCTCAAATCATACATGCATCCAGTGAATACCTAATCAGTGCAAAGAAAGAGAGAAAAAAAAAAAAAAGATTATCAAGGTGAAACCTCATTTTACAACATTATACCATCAGCCTGGTCCATACCCTCATGTAAATTACATTGACCAGGTACATTAATGTGTTATCCACATATCCCTGTGACAAAATAAAAAAAAAAAATAAAAAAATATCCAAGTGAAACATCCTTTACCTCATTGGCCAAAAAGAAAAATTAGGCCCTTTCCACCAAATACCCCTCCCTCCTATGTGATACGTTATTTCCCCAGTCCTCTAAGTGTCATAAAATTAAAAAAAAAAAATATATATATATATATATCAAAGTGAAACATCATTTACAATATTGACCAAAAAGAAAAATTAGGCCTTTTCCACCAAATACCCATCCCTCCTATGTAATACGTGATTTCCCCAGTCTCCTAGGTGCCATAAAGAAAAAAAAAAAAAAAATTAAATATAAAGTGAAACATCCTTTACATCATTGGCCAAAAAGAAAAATTAGGCCCTTTCCACCAAATACCCATCCCTCCTATGTGATACGTTATTTCCCCAGTCTTCTAGGTGTCATATAAAAAAAAAAAAAAGACATATTTCTTTTCCTTCTTATTTCTTCCCCTAGTAAAATAACACCCCTTTCTACCACATACCCCTCCCTCCTTTAATTCATGTTTTCCCCCCATTATAACTACCGTGTTGTGTTGTACAGTGCTAATAGTCCTCACATTATCCTACCAACCGTCTGTGGATACCCTAATGCACACCCCCACCCTCCCTCCCCCCCCCCCATCCCCCCCCCCCCATCTTTAATTATATCTGCCTCTTAATCGCTGAGCTATTAATTGTTCCCCATACTTTTCCTCCCCTCCCCCCCCCACCCCAAACTGCTCTTCAAGACTTTCTGGGTAATTTCATATAAGAAATAGGCCAGTCCGGCAGTTCTATATCTGACAATTTAAGGGTTGTAAGAAACTGTGGTAGATCTTCCGAATCGCTGAATGTTGCCGTCGATTCCTCTCTTTGAGCCTGTAGCTGAAATGGAAATTTCCATCTATATTGCAGATTATTCTTTCTGATTATTCTTTCTGATCTCCCTCATACTGGATGTTTTTATTTTGACGAGCTGCTAGCATGATTCGATCTTTTATATGTGCATAGTGCATCTTACAGATGACGTCTCGCGGTTTGCTAGGATCTAATCTCCTTCTTCCTGTTGCTCTATGTGCCCGATCGATTATCAGATCTTTTATGTCCATATCCTGTGCTATTTCCTGAAAGATTTTCTGCAATGTTATTATAAGATCTTGGGGATTTACTTCTTCCCTTAAACCTCTGATTCTTATGTTGGATCTTCTGCTTCTATTTTCTTGTTCGTCTAGGCTATTTATTAGTTGGTTTATTTGATTTCCTTGTTTCTGTACCCTTTCTTTTACCTTCATTAGTTCTTGTTCTGTTTTGAATACTCTGTTGTCTAATTTGACCGTTTTTTCCTGTGTATCTTTTGTGGATATCTTGAGTTCTTGGATCTCTGTTTTATATGTTTCCTCCAATCTGTGTACATATTGGTCCATATCTGCTCTGGTTGGGAGAGATTGAATGTATGTTCTCATATCCCATTTTCGTATATCCTCTTCCCTTTGCTCATTCGATGCCCCTGTTGTATCTATTGGTGAGCTGTTTCTGGGATGGACCATTAGTTCTTCCCCAGACGATCTGGATGTTGCCGATATCTCCGCAAGATTTAAGATTTCCTGTGATGTATGTGAGACTTGAGCCGTCCGGGGTGATTGCAATTGTAATTGTTGAAAAATCTCTTTTATGTCCGCTGTCTGAGTAGATTGAGCCCCTGTAGGGTTTTTATTTTTACTTTCAGTTTTATCTTTCTTATTTTTTTGGGGCTGAGGTGTTTTATTTCCTTTCTTGGGTGCCATCTTTTTATTAGAGCTTCTGTCTCCTCTTTTTCTTTATCTCCTCTCGTTCTGCCTCTTCCCCTTTCTCCTCTCCTCTTCTTACCACTTTAGATCTTTCCCTTCTTTTTTAAGGATGAATGGATGGAAGAGTATGCAGGGATGGATGGGTGGCAGATCATGCGGGACTGGGTGGCGGAGTGTGCAGGGATGGCAGAGTATATAGGGATAAATGGGTGACAGAGAATGCCGGGATGGGTGGCCAAGTGGCGGGGATGGCGGAGTATATAGGGATGGATGAGCGACAGAAAATGCTGGGATGGATGGTAGAGTATATCGTTATGACAAGAGGTGTAAGGATGGCAGGAAACACACTGTTTGTCCAGATGATTTACTTTAAACTTTGTTATATACCTTACCCTCCAACCGTTAATTAGCGTTGGGGAGGTAGTGCATATTATTTATACATTATCTCTTCCACAAAGTACTTTTCAAATATACTCTATTGTCCCATAAATGTTTTATGTTTACACAGAGTCCTTTTAGCTTCTCAATAAGATACTTCCAGAGAAAAAAACCATATGATGATATTTGTCTTTGTTTTTTACCGTCTTACATAGTCTATGAAGGATATATTATATCTTTACATGTCTTCCATAGACATACCTGGTGCAGAGGTTATTAATTTCCTTCGTTACCTGGTGTGTCGTCTGTGTTGCTGAGCTTTCCACTGTGTAGACTGTGGCGCCTAAGCGCCGGGAAATCAGCTGATGTATCTCCTCTCTGCTGCTTGTAATCCGAGAACCTCCACCGGAGTATGCGTCCTCCCAGCGAGCCGCCTCTGCTGCCTGTATATTCAAACAGGCAGAGACTCCCGCACGGCTTTGCTCTGTCTCCCGGTTCCGTCCTAGGTTACCGTTCCCAGCGCCCACCAGGTACCGATCCTTCCTTGGTCTCCCGGGTCTTTTGTGTCTCACCCTCCCGGTAAGTTGTGGCGCACTGATGGCTGAATCTCTCACCCTAGGTATCTTCTATCATGCAGCCAGGACATGTAAGCATGTGTGTCAGTCAGCCGGAGCCTCCCTCTTCAGCAGCGTCTATAGCGTCTGCAGCGTGTCTGCCCCTCGATCTCCTCAGGCAGCCATCTTGGGCGTCAGCTCCTCCCCTCCATGAAAATCATTTTTAAGCGGTATTAAATTCATAATTTTAAGAAAAAGCACTGACAGGCAGAGATTTTATGACAGAAAAGACCATAAATGCTGCCACCTTTCCACCTACCTGTCAGCGGTAATGTGCATGCACAGCTCAGAATACATTTACAGCACCCACACTGTGCCATAGGGTTGACACCTGTCCAGGATTCACATGGACAGTCTGGGATTTGAATCATGTGTACGGTTTTCAGTTCGCCTAAAAAACTGGAAAGCTGGAGAGAGTATTAGGCATGTTCCTCCCTCCAGCCTACTGTGGGCAATGGAGAGCTGGCACTGAGACTTAGAACCCACCTTAGACTCAGCGTGGCACTGCAGGGGAGTCTGTCCTTCTTCCTCTCTCCCCTTGTCATGTAACTTATCGCATGACTGGAGAGAAAAAGGGGGAGCTACCTTCTTTGCAGTTTTTGATCTACGAGTACCAGGGGAAAAAGGGGGGGGGGACTCTAATGTGTGGAGGGACACATGGGGACACCGGATGAAAGGAGGGACTCTCATGGGGACACTAGATGTAAGGAGGCACTTTACTGGGTACACCTGATTTTTAGGGGGACTCAGATGGAGACACCAGATGTATAGGGGGGACTCTTATGGAGACACCAGATGTAAGGATGCACTCTGTTGAGGACACCAGATGTCAGGAGGGACTCTGATGGGAACACCTGATGTAAGGGGGCACTCTGATGGGGACACAAGATGTAAGGAGGAACTCTGATGGGAATACCTTGTATAAGATAGTTTTATTTTGATTTGATTGGCCTACTTTTATGTTATATTAGAGAGCAATTTGGACCTTGGCTGGAAGAAAATTTTAGCAACCAGACCTTTGAAATTATATTCATTACCCCTGCCCTAGGTGGACATTTTTATGTTGCAGGAATGTGCGCAAAATTGTGTGCATTACTGCAATGCACAAAAACACACAGCCCTTTTACAGGTATGCAGTGTTGCCATTAAGTGCTTTAACGCTCATTCACCTGCAGCAAGAACGTATGGTATCATGCATTTTGGTGCAGCACAATTTAAAAAAAGTTATACAGGTTTTACATCTATTTGTACTGAATTTTGTTTTTCATTTGTTTTGTATACTACAAAAAAAAATTGCTGAGCGCCGCTTAAGTGTTTCAGTTTAGTTTAAAGAAAAGATGGCAACCCTACTGTAGCATGATGAAGTTCTACTGTATGTGTGGGAGTTATATTTTCGCAACCCAGGCCATTCAAGTGGCTGAACAGAGCATATCCGGTGGGAAGACTGGGAGAGGATGGAAACGCCTGAGCTCTCAGTGCAGTGCTTGAGGGCATCCTTTGACAGGTAAGTTGTCATAATGGCCTAATATGCAGTGAATTCTAGCACATAAACCTGCAGGAGACCTTTTACAAAAAAAATGTTCACAAAGTTTAATTCTGCTTTAAGGCTTTATAAAAAACAGATTGCTGCAATAATCTGTGTCTTCTATTTTTTCCTGGTGTTCAGCTTTGAATATGGGTTAAACTATGGTGCACGGAAGAAGTCAGGAGGGTAGCGTACTGTCATTTTTTTTCTCAAAACTTTATAAAAATCAATAACTACTGAGATCACAGATAACAAAATCTAGAACTCTAGGAATAAAACATGTAATATTTATAATTCACAATGAGCTGCTCTCTTTACCACAAATACCAATATTACAAGCTGTCCATATAGCAGGCATTGTGTGTTGCTTAAATAGATATAGAGCCTGTTCCTAAGCAAAAACAAAACTTGTATTACAAAGTACTAAAGAAAGATGAAAAGTATTTTGGAACAAAGGTACAGCTAAGAAGTTGGTAAAATGTGAACTCTCAATGTTCCTTTGTTTAACCAAATTCTGAGGTTTCACAATCATGACAGATTTGTGTATCTATAGCATTATTGATTAGGGGCTCTTCTATGATATTTTAATTTTGTCATTAATACAAAAAATACATATTTCAAAACTGAACTGCCATTGGGCACAACCACCTAATGTGAAAAGGAACCAAGTATAAAGTACCATCAAAAACATGTTCATTTTTTACTAGGTCTACACTGTCCTAACTTCTTGGGACTAAAATTCCATCTCTGTACCACTGAGTCTACCTGGACATTTGATCTGGGAAAAATCAATAGTATCCTAAAGCTCTTGCTAAAGTACATGTAAATTAACTTGAGCATGTTTCTGTAGGGCAACAAGCTATTGGCTTGTGTAAACTGCAGCTAATACACAGCTGGAGGGTGATTCTTAGCATTGAAAGCATCAGCAACTGTGGATTAAAAGGTTCAGTTGAGCTGTGGCTAAATCTGTCTTCATGTTTTATTTTGTATGATTATCAAAGTAGGTATAACACTAAATATCCCAAATCTACTGGCTTCAAAAGCATTTCATATTCTTTCAAGAATATTGATGCAGTATCTTTTTGTCTAGCTCAGCCTCCTCAACATGGATGAACCCTTGAAAAAACATTCCGGTCTAGGGGAACCCCTGCTTATTGTTACTGTATGTACAACTTAGGGTACATTAGAGTGATGTTTACTGGGAAGAATGCTTCTTACGCTTATGGTCATTGGGAAGCATCCCTCATATACAGATAGCTAAAAGAGAACTTTGTTGTTGGTGATTACTTATCTGAGAATCAGAAGCAGTTCATTACTCAAGGAACCCCTAGCAACCACTGGAGGAACACTGGAGTTCCACAGAAATCTGGTTGAGAAAGGCTTGTCTAGATGGCAGTGATACAAATGACCTATTAATTTAATTTTTGAGTGTCACATTTTGTAGATTAGGTCTAAAGAGTGAATCTATCATTTTAAATGTTTGCAATTGAATCCAAATAGGGGTACTATGAAGTATATATAGAATCTGTGGGGCTCAGATCATTTGATCATCAGTTCTGCTCACCACCCTTAAATGCTTGGTATAGAGACAGATCCTTAGACATTTTAATACCTACTTATGTGAACATTTCACCTGAACTGTACAACTGGACAACAGCTGAGGTAGAGGAAAGAATGGCTATTTGTCAATTCTGAATGGGACACAAATTTGTATATCAGCACATGAGGATTTCAAGTGGGAAGGAGGTGTAATTGAGAAACAATAAAGCATCATCTGTGTATAAAGCATTTTTTTTCTGTAACCTCCCCTTTCTGGAAACCCACAATACCAGGGTCAGTGAGAATGAACAAAGCTTGATGGCCAGTACAAATAGTAGGGGGTGACAGTGGACAACCCTGCTGGTACCTAGTAATTCATACAATAATACTTCCCCATGCTTTTCATAAATCTCATTTGGGAGACCATAGAGAGGCACATTGCAAAATTTAGGCAATGGTCCGATAAGTCCCTGGGGGCATAGGGTACTTTAATAGTTTTACATAAAAGGGGACCACTGCCCCCACCTATAGTTGGCCATTACAGTAAGCAGCATTGAAGGGCACATAAGATACAAACAAGGCCAAGGATAAATCCAAGGAAAAAAACAAGCTTACTTACCGACCAGCCCACAGACAACCGAATCAACCTGTCTAACAGTATGCGTTAAAAACAGGGGTTTAGTCTGCACACATTTGCAAATGCATGCATAAGCTACAGAGCCTCGCCAAGGCACCCTGGTATCTGTAGGCCCTATCACTAACTAATGAATGACCCCACAGTGGAGGCACATGCATTCTGCTGGATAGGTGGAGGGCAGATGGTCTGAAGGGGAGCCCCACCCCTTCTTAAAGGTGCAGGAGCACACTGAGCACCCAGCATATAGCTCAATGTCAGTGCGTTGCCTGACCAATATACAGTGATACAAAAAAGGGGACCACTGCCCCCACCTATAGCTGGCAATCAGAATGCATGTGCCTCCACTGTGGGATTACTCATTAGTTAGTCATAGGGACTACAGATACCACGGTGCCTTGGCGAGGCTCTGTAGCTTACGCATTCATTTGCAAATGCATGCAGACTAAACTCCTGTTTTTATTGCATACTCTTAGACCGGTTGATTCGGTTGTCTGTGGGCTGGTCGGTAAGTAAGCTTGATTTTGTCCTTGGATTTATCATTGGACTTGTTTGTATCTTATGTGCCCTCCAATGCTGCTTACTGTAATGGCCAGCTATAGGTGGGGGCAGTGGTCCCCTTTTTTGTACCACTGTGTATTGGTCAGGCAATGCACTGACACCTTCACAGCCATTGAGCTATATGCTGAGTGCTCAGTGTACTACTGCACCTTTAAGAAGGGGTGGGGCTCCCCTTCAAACCATCTGCCCTCCACCTATCCATCAGAATGCATGTGCCTCCACTGTGGGGTCACTCATTAGTTAGTGATAGGGCCTACAGATACCAGGGTGCCTTGGCGAGGCTCTGTAGCTTACGCATGCATTTGCCAATGCGTGCAGACTAAACCCCTGTTTTTAACGCATATTGTTAGACAGGTTGATTTGGATGTCTGTGGGCTGGTCGGTAAGTAAACTTGTTTTTTCCTTGGATTTATCCTTGGCCTTGTTTGTACTTTAATAGTTTGCTGCAAAGCCTGATTCCCGATGCTGGATCAAACCACGAAAAACAGAAGAAATATTCACAGGGGTGGTATTTCTTCCATATGTCTAACAGGTGTAGGGATCTGCTGCCCTCTATTTTCTGTATTTGTAATAGCTGCTTATCACAGAATGAATTGTGTGTAGCACTTCCTGTCCCTGGTAGGCTGGCTTTGAAACCCTGAAAGGAGGAAGTGGAGACAGACAGTCTCAGCTACATCTGCTAAATCCTGGACGAGAAGAGACCATTAAGGTAATATTATATTGAGTTTACCTGCAGCTGCTGGATGCATATCTAAAGACTTGTGACAGACAAAGTATCTCTACCCTGCCTTTGTTATTATTTCACACGCGCCATGCCAGATAGCAGGTCTGTGCTACTGTATGTGTTGTAGTCACCTTACCGTATATTGGTAAGCGAACCTGTTTATTGCAACAGAATCTACATGCAGCTCCTGTTAATCTAGTTAAACCTGTCCCATTTGGTCTGGGATTCTATAGCTAGTTTTTGTTTAGGGCTCGATAACCAGCATAGGCTAGAGCCAGGTTAGGCTTCCAGTGGCCACGTCAAGATCATAGGCTTAGAGGTCTGGTTGCAGAAGGTTAAGTATTAGACAGATTAGAAAGTAGGGATGGGTCAAATACCCCCTGGTTCGGTTCGCACCAGAACACCTCGAACAGGCAAAAAGTTCTAGCTAACATGCATACCCTATTAAAGTCTATGAGACACGAACATAAAAAATCAAAAGTCCAAATTAGTGGCTATCATCCCGCACCACCGAGGATTGCCTTTAATCGTAACCTAGACATGATCACTGTGTCACCAACGACTGTGTGATTAATCTTCCCATGGGACTCCCCATTGATCAATAATTAGCGGACAGCAATTTCAGATTGAGGAATATCCCCTTTAGGGATTAATTTCACTGCCAGCTGGTTTATGATTTGCATAAGGGTTGAGTGACTGTCTTAATAACATTATCATATTTTTAATTTATGTGGTGGAGGTGTTTTTTACTTGAATAATTTTTGGTGGAATCCTTTAATAAAGTCAATACATTTGTTATTACCAGTTGTTTTCTTTTTGAGGAATCCTTTTTGAACTCTCTTGTCCTCCCCCTTTTTCATATGCTGCTTTGATTCAGAGGAACACACCTTATCGTTAATTATATGTATATAGGTGATGGGATTTGCTACTGGGTAGAGGAATTGTAATTATTCAATATTGTTTAATTATTCCTCCCCTTAAGCATTTAATTGGGTGATGCTCCTTTGACAATCTTTGTTTTTTGTTGTATGATATATACTACACTGACTGCACTATACTGTATACTCTCCACTGTATTATATATACTACACGGACTGCACTATATACTCTGCACCGTATTATATACACTACACTGACTGTATTATATATGTAGTGGTACCACCATAGGGGCTGCTGAGTGATTGTGGCCCACCTGTCACCCTCCCCAGCCCGGTATTCACTTCCAGACACTCCAAGACAATAAACAAGTCCATCAGCTTTGTTTTTGTATTTTATTGAAGGATTAGAACTTCGATGCGGTTAAGGAATTCATGAGATGCCCAGGAAAAAGATTCTTGCATTGTTTGGGACAATTTACTGTAGATACTCTCCTCCTGCACAACACTTGCTGCAGACTATCTCTCCTTCTCCCTCCAGCACAATTCTTCAGGCACAGCTAGCACATGATTAAGCCTAGCTCTGGTTTCAGCCAGGCCTCAGCAAAAGCACCTTATTACAGGCAGGGACCAAGTGCCCTCTGGTGTAGTCACAAAAGTTTGAATGCTAGTCACCCTCTTTGGTGGACTACTGATCCCAGTCAGCCCTTTGCAAACAATGACAGCCCTCCTGGCAGCAGCGGCCTGACTTCACTGCCAGTAACATCACAGTCTCTCCCGCTGGCTCTACATCCATCTCAGACTGCACACTCCCAGTCTGCTCCAGTATGCCTCTCCCAGCCCTCCCAACTCTGCCTGTCACTCACCTGACACCTGATGGATCCCTCCTGGAGACTTGGCCAGCAGTATTCCCTGCTGTCCTCTCCTGCTCCTGTTCAGGACACCCCTTAGCTTGTGTGGGGTTCCTGCTCAGCTGAGCCCTTTAACCCAAGGCTTCCTCTAGGCCCCAACAGCCTAATACTCGATCTTCAGTTCTTCCACTAGAACAACTCCTCCCCAGCTGGGGTGACTCTAGGTATTTAAGGAGGCCTGCCCCCTGCAAATCCTGGTTGGGGATTGGTCAGGTCTCTTTAGAACACCCCAGGCAGCTCCACCTTTCTTACACTCCTTCCTTCTAGAAGCCTCGAAAAGCAGAGGGGAGGTAACCAAAAGATGAGTCTAGCTGTGAATCATTAGCCTACTCTAGGCCACTCCTAACCCCACAGATCAAAACAAATAGGCCTGCCTAAATTTACCTGCTCTACAAAAACTCTATCTAGCACCTACCCTAGGTAGAGGGCATCTCATAAGATAAATTGGAAGGGGGAAAATACCTTGGATGGGGGAACACATGTACAAATAAATATCGGTAGAAAAATAGAGACATTTGTTTTTGTACAATATATACATTCCTGACTAGAGGTCCCTGTTGCTAACAAACTTCACACAATGGACATATGGGCCAGAGCATTTCCCCCTAGGGAGAGATACTCTGCCCGCAAAGAATCTTGACTCCAGTCAGAGGGGATCGACAGCTGTCCCATCCCAGAGGAACCTAAGGGAGAACAAAAAAAATATAGTACATCCTACACTCAGACCTAACTATACACTGTACACCGTTTCTGTTGGAAGGGGGTTATAACCTGCCAAAAGATATATAAATAAAAGACACATACATTTTTTCTTCTTGTTTTGTCAGGAGGAGGTTATAACCTGCTAACAGAAACAATAGGGAAAAACAACATGTATACATCATGGACAGTTCTCTTCTGAGGTTCCTGGTGGGAGAGGCCCCTCCCTGGACAAACAGGCTACTTAAAAGAGTTAAATGCTTAAACAAACCTCATACAAATGTCCTTGCGACAGGAAAATTCTTCTATCGGGCACAGGGTGGCAGACTAGTCCGTTCCTGCAAGTCAGGGAGAAAAGGAAGAACACATGCTGCAAACTTCCCAGCAATCTATGCGGCTCGTTCTATGCACTCTGTGGCTCCTCAAAGTCCTCGTATGCATAGAACCAAGAATCAGGCAACCTCTTCCGGCTTCCTCCTTCTTCCTCCCTGGAGACTGAGCAACTCTGCTTGGGCCAACCTGTCCTGGACACAAGTATTTGGTCTCTATAGATCGATCTCCAAAGCTTCCATTCCTCCCGAATGTCTTTAAAGCGGGCCCAGGCCTCACTCTGGCACCCGCAACGGCTTGGGGACGTGTAAGTAATCCCAGATTAGGTTGTCCCAGGAGTTCTCCACAACGTCTATAATCTGGGCAGGGACATATGGAAAGTCCAGACCCCACTCCAGAGCCACCCTCCTCTGCACTTCTCGTTGAAACCGGGAGAATCTTGGTAGTTCTCTATGATTCCCTGGAGAATGCAGGCATCTGGCGCTCTCACGACCCACTGACGGTAGGTGGGTGCTCTGGTCTGGTCAGTGGAAGGCCTGTTCAGAAAGAGCTGCCTGCTACTTGTCAGGGTTCCTGCAGCTTGCTCAGATCCCACTGCTGGCTCTGGTCCATCTCCTCCCTCAAGGAATTGTGACTCCCCGCTCTCCAACTCCTCTTCGGAACGCTCACAAGGAGATGACCACTCGGCCAACCTTTCCCGCACTCTGGGGGAACCCCAATCGATGACCCAGCCCTCGCTTACCTCATCCAGCTCACCTGGAGGCACACCTCCCTTTGGTAATGGCTCCTTCCGGACGGGTATAGCAAGGGACATGGCCGGCTCTTTAGGGATGTCATCTGGCTCCTGCATAGCAGTTTTTACAGTCGCCAGGCCACAGGTCATGGCAGTCTCTCCTCCACTTATGTCCTCTGAATTCATGGAGGAGTCACCAGGCCACAACTCTACTCCGCCTTTTAGGGGTGATTCTGGGCCCTCCCTGGCCCTCCGGTACCTCTGCGGCTGCGGACTATAAAGTCCTGAAAACAGGTCAATGGTGTAGTATATCGACTCTTGCTGGATGGGCTGAAGTCTGGTAAGTGGTTCCCCACAATGGCCGGACCGGGCCCAAGCAGTGACCACTGCAGTCGAAACCTGGCACTCTGGGCAGAGCAGGCACAGTCGCTCCGCTCCGTCGATCACCCCAAGGGCGAGTCCTCTGTGAAGCTCCAAACAGACTACGGTATCCACTAGTGTCCTTCCCTGTGTGTCAGGCAACCACTGCAGGGTCGGTAGCAGCCGACCACCTTCCTCCATCTTACTCCTCTGCCTCATGTCCACGGCTAGCAGGGAATGCTGGGTCTCTTCCAGGGTGTGGCACCGCCCCTCGCTTCCAGGCGGGATGGCGCCAGTGGCACTGATACTTAGACTCCCTTTTTGGCACGCTGCTGTAACCCCTTGTTAAATACACTGAAGTTTGCAGGCACGCCAGCTCTAGCAGGACTTGGCCAGGCATGTTGCTTGGCACCGACTGTGCCCGAGCAACTGAAGGCAGATGATAGCTGACTTTCCCGGTGGTTGCTGGTAGCAACAATAGTTTACAGCCAATGTCCTACTAAAGGGAATCATTTTAGCACAGTCCCGCCCGCAGGCTGCTTCTGATCACCCCGGGCAACAACAGACATTCTCAGGCTTACTTTACTGTCTTTAGCAGGAGTTTGGAGGAACAGTTCAAGATGTCCAGCATTACGCTGGACAGATTTGTAATCCACTATGAGACATCCAGTAATAGCAGAACACTGGACGTATTTGTAATCAATGGACGCGGTTACCCAGCGTGGTTGCCATGGGTGACAGCACATAGTGAACAGTTCCTAAATTGCAGGATTGGTACATGTGTCCATCCAAGCACCGGTTGGGGCAACTGGGTAAGCAGGAACAATAAATAGCGACAGTCCTTGCTGGTTGATATAGACAATGGCACTTGTTAATGCACTGAAACAGCAGGCAGAGCACACAAGTCCTTCCGTTGAGTTCAATCCTCAATGGTGGTGGAAAAAAGCAGAGTTCCCTGCTTCCCTGCATTGCGTCACTGGTCATGTGACTTCCTCAGGGATACATATGTTCCAGAGGAAGTCACTTGAGCGGTGACGCAATGCGTCGGGTGGAGTTTTGTGACGTCACTTCTGGTGCCTATTGCGGAAGCGTGGTGAGGAGGCGAGTGTGTCACTACTCCCATTTTATACTGCGGATTTTGCTCTTACCTGATGTAAGCAGCTTTTTTTATTAAGCAAGTCTTACTTTATCTGGCAATAATGCACTATGTTTGTTTTTTGTTTTCTTTGAGTGCCATCCATACAAGAAGTATTTGTGTTTCGGCGCAAACCTTTTTATCTATATATGGAACTACCCAGTGGTGAGCACAGGATGTGTTGGAGCTAAGCTTCCATGCAGCATTTCGTCTTCGCTTGGGACTTGAACGTCCCCACAGATCCACCAGCAGGATTTCCCATTGTTTGACCTTTTGGTCATTGGAGGTGAGCGGCCAATCTATAAATTTTACAATTGATGATGGATTGATGCTTTGTTTTCCTTCTATCAAGCTACCATCTATGAGACAGCCATATATATATATATATATATATATATATATATATATATATATATATATATATATATATATATATATATATTCCTTATGTATGAAACATGTAGGTTACTAGCATGTAAATCCTGTTGCATCAAACCTATAGCACATATTACATATAAACACTCACATGAGTACTGCATTCGAAGCATTACCTGTTGTCTACAATCAGTATGCACAATCAAATTAAACCAAGTTATAAACAGATGAACCCCCCCCCCCCCTCCCTGCCCTACACTGTCCCAAACTGGTGCGGGCATATTCCCTCAACTTGTATCCAACTGGGAAACATTCCAACTGCGAGGTTACATGGGAAATGCAGTACAACTGGCTAAAGCTCCGGGTTTGGAGTAGAGTAAGAGATGTCATCCATAGTATTAATACTAGATATAGCACGGTTTCTCCATCTCCTTGTTTCCAATTGAATGTATCTAGTATGTTCCAGAAGTAATTCCAGTGATCATGGTGCTGCTTCCCAGTGGTGTGTGGGGTAAAGTCTCGCTGCACGATGCACGTTGCTGGTAGGACTTCTGCTCTTCCGGAGCCCCGGAAAGTAAGTGGACTCCCATACTATAAAGTCCAGAACTTGTGTTTTATATCCGCGCTAGCTTGTGAAGGATTCCTTATCTTGTTCAAAACTTTCTTTTTTGCGGGTAGTAATGAACAGTTTACATTCCCAAGTAGGCGGCAACAAAAAGGGGTTCCATACGGCAGCAGGGAACAATGCAGTCATATGACTGTGGTCAATCAACTCTTTCAGGAATGGCGCGACGTTCCAACCAGGAGATCACCTCTTCAGGATCTTCAAAAAAGAGCGCACGTCCGTCATGTTCTACACGGAGGCGGGCTGGAAAGAGCATGGAGTATTTGTATTGTAAATTCCTCAGCCTGCGCTTGGCCTCTGTAAAGCTCTGCCGACGGCGCTGTACCTCCGCTGAAAAATCTGGAAAAATGGCCACTTTAACATTACCTACTGGGATATTGCCTTTCTCTCTTGCCATCCTCAGGGCTGTATCTCGATCTTTGTAATTGAGAAGTTTCGCTATGAAAGTGCGAGGAGGGGCTCCCTGCGGCGGGGGTCTGGCTGGCATACGATGTGCCCGCTCCACCGCAAACATAGGGGAAAAGGCCTCTCTCCCATAGGTGTTGATCAGTAGTTGTTCGAGGAACGTGGTTGTGTCTTTGCCCTCAGTCCCCTCAGGCAGACCGATCAGGCGTATATTACATCTTCTTAGCCTATTCTCCATTTCATCCTGTTTGGTGAGGAGTTGATGTATTTGCCTTTGTACGCGGTCTGAGGATGTTTGTAGAGGTGGAATGGCGTCTTCAACCGTGCTAAGTCTGGTCTCAGTTTCCCTCACTCTATCTCTGAGCTTTTGAAAATCTTGCCTAATGAGGGAAATATCCATCTTGACTTCCTCAATTTGTGCTGTGAGGGAAGTTCTACAGAGGGTGATTGCTTCAAGTAATTTGTCAGTATCACTTGTTGTTCATTCGCTCCCCTCTGCCCTCCCGGAGGCCCCATCTTCCTCCATATCTTCTTTGTCATGTCGGCGGTATTGGTCGAGTTTCGCCGCCGCTGCCTTCTGTGCTTTGGTTGGTGACATACTTGGGGGGTCCAGTGAATTACTAGATGGGTCCCCAATATTGTTACGGCAGATTTAGTAGCCTGTGAGAAAGGAAGGAGTGCTGGCTAGAGTCACAGAGCCCCCAAGGCACCCGGGAAGAAAGTCTGCTTCTGTGTGGCAAGTGCGCACTGGGTTGCGGTACTACATGGGGTACCAGTGGTCCAGATGCACAGTGCAGATTGTGGGGGTTCCCCAAAGGGGAAAGTTTTTCCCCCCCAGAACGAATTGAAAAGGCAGCAGTATGGAAGTGTAGCACAGGCCGGGTCTGTGAGTGTGCTAAGATTGCCGCCGGCCTCAGTGTGTAGGCCGAAGCCTCAGTCTTGCCTAAATGCGGCCGCCGCTCCTGCAGGGGTATTGGGGGCCAGAGGAAGTCTGTATATGAGGGGATTGATATAGTGTAGGTCCCCCAGGAGGTTTTTCCCTTAATTAAGCAGCGGCAGGCACAGCTATTTCAATGGGGGCTGGGTGTAGAGGTGTACCAAGATGGCTGCGGACCTCCGGGAGTAGGCCGAAGCCGGGGACTTGCCTGATGCCGGCCGCCGTGTGGAAGATCGCCGCTCCGTTCGGGCCGCCGTTCGTCCCGCTGCTGAAATGGACAGCTCAGCATGTGGTGGATGTTCTGGGGATGTTAATCCAGTAGATGGTGTGGTATGGGATGTCCAGGATTAATTACAGCAGGAGTAATGGACGGAGCTCAGGAGATGCACGTCCTACTCCATGCTGTGTCAGGCCACGCCCCATATATATATGTGTATATATATATATATATATATATATATATATATATATATATATATATATATATATATATATATATATATATATATTGATTCCTAGTATTTTTTGCATTTTATTTTAGTTTAGTCTATTCTATTTTTGGGTTTTATGTTAACGGCACACTATATTGAATAAGCGCACCACTCCCCCTCCTCTTTGTATGGGAATGTTTGACCATTCTTCCAGAAGCACATTTGCGAGGTTCCAGGAACCCAGGGGCTGCCAACAGGCAGAAACAGCAAACAGTTGATTTTACAGCATGCTACACTGTTAGACCTACCTTGTTTGCCTTGGTTCCTTTTTGTTCAATATATAACTAATGATGCACTAAAATACAAATATAATGTAAAGCAAGAATCTAAGTGAGATGAAATGTAGATGAAGAAATGTAATCTTGCTAGAAGGCAAGAGATTGTGTGCATGTGAAAATATGCCCTTGAATTATAATGAATACTTTCTCATTTTTATATAGCATACATGATTGATAAGATTACTGTAGTTGGCAAATGCAGGTCATGTTGATGGGAATGATCGGATAATATCAATGTTGAATTACTGTTCCAGTCTAAATAACGGGCTGTATTGGTGTTTTATTCCCAATATAAAGGCTGCCATTAGCCCCCATAAATTCCCCTCTGCCTTCCCTTTGATGGCTATTTATGTTACGGATTGTCTTGCAATATGCAGAACCCTTTTATATGAATAGTGGAGAATGTTCATTGCAGCTGCTTACTACTTATGCTGGCCACTGACTGTATAATTTTTTAGGGTAGTACTTGCTTCTCAACCAAAAGACTAGGTGAAATTTTGAGTATTACTGGAATGGCTGTATCATAGTATCCTGAAATAAAAGGGGTGATAGCTTGTCCCATTGCAGAGGAGGTCTAGGGGCATAAGCCAAGGTATTGATGCCCTGAGCACTGCAACTGGATAGTGTGCACCCTATGCTTTTTTTTTTTTTTTTAAGCTTAAAGTAGAACTATAGGCAAAGTTGTTGCTTCTTTTTTTTCATTCTATGTTGGGGTAGAGAAGTCCTTAAAAGGGGATATTCAGCTGCTCCAATAGGGATCTGTATAGGGTCTCACCCCATGAGGCTATAGCTGTCTGTAATTTGGCTCCAAGTGCTCCAGGTCTATGAGACTCAGCATAGTGTAACCAAAAAGCAACCAGAATGAGTAGGAGTGGTTTGTAACCCCCCCCCCCCCCAAGCAAAAGTTACTCCTGGTAGCCCTGCAAGAGGTGGTCTGATCGCTCCCTGTTGGGGCCCATCAGAAATTACAGGGGTCACCATTATGGTACAAGCCTGAAAGCATCCGTGACATCAGGGGAGTGGCTGGTGGGCCATACCCTATTCAAAGTCCATCAGGGAACAGTTTTGGTGCAACTCGGAACAATGCCCATCTCGCTGCCCAGACACTCCATCTTGGCTGATCTTTACACAGTGCCTCGTCACTATATCTCTGAGGCCCAACCAGGGGCGGAAGCGTCTGTGCCCCTCTGCAGGCAGCTATGGCCTCCTGGGATTAGACCCAATACAGGTCCCTACTGCAGCAGCTGGATATCCCCTTTAAGGACTTTTCTCTACCCCAACAAAGATTGCTTTACCACCTGCTGTAAAAACATCTGCTGGTGTTTTTCACCAGTCCAGAGGATTATGGGTTCCCCTGAAGCCATTGACCACGCCATACACACAGGGGATGCACCACCCGGTATTTCACATTCCCCTAGCATTGTGCCATGAGGTCAAGGACTAACCCTGCAACATGCCTCAGAGTGTAATGATGGATGGTAGTCTACAGTTCTGTGTGGCCTATCGTAAACTTAATGCATGCACCCACTGGAATGCCTACCCACTTCCTCAGGTCAAGGAATCCTTAATGGCTCTCAGGCAAGCCAAGTTCTTCTCCACCTTGGATCTGTCCAGGGGCTAATGGCAAGTCCCAGTGTGGGACCAGGAATGAGAGAGGACCGCCTTCATCATGCCCTTTGGACTGTTCGTGTTTAATCGCATGCCCTGGCAAGCCTCAGTAATGGCCCCAGCACTTTCCAGTACCTAATGGAAAGATATCTTAGAGACTTCAACTTTGAGACTGTGTTAATTTATCATAATCTTCTCTAAAACATTTGAAGAACACGTTAAACATCTGGACCGGGTGTTGGTAAAGAATACCAAACACACCAGAGGAAGCAAGCTGATGCCCAAGTGGGAGCGCACCTCGTATCGGATGGTTTAGCAGCCTTATCCACCTACCCCTGTCTATGATCTTGTCTCTGAGGGGCCTGACCCCATAAAGAAGTAGCTACATTGAAACATGCCATGCTAGGTGGAGACTGCTCCAGAAAACCTGCCGACGACAAGAGGCATTTGACAGCGTGGATCTTCCCCCTATCCAACTGACTGTTTCCTGATGCCCCTCGTACTCGAGTCTCTGACCTTTCCTAAATCAGAGACTGACGACTCATCTACCCCATCCAGTACCACAGTCTGTACTGTTATCACGTCTGGTCCCTTGCTATTTGCCACTTGAGTCACCATCTGCAGATTAATGTTTGGCAAGTGACTCTATAGAGATTTAAGAGAGCTGGTGCCCTTTCCGATCTAACCATGGGCAGCTCCGTGCAAGATATTCCGACTATGTTGTTTGAAATCTTTTACTGTTCCATCTTAACTTTCCTTTGATCATGCTTTTATCACTGTTATTGTTGTTTCCATGTTGCTGCGATGCCGAAGAGAGCATCTGTTAAAGAAAGGGGGGCATGTAGGCAGGTGCTGTCTACTTTTTCCACTGTAGTTGGCGCTTGTCAGCAGTGGCATTGCAGTTGGAGAGGAAGTCAAGAGGAACATGGTTCCTTTATGGTTTTCTGGGTCACTGGGAAATCTGATTGGATACTGCCACCCCATGTGACTCTAGCAGCCATCTTGGGTGAGGCAGAGCCTATTGAAGGCCCTGCCTCCCAGGCTTGGCACGCATTTGCGAGTGGGTAGAATAGGGACAGGTAGCCTGTCTGTTAGGGACAGAACTAGTGGCAGGGAAAGGTTCCTCATGAGGAAGGAAAGCTTCCTGTTCTAGGGTTGCTATGTTTCCTGCTCGCCCCCAAGATAGACTACACATCTACAGGCAGACACATTTAGCTCTATGGGAATTGTAGTACTCATAAAAGGGAGCATGTGACCTGAAATAACAGCACTGCTTGCTCTACGCTAGTAGGTGTGTGGTGCACCAGTGGAAGATAGGGAGCGTGCACAGGACAAAAAATAAGCCTGAAAAAAAAGGTAAGACTTTTCAACCCCCTCCTGTTACTGTGCTGGGAGTTTGCAGTAAGTGTGCTCTCAGCACAGAAAACTGTTGTCTATGAACGCATCTATGTGGTAACTTGGCATTAAAACCCACCCACCTATCGACTGCATATATGTGTATGACTGGCAGGAACAGGTTAAAATAAAAACAGAGCCATGGTAAAATTGTGAACATAAAAAGCACCAGGCTCCTCCATCCACACAAGTGAGGTGGATAGAGGAACCCCCCCCGCCTGAACATTGTATTCTGACAGCGACTCCCTTTGCTGTCAGAATACATTGATCAGCGACTGCAGTTTGGAGGTTTTCACATTTGTTCAAAAGAAGTTGAATTGGTGATGGACTTCTGTGAAACAGGGGGAGCCACAGACTGATCGCAAATTCATCAAGTTCCTACTGAACTAGACAAATTTCAATCCATCTATGACTGGACTTACACTGCATGATTTGGAATCTTTTTCACAGAGGAAGATGACTCATCTCTGACAGGAGTGTATTTTCATGTGGGAGAATATGAATCTGAGATCAGACTGTAGCACCATCAGCAGTGGAAGATTAGTTTGACCAGTGATGGCGAACCTTGGTATCTAAGATGTTTTGGATCTACATTTCCCATGATGCTCAACTACACTGCAGAGTGCATGAGCATCATGGGAAGTGTAGTTCCAAAACATATGGGGTGTCAAGGTTCACCATCACTGAGTTAGACCAATCAAAACTAATAAATGGCATCACATACTGTTGGAAGGGAACATGGTTTAATATCATATCTCTAGAGTTTTACTTCCTGGTTGATACAGCCAGGTGACCTAAGTTGGCAGTTGCAAGTTGACCCAGCAGGGTGTTGATTCATGCCACCTGGCAGGGGAGTAGAGCTTGGCTCCAGACCACCTGGTATAATAAAGATGGAAGTGCTTGATTAAAGCTGAACAAAGCTTTAAAGAAAGCCACTGCTGCCAAGATGACTGATGGGTTGTCAGGGCTGGCTCAGCCCTTCCTTCTCTGAGCTGGCTGCTCAGCTGTCGGTTAATTGCCAGCTCTCATCTCTCTCCACAGTTAACCAGCTGTTGTGGATCTGCTCATCAGTCCCGCCTACTTAAAGATCTCCAACTCACTTCATTCCTGCCTTCGCCTTGGTCACATCAAAAACCATCTCCTGCGTTCCTGTTTAAAGACTGGCTTTGCTGACATCCCTTCTGGCTCCTTATCCTGCTTGCTGTTTCTCTACTTGGATCCCTGACTTCTGGCCTGGCTGATTACCCGATCTGGTTACTGAACTCTGGCTTGGCTGACTACCCGATCTGGTTACTGGACTCTGGCTATGCTTTGACTACGCTTACTCTATTTACCTTTTTATTTTTATCAATAAACAAGTGTGATTTTACTGTATTTCTGTCTCAGTCTGGTTCATGGTTTCTGACCTGGGTTGAGTTACAGAAGATCAAAGACCAAATGTCCATGAAGATTTGACCCGGGTCGGATAGTGGTGATTCATGGACAAACGCTGCCCCTAGTGGACACTACAGCAGGCTTCCTGGAGGATGGACATATATTTAGAAGGTTTGCCTCTTATCTCTTTTCCATTGCTATTTTAATGGGAAATAAATAAGACCCTTGTTTTTATAAGCAGTGTGTTTATTTTTATTAGCTAACCTTAGTATTATACTATCACCAGCAACTATACCAGAGCTTTTAATAAATAATAAATGATGCACTATAACTGCCCTCACCACTAGTGCAATCAAATAGCAGCGCTGAAAATACTATGTGATCTCAAAGGAACAAAATACATATGACCCTTAAATTATATGTAATATCCAGCTGTTGTGCACAGCACTAAATAAACATGTGTTACTAATCAATAAACATAATGTGAATCAACCGTATAAACTACTTTAAATCAAAATTGCAAATAAATTACAAAAATGACCAGTGAACATATAAAGTCCAAAGTAAAGTGAATAGTGAATAATGGTGAGAATATCAAACAGATACAAAATCTTCAGTGATAATATCTTCCACCACACCGCTGTGACTGTGACTTCCACTCCCCTTCAGCGAGTAAACTCACCAGCTCCTTTTGCCTTACACTCTCGTGTTCGGCTCACAGGCTTTTCCCACACAGTAGGGGGCAAACTGACAACCTCCAATCAATCTCCGTTAAGTACCCAGAGTGTGATTGCAAATGCTCTCTCCACATGAAAGAAAGGAAAAGCGAACCAATAGTGCAGTAACGCAAGCACTTTATTAAAAATTAACACTCTCCTCCACCATTGAACTCACATTTCACAGAAAATATTCAAGCGAAGAGACACAGCAATCATGGTAATCACCAAAACAACACTCCAAACGATGATTAAGATGTATGGTGGTCACGGCGGACCCAGGTAATCTGATAGGTGGTGACACTCTCACCAGTTCCTGGAGTCTCCCACGGCCGCTTCCCCGCTCACTCGTATGGCGCTCCCTGTCACAGCGTCCTACGTCAAGCTTCTTCGATCGCCGTATAGCCACGCCCCAACATGTTTCGTCACGAAGGACTTAATCATGGGATTGGCTAGACGGACCGGCAATCACTCTTATATACCCTCCCACCATATGACGCGCCTAAATGGTAACACTGCGCTTGCGCGCTTGCTGTGTCCCCGTTCGCACCATACATGTACATTGCTTGATACAACCAAGGCAGAGGGCATTTAAAATCCATTGTTGCTAAACATTTTGCAGTACATCACTGTCAGACAATACTAGCTAGTTGATGATCACGCTTATCAACCCTAGAAAACGCATATCACCATCCCTCCCAAAAAATCAACTATTGCCTGTATAGAGTGTCAACAACGGATTTATAATTAAGATATGACATTCAATATACTAAAAATCATAAAAAAGGATATAAAAAGGTTAAAAACATTATTATAAAACCAGATTGAATGGTTGGAAATATAGATATATAAACTAAATTCATTAAAACACCCCACAAGATTACTGCATCACATGGTCCTAACTCATCTATAACATAAAACCCACTTCCTCCCTCATAGGACAACCCATACCCACCATAGGGCACAGGTTCTCACGCATCTAAGGTCTCCACTGCCCGTCACCCTCCCTCATAGGTGGTCTCCTGGTTGCGTTTGGTGTTACAGAATTGGCACCTATCATTATTGGGTCAGGGTGACATGGAACACTGGGTCACAACTGTTAACTCAATAATCATTAATGAAACAGTTGAGGTCCAGCTCTATATTTAAACCCCCGGGGAAGAGACTTCTCAAAAGGTATATCCATCGAGTTTCACGTTGGGACAGATCCCTAACTCTATTGGACCCCCTCCATGATGGATATACAATGTCTATCCCACAAAACTGTAATAAGCTTGGGTCTTGATTATGCTTCTCCCTAAAGTGAAGAGACACACTATGGTACTTAAAACCTTTTTTAATGTTCGTTAAGTGCTCAGAAATACGAACCCTTAAAAGCCTTTTTGTGCGTCCTATATAGAACAGGCCGCAAGGGCACCACATCAAGTACACTACGTATGAGGAATTGCACGTAATGAATTCTTTTATTTCAAAAACTTCATTTGCTTGATTAGTGATGCTCTTCATATTCCTGTTCCTAATCCTCACTGTCCTACAGCACACGCATTTATTGCATGGGAAGAAACCACTAAGATTTATTCTAATCGATGGTCGGCATGGTGGATCCAGAATTTTTTTCACTACTCTGTCTCCAAAATTAGGGGCCTTTCTGTAAATGAACTTGGGGGTTTCCGGTAACACTTCTCCTAGGTGACGGTCCCTCCGAAGGATGTACCAATATTTTTTAAAAATCCTCTCAATATCTCTATACTGGCTATGATAGTTGGATATAAATCCCCACTGTTGTTTCTCATTGCCAGTATAGAGATATTGAGAGGATTTTTAAAAAATATTGGTACATCCTTCGGAGGGACCGTCACCTAGGAGAAGTGTTACCGGAAACCCCCAAGTTCATTTACAGAAAGGCCCCTAATTTTGGAGACAGAGTAGTGAAAAAAATTCTGGATCCACCATGCCGACCATCGATTAGAATAAATCTTAGTGGTTTCTTCCCATGCAATAAATGCGTGTGCTGTAGGACAGTGAGGATTAGGAACAGGAATATGAAGAGCATCACTAATCAAGCAAATGAAGTTTTTGAAATAAAAGAATTCATTACGTGCAATTCCTCATACGTAGTGTACTTGATGTGGTGCCCTTGCGGCCTGTTCTATGTAGGACGCACAAAAAGGCTTTTAAGGGTTCGTATTTCTGAGCACTTAACGAACATTAAAAAAGGTTTTAAGTACCATAGTGTGTCTCTTCACTTTAGGGAGAAGCATAATCAAGACCCAAGCTTATTACAGTTTTGTGGGATAGACATTGTATATCCATCATGGAGGGGGTCCAATAGAGTTAGGGATCTGTCCCAACGTGAAACTCGATGGATATACCTTTTGAGAAGTCTCTTCCCCGGGGGTTTAAATATAGAGCTGGACCTCAACTGTTTCATTAATGATTATTGAGTTAACAGTTGTGACCCAGTGTTCCATGTCACCCTGACCCAATAATGATAGGTGCCAATTCTGTAACACCAAACGCAACCAGGAGACCACCTATGAGGGAGGGTGACGGGCAGTGGAGACCTTAGATGCGTGAGAACCTGTGCCCTATGGTGGGTATGGGTTGTCCTATGAGGGAGGAAGTGGGTTTTATGTTATAGATGAGTTAGGACCATGTGATGCAGTAATCTTGTGGGGTGTTTTAATGAATTTAGTTTATATATCTATATTTCCAACCATTCAATCTGGTTTTATAATAATGTTTTTAACCTTTTTATATCCTTTTTTATGATTTTTAGTATATTGAACGTCATATCTTAATTATAAATCCGTTGTTGACACTCTATACAGGCAATAGTTGATTTTTTGGGAGGGATGGTGATATGCGTTTTCTAGGGTTGATAAGCGTGATCATCAACTAGCTAGTATTGTCTGACAGTGATGTACTGCAAAATGTTTAGCAACAATGGATTTTAAATGCCCTCTGCCTTGGTTGTATCAAGCAATGTACATGTATGGTGCGAACGGGGACACAGCAAGCACGCAAGCGCAGTGTTACCATTTAGGCGCGTCATATGGTGGGAGGGTATATAAGAGTGATTGCCGGTCCGTCTAGCCAATCCCATGATTAAGTCCTTCGTGACGAAACATGTCGGGGCGTGGCTATACGGCGATCGAAGAAGCTTGACGTAGGACGCTGTGACAGGAAGCGCCATACGAGTGAGCGGGGAAGCGGCCGCGGGAGACTCCAGGAACTGGTGAGAGTGTCACCACCTATCAGATTACCTGGGTCCGCCGTGACCACCATACATCTTAATCATCGTTTAGAGTGTTGTTTTGGTGATTACCATGATTGCTGTGTCTCTTCGCTTGAATATTTTCTGTGAAATGTGAGTTCAATGGTGGAGGAGAGTGTTAATTTTTAATAAAGTGTCTGCGTTACTGCACTATTGGTTCGCTTTTCCTTTCTTTCATGTGGAGAGAGCATTTGCAATCACACTCTGGGTACTTAACGGAGATTGATTGGAGGTTGTCAGTTTGCCCCCTACTGTGTGGGAAAAGCCTGTGAGCCGAACACGAGAGTGTAAGGCAAAAGGAGCTGGTGAGTTTACTCGCTGAAGGGGAGTGGAAGTCACAGTCACAGCGGTGTGGTGGAAGATATTATCACTGAAGATTTTGTATCTGTTTGATATTCTCACCATTATTCACTATTCACTTTACTTTGGACTTTATATGTTCACTGGTCATTTTTGTAATTTATTTGCAATTTTGATTAAAAGTAGTTTATACGGTTGATTCACATTATGTTTATTGATTAGTAACACATGTTTATTTAGTGCTGTGCACAACAGCTGGATATTACATATAATTTAAGGGTCATATGTATTTTGTTCCTTTGAGATCACATAGTATTTTCAGCGCTGCTATTTGATTGCACTAGTGGTGAGGGCAGTTATAGTGCATCATTTATTATTTATTACACGTTTTTGTTTTTTAAGTAGCTGCTTAGTGTGAGGGGCGAGCACCATTAGCGCAGTGTTTGGCACACAGGAAGGGGCGGATTGCCTGGGTACCATATAAGTTATATACCAGAGCTTTGCCAGACTAGTTAATCATAGGAATATTAGAACAAATTAATATATATATGGAATAAATAGAGTGAATACATAACCACCCAATATTTATTTAATTTGGCACCCAGAAGGAGTGTGGAATTTCTGCACAGAACCCAAAGCCTCATGTATTTTTGTCTTGAGTTCCTGTAAGCTGAGAATTCCTCTACGAGAACCAAAATTGAAAGCCTACTACTACTGTGGACAAGATTTGCACTGGTTCATGAATTCTGAAGCCCTGCTTTAATGGTCCTGAAAGTTCTGTGAAATATTCCATCAGTAAGCGGACACACATATCTGGTGAGAATTTTGGCTGGTATATGTGTATGTATTAAAGTTTGTTGTATTGTTAATGCAAATTGTTTTAGGCCTGTACAGCTGGTCAAGTGTGCCGTCGAGTGAGGGGCTGATCACCCTTGGTTAACTGATGTACCCTGCAGATTTATAGGATAAACTATACATCTTTAAGGAGCAAGTGGGAGAAATATAGATTATATTTTATATTTTTTGTATCCACGTGAAAATTAGTGAAATTGCATTTTGCTCTAATAGAAAATTAATCTGGCCTACCATCTGAGATAAGAGGGCTAAAATTAGTGTTAATAAGGAGATAGTAAGGCACTGATTTAATAGGTGTCATTCTTCTTGAAGGGCTACAAGTTCATGTTAGCTTTTGAACAGCTGTGTCTCTGTGTGTGTGTCTGGGATAAAAACTGGTGAGACGAGCTTTAGTGTGGTCTTAATTAATATATCAATAGAGGTCATTGAAGGTTTTCTTAGGAGATATGCCTGTGTTAATTTCAACATTTTGGCAGAGAATGCTTTGACCAACCAATTGAATGATTTATGGAAACAATGTGATGTTCAGTATGATGATATAAAACATAAACCATCATCGAAGAAAGGCAAGAAATCTAGAATGGTGAATGTGGTATGCATGCTATTAAGAATGAAAGACATTGCTCAACAAAAAGAAGTGCAATGGTATGCTGAGAGAAAGCAGTTAATAGATCAGATAGGAAGTGTAAGTAAGAATATAGTAGCAATGGTTGCAAAGGCAGATGCAAATGTTTGTGATCGCATCGAACAATTGGTGACTGAGAAGTGTGTATTGGAACAGAAAATGGATGAATTGGAGGAAACATGTATGTTGAGGCAACAGTGTATTGTCTATTTGAATCAAAGAGAGGTTGAGAATGAGCGTATTATAATACTGCTTAGGAGGGAATTACATGAAGCCCAGTCTACCATAACCGAGTTATGCTCAAAAGCTGAGCAGCCTCAGTGCTCAGCTCAGATAGAGGCTCTAGAACAAAAATTGGGTAAACCTGATGCTCTTGTTGATGCAAGGGATGTTGCTTTGGTTGGAATCAGTGTTGGTAATATGGAGGAGGAGTACTTAAATAAAAGTGCGGTAACTGCAGTTGAAATTGATTCAGGAAAACGCGCCTGATCTTTTTAAGAGTTATAAAACGGTGACAGTGGAGACTTCTGATAAGTCCATTGCTATTGACTCCTCAGACAATGAAAGTGCAAAGTCTGTTGATTCCAACCATAGTAATGTTATGCAGCAATGTGAGCCTCCCTTCGCCATATACTCAGAGAAGGGCCTATGCAGAGAAACCAGCTCTCAAATGCTTTGTAAAAAGGGGGGTCACATCGCAAGGTATTTGGTGGCTAATAATCATATGCAAAGGAAATCACACTACCCTAAAACTACACCAAGGCGTTATGAAGTTTGTTCTGGGAAATGGGGTAGCAATCCAAGGCATAGAGGCCATAGTAATCAAACCCGTGTCCCTTTTAAAACCCAAATGCTGAGTATATATAGTTACATAGTTACATAGTAGGTGAGGTTGAAAAAAGACACACGTCCATCAAGTCCAACCTATGTGTGTGGTTATGTGTCAGTATTACCTTACATATCCCTGTATGTTGCGGTCATTCAGGTGATTATCTAATAGTTTCTTGAAGCTATCAATGCTCCCCACTGAGACCACCGCCTGTGGAAGGGAATTCCACATCCTTGCTGCTCTTACAGTAAAGAACCCTCTACGTAGTTTAAGGTTAAACCTCTTTTCTTCTAATTGTAATGAGTGGCCCCGAGTCTTATTAAACTCTCTTCTGCGAAAAAGTTTTATCCCTATTGTGGGGTCACCAGTACAGTATTTGTAAATTGAAATCATATCCCCTCTCAAGCGTCTCTTCTCCAGAGAGAATAAGTTCAACGCTCGCAACCTTTCCTCATAACTAGGATCCTCCAGACCCTTTATTAGCTTTGTTGCCCTTCTTTGTACTCGCTCCATTTTCAGTACATCCTTCCTGAGGACTGGTGCCCAGAACTGGACAGCATACTCCAGGTGCGGCCGGACCAGAGTCTTGTAGAGCGGGAGAATTATCGTTTTATCTCTGGAGTTGATCCCCCTTTTAATACATGCCAATATTCTGTTTGCCTTATTAGCAGCAGCTTGGCATTGCATGCCATTGCTGAGCCTATCATCTACTAGGACCCCCAGGTCCTTTTCCATCCTAGATTCCCCCAGAGGTTCTCCCCCCAGTGTATAGATTGCATTCATATTTTTGCCACCCAAATGCATTATTTTACATTTTTCTACATTGAACCTCATTTGCCATGTAGTCGCCCACCCCATTAATTTGTTCAGGTCTTTTTGCAAGGTTTCCACATCCTGCGGAGAAGTTATTGCCCTGCTTAGCTTAGTATCGTCTGAAAATACAGAGATTGAACTGTTTATCCCATCCTCCAGATCGTTTATAAACAAATTAAATAGGATAGGTCCCAGCACAGAACCCTGGGGAACCCCACTACCCACCCCTGACCATTCTGAGTACTCCCCATTTATCACCACCCTCTGAACACGCCCTTGTAGCCAGTTTTCAATCCAGGTACTCACCCTATGGTCCATGCCAACGGACCCTATTTTGTACAGTAAACGTTTATGGGGAACTGTGTCAAATGCTTTTGCAAAATCCAGATACATCACATCTACGGGCCTTCCTTTATCTAGATGGCAACTCACCTCCTCATAGAAGGTTAATAGATTGGTTTGGCAAGAACGATTCTTCATGAATCCATGCTGATTACTGCTAATGATATCGTTCTTATTACTAAAATCTTGTATATAGTCCCTTATCATCCCCTCCAAGATTTTACATACTATTGATGTTAGGCTAACTGGTCTGTAATTCCCAGGGATGTTTTTTGGGCCCTTTTTTAAATATTGGTGCTACATTGGCTCTTCTCCAATCAGCTGGTACCATTCCAGTCAATAGACTGTCTGTAAAAATTAGGAACAACGGTCTGGCAATCACCTGACTGAGTTCCCTAAGTACCCTCGGATGCAAGCCATCTGGTCCCGGTGATTTATTAATGTTAAGTTTCTCAAGTCTAATTTTAATTCCGTCCTCTGTTAACCATGGAGGTGCTTCCTGTGTTGTGTCATGAGGATAAACACTGCAGTTTTGGTTACTGAAGCCCCCCGATTCACTCGTGAAGACTGAGGAGAAGAATAAATTCAATACCTCTGCCATCTCCCCATCCTTTGTAACCAGATGTCCTTCCTCATTCTTTATGGGGCCAATATGGTCTGTCCTCCCTTTTTTACTGTTTACATACTTAAAGAATTTCTTGGGATTTTTTTTGCTCTCCTCCGCTATGTGTCTTTCATGTTCTATCTTAGCCATCCTAATTGCACCCTTACATTTCTTATTGCATTCTTTATAAAGTCTGAATGCTGAGGATGATCCCTCAACCTTGTATTTTTTGAAGGCCTTCTCCTTTGCTTTTATATGCATTTTTACATTGGAGTTAAGCCATCCAGGATTTTTGTTCGCTCTTTTAAATTTATTACCCAATGGGATACATTGGCTAATGCCCTTATTTAATATGCTCCCCTATATATCTCTCCTCCGTATTCTTTGTTCCTAATATTTTATCCCAATTTATGCCTTTTAGCAAGGTTTGTAGTTTAGGGAAGTTGGCTCTTTTGAAATTCAGTGTCTTTGGATTCCCTTTATGTTTCCTATTTGTGTGATTTATACTGAAACTAATTGACCTGTGATCGCTGTTACCTAAATTGCCCCGTATTTCCACATCTGTGATCAGGTCTGTATTGTTGGTAATCAGTAGATCCAGTAATGTTTTATTTCTAGTTGGTGCGTCTACCAACTGACCCATAAAATTGTCCTGCAAGACATTAAGGAACTGGCGAGCCTTAAATGAATGCGCGGTTCCCTCCGCCCAGTCTATGTCGGGATAATTAAAATCCCCCATTATGATAACACTTCCCATCCTTGCTGCTAATCCAATTTGTGATAGGAGATCCGTCTCCACTTCCTACTTCAGGTTAGGGGGCCTATAGCATACTCCCAGTATTATTTTCCCCTTAGCTTCATCCCTTTGGAGCTCTACCCATAAGGATTCCACCTCCTCTCTAGCTCCCTCAGTGATGTCATCTCTCACATTCGCTTGTACATTATTCTTGATATATAGGCATACCCCTCCCCCTTTTTTACCCTCTCTATCCTTGCGGTATAGGGTATACCCTTGAATGTTTTCCAGCCAATCATGAGAGCTGTTGAACCAGGTCTCTGAAATTCCCACAAAATCCAAATCCTCCTTGTACAACAGTATCTCTAGTTCACCCATCTTGTCTGCCATGCTCCTGGCATTGGTGAACATGCCACATAGTTTAGACCGGTCGCATATTGTCCTCGTATTGGGTGTTTCAAAATTGCAACTAGGACTTGCTACTATACTCACCTTGTGTTTTTGTGCTTTGGTTAACCTATCACTAATGCCCCCAACACTACCCTCTGGAATATCATCCGCGCTGGCTATCACTGTCTCTGGACCCTCCCCCCCATCGCCTAGTTTAAAAACCCCTCTAACTTTTTGGCCATCTTCATTCCCAGCAGATCTGCACCCTCCTCATTTAGGTGCAGTCCGTCCCTTCTATAGTACTGGTTACCGACTGAGAAGTCGGCCCAGTCCTCCAGGAACCCAAACCCCTCCTTACTACACCAGCTCTTCAGCCACTTGTTTACTTCCCTAATCTCCCTCTGCCTTTCTGGTGTGGCTCGATGTACCGGTAGTATTCCTGAGAATACTACCTTGGAGGTCCTTTTCCTCAATTTAGCACCTAAGTCCCTAAAATTGTTCTTTAGGACACTCCATCTGCCTCTGACTTTGTCATTGGTGCCAACGTGCACCATGACAGCCGGGTCTTCCCCAGCCCCTCCCAGTAATCTGTCCACAAGATCCATGATGTGCCGAACCCGAGCGCCCGGTAGACAACATACTGTTCGGCGCTTCAGGTCTTGGTTACAGATTGCCCTCTCTGTTCTTCTAAGAATTGAGTCCCCTACCACCAGAATCTGTCTTTCCTTTCCCTTTGCTGCCCCCCCACTCTCACTGGAGGAGTTCTTCCCCTGGCAGCTAGGAGAGTCCCTCATCTCCAGCAGTGCTGGTCCCTGACTGGTTTCACCAATGACACTCAATGGAGCGTACTTATTGGGATGCTCCAGTCCTGGATCGGCCTCTCTGGCACTTCCCCCTCTACCCCTCCTGACTGTCACCCATCTACTCTTTGCTAGTGCCTGCGCCTCTTTGTCTCCACCCGCCTCTGTGCTGGCCCCTGCCGTGTATGTTCCTGGCTCACCTTTAGTATGGAGGGACTTCTCAGTGCTGACAGTTGCTTCCCTAGATTCAGAACCTGGGCTTCCAGGGAAACAATGTGCTTACATTTTGCACAGCAGTATTCACCCTCGATCGGATGATCAAGGAACGCATACATGCGGCAAGATGTACAAAGAGTCGCCTCTCCACACCCGCCAGGCATCGTACCTATTAAATTTAGTGAGGATTTGGGGATTTTACCCTGTCCAAATTACCTAACAGCTAGCTTCCTGGCACTAATATTCAAGACAATACACAGGTACACAACAAGACAATACACAGGTACACAACAAGACAATACACAGGTACACAACAAGACAATACACAGGTACACAACAAGACAATACACAGGTACTCACAGACCTACGTGCAATCGCAGAACAGTCGCAGACCTACGTGCACTCGCAATACTCAAGTATACAGTACACAATACACAAGTACTAACGATCCACACACACTACTCAGACAACACTCAGATACTCACACTACACAGGTACTATGACCCCTGTTATAACCTCCTGTTTTAAACTCTATTTTTTTAACTCCCACTTATACCAAGTTCCACTTACACAAAGTTCCACAGCCAAAGACTGAGCACGCTCAGACTGAGTTCTACACCCAGTTAAATAGGCACCTGTGAGCAATTAACCACCCCCCTTAATTGATAGGCTGAAGGAACCAGAGGAAAAAAAAAAGAAAAAAAAGCTATTTAAAAAGTGACAGAAAAAGGCAAATGAAAAACTAAAAGGTAAAGCCCCAAAAATGCACCCCAGCAAACCCAGCAATCAACAAGCAAGACTTATTCACTCTATAACTCTAGTTTTTTAACTCCCACTTATACCAAGTTCCACTTACACAAAGTTCCACAGCCAAAGACTGAGCACGCTCAGACTGAGTTCTACACCCAGTTAAATAGGCACAAACTGAAAATAATCAATTAAGGCAGGAAAGGCATCACTATGTAGAACAGCTGCATATATATTTTGGTAATGGGTTGATTTGTGTGATGGTATAGTTTGACATGTGTATTTTTAGGTCAGTAATATGGGTGAGTAAGGCCCTCCTCGAGGTTCTGTATCTGAAAACTGGTTAATATTTTGCTCTGAGTGTGTGTTGGTGAATGGTGAGTGAATGGACACCCCTTGCCTGTATTGCACCCCATGAAAATACAGTGAAGATACAGAAAAGGAGAAGACACAGAATGGTGCCCTGGAAGCTGTCGCTGCAAAATGGTGGTGGTGTGTCACTCAGGGGCAAAGCGGCACATGTTGGGAAGCGCAACACGTTAAGACAGTTATGGACTGTTCCATAGAAGCTGTTTCTGAAGAAGGGTGATATGCGCCTTTTTAGGAGCAAAGTGGTTTATGTTGGAAGCAACATGGTTTAATATCATATCTCTGGAGTTTTACTTCCTGGTTGATACAGCCAGGTGGTCTAAGTTGGAAGTTGCAAGTTGACCCAGCAGGGTGTTGATTCATGCCCCCTGGCAGGGGAGTAGAGCTTCAGGCCACCTGGTGTAATAAAGATGGAAGTGCTTGATTAACACGTCTGCAAACAAAGCTTCAAAGAAAGCCACTGCTGCCAAGATGACTGATGGGTTGAGTTACAGAAGATCAAACACCAGATGTCCATGTAGATTTGACCTGGGTCGGATAGTGGTGATTCAAGGACAAATGCTGCCCCTAGTGGATACTACAGTGGGCTTCCTGGAGAATGGACAGATATTTAGAAGGACTGCTTCTTATCTCTTTTCCATTGGATAGAAGGCTAGATGGGTGTTGTGTATAGGGGGGTCTGAATGCAGTTTAAAAGTGCTCTTTGACTGGAAAATCTCTCTCATGCCTCATGGCTCTCATGCCAGCGAGCCCAGCTGACGAGACAGCATCTCAAGGACAACCTTGCGTAACGTATCATTGATGTTCTTTTTTTTATATGCTCTGTAATATTTCCTTTTAGTGTTTTTATATTAGCATTCCTATTTTATTGGGAAATAAATAAGAAAAATTGTTTTTATAAACAGTGTATTTATTTTTAGTAGCTAACCTTATTATTGTACCATCAATGTTAACATTATCAGAGCTTTGCCAGACTAGCTAACTATAGGAATAGACAAGTTAATACATATACAGTTGTGCTCATGAGTTTACATACCCTGGCAGAATTTATGTTTTCTTGGCCATTTTTCAGAGAATATGAATGTGTCAGGGCTGCTCTCAGCCCTTCCTCCTCTGAGCTGGCCGCTCAGCTTTCGGCTAAAAAGCCAGCTCCTATCTCTCCACAGTGACTCACCTGTTGATGATATCCTGCTCGTCAGTCCTGCTTACTTTAACCGTCCAGCCCAGATGATCTCTGCCTTCACCTTGGTCACATCTCTAGAGACGCTCTCCTGTGTTCCTGTTAAAGACTTGCTTGGCTGACATTCCTTCTGGCTCCAGATCCTGTTTGCTGTTCTACTACGCTCATATCTGGCTCCTTGGCGTTTTGGCTTGTCTGACTATCCGTTCCGGTTCCTGAACTCTGGCTACGTTTTGACTACGTTTACTCTGTTTACCTTTTTTATTGTTATTAAACTAGTGAAATTTAACTGTACTTCTGTCTCAGTCTGATTCATGGTTTCCGACAGAATAACACAAAAACTTTTCTTTCACTCATGGTTAGTGTTTGGATGAAGCCATTTATTGTCAATCAACTGTGTTTACTCTTTTTAAATCATAATGGCAACAGAAACTACCCAAATGACCCTGATCAAAAGTTTACATACCCTGGGGATTTTGGCTTGATAACATGCACACAAGTTGACACAAAGGGGTTTGAGTGGCTATTAAAGGTAACCATCCTCACCTGTGATCTGTTTGCTTGCAATTAGTGTGTGTATAAAAGGTCAACGAGTTTCTGGACTCCTGACAGACCCTTGCATCTTTCATCCAATGCTGCACTGACGTTTCTGGATTCTGAGTCATGGGGAAAGCAAAAGAATTGTCAAAGGTTCTGCGTGAAAAGGTAGTTGAACTGTATAAAACAGGAAATCAGCAGTGTTAAAACTCTAAACAAGAAGTGGAAAATGAGGGGTTCCGTTTAAACCAAACCACGTTCAGGTAGACCAACCAAAATTTCAGCCACAACTGCCAGGAAAATTGTTCAGGATGCAAAGAAAAACCCACAAATAACTTCAGGTGAAATACAGGACTCTCTAAAAACATGTTGTGTGGCTGTTTCAAGATGCACAATAAGGTGGCACTTGAAGAAAGATGGGCTGTATGGCAAGGTCACCAGAAGAAAGCCATTACTACGCAAATGCCACAAAGTTTCCCCACTTACAATACGACAAACAGCCCAGAGACAAGCCTCAAACCTTCTGGCCCAAAATCATTTGGAGTGATGAGACCAAAATTTAGCTTTTTGGCCACAACCATAAATGCTACATTTGGAGAGGATTCAACAAGGCCTACGATGAAAGGTACACCATTCCTACTGTGAAACACGGAGGTGGACCACTGATGTTTTGGGGATGTGTGAGCTACAAAGGCACAGGAAATTTGGTCAAAATTGATGGCAAGATGAATGCAGTATCAAAAAATACTGGAGGAACATTTGCATTCATCAGCCAGGAATCTGCGCATGGGACATACTTGGACATTCCAAAATGACAACGATCCAAAGCATAAGGCCAAGTTGACCTGTCATCGGCTAAAGCAGAATAAAGTGAAGGTTCTGGAGTGGCCATCTCAGTCTCCTGACCTCAATATCATTGAGCCACTCTGGGGAGATCACAAACGGGCAGTTCATGCAAGACAGCCCAAGAATTTACAGGAACTGGAGGCTTTTTGCCAAGAGGAATGGGCAGCTTTACCATCTGAGAAGATAAAGAGCCTCATCCACAAATACCACAAAAGACTTCAAGCTGTCATTGATGTAGTTTCTGTTGTCGTTATGATTTAAAAAGAGTAAACACAGTTGATTGATAATAAATGGCTTCAGCCAAACACTAACTCAGGAGTGAAAAAAATGTTTTTTGTGTCATCATTCATATTCTCTGAAAAATGGCCATGAAATCATAAATTCTGCCAGGGTATGTAAACTTATGAGCACAACTGTATATGGGTGTATATTCGGTGTGCACGCCTTCCATTTCTGTTTTTCTTGTAGTTCCTTTCGGATTACCCCATCTGAGGAAGGCAGCATCCACCCAGTTTTGAATACCATTATATACCTTTTACACCACCATTTTATTTGATATCTGTTACTCCACACCTTGGAAGACCTATTGGCGCTGGAAGTGACTGTTTTTTGTATCACAACTGTATATGGAATAAATAGAGGGAATCCATAACTACCTAATACTTATTTCACATACCATCTGGTTAGAAGCTTTTAATTTGTGAGTATACAATACATTTGCCTAAAAGCATTAATGATATCAAGTATTGACCATGCCTTGTTATTACAATACCTATATGGAGGGTTACTGAAAGATTTTGTTTTGCCTCCTATCTTAAACATTCTAAATAATATATGTAGCACTGCTCCCAGAGGAGTCGCTTGATTTGCTGGGTCCTCTTTGCTGGGATTTGCTGGGTCCTCTCTTTTGCCACAACTCCTTAAACTGCTCATTGCCCACTGACACACCTGGTTACTGAAGACCACTTACACCTGTGAAACTTAAGTGTTAGTATATTACCACACCATATCAGTATTCAGGAAAAAGGTCACAGACTGCTGGGTTTTAGATAAAGTAAGGCTGGCCATACATGGGTCAAACGATTTTTTTTTTTTTCGAAAATCTTAACTAAGAATTTTCGTTAGAATTTTGCAACATTAGTGGGCTGCAGCAACGGACGATTTTCGTTCTCCTATCGGGCATGTTGTAAATTGTTTGAGTGATCGGGCATGTTGTAAATTGTTTGAAAAACTAATGATTTTCTAATAAATGATAGGAGAATCGTGCGAGGAAATATAATCCAAAAAATAAATGAGCAGGAGTGCAAGAAAATAATTCCCAGCCACAAAAATTCTTTTCTGTAGCAACATGAGGTGAAATTTTCAGGTTTGGTTGATCGAATTTCAAAATCAATGGTGGCACCATCGGATCACAAACTGCACAAAATTTCTGATTTTCGAAAGAAAATTCCTTCAGAATTCGACCCATGTATTGTAAAAAGGCAAGTCAAAAACAATGTATAAACCAGTAGGCAGGCAACTTTTAAAGATGCTGAACTAATTAAGGTGAAGACTGGCCTATAATATGACAGTTAAAGCAGTAGTAAATTTGAAAACAAAAAAACTTTTACCCTGCAAGGCAATGTTATAATGTGCTAGTATGCATCGGTCACAGTGAGGCTGCAATGATAGGCACAAGTGAGGCTGCAATGGTGGGCACAGGTGAGGCTGCATTGCTGGGCACAGGTCACGCTGCATTGATGGGCACTGATGAGGCTGCATTGATAGGCACAGGTGAGCCTGCTTTGATGGGCACTGGTGAGGCTGTGCTGAGGGGCACTGATAAAGTTGTTAATATTTATTTTTGTAACTTAATTCTGTATAAAACATTTAAGTGTCATTTCATGAGATAATTTATGAGGGCGTGTTTAAATATGGAATTAGGGGCGGGGCAGGGTAGGGGTTGGTTGGGGCAACTGGTGGCGAGTTACCCTTGAGGCCTGGCTAGTAGCTCAGGACTTGAAAATTTGAACCCTGAGGAACCCGTCCAGGTAACCGGCTGGCCTGGCACAGCCGCATAATGCGGAGACATTGAATATATAGCAAAGGATGTGCTAACTAAAATGGCATCAAAATAGCATCAAAAATCCATTCGGTTTACTTAAGTTGGAACTAGGTTCCGCCAACTGTAGACCCTACAACTGGAAATTAAACACATTTCTCCTCCAACACCTCCCATCGAAAACGGAATTAATAACTACTTTAAAATACTACTTTGCCGAAAATAATACCCCTGACATATCCCCTCCCACACTCTGGGAAGCCCACAAGGCCGTAATCCGAGGCAGATGCATGGCAATATCATCTGCCATGAAAAAGGATGCTCTGGCCACAAAACTTCAAACCGAAAAAGAGCTTAGAGCTTTAGAAAGCCAACTGCAACGGTCCCCTACCCTAACCCTCCTTAAAAAAGTCATACACTTGCGAACAACTCTGAGCGATTTAGCTATGGGGCGGGTAGAAAAAGCCATCCTTAGACTAAGACAAATGTACTATGATAAAGGCAATAAGGCACATTCCTTACTAGCGAAAAAACTACGAGATAACTCCCACATGTCCACACCACACCAAATTAAGAATAAACTAGGCTCCCTGCTATCCCACCCCAAAGACATTGCCAATACCTTTGCAGACTACTACCAGGACCTCTACAATAATCCTAATATTCCTAGTAACCCCACCCCCCCGACCTTCTCCAGCGCATGCAACGTTACCTTACACAGAGCGGAGTCCCACAGCTCCACACCTCTGATCTGGCAACTTTAAACATGCCGATCACCGAGGAGGAAATAGAACAGACTATTAAAACTCTCCTGTCCCACAAAGCCCCTGGTCCAGACGGATTACCTTACGAATATTATAAGGCCTTCCTCCCCATCCTCTTACCACATATGTGCAAACTTTTTAACGCCTTTTACCGAGACTCTCCCATCCCATCAAACATGCAACGATCATTTATCACTTTGATCCCCAAACCAGACAAGGACCCTACCCTATGTGCTAACTATAGACCTATCGCCCTACTGAACTCAGACCTAAAATTTTTTACTAAACTGTTATCAATCCGTCTGAACATGATCCTCCCATCCCTTATCCATAAAGACCAGGTGGGCTTTGTCCCCCTTAGACAGGCAGGGGATAACACCAGGAAGGTGATTGACCTGGTGGATGTGGCGAACAGGGAGAAGTCGGCGTCTTTGCTACTTAGTCTGGATGCCGAAAAGGCCTTTGACCGTCTCGGGTGGCCCTTCCTGTTCGCCACATTACAACATGCAGGGTTTCGAGGACCATTCCTAAGAGCTATAAAACACCTCTATTCCAATCCCTCCTCACAGGTCAGGACTCCTTTTGCCCTCTCCCCCACTTTCTCGATAACAAACGGCACTCGTCAGGGATGCCCATTGTCACCCCTACTATTCGCACTCTGTGTCGAACCCCTGGCGGCCTCTATTCGAGGCAACCAGGATATTCGAGGAATCTCAGTCAGGGGTCGGGAGTTTAAGATCTCACTATTCGCTGATGACGTGATTCTCACCCTAACCCAACCCAGAATCTCCCTTCCAAATCTACATGCAGAACTTGACAAATACGGAGCCCTATCGGGCTATAAAATTAATACTTCTAAGTCAGAGGCCCTCCCAATTAATGAAACGGAAACGGAACACCTGAAGGCAAATTTCACCTACCGCTGGAAAACCACCTCCTTGAAATACCTAGGGGTACACATCACCACAAAATTCAATACTTTATACAAGGAAAACTTTCCTCCCCTTTTCCGTTCCATCAGAGCCCTGCTTACAACCTGGAAAAAACATCATATCTCCCTGTTAGGTCGGATCGCATCGATTAAGATGACAATCCTCCCGAAATTACTTTACCTCTTCCAAACATTACCCAACCCTGTCCCCCGCAATCACCTGAGTAAACTTCAATCTGACTTTTTCAAATTCACCTGGAATTATAAAAGACATAGAATTCCCCAATCGGTAATGATGGCGGCGCGTTCAGATCGAGGCCTTGCCTTCCCCAACCTCATTAAATATTATCAAGCCACCCAACTACATGCAATAGCCTCATGGTTCACTCAAAGGTCCTATAATAGATGGACAGAAATTGAAAAAATATGGTTAGCCCCGATCCACCCAAATAGCCTACTATGGAACGCGAGGGCAGAGGTCTCCCCTGAGCGCTTACTGGGAACCATGTCCCAGCTTCGTCAATTGTGGAACAAACTATCCCGCTTACATGAGTTGTCCTCAGAAAAATCAGTCCTAACGTCCTTTGTCTGCAACCCCAAAATCCCAGATAGTCTCACTCACCAGATGTCCCATCCATGGTCGTCACGGAACCTTTTCCACTACGGACACCTAGTAGATCCTAGATCTCGCAGGCTACTGTCCTACTCTGATCTTCAGACCTAATATGACCTACCACATCAAGCGTTCTACAGTTACCTGCAAATACGTCACTATGCCCTGTCCATATCGCCTGACCTACAGTTCTCCCCTCCAACGCCCTTTGAAAACCTAATCCTGGGGGGCACGGCCCAGAAGGGCTTAATCTCTGACATATACAAAATAATAAATGCCTACCCACTAGAAACTAAAGGTAAACATGCTTATATGATCAAATGGGAAAAAGCCCTCAATGAGGAATTCCCCATGGAGCAATGGCAGACGATATGGACCCAGGCGGCAAAAAGTTCCCTCTGTACCCTATACAAGGAAAACACCTATAAAATCCTCCTCTACTGGTATATGACTCCAGACACCCTCCACGCCATATATCCTTCTAGCTCCGATCACTGTTGGCGATGTCAAAAAGAAAGAGAGACCCTCCTCCACCTCTATTGGAACTGTCCACTGATTACTCCTTTCTGGGCTGCGGTTCAACAGTTGTTGACAGGTCTTCGAGAGGTACAGATTCCCATGGTCCCCAAGTCCTTCCTCTTAGGAGTCTTACAACTAAAGATTCCCACACCTTACAAAAAATTAATGCGCCACTTTCTCACAGCGGCGCGATGTCTTATTGCCCTACACTGGAAGAAAACCCTCCCCCCCACTTCTGAAGCTTTATACGCCAGAATCAAAGATGTGGAGTTGATGGAGAAGATGACGGCCAGAATGCAGGACAGGCTGGAAGCACATAATAAAGTATGGGAGCTGTGGCATCTTCGAGAGGATCCACCATGATCAAGTAAACAAGTTTTTCTAACAATCCCCCCCCCTTCTCTTCCTTCATTCTCTTTTCTTTCCTTTTCTTTCTTTCTACCTTGAGTATTCAAAGACCGTCTTTGAAAACGTCCTATGACGAAACGCGTAATGCCGAGTCACGCTCACACGTCATACCCGGAAGTGCTGGCTGGAACGCACGGTGGAACGCACGCCCGCAGTTCGCTGCCGGTTCCATCCCTGCACACAGCGGTGCTTGTTTAAACTTTTACCTCGTTTTTGGCTTGTAACCTGTGGACATTTTCACTGGGACTCTCTTGTAACGCTTATGTGCAATAAATTTTTAAAACGTACTTCACCAAGGAGGCCCCCTTGTGTTTCTTTTTCTCCGGTATACTGGAGAGTTGAAGGTGGCAAATCGTTGGAATAGCCTGATCATATTGGAGCACATCTTTTCCCTGGAGTAGCTGTGAGGACCGCACGCAGTAGAGGAATGGAAGCACACTAGGAGTGAACATCACCTGCCCTGGGACGCCCACTCTGTCGCTCGGTACCCCTGTAGGGGTGATCATCTCTGGTGAGTGGGGTATCATTGGGGGGTGAGCACCGCAAAGTCACCATCTTGATTGAAAGGCACAGAAGTCACTGTAGTGTGTCCTCAAGGATGAAATAAACAGCATCTATACCTGAACTTTGTCTTCTCCACCTGGTCATTAATATATGACCCCTTGCATGGACCTTTTAGAAGCTAATGATTGCTTATCATGCACTTATAGAACTGGATTTTATGGCTGCTGTATGCTTTTACATATTCACATTTAACTCATAGGGAGTTTGCTAATAGGGTGTCACAATTAAGTTTTTTTTCATGGTTTGTAATTAAGTTTTTTCCTGGTTCACATATGCCATGGTGTCCCAATACTTTTGAATATTGGAGCAACTCATGACCCTAGTTATTTATTTGTTTATACACATGGTAACGGCAACACGGATACCATAGTAGCATTACATACACATATAAATTATTATTTTCCATCACATAATTCACATCACTCTTGGCGCCATCTTGTCCCAAAACTTTTGAGTTTCGAGGAAATATAATATTTTGTATTCTTTCTATTTAATCACAGAGTCCACTGTATATTTACACTCTCCACTTTGACATACGTACCTACCCCACTGGGGGGATTTTATTTATTAGTGTCTCATGTACTGAGGTTAGGGTTTTTCGTTTGTTTTTTGTATGTTGGTTTTTTTATTTTTTGTTTCTTGCTTTCTGGTTATTTCTGAAAATTCTATGAGATTGCACTATGGACACATAATTTTAATATTAGGGTTCATTTACCACACTAGTTTATAGCACCCAATCAATTAGAGGGCAGCGCCGTCTTTATTCCCATACCATTCACTTATTCAACAATTGGACCCTTTGGGGTACCAATCAGGAATAGGCAGCAGCTCTCACACTGTCCTAAGCGCGGACCTATCTACCTATATTATGTGTCACTTACCTGACACAGGAGCCTGCAATGTCACCGCTGTCCCCTCTTCTACGAAGCATCCATCTTCCTTCTGGGTATTGCGGCTCCGGCGCTGTGATTGGCCGGAGCCACTCTGACGTCACTCCCGTGCATGTGCGCAGGAGCCGCCACTAACGGCATTATCGCTGTTAGAAACAGCACGCTCAGTGCGCCTGCGCGCCATTGTTGACGTGGACTGGATGAGAAGGTGATGGAGTAGGTCTGTTTGGCAGTGTGAAGGCAGGAATAGTATTTTAGGAGGGCGCATTTATATTGTGTGAAGTCTTCCTGGAACTTAGTCTTGTGCCACAGACGCTTAAGAGCGCGGCTACGTTTTCTGAGACTTCTGGTGTCATCTGCTTGCCAGGGTTGTAGCAGTCGGGGTCTAATTCTGCGTGTAGTGAGGGGAGCAAGCTTGTCAAGGGAGGAAGACAGTGAGCTGTTGTAGATGAAAGTGGCTAGGTTGGGGCAGGACAGGGTTGAGATTTTGTCATAGAGGTGATCAGTAGCAGAGTAGAGAAGGGTTAAGGTGGTGAAGGTTTCTACGTACAACTGTTAGGCGGTTGGTGGGAAAGGAGGTGGAAGACCGGAAGAGAGCAAAACTAATAAGGTGGTGATCAGAGAGTGGGAGAGGATTGTTGGAAAGGTTGCACGGAGTGCACAGATAGGAGAAGACAAGGTCAAGGGTGTTGCCGTTGGAGTGAGTAGGAGCCTGTATCCATTGCTTCAGGTCAATCGATGAGGTTAGACTGAGAAGTATAGAAGTAATAGTAGTGTTAGTGTTAACAGGGGTGTTGAAGTCACCAAGAATAATTGTGGGGATTTCAGAAGAGAGAAAGTAGGGTAGCCAGCCAGAGAAGTCATCAAGGAAGGCTGATACTGGTCCAGGGGGCCGGTAGATGACAGCAATTCTTACAGAAATGGGGGAGAATAGACAAATGCAATGTGCCTCAAAAGAGGAGAGTGTCAGAGAGGGAGGTGGGTGAAGTACCTGATAGGTGCTGCATGGGGCTAGAAGGATTCCCACTCCACCTCCCTTCCGTCCACTTGGTCTGGGGGAGTAAGTCCAGAGAAGGCCACCATGGGAGAGGGAAGCAGGAGAAGTAAGTAGTATCTGATTAATGAAGCCAGGTTTCAGTAATGGCAAGTAGGTTAAAGGAATTTGTGATAAAGAGGTCATGGAGGGCGGTGAGTTAGTTACAGACAGAGCGTGCATTTCAAAGGGCACAGGAAAAGGGGGGGCTGGTTTTGGAAGAGGAAGAGGAATAGAGACCAAGTTCTGTGGGTTGCGGCTGCTGTCAGAGGGTTTAGAGGGATGGGAGCGTTGGGCAAAGACAGATTATGGTGGCCCAGGGTTTGGCGATATGTCACCAGAGGTTAGGAGAAGCAGGAGGGTGAGGGAGATATATACTGTATATACACTTATCTGCCACTTTATTAGGTACACCTGTTCAAATGCTTGATAACACATATTGCTCATCGGCCAATCACATGGCAGCAACTTCATGCATTTAGGCATCTAGACATGGTGAAGACGACTTGCTGAAGTTCAAACCAAGCATCAGAATGGGAAAGCAAGGGGATTTAGGTGACTTTGAATGTGGCATGGTTGTTGGTGCCAGACGGGTTGGCCTGAGTATTTCAAAAACTGCTGATCTACTGGAATTTTCATGCACAACCATCTCTAGGATTTACAGAGAATGGTCCAAAAAAGAAAAAATATCCAGTGAGCAGCAGTTGTGTGGACAAAAATGCCTTGTTGATGTCAGAGCTCAGAGGAGAAGGAAAGACTGGTTTAAGATGATAGAAAGGCAACAGAAACTCAAATAACCATTTATTACAACCAAGGTATGCAGAAAACTATCCCTGAATGCATAAGACATCGAACCTTAAAGCAGATGGGCTACAGCAGCAGAAGACAACACTGGGTGCCACTCCTGTCAGCTAAGAACAGTTAACTAAGGCTGCAATTCGCACAGGCTCACCAAAAATTGGAAATAGAAGATTGGAAAAAAATGGGGGTTGATGCTGCGCTGTTAGAACAAAGAAACCCAAATATATACGGTATTTTGACAGAGAAAATAGGTTGTTAAAGGTAATAGTGAAATGCAAATAAAAAGGTAAATAAATACAAATAAATAGATCAAAGAACAAAACTTCTTCACGATATACTGTAATGCCCTGTACACACGGTCGGACTTTCCGATGGAATATGTGCGATCGGAGATTGTTGTTGGAAATTCCAACCATGTGTGGGCTCCATCAAACTTTTTCCATCGGAATTTCCGACACACAAAGTTTGAGAGCAGGCTATAAAATTTTCCGACAACAAAATCCGTTTGCGTAAATTCCGACCATGTGTGGACAATTCCGACGCACAAAGTGCCACGCATGCTCAGAATAAATTAAGAGACGAAAGCTATTGGCTACTGACCCGTTTATAGTCCCAGCGTACGTGTTTTACGTCACCGCGTTCAGAACGATCGAATTTTCCGACAACTTTGTGCGACCGTTTGTATGCAAAACAAGTTTGAGCCAACATCCGTTGAAAAAAATTCCATGGATTTTGTTGTCGGAATGTCCGATCAATGTCCGATCGTGTGTACAGGGCATAAGGTGATTGATTCCAAAGTGCCAATAAATAAACAAGTGTTGAACAGTAAAAAAATTCTACTGAGAATAGTACTCTATGCTAATTCAATAAAATGTGCAAAACAAGCAAATAAATTGTGCAAAACAAACAGTAACGTCTCTTAGTGCAAATTCCAAAAAATGTGCAAAAGTTGCAAAAAATGCAAATAAACTGTGCAAAGCCAGCAATATTGTCTCTAAGTGCAAAGGTGCAAAAATAGTGCAGAACAGCAACGCTGTCTTCTTGTGCAGCAACCATCAAAAGCGCAGCAAGTGTCGGGGAGCAAATCGCACCTCTTCGTGTACACCACACACTAGTAGAAAAGGCCTCTTACCTTGCGGTAATGAGGTAACCGCATGTGTGTAAATATTGGTATCGTAAGCTTCCTCTTTGCACCAAATTCCTGGGTCAGCAAATGTGGATCTAGATACTGTCTTTGTCTCACATTAGGTAAATGTAAACAGACAGAAATCCGACGAGCAGCGAGCTTGTTTGTCGGCGTCTATTCTGGTGCCTTTCCGTCCGTTTCAGCACTGAAGGCGGCTTGAAGGGGTTAAATCTGCAATAAGAAAATATGAAAGATACACTTTGGAGAGGAATAACAGGAAGTTCAGATCCCATTAATGTGCTGAAGGTCAAAAAAGTGACCTCTACCGGGTTAGCCCCCCCATATCAACATTTTTGAAAAAATCTTATGCAGTTTGTTAGATCTTTGTTAGATCAGGTTTGATCAACCTTTGTTTGCATTAGATCTCACACAGAAGAAGCAATATTAACAGTTATTTGCTGTTATTTGCCCCCCCTTATCAAAAAATTGACCAAACAGTTAGCTATTTTGGAAGCAATTTGTTAGATCCGGTATGATCAAGTGGTTTTAACGTTAGATCTCACATGATTAGAGACTTATTAAGTGATTAATGAGGGGGGCTGCCCCCCCCCCCCCCCCTTATCAAATTTTCTGGCCAAAAATCATTCAGGCTAATAGATATTCGTTAGATCCGGTAAGATCAAATTTTTTTAACGTTAGATCACACATCATTTCAGAGATATTCCACATCAAAATAGAGATATTAGGTGGTACATATGGACAGGCTGGCCCCCCCTTATCAAATTTTCTGGCCAAAAATCATTCAGGCTAATAGATCTTCGTTAGATCCGGTAAGATCAAGTGGTTTTAACGTTAGATCACACATCATTTCAGAGATATTCCACATCAAAATAGAGATATTAGGTGGTACATATGGACGGGCTGGCCCCCCCTTATCAAATTTTCTGGCCAAAAATTATTTAGGCTTATAGATATTCGTTAGATCCGGTAAGATCAAGTGGTTTTAACGTTAGATCTCACATCATTTCAGAGATATTCCATAAAAAATAGAGATATTAGGTGGTACAGAAGGTACATCCATCTTCAACCGTCTCTGGATGGTCTCTGGAACCTTCTTTGCATGGTTCTTCAGCGGGTGCCTGTAGTCTCTCCTCACACCTCCATTCACCTCCCTGCCTCATGGTGATCTCTCCTCAGACCAACAAGCTTAAGTCTTTATCTAGCCCCCCCCTTCTTGCAAAGCAGGCTGGGCTTGGTAGTTCCACCCCCTGTAGAAATCAATGGGGCTGTATTGTGGGCCGTGGTCCTCTGCTGCTGCTTGATTGGCTTCCTCTCCCTGCCAATAGGGACACAGGAAGAGGAGAGGGAGGGGGAGAAATCCCCCACAGGGACTGACAGGTGTGCTCTCCCTCAGTGAGTGCCTGTGTTAGTGTCTATTCAGTCCGGCGGTCGCTGGCAGAAGTGGCGGGAGGTGCGGGACCATGGGTAATAGAGTAGCCCCCGCTACACACTCCCCCCACCAAAGAACCTTTGGTCCAGGAGTGGAAACAGTCCTCAACTTCAGCCTGCATGCAGGGTCAGTAGAACCGGTCCCTTTACCAGGAGAAAAGTCCTCTTGGGCCCTAGGTGGCCACGATTGTCATGTAGGTGTCAGGGCTGGGCTCAGCCCTTCCTTCTCTGAGCTGGCCGCTCAGCTGTCGGCTAATTGCCAGCTCCCATTTCTCTCCAGTTACCCAGCAAGTTGTCCAGCTCACTTGATCTCTGCCTTCACCTTTGTCAACATCAGAGTCTTTCTCCTGCGTTCCTGTTGAAGACTTGCTAGGCTGACGTTCCTTCTGGCTCCTTATCCTGCTTGCTGTACTACTACGTTTATCTCTGGCTCTCTGACATTTGCTTGGCTGACTACCCGATCCGGTTATTGAACTCTGGCTTGTTTTGACTACGCTTACTCTGTTTACCTTATTATCATTATTATTATTAATAAAGAAGTGTTATTTAACTATACTTCTGTCTCGGTCTGATTCATGGTTCCTGATAGTAGGGCAGTTAATGCTGTCTCCGTATGTTTTTCAGGTAGGAATAGCTGCCATTTTTCTTCAGAATCGTCAGAGGGGCCCCTTCGGTAGACCAACCCTCTGTGTACCTGAAACCGATCCCACTTTCGGTGCAGCAGATGGGTTTCCTTCGGGGAGTCAGTGAGGAGCAAGTCAGGGCATTGGCTCTCCAAGGCCTTGAATGCCAAGCTACAGGGAGGGTCCTCTAACTGGTCCCTCCACAGGTCTTTAACCGCTTGGGCAGACCTTCATCCCCGACTTGGGCGACATTGCAATAACATCTGGGGACACCAACGGCTAACACTCCAACCTCTTCGGTCCTGGATCCTACTCCAGGTTGATGTTCTGCTCCTTGACATAAGGCCCTTCAGGTGTCAGTTGGGCCTATTCTTCTGGAGGGTCTCTGGAACAATGGGGCTTTTTTTGACAAAGCATCAGCGTCTTGTTTCCCGACTCCGGTCAATACTTCAGGCTGCAAATAAACCCTGATAGAGCAGCCAACCATCTGTGACCCGTGGCGTCCAACTTGGTGGTAGTGAGGATGTAGGAGAGAGCATTGTTGTCGGTCTTGATCACGAACTCCACTCCATACAAGTAATCCCTTAGCTTATCCACCCACTTCAAGGCCAGGAACTCAAGTTTGTGCATGTAGGCAACAGGCCGTAGAGCAGTCATGTTCTTGATATAGCACCCCACCTAACCCATCTCGACTGGCGTCAAAGTGTAGCTCGTATGGCCTGGTTGGATCTTCATAGGCCACGACTGGAGCGGTTGTTAGGCTTCACTTCAGCTGCCTAAAACCTCTTCACACTTCAGAGTCAATTGTTCCTGAATGGACTCTCTGGGTTTTCTGGGCCCTCCGGCTGGTCTGACAGGCTTCGCCAGATCAGGGTCAGCGTCTTAGCGAATCCCTCAACAAATCTTCTGTAATAAGAGCAGAATCCCAGAAATGACCTAAGTTGTCACGTTGGTAGGCCTCGGCCAGGAGGTCAGTGGCCACTTCATCAGCAGACACAATGTGACCAAGGTAGTTGACCGAGGGTTGATAAAACTGGCACTTTTCCAGAGACAGCTTCAACCCCCTCACCATGGAGTCTCTTAAGGACCTTCTGCAGAAACTCTTCGTGCTCTTCCAGGGTCTGGCTGAAAACGATGATGTCGTCTAAGTACACCAACACCTCGATCAGTTTCATGTCACCCACGGTCTTCTCCATTAGCCTTTGGAAGGTGGCTTGGGCACCAGACAGGCCTTGATGCATACGGTCAAATCCAAAGATCCCCTGCTGGGTAATGAAAATGGTCTTCCTCCGATCCTCAGGGTGCATGGGGATTTGGTAATACCCACTCTTCAAATCCAGCAAGCTGAACCACTTCGCTCCAGACAGGCTCTGCAAGGCATCTTCTATCCTTGGGGTGGTATATTGGTCGGGAATGGTCCTTAAGTTCAGCGTCCGGTAGTCAATACCCAGCCTCAGTGACCCATTCTTCTTCTGTACCACCACTACTGGGAAGCGTATAGACTCTGGGACTCGGATGATACCTGCCCTCTTCAACTCTGCCAGTTGTTCATGCAGATCCTCCAAGTCCCCTAAAGGAATCCATCAAACTTTCCCTGAACGGCTTATGCACTCGAAGAGATGGATCTGGTATTGGGCACTTTTTGTACACCCCCCATCAAATTCACTCTTGGAGAATGCAGCCTGCCATCTCAGGAGCTGAGTCTTGGCCCTTTCTTTCCATTCAGGCAAAAGGGGAGTATTTTTCAGATAGAGCTCCTCCACAGAGATCCCATCCTTTGCTCCCCCCACCAAATCAGACGGCGGGACTGGGGTGGCCAGATTCACTTGTCCCAGCAACATCTGAGCCGGCATCTTCACTGGCAAGGCTGTTATGTTGCGGACACTAACCAAGATTTTCCCGTGACTTCTTTGCAACCCTTTGGTTGAAACCACCTCGGGAATTATCTCCATTCCTATGTCTTCTCTCTGTCCGTCTTATTCAAGGACAATGAAAGGGCCTGCCTGCTTCCAATTTAGCTTGACAGATGCTCGTAAATAGGCCACTTTACCAGGCTGTAACACCTTCTCACACTGGTCCAAGCGCCAGATCTTTCCATTCTGTTTTTGTACTAGGTGCTGGTAGGCTTGTCTCAGCATGGGGTGCAAACTTGTAGTTGAAGTGCCCGGCTCCAGAACAAGAGGTGTCAACAGCCTTCTGACAAGATCAGTATTGGTCTCTATGATGAGAGAACTCTTACTGGCCCCTGGTGGGCGAGGACAGACCACTGCCTGAGTTTCAAAAGTTTCGGCTTTCCCAGCCATGGAGGGATCGAAGGTCAGCTTTACCGGTAGATAGCCATCATAGGGGAAGTTCTGAGTCACAATGCCCCATATCTGCAGCTCCTCTAAAGGCAAAGGCAGGTGCTTGAGGTGCCTGTCATAGAAGTCTCTGTAGAGAAGAGTCACTTAAGCTCCAGTATCCAGAAGGGCCTTGGTGTAGACTCCCTTTACTTGGATGGGAACAACAGGAGAAGGTCCCACCAGCTTGTCAGGGAGCATGGAGGAAGTGGTGGCCCTGGCCTGTTCGGTGGTTTGTATCCGCGCTCCTCTCTGCGAGGTTCAGATTGGGCTTAAGTCTGTGCTAAGTTCTGGGAGTCTGGTGTGCATTGACTCTCCGACACCAGGCAGCATTTGTCAAAAGAAACAGGACACTGGGTTGCTTGGAGGCAACAACGGGGGGCCCTCTGCAAGGGTTTGGACTTTCGCTGCTGTCTCTTCGTGTCATTGGTTTTGAGCCAGCTACCGTAGATGGGCACACGGTTGACTCCTTCACCAGAGCCCTCCGAAGTTTCCCTCTAGCTTCTGGCACTGTGCTTCAGGCTTCACTGGGCTTGGACACACCTGTTGATTAATGTCCCACATAATTTCAGCATACCTCGGTATGCTCAATGGCACTCCTCACTGGTACATGTGAAAATGCTCATCACCGCCTCCTATATAGACACTAATATGGATATACGTGCATCGTTACCAAATGTATATCTCCTAATATCTCTATTTTGATGGGGAATATCTCTGAAATGATATGAGATCTAACGTTAAAAACACTTGATCTTACCGGATCTAACGAATATCTATTAGTCTGAATGATTTTTGACCAGAAAATTTGATAAGGGGGGGCCAGCCCGTCCATATGTACCACCTAATATCTCTATTTTGATGTGGAATATCTCTGAAATGATGTGAGATCTAACGTTAAAACCACTTGATCTTACCGGATCTAACGAATATCTATTAGCCTGAATGATTTTTGGCCAGAAAATTTGATAAGGGGGGGCCAGCCCCCCTCATTAATCGCTTAATAAGTCTCTAATTATGTGAGATCTAACGTTAAAACCACTTGATCATACCGGATCTAACAAATTGCTTCCAAAATAGCTAACTGTTTGGTCAATTTTTTGATAAGGGGGGGCTGATGACCCCCCCAGCAAATAACTACATACATAGTTACATACATAGTTACATACATAGTAAGGTTGAATAAAGACACCAGTCCATCCAGTTCAACCTGAGTGAGTACACCCTCACATCAGTCGCTACCCTCAAGGAGCCCACAATCCAAGGTCCCCAACTCACATTCATATACTAGGGCCAGTTTTTTTATTTTTTTATTTTTTATTTTGGACAGAAGCCAATTATCCTACCAGCATGTCTTTTGAGTGTGGGAGGAAACCGGAGTACCTGGAGAAAACCCACGCAGGCACAGGGAGAACATGCAAACTCCAGGCAGGTAGTGTCGTGGTCGGGATACGAACCAGCGACCCTTTTTACTGCTAGGTGAGAGTGCTACCCACTACACCACTGTGCCGCCGTTAATATTGCTTCTTCTGTGTGAGATCTAACGCAAACAACGGTTGATCTAACAAAGATCTAACAAACTGCATAAGATTTTGATATGGGGGGGCTAACCCGGCAGAGGTGGACTAATTCAATAAACCGTGTATTCCATGAGGTATAAAATAAAATTGTTCCTGTTTAAGGCCTCGGTTTTACTGCAGGCCTTAAATTCAAACCCCTCTGCCTGATAAATGAATATCCTCGGATAAAATCCCTCATAAATATCCCAAAAGGTCATGGAAGCACTCTTCCTCAGTTTGCATCAAACACCAAGCTTCAATGAGGATCAGATGGCCCCCAACTATGGCCACAGGCTCTCTCAAGCATTAGATGATAACATGCTTAAAGCGGAGTTCCACCTAAAAGTGGAACTTCCGCTTTAAGCACTCCTCGCCCCCTGACATGCTACATTTGGCATGTCATTTTTTTTTGGGGGGGGGGGAGTGTGTACCCTTTTTTTCGTGGAACTTCCTGTCCCACTTCCTGCTTCCTATCTTTGGCCACCAAGGCGACTCCTCCTCTCGCCCTAGGCAGCCCCTCCCTGCCAGCAATCTTCTGGGACACAACTCAGGTCCCAGAAGTTCGGCTGGCTAATTGGAGAGTGTAGCCTGAGTCGAGCATGCACAGTGCGTGCCCGGCCGTGAGGCCCACAGTTACCATGACAGCGCCGAGGAGAGGAGGGGGAGCGGAGCTAGCCTCCGGGTGGCCACATCGCTGGACCGTGGGGAAGGTAAGTGTCGGTTTATTAAGTCAGCAGCTATGCTTTTTGTAGCTGCAGACTTTTTTTTTTTTTCCTTGTCAAAAGAAGTTTATTGAGTATACAATGTTATAAAGATACATAAAGTAAGTTTACAAGGATCTATAAAGTAAGCTCATTGTTTTACAGTAGGGTTTATATAGGTAAATATCATGGAATTTCAAATATTAAACATCGGGTTCACGTAAACCTAAATTAAAGATATATATCATTTCCTTAGTTACTTTTGTAGGTATTTAAATGATTTATACCTACTATACATATTGTTTACAAGTAGAGTGTATATAGGTCAAATAAATTCTGATAATGAGCTTTAATCGTAAGGTGGAGAAAAGGAAAGAGAAAGAAGAAAAAGGGTTGAAAGGTAGAGGTATGGTCCACAAGGTTGTCCCGCTCGTCAGTTTATTATTCTTTTTAGTTCTCTTTGAAGCCTTAGAATGGGTGTCTCTGTAAGTCATTTAATCCGTTACCATGGCAACAGGACAGAGTCATTGAAGTTTGACAGGAACTGTTGTTTTATCCAAGGATGCCAACGTTTTTCAAATTTTGGAATTTGATTTTGATCGATGGCTACCATCTTAGCATGGGACATTGTATTATTCATTCTGTGAATTGTTTCTGCTAGTACCAATGTAGGAGATTTCCATGCCTTGGCCACTGTTTGTTTTGCCGCCGTTATTAGTTGGATCATAAGTTTGAATTGAGAGAGTGTTAACCATTCCGGTTTTAGATTAAGTAAAGTTAAATATGGATCTGGTTGTATTATTTTTTTAAATATTTTAGATGCAATCACGAAGACTTCCTTCCAGAAGGTTTGGATTACTGGGCACGTTCACCATATGTGTAAATATGTGCCTATTTCTGGGCATCCTCGAAAACAAAGAGCTGAGGTATTAGGTGAATATTTTGCCACTCTAGCGGGTACAAGGTACCAGCGAGTTAGGACTTTATAATTTGTCTCCAGTGCTAAGATGTTGGGTGAAGATGACTTAGATGTGAGCCATATGTTAGACCAGTCCGTGTCTTCTAAAGTTCGTCCCAGGTCCTCCTCCCACCTCTGAACGTAAGAGGGTCTATTAAGATTTGCTACTCCATATAATTGATTATAAAGTGATGAAATTGTACCTTTAGCAAATGGATCTTTTGTACAGATTGATTCAAAAATGGATAATTGGGATAATGGTGTATCCCCCTTTAGGAATGGTGTATAGAAATTTTTGATTTGGAGATATCTAAATATCTCAGAGTTTGGTAGATCATATTTTTCTCTAAGCGATGGGAATGAAAGGAATGATTTAGATGCTATGAAGTCATTTAGTGTCTGAATGCCTGATGTTGTCCAAGCTTTAAAAGAATTTGGGTAGATCCATGCCGGATAAAAGGCCGGATTTCTGATAAAAGAAAGGAGAGGATTGTGTGGAGATTGTAACTGATATTTGGTTTTTAGTTTATCCCAGAGAGATAAGAAGTGTTTAGTTATGGGATTATGAATTTTAAAGCGGTCTTTAGGATCAAGCCATAATAAATTTGATATTAATAGAGGGTCATTTTCTGAAGCCTCTATAAATACCCATAATGGGATTTCCTGTTTTGCATGGTATTTGGACAGACTGGCCAAATGTGCTGCTCTGTAGTAGTTAGTAAAATTAGGGTATCCCAGGCCTCCTTTATTTTTGGGAAGATGTAGTGTGTGTATAGGTATACGTGGTTTAGAAGAGCCCCATATAAACGAAGTTGCTCTTTTTTGTACTATTCTCAAAAAATAGGAAGGAATTGGAATAGGGAGGACTCTGAATAGATAAAGCAATTTGGGTAGAATAGTCATTTTGATTGCATTAATCTTCCCTATCCAGGATAAAGGAAGTTGCGACCATTGTTTTATTAGATTTGTGATCTGTCTTAATACAGGAGGATAATTGGTTGAGAATAAGTCAGAATGAGATGCTGTTAAATGAATTCCAAGATATGGGATTGATTTTTCTGCCCATGTGAATGGGAGTGCAGCCCTAGCCGGGATCAATTCCATGTTTGTGAGTGAAATATTAAGCACTAGGCATTTCTTAGGATTAATCATAAGGCCGGATAGGGCTGCAAATCCATCAAGAGCTGGTATTAAGTTAGGACCAGAGACCTGTGGTGATGATAGAAAAAGTAATATATCGTCTGCAAATATACATAGTTTGTGTGTAATACCTCCAACTTCAATGCCAGTTATAGTTTTTTTTTTTTTTTTGAAAATCTTTTTATTGAGTATAAGACATACAAACAATTAACAACAATTAAACCTGCCACAGCATTGGGACTAGACCCACGCAGGAGTCAGTGCCAGCCGGCTCAATGCCAGTTATAGTTTGGTTTGTTCTGATGTATTGGGCCATGGGTTCGAGTATAAGGGCAAATAGTAAGGGAGATAATGGGCAACCCTGTCGGGTACCTCTTTCGATATTAATGGCTTCAGAATTGTATCCAGCATATTTTATATAGGCTTTGGGTTTATTATATAATGCTTTGATCCGTGTTAAAAAGTGGGGTCCAAAACCCCATTTTTGTAATGAATATTGCATATATTGCCAGGATACTGTGTCAAATGCCCTCTTAATATCGAGAGATAGAAAACATAAAGGGATTTTCCGTTTTTTAGCAATATGTGCCAATAACACTGCCCTGCGTATATTATCGCCTGCCTGTCTATTTGGCATGAAGCCTACTTGATCTCTATGTATTAATTTTCCTATAATGCTATTGAGGCGTTTTGCTATTATTTTTGCTAATAATTTAATATCGAGGTTTAACAGAGAGATAGGCCGATAATTCACACAGGAAGTATCATCAGAAAGGGGTTTTGGGATCATACAAACAATTGCCATTAGTGTTTCTTGCCGAAAAGAATGTCCATCTAGAAGTTTGTTAAAAGTTTCAGTGAGAATGGGAGAGAGTATTTCTGAGAATGTTTTATAGTATAAAGCCGAGTAGCCGTCTGCGCCTGGTCTTTTGTTAAGTTTTAGGTCTTTTATGGCGTTAGCAACTTCATCTATAGTTATAGGCTCATCCAAACTGCTTTTTTGATTCTGAGATAACTCAGGTAAGGTTATTTTTGAGAAGAAGGATTCAGCCTCTGTAGGATTAAATTCATTGTTTGTCTTGTATAAAGTTGCGAGATGTGAGTGAAATTTATGGACTATTTTAACTGGATTACAAGTGTAAACATTTTTTGATAATTTCAAACGTATTGGTTTGAAAGATTTGTTAGTTGAATTTAATGCCCGAGCCAAATATGTACCTGGTTTGTTTGTATTCATGTAGAAATTGTGTTTGGAGCGTTTGAGGGATTTATCAACTGACTCAGTGAGAAATAGATCGTATTCCAATCTAGATTTTTCCAGATGAGATTTTGTACTCTGAGATGGATTATCTTGAAATGATATGTAGGCTGCATTAAAATTGAGTTCTAGTTTTTTTGCTAGATTTTTGCGTTCCCGTTTAAATAGTGCCATTTGTCTTTGTATTATACCACGCAAGACAGGCTTATGAGCTTCCCACAGTGTTATTGGGGAGATGTCTGTTGTATTATTAATTGATATGTATTCCTTTAAAGCTTGTTCAATGGCCATCTGATGTAGTGGGTGTTTGAGCATTATGTCCGGTAAGTACCACGTTGGGTCATGCGCTTTTGGTATGGCTGAGGCTATAGTAGTGTATACTGCATTATGGTCAGACCACAGAATCGGAATTATATCTGATGCAATAATTTCTGGTATCATTCCTATTGTTAGAAAAATATGATCTATTCTGGTGAAGGTTTGATGAGGGTGCGAGAAATAAGTGAATTTCTTTTTCATTGGGTTACTTTCTCTCCACGAATCTACCAGATTGTATTTGGAAAGAAGTTGAGAAAAAGGTAATCTAGAGGTTATTTTGGATGGTGTAAAAGGTGATTTATCTAGAAATGGGAGGAGGACCTGGTTCGAATCCCCACACATTATCACTGTTCCTATTTTGTGTGTATTAATCACTTGTAATATGTGTGAGAGGAATGGTGTAGGTTGTTTGTTAGGAGCGTAGTAGGAAATCACTGTGATTGCTGTATCCATTATATAACCCATGAGTATCAGGTATCTACCTTCTGGGTCTTTAATTTCTGATGATAAGGTGAATGGTGTGGATCGGTGAAATGCAATTAGAGTTCCCCTTTGCTTGGTACAGGCAGAAGCTGTGTAAATTTGTTGATAAAAAGGAGAAATAAATTTTGGAGTAGAATCTTTGGTGAAGTGTGTTTCTTGGAGGCATACTATGTGAGCCTTCTTGTTATGGAAAGTACGGAAGGCTTTGGTCCTTTTTTGAGGGACATTTATTCCCTGAACATTCAGGAAAAGTATATTCAGTGGTGCCATGGCAATAGATCAAATAGTTTTGACTTACTTTTTGTTATGCAGAGCTGACTGCGCAGATCAACCTGTGTGGACTGAAGAGATGAATAGATAGAAAAGAAACCAGTGAATTCTGGAGTAAAGAGTAAACAAAAAACATATGAGATTAGATGATACATTGTATAAATTATTTTTTGCAAGTAATCACAATTTACCCGTGAAAGAGAATAAATATCTCTCTCAGGGGAATAAGTGCCTTCGTCACACTCCCACATAATATGGTTGGGAGAATGAGGAGGGCTAATGGGGGTACACGGATCTTCTGCTTACAGGAGAGAAGTGCTATGTCAAAAGACATCAAAATGATGTTTCATTAATTGGAGTGCAGAATATAGTTTTTGTTGAAATTATTTATTCCAGGGTGGTTGTATATGGTTAGTCTTGCCCTAGGCTAAATAATTCAGTTAGTAAGGTACTGTTAATAACTTTGGTATTGATGAAGATAGTTTGAATTATTTTGGGATTTTAACCCTTTTAGAGTAAACAATTACATATTTTATTCATATGTAACTGTTTAGATATGTTAACTCATAAAATTGAGGTTGTATTGCTTCAGATTAGAATAAACAAAAACATAGTTCTAGGAACTAGTTAGGTAATAATATATTTGTTTTAAGAAAAGAAAGAAAAAGCTTCCATTACTTCTGGATTATTGAACATATTTGTCCTAAAAAGTAATAAATCTATTGTTATTACCTGATAATATATAACTGAACAAGAATTTCCTTATTTCACTTATATATTCTAAGGCTATATGAATCAGAAGTAATAAGAAATATAACTGGAATGTAACATGATCCCACACAGTGTGTGACTATCAGAATGCAGTTACATTCAGTTATAAATATAGTTTTTTTTATAGAGAACCATCTCTTAGCATAATAAATGAAGAGATATCAGGAATTAGGATGTCAGTCCATTGAATCTTCTTGGTCCATGGATGATGTGGCATAACGGCCTCTTTTGTGAGAATGATGATTCCCATTTTGTTCTGAAATTTTCTGGGTGCTGCCTGAAGGTGAAGATGATGCCATTCTTCTGCGTGCGGGAGTGTTGCTGCTTGTGGGTTCTGTCAGATTTAATTTTAAAAGGGTTTGTTGTAGTTCATCTGCTGATCTGCTTCTGTAAATTGTACCTTGGTAGTTAAATCTGACTGAAAAGGGGAAGCCCCATTGATACATAATGTTGTGGCGTTGCAGTTCCATTAGTTGGGGTTTCATGGATTGTCTTTTAGTAATAGTAAGTTGGGATAGGTCAGCAAAAATTTGATAATTGTGTCCTTGAAAATTAAGTTCCTTTTTTTCTCTTGCAGCAATTAGTATTTGTTCTTTCGTTCTGTAATAATGAAATTTTGTGATTATATCACGTGGGGGTCCATCTTTCTTTTTGGCTGTGAGGGCTCTGTGTACTCTGTCCAGTTCTAAACGTTCAATAGGGATATCTGGCTTTAGTTCTTGTAATAGAGCAGTAATAGTAGATTGCAGGTCTGTCACAGTTTCAGGTATTCCCCTTATGCGCAAGTTTGAACGTCTGGCTCTATTTTCGTAATCTTCAAGCTTAGTTTGAAGTATTAAATTCTCTTTTTTTAATTGTTCCAATTCTGTTATATTTTCTTGGGTTGTAATTTCAATTTCATCCATTTTTATTTCTAAGGCTGCGGTGCGGTTTCCCAGCTCTCTTATTTCTTTGGTTAGGCTTTTTGTTATTTGGTCTGAGGTTTGTTTTAAAGCCTTATGAAGCATCTTTTCAAATTGTAATAATATTACTGGGGATACTGAGGAGGCTTGTGGAGAAGTTTGTGAGAGGATTTGTTCTGTATCTGACTCAAATGGAGAGTCTTGCTGTGACATTTTCTGTCTGTGAGAGCGCCCTGATGCTGTATCTTGTGAGGTGACTGGAGCTGCTTCAGCTGCAGTGAGTGCCTGTGAGCTCTTTGTGAGGTGATTTTTATTTCTGCCATGGCTTCCTCCCAGTACCATATTTCCTGCCCAAACTTTCACAGTTTGTTCCCTGAGGCAAAAGGGTTCAAATGGATACCTTTTGAGCCTGCAGGCTCCGCTTTGTCCTTCTCTTCTCTCCTCAGCGGTGTGGAGCTCTAACAATGCATGTCTGCTCCGCTAGGCTCCGCCTCCTGCCCTCGTAGCTGCAGACTTTTAATAAACTAAAAAACGGGTGGAACTCTGCTTTAAAGAGCTCCAGACATTTTTCTAAAGATTAAAAGTCAGCAGCTACAACAACTGTAGCTGCTGACTTTTAGTAAACAGGCACTCACCTGTCCCAGGATTAAGCCTCGTGCCCACCTGAGCTTAACAGTGGGCACCCGGCTGTGACAGCTTGTGGCTTCACATCCGGCTGCTCACTGTGCATGTGTGAGCCTCTCTGTGAATGTGAATGGTCCCACAGTCTTCTGTGACTTGTCCCAGATGACTGCATGGAGGAAGGGGGGGAGGAGAACTACTGCCAGGATCGCCTAGTCAAAACCAGGTCCCCGCTCTCCATCCCCAAAAAAACTCAGCTTAAGGCTGAACATCCCCTTGTGGATGAAGTTCCGCTTTAAAGAAGAACTCCCTTAAAACTAGCAACTTCACCTTGGCATGGCAGGGAGCTGGCGGGAATAAACCCATGAACTGAACAAAATGCTTAAATGCTTAAAGCGGAGTTCCACCCAAAAGTGGAACCTCCGCTTTTTTGCTTCCCCCCCTCTGGTGCCACATTTGCCACCTTTCAGAGGGGAAGAGGGAACAGGGACCTGCTCTTGACAGGTCCCCACTTCAGGGAGATGGCACCGTCTCTCAGAAGTTTGGGCCCCCTCCTCCTTCCTTCGTCGCAGGGCCAATGGAAAGTGCAGTGCGCTTCGTGCATGCGCAGTAGGGAACCCTCAGTGGAGATGGCGGTGGTAGCACCCGACAGCTAATCTGAAAATCGGCTGGGGTGCGGACATCGCTCGCTCCCTGGACAGGTCCATATTTAAATTTGTTTCTCCCCAGGCAGAACTCTTCTTTAAGAGAGCCTGTGTCCATAATCAGGGGTCATCCAATCTACAGTGAAGCTTGGTGTTTGATGCAAAGTGCAAACCGAGGGAGAGTGTCTCTATGACCTTTGGGATATTTATGAGGGATTATATTCGAGCATATTCATTTATCATGTGGGGTGGACCTTTGTAATAATATGAGGTGAGAGCACACCCCTGGGGGACCAGGTGCAGGTGTCTTTGTGATCTAGCACCAATGCAGAACCCATTAAACATCTGGTGGTGAAAAGGGAGATTTGCACTTTGCCTCTCTACAAACAGCCAGTATGAACATCAATTGTTATCTGAGTCCTTATTGCCTATGCCACCGTGTTCCATGGCCTATTATGCCTGGTGCAAAGATTCAAAGATGTACAAATGAGCTATATACCATTAAATAGTGAGGCTTCATTGATAGATATAGATATATATATATATATATATATATATATATATATATATATATATGCTTTTTTTCTCTAAGAATAGGTGCAGAACTCTTCCCTTGCGAGTCACCCCTTGACTCCGCCTTCTACCCACCTCTGAACACCATTCCTTAGGTTCACCCCTTACACACCACCCAGTACCACCCCTTTTAGAGAATACAGAACCAAGTATCATTTTGCGGTGCTAATTATTTTGTATGTAATTTGTTAATGATAACAACAAAGGCAGTAAAATAGATCTAACAAAAATACACCCCAGTGACAATAGATCCACCCCAGCAACAATGGGTTCCCAACAGCCAGCATCAATGGACCCTTCAGCAGCCAGATAGATTAGACTCTTCACTTCACAGTAGATCCCTCCCAGCAATGATTTGACCCCCTGTAACATAAGACCCACCTCAGCAACAATAGACCTCCCAGCAACAATATACCCCCCTGCAAAAATATATCCCATTCAGCAACAATAGCTTCCCAAGCAGCCAGCATCAAGACCCTTCAGCAGCCAGCAACAAAGACCCCCTCCCTTAACAGTAGATCCTTGACAGCAACAATAGACCCCCTTCCTCCGCTAAAATAGATCCCTCCAGCAAAAATAGATTACTGGAGGGCAGCACCCCTTGCCATTCAATTCTGGAGGTGCCGGAACTGTGTTCCCCCACGTTCCTGCTGAAAAAAAGCCCTGTATATATATATTTACATACATACATACACAGGGCTTTTTTTCAGCGGGAACGTGGGGGAACGCAGTTCCGGAACCTCCTGCACTGAATGTATGGAGGGTCTATTGATGCTGGCTGCTGGGGGATCTATCGTTGCTGGGGGGCCAATTGTTGCTGGGAGGGACCTACTGATGAGAGAGGGGTTTATTTTTCCTGGCTGCTGGAGGGTCTATTGATGCTGGCTGCTGGAAGATCTGTTGTTGCTGACAGGGGTCTATTGTTGCTGGGGTGGATCTGTTGTTACTAGGGTGGATCTTTTGTTACTAGAGGGTCATTTTGTTGCGGGGGGTCTATTGTTGAAAGGGAGGATCTATTGTTGAAAGAAGGGTGTATATCTCAATGCTCATTAATAAAATCTATACAAATTACTTAGCACCACAAAATGATACTTGGTTCTGTATTCTCTAAAAAGGGCCGTACAGGAAGGTGGGTAAAGGATGGAACCAAGGGACGGTGCTCAGAGGTGGATAGGGGGCGAAGACAAGGGGTGACTTGAAAAGGGGAGTTCCTGAACCTATTCTCTGAGAAAAAAAGCCCTGTACATACATATACATAGTGGTGTGCCTGTGTGGTCAAAATTAATAATTTGCATTATTCAATACTTGCATTTTATATTCTTGTTATGGGATTCTGATGGATTTGTTCTGATTATATTAAAAATGTAGATTGTAAGTTAGGGGCACAGGAGTGCCTGGTGTACTTCCCCGATTATCCACAAGGTGTCACCATAGTTAGTTATGGGATAAGGTCACAGGACCCTTTATAGTAGGCTTTGTAGTCACCTAGATAGCCACTAGAGATCCATAGAGTTAGACCCCTTTCACACTGGGGCTCTTTGCAGGCGCTATAATGCTAAAAAATACACCTGCAAAGCGCCCTGAAAGGACCTCACCTCACCTCGGAAGCACTCAGTCTCAGCATCCCACACAGTCCATTTGTGGCTCTACCTCTCCTCCACTGGACAGCTGCAGCCGCCGGCAGTGAGATCATCCAGCAGGGGGCTTCGGCATTTGCGCACCAGGCTATTTCTCAGCCAGCAAGCAGTCTGATGCCCGTAGCCTATCAGTGACTCGGCAGCTGTTTCTGTGTCCGAGTGCTGTGCTGGGAGGTTCTGAGGGAGCATCGCCAGCCAGGGCATCTGTGTTTACAAGTGACAGAAAATAGCAGTGACAGTGAATCTGGCCACCCAGGGCCTAAATTATGGTAGGGGCCTGGTGCTGCAGCTCCAATAGCCCCTATGTTAATCCGGCCCTGCCTCTATCCTATATCTTCCATCTCCTCCTCTATCCTCTATCTTCCATCTTCCTTCCTCTCTATCCTCCATTGTCCCCCTCCTCCTCTATCCTATATCTTCCATCTTCCTCCCCCTCTATCCTCTGTTGTCCCCCTCCTCCTCTATCCTCTATCTTCCATCCTCCTCCCTCTCTATCCTCCGTTGTCCCCCTCCTCCTCTATACTATATCTTCCATCTTCCTCCCCCTCTATCCTCCGTTGTCCCCCTCCTCCTCTATCCTCTATCTTCCATGTTCCTCTATCCTCTATCTTCCATTGTCCTCCTCCTCTAACCTCTATCTTCCATTTTCCTCCTCCTCTATCCTCTATCTTCCATCTTCTTCATCTATCCTCCATCTTCCTCCTCCCCCTCTATCCTCCATCTTCCCCCTCCTCTATCCTATCTATCCTATATCTTCCATGTTCCTTCTCCACCTCTATCCTATATCTTCCATCTTCCTCCCCCTCTATCCTCCATTGCCCCCCTCCTCCTCTATCTTCCATCTTCATCCTCCTCTATCCTCTAGCTTCCATCTTCCTCCTCCTCTATCCTCCAGCTTCCATCTTCCTCCTCCTCTATCCTCCATCTTCCTCCATCTTCCCCCTCCTTCCCCCTCTATCCTATATCTTTCATCTTGCTCCCCCTCTATCCTGTATCTTCCTCCTCCCCCTCTATCCTATAATCTACATCTTCCATCTACCTTTTCCTCCTCTATTCTATATCTTCCATCTTCCTTCTCCACCTCTATCCTATATCTTCCATCTTCCTCCCCCTCTATCCTCCATTATTCCCCTCCTCCTCTACCCTATATCTTCCATCTTCCTCCCCCTCTATCCTCCGTTATCCCCCTCCTCCTCTATCTTTCATTTTCCTCCTCCTCTATCCTCTACAGTATCTCACAAAAGTGAGTACACCCCTCACATTTTTGTAAATATTTTATTATATCTTTTCATGTAACAACACTGAAGAAATTAACTTTGCTACAATGTAAAATAGTGAGTGTACAGCTTGTATAACAGTGTAAATTTGCTGTCCCCTCAAAATAACTCAACACACAGCCATTAATGTCTAAACTGCTGGCAACAAAATAATAGAGAAGGGGCTGTTAGGCATAAAGCCTAGGGACTTTTGAGGTGTCGGTATTTTACAATAGGTATTTAGACCAAGTTGAAGTAAAAAAGGAATTTTTATTACAAATAGATTAAAAAGAGCCTAATTAAGGCCACATATAATACAATGTTTTCAAAGATATGAAATAAATTGTAACAACAATTTTTCATTCCAGATACCCCTATTTTTCTCTACATGTTTCGCTCTATGGAGCTTCCTCAGGAGATCATGTGGTACCGTTAGAACTGTAATTTACATGAAAAAGAAAATATCAATAAATCATTACAATACAAGATCATAAATTTCAAGAGTTGTTAATAATGAAAGAGATTAAGAGATCAAATTGAAAATCTAGTTGAAAGTCTACACGATATTGCAAACACATATTATAGATCTGCATTGATACAGTGCAGATACTGCAATACAAGCATCTATATATAAATACACAAAACAAAAGAAAAGAAAAGAAAATTCAACACCTTACCTAAAACAAAATTTGCCATTTTCCCTCCCCGGTGTCATGTGACTCGTTAGTGTTACAAGGTCTCAGGTGTGAATGGAGAGCAGGTGTGTTAAATTTGGTGTTATAGCTCTCACTCTCTCATACTGGTCATTTAAGTTCAACATGGCACCTCATGGCAAAGAACTCTCTGAGGATCTGAAAAAAAGAATTGCTACTCTACATAAAGATGGCCTAGGCTATAAGAAAATTGCCATGACCCTGAAACTGAGCTGCAGCATGGTGGCCAAGACCATACATCGGGTTTAACAGGACAGTTTCCACTCAGAACAGGCCTCGCCATGGTTGACCAAAGAAGTTGAGTGCAGGTGCTCGGCGTCATATCCAGAGGTTGTCTTTGGAAAATAGATGTATGAGTGCTGCCAGCGTTACTGCAGAGGTTGAAGGGGTGGGGGATCAGTAAGTCAGGGCTCAGACCATACGTCGCACACTCCATCAAATTGGTCTGCATGGCTGTCATCCCAGAAGGAAGCCTCTTCCAAAGATGATGCACAAGAAAGCCTGCAAACAGTTTGCTGAAGACAAACAGATTAAGAACATGGATTACTGGAACCATGTCCTGTGGTCTGATGAGACCAAGATAAATGTATTTGGTTCAGATGGTGTCAAGCGTGTGTGGCAGGAACCAGGTGAGGAGTACGAAGACAAGTGTGTCTAGCCTACAGTCAAGCATGGTGGTGGGAGTGTCATGGTCAGGGGCTGCATGAGTGCTGCCGCCACTAGGGACCTACAGTTCATTGAGAGAACCATGAATGCCAACATGTACTGTGACATACTGAAACAGAGCATGAACCCCTCCTTTCAGAGAATGGGCTGCAGGGCAGTATTCCAACATGATAGCGACCCCAAACTCGCCTCCAAGACGACCACTGCCTTGCTAAAAAAGCTAACAGTAAAGGTGGTGGACTGGCCAAGCATCTTTCAGACCTAAACCCTATTGAGCATCTGTGGGGCATCCTCAAACGGAAGATGGAGGAGCGCAAGGTCTCTAACATCCACCAGCTCCGTGATGTCGTCATGGAGGAGTGGAAGAGGACTCCAGTGGCAACCTGTGAAGCTCTGGGGAACTTCATGCCCAAGAAGGTTAAGGCAGTGCTGGAAAATAATGGTGGCCACACAAAATATTGACACTTTGGGCCCAATTTGGACATTTTCACTTAGGGGTGTACTCACTTTTGCCAGCGGTTTAGACATTAATGGCTGTGTGTTGAGTTATTTTGAGGGGACAGCAAATTTACTGTTATACAAGCTGTACACTCACTACTTTACATTGTAGCAAAGTGTCATTTCTTCAGTGTTGTCACATGAAAAGATATAATAAAATATTTACAAAAATGTGAGGGGGTGTACTCACTTTTGCGAGATACTGTATCTTCCATCTTCCTCCTCCTCTACCCTGTATCTTCCATTTTCCTCCTCTATCTTCCATCTTCCTCCTCTATCCTCCATCTTCATTCTCCTAATCCTCCTCCCCCTCTATCCTCTATCCTCCATCTTCTTCCTCCTCTATCCTCTATCTTCCATCTTCCTCCTTCTCTATCCTCCATCTCCCTCCTCCACCTAATCCTCCTCCCCCTCTATCCTCTATTCTCCTCCTCCTCTATCCTCCATCTTCTTTCTTCCTCCTCCTCTATCCTCTATACCATATCCTGCATCTTCCATCTTTCTTCTCCTCTATCCTATATCCTCCACCTTTCTTCTTTTTCCTCCTCTATCCTCCATCTACCTCCTCCTCCTACACTATCCTATATCTTCCATCTTCCTCCTCCTCTATCCTCAATCTACCTCCTCCTAATCCTCTCCCTCCTCTATCCTCCATCTTCCTCCTCCTCTATCCTCTATCTTCCTCCTCCCAATCTATCCTATATCCTCTATCTTCCATCTTCCTTTTCCTCCTCTATCCTATATCTTCCATCTTCCTCCTCCTCTATCCTCCATCTTCCTTCTCCTCCTCTATCCTATATCTTCCATCCCCTCTATCCTGTATCTTCCATCCTCTCTATCCTGTATCTTCCTCCTCCCCCTATATCTTCCACCTTCCTTCTCCTCCTCTATCCTATATCTTCCATGTTCCTCCCCCTCTATTCTCTATCTTCCATCTTTCTCCTCCTCTATCCTGTATCTTCCTCTTCCCCCTATATCCTATATCTTCCATCTTCCTTCTCCTCCTCTATCCTATATCTTCCATCTTCCTCCCTCTCTATCCTCCATCTTCCTTCTCCTCCTCTATCCTATATCTCCCATCCTCCTCCCCCTCTATCCTATATCTTCCTCCTATCCCTCTATCCAGGGCCAGATTAAGAGCATTATGGGCCTGTTGCTGAGGATTTTGGTGGGCCTTAAGGGCTTTGCGTTGGCGTGTGCCCTGAGGTAAAAGGATGCAATGGCACAGGTCCAATGCTATAGAAGTCCAAGGCTTCCATAAGAGCCCTAAAAAACAAAGCGCTGGGTTCAGAAGACCATAATAAACAGAGTGCTGGGTTCAGAAGAGCGTAATACACATAGTGCTGGGTTCAGAAGAGCGTAATACACAGAGCTCTGGATTCAGGAGACCATGATACAGAGAGCGCTGCGTTCAGAAGAGCGTAATATACAGAATGCTGGGTTCAGAGGTTTGCTATGCACAGGGCACAGCTAAGCTCTGCATTCTGCTGCTTCAGCTTTGAGTCCTGCTTTCCCACTGCCCTCACCTTTGCAAAAAAAACTGACCCCCCCTCCTCTGACCTTTGCACAAACAGAACCCCCTTCTCTCACCTTTGCACAAGCGGACTGCCCCTCCCCTCACCCCCCCCACCTTTGCACAAACGGACCCCCTCTTTACCGCACCTCGGAAGCACTCAGTCTCAGCCTCCCACACAGTCCATTTGTGGCTCTGCCTCTCCTCCACTGGACAGCTGCAGCGGCCAGCAGTGAGATCGTCCAGCAGGGGGCCCTGGCATTTGAGCACCAGGCTGTTTCTTAGCCAGCAAGCCCTCTGATGCTCATAACATATCCGTGCCTCGGCAGCTGTGTCTGTGTCCGAGTGCTGTGCTGGGAGGTTCTGAGGGAGCAGCGCAAGCCCGGGCTTCTGTGTTTACAAGTGACAGAAAATAGCAGTGACAGTGAATGTGGCCAGCCAGGGCCTAAATTATGGTAGGGACCTGGTGCTGCAGCTCCAATAACCCCTATGCTAATCCGGCCCTGACTGAGCAACTGGAATAGTGTAAGCAATGGGGGGGATACCGAGCAACTGGAATAGTGTCAGCAATAGGGGGGATACCGAGCAACTGGAATAGTGTCAGCAATGGAGGTGGGGATACCAAGCAACAGGAATAGTGTCAGCAATAGGGAGGGATACCGAGCAACTGGAATAGTGTCAGCAATCTGGAGGATACCGAGTAGGGATGAGCTTCGTGTTCGAGTCGAACCCATGTTCGACTCGAACATCGTCTGTTCGCCCGTTCGCCGAATTGGGAACGATATGGGCCGTTTGCACCAAATTCGTGGGTGGCTTTAGGCAATTATGGCTCAGGGGGTTTAGAACACACCCCGCACTTTATAAGGCCGGCCCTGTGTAGTGTGTTCCGGTGTCTTGCTGAGAAAGTTCCCTCGGCGGATAAGTTCCCCCCTGTACTGCGCAGGCGCAGCGCCTGCGCAGTACGAACTACTGTCAGCCGCCGGAGATAGCTGAAGCTCAAACTTTTCAATCAGCTGTACACGGCGCCTGCGCCCTAGGTCCAGGTTCCTTCCCCACCATCCAAGTGGACCTAGAGGGGGAATCAAAAAGAGCCGAGCGAAGCGAGGCCGTGCCCAAGGCAAGGCGAGCGAAGCGAGGCCGTGCCCAAAGCAAGGCGAGCGAAGCGAGCCCGCGAGGGGCCCTCTTACAGGCGCCGTGTACAGCTGATTTTCAGCTATTCTCCTTCGGCTATTTCCGCCGGATCCTACTGCGCAGCGCCTACGCAGTAGAGGGGGGTCCTTATGCGCCGGAACTTTCTCGGCAGAACACCGGCGATCCTATCACTACCACAGGCAGCTAAATAAGCTACAAGTTCGTTTTTTGCGAGCTCTGCACAGTGTTCACCTAAAGCTACCTGTAGAAGGTTGGTGGTGTTTTCCTGATCCTATCACTACCGCAGGCAGCTAAATAAGCTACAAGTTAGTTTTTTGCGAGCTCTGCACAGTGTTCACCTAAAGCTACCTGTAGAAGGTTGGTGGTGTTTTCTTGATCCTATCACTACCGCAGGCAGCTAAATAAGCTACAAGTTAGTTTTTTGCGAGCTCTGCACAGTGTTCAGCTAAAACTACCTGTAGAAGGTTGGTGTTGTTTTCCTGATCCTATCACTACCGCAGGCAGCTAAATAAGCTACAAGTTAGTTTTTTGCGAGCTCTGCACAGTGTTCACCTAAAGCTACCTGTAGAAGGTTGGTGGTGTTTTCCTGATCCTATCACTACCGCAGGCAGATAAATAAGATACAAGTTAGTTTTTTGCAAACTCTGCACAGTGTTCACCTAAAGCTACCTGTAGAAGGTTGGTGGGGTTCTCATACTACAGGCAGGCAGTTGATTTTGCTAGCTGCAGTATCAGTATATATATATATATATATATATATATATATATATATATATATATATATATATATATACAGTGCCTTGCGAAAGTATTCGGCCCCCTTGAACTTTTCAACCTTTTGCCACATTTCAGGCTTCAAACATAAAGATATAAAAATTTTATTTTTTGTGAAGAATCACCAACAAGTGGGACACAATTGTGAAGTGGAACGAAATCTGTTGGATTGTTGAAACTTTTTTAATTAATAAAAAAATGAAAAGTGGGGCGTGCAAAAATATTCGGCCCCTTTGCGTTAATACTTTGTAGAACCACCTTTTGCTGCAATTACAGCTGCAAGTCACTTGGGGTATATCTCTATCAGTTTTGCACATCAAGAGACTGAAAATCTTGCCCATTCTTCCTTGCAAAACAGCTCGAGCTCAGTGAGGTTGGATGGAGAGCGTTTGTGAACAGCAGTTTTCAGCTCTTTCCACAGATTCTCGATTGGATTCAGGTCTGGACTTTGACTTGGCCATTCTAACACCTGGATATGTTTATTTGTGAACCATTCCTTTGTAGATTTTGCTGTATGTTTGGGATCATTGTCTTGTTGGAAGATAAATCTCCGTGCCAGTTTCAGGTCTTTTGCAGACTTCAACAGGTTTTCATCCAGAATGGTCCTGTATTTGGCTGCATCCATCTTCCCCTCAATTGTAACCATCTTCCCTGTCCCTGCTGAAGAAAAGCAGGCCCAAACCATGATGCTGCCACCACCATGTTTGACAGTGGGGATGGTGTGTTGAGGGTGATGAGCTGTGTTGCTTTTACGCCAAACATCGATTTGCATTGTGGCCAAAAAGTTTGATTTTGGTTTCATCGGACCAGAGCACCTTCTTCCACATGTTTGGTGTGTCTCCCAGGTGGCTTGTGGCAAACTTTAGACGAGACTTTTTATGGATATCTTTGAGAAATGGCTTTCTTCTTGCCACTCTTCCATAAAGGCCAGATTTGTGCAGTGTACGACTGATTGTTGTCCTATGGACAGACTCTCCCACCTCAGCTGTAGTTCTCTGCAGTTCATCCAGAGTGATCATGGGCCTCTTGGCTGCATCTCTGATCAGTCTTCTCCTTGTCTGAGCTGAAAGTTTAGAGGGACAGCCAGGTCTTGGTAGATTTGCAGTGGTCTGATACTCCTTCCATTTCAAAATGATCGCTTGCACAGTGCTCCTTGGGATGTTTAAAGCTTGGGAAATCTTTTTGTATCCAAATCCGGCTTTAAACTTCTCCACAACAGTATTACGGACCTGCCTGGTGTGTTCCTTGGTCTTCATGATGCTCTCTGCGCTTTCAACAGAACCCTGAGACTATCACAGAGCAGGTGCATTTATACAGAGACTTGATTACACAAAGGTGGATTCTATTTATCACCATCAGTCATTTAGGACAACATTGGATCATTCGGAGATCCTCGCTGAACTTCTGGAATGAGTTTTCTGCACTGAAAGTAAAGGGGCCGAATAATTTTGCACGCACCACTTTTCAGTTTTTTATTTGCTAAAAAAGTTTAAAATATCCAATAGATTTCGTTCCACTTCACAATTGTGTCCCACTTGTTGGTGATTCTTCACAAAAAATTAAAATTTTTTATCTTTATGTTTGAAGCCTAAAATGTGGCAAAAGGTTGAAAAGTTCAAGGGGGCCGAATACTTTTGCAAGGCACTGTATATATATTATATATTATATATATATCCCAGCTTAGTGCAGCTACAGGCCATTAGTATGTCTGGAAGGCCAACAAGGAGAGGCAGACAGTCACAAGCCAATAAAAGAGGGCAAGCAGGCTCTGTGTCTAGAGGCAACAGTGCTGGTCGTGGAGACGGTGCATCCTCATCAGCACGTGGCCGTGGGACACGCTTGGCCTATTTTTCGGCAGCTGGCCGTGTTGAGCCGCAACATGCGGAAGACTTGGTCGAGTGGATGACCAAGCCGTCCTCATCCTCCCTCACCCATGCTCAGGGTACTTTGTCTGGCAAAGCAGCTGCCAACGCGCCTCTTCCCTTGGCTCAATGGCATCAGTGACTCCTTCCCTATCTTCCCCGTATCTGCCGCTGGGGAGAGGCCTGGACTGGCCCTTCTCCCTGGAGTCCTTTCTGCCGCTGGAAAGAAGACAGGGTGACTGGGCTCACTCCGTCATGCTGTTGGGGATCTGGGCCGACTGCCCAGCATCCCTGGGGTATACAGGTGGAGACTGAAGTCCCATCCACCTTCACAGGAAATCCATCCTCTGTTAGTTGAGGGCAGAGTCCAGCAGTACTCGGAACTGTTGCCAGCCCTTCTGCTGTAAACCCCACACCATCTGCTCCGGCTAACTGTTGGGAAGGGAGGCCGACTGCCCCGCCTCCCTGGAAGTCTGTAGTTGTTGCCGGTGCTGGGCAGAGGTTGGTAGCACTCTGCCCGGTTGCCAGTGCTTCAACTAGGGAAGTTCCTTTTAACTCCACAGATACTACTGTTGGTGCTGGACAGAGCACAGTGAAGTTTGGCCCCAATAACAGCTATTCTGCTGGAGGCTCATCAGGTTGTTCTTCCTCAGCAGAAAAGTCTATCAAATCCCCTGTCTCTGCAACTGGTGTCTGGGGATAGAGATTCACCATCTCCTGTCCATGGAGCTCAGAAGATGCTATCAGTGCTGGGCAGAGGTTAGCAGAGCTCTGCCCCGTTGTCAGCACTTCAGGTTTGGGGACGGCAATCTCCAGATTTTCCACTGCCGATTCTCTGGCATGCTGCTGGACAGGCACATTCCTCCATCCAAGATCATCGCATGCAGAAACAGGATCATCAAGGTCAGTCAGCACTTTCTGCATCCGCCATAAGACCTCCGCCTCCATAGCTGCGGGGGCAGGTTGACAAGGCACACTATTACTCTGCCACATTGCCGACTCTTCAGCCAGGATTTCAGGGTTGTCAATTGGTGTTTCCTGATAGTCACAGGCAAAGGGAGCCCAGCCCTGGCACTGAGCAATGTCTAGCAGCCGTTTGTAGGCGATCTCCAGCTCCCATTCCTGAAGGGCCAGAAACTCCAAATCTTCCTTTGCCCAGTGCACTTCTAAATGTTCAGTAGCCCTTCTCTGAAATCCATGATTTCGTCCACCCGCCACTCCAAATCACTCCCAAAGTTAGGGTCCCCTGTACCCAATGGGAGGGGGGGATACCGAGCAACTGGAATAGTGTCAGCAATGGGGAGGATACCGAGCAACTAGAATAGTGTCAGCAATGGGGAGGATACCAAGCAACTAGAATAGTGTCAGCAATGAGGAGGATACCAAGCAACTGGAATAGTTTCAGTAATGGGGGATACCGAGCAACTGGAATAGTGTCAGCAATGGGGAGGATACCGAGCAACTGGAATAGTGTCAGCAATGGGGGGGGATACCAAGCAACTGGAATAGTGTCAGCAATGGGGAGGATACCAAGCAACTGGAATTGTGTCAGCAATGGGGAGGATACCAAGTAACTGGAAAAGTGTCAGCAATGGGGAGGATCCCGAGTAACTGGAATAGTGTCAGCAATGGGGGTATACTGAGCAACTGGAATAGTATCAGCAATGCGGGGGATACCGAGGGTGACAGACTCCCCCGGGACAGAGGCTTTTGGAGGGGACTGAATGCAAGCCTCTTGCCGACCGATTATGGGCCCTGGCATTTGGGGGAATGTATGCCTGTGAGCTGTATGCCTGGGGACCCTTGAGGTGGTATTACTTTGGATTGGGGTCCTGGTCCCCCAGGACACACAGACTCTGGGGACCCTGTGTATGCCATATGGGAAATGGTGACTTGGAGGGTATGTCTTGGGCATCTGGAAAGGGCATACAGGAAACTGCTAGAACACGTTCAACAGCATGCCAGAGAATCGGCAGTGGAAAATCTGGAGATTGCCGTCCCCAAACCTGAAGTGCTGACAACAGGGCAGAGCTCTGCTAACCTCTGCTAACCTCTGCTCAGCACTGATTGCATCTTCTGGGTTCCATGGACAGGAGATGGTGATCCTCTATCCCCAGACATCAGTTGCAGAGACAAGGGATTTGATAGACTTTTCTGCTGAGGAAGAACAACCTCATGAGCCTCCAGCAGAAGAGCTGCTATCAGGGCCCAACTTCACTGCGCTCTGCCCAGCACCAACAGCAGTATCTGTGGAGTTACAAGGAACTTCCCCAGCTGAAGTGCTGGTCACCAGACAGAGGGTCCAAGACCTCTGCCCCACACCTGTGGCAGTTTTGGAGGCTCAGGGTGAGAAGGTGGCAATCACTTCCCAGCAGCAGATACAGGGGGAGAAGGGAGAAGAGGTGTTCTTCGTCCCTCTCCAACAGTTGGCCAGGGTGGAGGAAGCGGTCTTTCCTCCCCAGCAAAGATCCGTGCACCCGGGAGACAGTACCACAGACATGTCGTCCAAGCAGCCAGATGAGGGAATGGAACAGGAACCAGCTCGCTCACCTCCCCAATGGCAGCTACACAGTTTGGGAGTGGAGGAATCCAGCCTCCTGCCCCAACGGTTAGCCGGGGCAGAGGGTGTGAAGTCCCCAGCAGAAGTGCTGGCAACAGGGCAGAGTGCTACCAACCTCTGCCCAGCACCGGCAACAACTGTGGAGATCCAGGGAACTGGGGCAGTCGGACCATCTCTCTGGTGACAAGCTGATGTAATGGAGCTGCTACTCCCAGCTGAATCGCTGGCAACAGGGCAGAGCACTGCTGGCCTCTTCCTAGCACCTACAGTTTCTTCTCAGCTTCAGGGAACTGGGACAGTGGGCCCCTCTGCCCAGCAAAAGGCGAAGCCATGGAATGGTAAACGCCACCCAACTGAAGCGCTGACAGCCGGACAGAGAGTAAATGACCTCTGCCCCACACCTACTGAGGTCAACTATTCCTTGCAGCCAAGAAAGGAGATCATGCGGACAGACTTTGTGAGTTCACTCTGCCTGACTAACACATGTCCAGACCAGGTGGAGGTCTGGGACCTTGTTAGTCAACTTTTGATGGGGGAGAAATGTGACAGACTCCCCCCGGGACAGAGGCTTGTGGAGGGGACTGAATGCAAGCCTCTTGCCGACCGATTATGGGCCCTGGCATTTGGGGGAATGGTGCTCTTTGTGAGCTGTATGCCTGGGGACCCTTGAGGTGGTATTACTTTGGATTCGGGTCCTGGTCACACAGACTCTGGGGACCCTGTGTATGCCATATGGGAAATGGTGACTTTGAGGGTATGTCTTAGATTGCTTAAAAAGGGACAGTAATATTTATCCCCAATATCTCCCAGGATATATGTAAAGACTATCATTGGTTTGTTTGATTCTGAACTCAACATGTCAATTGAGCGAGCTGATCACATTGGCCTCCAGGACTGGCTAGGAGATGAAGTCTACTCCTACTATAGTTTGTTGATGACTAGGCTGAGGAGGGGGGGGGAGATCACTGTTTGTATTGTTAATTGTAATTAGCTCCTGCTATTGTGAGAAAATGTCCTGTGGTTGTACTTATGATAATGTATAATGTACTGTGTGAAGCTCGATGACAAGTCTGACCTGTAGTGAAATCCTGACGGGCACAGAGTCACATCGGCTGCATAAAGGATTAGATAATTAGCTCCTGTTAATTAGGTTAGCTTTTAGTCATCCTGCTGTATATATTTGTGTGACATCTCAAATAAAAAAAAAGTTTGGGGGCAGGACTTTGAGTGAAGCACACAGATGCAGTAAAGAAGTACCGGTAAATTAGAGAATGGTTTATTAATTGAGTCAATTTCTAGAACATAGGTTGGGAGTTCATTACATATTGTATGTCATTATTTTAAGATAAGTCATCACACATAAATACATTGTCCAACCAGATTTTAAAACAGTATTTTACAAGTACACAGGTCACGTAATAACATGATTAATTGTATTGTAGAAAATACTCATAAAAATAGCTTGAGCATTAAAGCGTCAATAGAAATACTAGTTAAGGTAAGATAATTAGGCCTGTGTACTTGTAAAATACTGTTTTAAAATCTGGTTGGACAATGTATTTATGTGATGACTTATCTTGAAATAATGACATACAATATGTAATGAACTCCCAACCTATGTTCTAGAAATTGACTCAATTAATAAACCATTCTCTAATTTACTTCTTTACTGCATCTGTGTGCTTCACTCAAAGTCCCGCCCCCAAACTTTTCTTTAATACTAAATGGGATGGAGGATGGGATCTGTACGGCCCCCCATCCTCATATAAAGTCCCACCTTTTCCATTCCTTTGTTCATCTCAAATAAAAAGTTAGTCCATGTTAGCAGTGAAACAAGTGTTGCCTTATTTTGTGCTTGGGAGCATTTGGAATATCTGATATCTGTATCCAGACTGGGAGGAAGTGGTATACTGACGGAAACACTCAAGCGGAGTGTGGGACGTTCCGTGACACCGAGCAACTGGAATAGTGTCAGCAATGGGGGGATACCGAGTGTGACAGACCTAGCCGGGACAGAGGCTGTTGGAGAAGACTGAATGCAAGGCTCTTGCCTTTTGATTATGGGCCCTGGATTTTCAAGGGAACAATGCTCTTTGTGAGGTGAATGAGAAATCCAGTCTGAACTGTACTAGTCGGACTCAGTCGTGTATATAATGTATGTTGTCTCATTCTGTTGTGGACTCTTTGCTGTGATGATTTGGGATGTGTGTCCCTGTAGAGGGAGGGGGGATTCCTCCAGCAGCCCCCTGCTGATAAGACTGTTTACTGAGGAGAAGTTTGAACACACCTGACCTGTGTGTCTATTGTCTTTGGACAGTTTAACCCTCCCTCTTTTCCAAGGGTGGGGGGGAAGAGTCTCTGAGTTATTTTATCTGTTGTGTCCGTGTGATAATAAAATAGTCCATGTTAGCATCAAAGCAAGTCTCGCCTTGTTTTGTGCTTGGGAGCAGTTGGAATATCTGATATCTGAGTCCAGACTGGGAGGAAGTGGTATACTGACGGAAACACTCAAGCGGAGTGTGGGACGTTCTGTTACATTGGTGGCAAGCAGCGGGACGCTTCCTGCAGTCTGGTTCATCCAAACTTCCACCTGGATCCAAGATCAGGATAGCAGACTTCGGTCACCCCAGCGGAGATATGGACCTGGCATCAGAATTCCCGGGGCTGCTGCGGATCATCGTTTCAGCATACTCCAGGACTGTGTCTGAGGATGAATACCTGCAGGCCGCCGTAGCTTAAGCCTTCCGTTGGGCTGTCATCCGCTATGCAGGGGCATGCTTGGGATACATGCCAGCGGAGGGCTCTGTAGCTCTCAACCAGCTTCATCTCTGCCCAGACCAGCCTGCTTAATTCAGCTGTCTGCTCCTTCTGCGGTTTTTCTCCCAAAAAACAGCACCAGCAATCCATACTGCGACCAGTACCTTTCCTGCTTGGAGGGGAGAACTTTTCCCTGGTGATGCTGCTCACGGGCTAGCGCTTCCTTCCAGAGTTTGCAGCGAATAGAATCACACTATCCCAGCAGGACCTGCTCTGATACTGGTCCTCTGTGCTGTATCTGCATCTCTCGCAACCTCCTTCTGAATTCCTTTTCCATGGCGTCTGGTATCTGTACCTCTCCTCTCCTCTCCTGCTATCCGAACCTTGGATCCAGGTGGTAGTTTGGATGTCCCAGACTGCAGGAAGCGTCCCGCTGCTTGCCACCAATGTGACGGAACGTCGCACATTCCGCTTGAGTGCTTCCGTCAGTATACCACTTCTTCCCAGTCTGAATAAAGATTTTAGATATTCCAACCGCTCCCAAGCACAAAACAAGACGAGACTTGCTTAGCTGCTGCCACTCATTTATTAGAACCAGAATACAAGTCTTTTTATACAGTAGAAGAGGAGGTTCCCCCCTCCTGCTCATATTACTCTAACAATACAATTGTAACCTAATGAACATGAGCTAGTTTACTAAATCATTTACCCAGACTAGATGACTCAGAGACATGACCTTTAGGACACAGACTTGTGGTCACCGAGCTTAACACAGTAGCAGGAGCTAATTACAATACAAACAACAATGAGTTGAATACTCTTAGAAGCTGTGGTAAGCCAGACTAGACTTATTTACAATATACACATTATAGCAGACAAGACAGGTAGTTGATGATATTGGCATCTCCTCACAGTATGTGTCCCAACAGTATGAATCAGTCACTATTTCTAATATGGCAAATACAGGGTCCCCAGAGTCTGTGTGTCCTGGGGGACAAGGACCCGAATCCAAAGTAACACCACCTCAAGGGTCCCCCAAATGCCAGGGCCCATAATCTGTAGGCAAGGGGCTTGCATTCAGTCCCCTCCAAAAGCCTCTGTCCCGGGTGAGTCTGTCACACTCGGTATCCTCCCCATTGCTGACACTATTCCAGTTGCTTGGTATCCTCCCCATTGCTGACACTATTCCAGTTACTCGGTATCCTCCCCATTGCTGACACTATTCCAGTTACTCGGTATCCTCCAATTGCTGACACTGTTCCAGTTATTTGGTATCCTCCCCATTGCTGACACTATTCCAGTTGCTCGGTATCCCCTCCATTGCTGACACTATTCCAGTTGCTCTGTATCCCCCCATTGCTGACACTATTCCAGTTGCTCGGTATCCCCCCATTGCTGACACTATTCCAGTTGCTCGGTATCCTCCTCATTGCTCACACTATTCCAGTTGCTCTGTATCCTCCCCATTGCTGACACTATGCCAGTTGCTCGGTACCCCCCATTGCTGACACTATTCCAGTTGCTCGGTATCCTCCCTATTGCTAACACTATTCCAGTTGCTCGGTATCCCCCCATTGCTGACACTATTCCAGTTGCTCGGTACCCCCCCATTGCTGACACTATTCCTCCAGTTGCTCGGTATCCTCCTCATTGCTTACACTATTCCAGTTACTCGGTATCCTCCAATTGCTGACACTATTCCAGTTGCTCGGTATCCTCCCAATTGCTGACACTATTCCAGTTACTCGGTATCCTCCAATTGCTGACACTATTCCAGTTATTTGGTATCCTCCCCATTGCTGACACTATTCCAGTTGCTCGGTATCCCCTCCATTGCTGACACTATTCCAGTTGCTCGGTATCCCCCCCATTGCTGACACTATTCCAGTTGCTCGGTATCCCCCCCATTGCTGACACTATTCCAGTTGCACGGTATCCTCCTCATTGCTTACACTATTCCAGTTGCACGGTATTCTCCCCATTGCTGACACTATTTCAGTTGCTCGGTATCCCTCCCATTGCTGACACTATTCCAGTTGCACGGTATCCTCCTCATTGCTGACACTATTCCAGTTGCTCGGTATCCCCCCCATTGCTGACACTATTCCAGTTGCACGGTATCCTCCCCATTGCTGACACTATTCCAGTTGCTCAGTATCCCCCCCCCCCCATTGCTGACACTATTCCAGTTGCTCAGTATCCCCCCCCCCCCATTGCTGACACTATTCCAGTTGCTCGGTATCCTCCCCACTGCTGACACTATTCCAGTTGCTCGGTATCCCCCCCATTGCTGACACTATTCCAGTTGCTCGGTTCCCCCCCCCCATTGCTGACACTATTCCAGTTGCTCAGTACCCCCCATTGCTGACACTATTCCAGTTGCTCGGTATCCTCTTCATTGCTTACACTATTCCAGTTGCACAGTATCCTCCCCATTGCTGACACTATTCCAGTTGCTCGGTATCCTCCCCATTGCTGACACTATTCCAGTTACTCGGTATCCTCCAATTGCTGACACTATTCCAGTTATTTGGTATCCTCCCCATTCAGTGCTGTGTCTTGGCCTAGGCCAACAAGGCCCAGGCCTAGGGCGGCACTGTGCGGGGGGCGGCAAAAAGCCCCCCCCCTCCCGAAAATGGCAGCCGCGCCCTCTTCCCGACTCCCCCACAGCAGGGCCACCATCTGGGGAGTACAGCTTAGCAGTGCAGTGGCGTCCCGGGTGCCGTCAAGCAGCCCCTCCGTAAAGCTGTGATTTTGTCTCTGATTGGCCCTCTGCTGTGGCCAATCATGGGGAGGAAAACAGCGGCCAGGAAGCTGGGCGGCGGCACGGTAAAACCAATTAGAGCCGCTCTCTCTCTCTTCTCCCTTCAGCTGACAGAAAGGGGGGGGCGAGCGGGGGAGTTCTATGGTAAATAGAGCAGCAGCGCTATGACAGGGAGAGGAGAGCTGTGGGCTGTCTGTGTATCTCCCCCGCTCGCCCCCCCTCCCCTTTCTGTCAGCCGAAGGGAGAAAAGAGAGAGAGCGGCTCTAATTGGTTTCACCATGCCTCCGCCCAGCTTCCTGCCCGCTGTTTCCCACCCCATACTTGGCCACAGCAGAGGGCCAATCAGAAGACTCTGGGGGGCATCATGGGAAAAGTAGTCCCTGAAGAGCCCCTGTGTGTCCACAGACATGCTACAGCCCCCAGCATGCATGCACTCTGCTGAGGGGGGGTGTTAGAGGAGAAAAAGAGAGTACTGTGCTGCAGGAAGCCAGAGAGGGAGCCAAGCTGTACCCGCACCACCAGAGAGCCACGCTTTACCCGCACCACCAGAGAGCCACGCTTTACCCGCACCACCAGAGAGCCACGCTTTACCCGCACCACCAGAGAGCCACGCTGTACCCGCACCACCAGAGAGCCACGCTGTACCCGTACCACCAGAGCCACGCTGTACCCGCACCACCAGAGAGCCACGCTGTACCCGCACCACCAGAGAGCCACGCTGTACCCGCACCACCAGAGAGCCACGCTGTACCCGCACCACCAGAGAGCCACGCTGTACCCGCACCACCAGAGAGCCACACTGTACCCGCACCACCAGAGAGCCACGCTGAACCCGCACCACCAAAGAGCCACGCTGTACCCGCACCACCAGAGAGCCACGCTGTACCTGCACCACCAGAGAGCCACGATGTACCCGCACCACCAGAGAGCCAGCCACACTGTTCCCGCACCACCAAAGAGAGAGCCACGCTGTACCCGCACCACCAGAGGGGGAGAAAGATAAAGCCACTGCCAGGGTACAGACATGCTACACTACTGACCAGAGTTAGCCTGGGCAACCCAGAGTGAGCGAACGTCCAGCCGGAGGGATCACTGTTGCGGTTTCACCGGGTCTGGTAAGAGCCTGTTGGCCATTATCCATTACTGTTCCCAGGGACTGAGCCATTAGGAAGTGCCGAACCTGATATCCTCTAGGCCTTGTTGACCGCCATAATGAGCTCCAACGCTGGGCCTCCAGTCAAAAAATTAAGGGGGATGACACAATTTTTACAGCTCCAGGTGACACCAAACCTAGTGACGCCACTGTCCCGGAGCCCACAACAAGTTCCGGCACTGAGCTTTGGTAACTGGCAGCCAGAGTGCGCTAGCGTGGGCACCCAGGACATCTGCCACCCGGGGTCCCACAAGCGGCGATCGGCTTTCCGTAGCAGCCGCCACCTCTCTGCCCACTGTCAGCCACACACACTCCTCAGCTCCTCCTTCTCGGCTCCAATGTTCTAGTGTACACAGCCAGGAGGAGAAGGAGCCACAGAGGAGGGACACGACTTCAGTGCATGAGCCGCTCTGAGGTCTGTGTATAGTTTACAGTGGAGGGGGACACAGTAACCGGGAAGGGGGGCAGATAACAGATGCACACATGGATGAGGGGAGGGGGGGTAAGGGGATATGTGCTGGGTGCTTTGGGAGGGGAGAGGATAAGTGCTAGTGGGGGGGGGGGGGGGGTCTGATCCTCCCCTCCCAAAGCAACTAGCACATATCCCCTTACCCCCCAAATGAAAAGATGCCGTATGCCTCTCTGTCCTCTTCCCGCGGCTTCCCTCTGTCCTCCTCCAATGAAGATGACAGGGCGGATCTTTAAAAGAAAGGGGTGTGGCCTTGACAGGAAGGGGTGGGTCATATTTAAATTAGGGGGTGTGCAAGCTCAGTCAGGCCTAGGGCAGCACAAAACCTAAGTACACCACTGTCCCCATTGCTGACACTATTCCAGTTGCTCGGTATCCCCTCCATTGCTGACACTATTCCAGTTGCTCGGTATCCCCCCATTGCTGACACTATTCCAGTTGCTCGGTATCCCCCCCATTGCTGACACTATTCCAGTTGCTCGGTATCCCCCCCATTGCTGACACTGTTCCAGTTGCTCGGTATCCCCCCCATTGCTGACACTATTCCAGTTGCACGGTATCCTCCTCATTGCTGACACTATTCCAGTTGCTCGGCATCCCCCCCATTGCTGACACTATTCCAGTTGCACGGTATCCTCCTCATTGCTTACACTATTCCAGTTGCTCAGTATCCCCCCCCCCCCCATTGCTGACACTATTCCAGTTGCTCGGTATCCTCCCCACTGCTGACACTATTCCAGTTGCTCGGTATCCCCCCCATTGCTGACACTATTCCAGTTGCTCGGTATCCCCCCCATTGCTGACACTATTCCAGTTGCTCGGTATCCCCCCCATTGCTGACACTATTCCAGTTGCTAGGTACCCCCCCCCCATTGTTGAAACTATTCCAGTTGCTCAGTACCCCCCATTGCTTACACTATTCCAGTTGCTCGGTATCCCCCCCATTGCTGACACTATTCCAGATGCTCGGTACCCCCCATTGCTGACACTATTCCAGTTGCTCGGTATCCCCCCCATTGCTGACACTATTCCAGTTGCTCGGTATCCCCCTCATTGCTTACACTATTCCAGTTGCTTGGTATCCTCCCCATTGCTGACACTATTCCAGTTGCTCGGTATCCCCCCCCATTGCTGACACTATTCCAGTTGCTCAGTATCCCCCCCCCCCATTGCTGACACTATTCCAGTTGCTCGGTATCCTCCCCACTACTGACACTATTTCAGTTGCTCGGTATCCCCCACCATTGCTGACACTATTCCAGTTGCTCGGTATCCTCCCCCCATTGCTGACACTATTCCAGTTGCTCAGTATCCCCCCATTGCTGACACTATTCCAGTTGCTCGGTATCCTCCTCATTGCTTGCACTATTCCAGTTGCTCGGTATCCCCCCCATTGCTGACACTATGCCAGTAGCTTGGTATCCACCCTATTGCTGACTCTATTCCAGGTGCTCGGTACCCTCCCCATTGCTGACAGTATTCCAGTTGCTCGGTATCCTCCCCATTGCTGACACTATTCCAGTTGCTCGGTATCCTCCCTATTGCTGACACCAGAGGCGTAACTAGAAACCTCAGGGCCCCGATGCAAGAAATCATGAAGGCCCCCCCCGAAAAGCATGATTGAAATTTCAAATCCTGAGCTACTAGTCAGGTCTCAAGGGTTACTTGCCATCTGTTGCCCCACCCAGCCCCTACCATGCCCCGCCCCTAATTCCACCCCCAAACACGCCCTTATAACTTATCTCATGAAATTACACTTAAATGTTTTATGCAGTTATGAAAATAAATATTAACAACAACTTTATCCGTGCCCAAAAATGTAGCCTGCCCGTGTCCACCAGTGCAGCCGGTGTCCCCAGTGCAGCCGGTGTCCCCAGTGCAGCCTGTGTCCCCAGTGCAGCCTGTGTCCCCAGTGCAGCCTGTGTCCCCAGTGCAGCAGGTGTCCCCAGTGCAGCAGGTGTCCCCAGTGCAGCCAGTGTCCCCAATGCAGCCGGTGTCCCCAGTGCTGCCGGTGTCCCCAGTGCTGCCGGTGTCACCAGTGCAGCCTCTGTCACCAGTGCAGCCTCTGTCACCCGGTGTCACCAATGCAGCCTGCCCGTGTCCACCAGTGCAGCCGGTGTCCCCAGTGCAGCCGATGTCACCAATGCAACCTGTGTCACCAATGCAACCTGTGTCACCAGTGCAGCTGGTGTCCCCAGTGCAGCCGGTGTCACCAGTGCAGCCTGTGTCCCCAGTGCAGCCGGTGTCCCCAGTGCAGCAGGTGTCCCCAGTGCAGCAGGTGTCCCCAGTGTAGCCTGTGTTCCCAGTGTAGCCGGTGTCCCCAGTGTAGCCGGTGTCCCCAGTGCAGCCTGTGTCCCCAGTGCAGCCTGTGTCCCCAGTGCAGCCTGTGTCCCCAGTGCAGCAGGTGTCCCCAGTGCAGCAGGTGTCCCCAGTGCAGCCAGTGTCCCCAATGCAGCCGGTGTCCCCAGTGCTGCCGGTGTCCCCAGTGCTGCCGGTGTCACCAGTGCAGCCTCTGTCACCAGTGCAGCCTCTGTCACCCGGTGTCACCAATGCAGCCTGCCCGTGTCCACCAGTGCAGCCGGTGTCCCCAGTGCAGCCGATGTCACCAATGCAACCTGTGTCACCAATGCAACCTGTGTCACCAGTGCAGCTGGTGTCCCCAGTGCAGCCGGTGTCACCAGTGCAGCCTGTGTCCCCAGTGCAGCCGGTGTCCCCAGTGCAGCAGGTGTCCCCAGTGCAGCAGGTGTCCCCAGTGTAGCCTGTGTTCCCAGTGTAGCCGGTGTCCCCAGTGCAGCCTGTGTCCCCAGTGCAGCCTGTGTCCCCAATGCAACCTGTGTCCCCAATGCAACCTGTGTCACCAATGCAACCGGTGTCCCCAGTGCAGCCGGTGTCACCAGTGCAGCCGGTGTCACCAGTGCAGCCTGTGTCCCCAGTGCAGCCGGTGTCCCCAGTGCAGCCGGTGTCCCCAGTGCAGCCGGTGTTCCCAGTGCAGCCGGTGTCCCCAGTGCAGCCGGTGTCCCCAGTGCAACCTGTGTCCCCAGTGCAACCTGTGTCCCCAGTGCAGCAGGTGTCCCCAGTGCAGCAGGTGTCCCCAGTGCAGCAGGTGTCCCCAGTGCAGCAGGTGTCCCCAGTGCTGCCGGTGTTCCCAGTGCTGGTGTTCCCAGTGCTGCCGGTGTCCCCAGTGCTGCCGGTGTCCCCAGTGCTGCCGGTGTCCCCAGTGCAGCCGGTGTCACCAATGCAGCCTGTGTCACCCGGTGTCACCAATGCAGCCTGCCCGTGTCCACCAGTGCAGCCGGTGTCCCCAGTGCAGCCGGTGTAACCAATGCAACCTGTGTCACCAATGCAACCTGTGTCACCAATGCAACCTGTGTCACCAGTGCAGCCGGTGTCACCAGTGCTGCCTGTGTCCCCAGTGTAGCCGGTGTCACCAATGCAACCTGTGTCCCCAGTGCAGCCTGTGTCACCAATGCAACCTGTGTCCCCAGTGCAGCCGGTGTCACCAATGCAACCTGTGTCCCCAGTGCAGCCGGTGTCCCCAGTACAGCCGGTGTCACCAATGCAACCTGTGTCCCCAGTGTAGCCGGTGTCCCCAGTGCAGCCGGTGTCCCCAGTGCTGCCGGTGTCCCCAGTGCAGCCGGTGTCACCAATGCAGCCTGTGTCACCCGGTGTCACCAATGCAGCCTGCCCGTGTCCACCAGTGCAGCCGGTGTCCCCAGTGCAGCCGGTGTAACCAATGCAACCTGTGTCACCAATGCAACCTGTGTCACCAATGCAACCTGTGTCACCAGTGCAGCCGGTGTCACCAGTGCTGCCTGTGTCCCCAGTGCAGCCGGTGTCACCAATGCAAGCTGTGTCCCCAGTGCAGCCTGTGTCACCAATGCAACCTGTGTCCCCAGTGCAGCCGGTGTCACCAATGCAACCTGTGTCCCCAGTGCAGCCGGTGTCCCCAGTACAGCCGGTGTCACCAATGCAACCTGTGTCCCCAGTGCAGCCGGTGTCCCCAGTGCAGCCGGTGTCCCCAGTGCAGCGGGTGTCCCCAGTGCAGCCGGTGTCCCCAATGCAGCCTGTGTCCCCAGTGCAGCCGGTGTCCCCAGTGCAGATGGTGTCCCCAGTGCAGCCGGTGTCACCAATGCAGCCTGTGTCACCCGGTTTCACCAATGCAGCCTGCCCATGTCCACCAGTGCCACCTGTGTCCCCAGTGCAGCCGGTGTCCCCAGTGCAGCCGGTGTCCCCAGTGCAGCCTGTGTCACCCGGTGTCACCAATGCAGCCTGCCCGTGTCCACCAGTGCCACCTATGTCCCCAGTGCAGCCTGTGTCCCCAGTGCAGCCTGTGTCACCGGTTGAGCCTGGAGGGGGGTGGTGGTGGTACTGGAGGGGGTGGTGGGTGGTACTGGAGGGGGACAGTTGCTCGGTATCCCCTCCATTGCTGACACTATTCCAGTTGCTCGGTATCCCCCCATTGCTGACACTATTCCAGTTGCTCGGTAACCCCCCCTTTGCTCACACTATTCCAGTTGCTCGGTATCCCCCCCATTGCTGACACTATTCCAGTTGCTCGGTATCCTCCTCATTGCTCACACTATTCCAGTTGCTCTGTATCCTCCCTATTGCTGACACTATGCCAGTTGCTCGGTACCCCCCCATTGCTGACACTATTCCAGTTGCTCGGTATCCTCCCTATTGCTGACACTATTCCAGTTGCTCGGTATCCCCCCATTGCTGACACTATTCCAGTTGCTCGGTACCCCCCCATTGCTGACACTATTCCTCCAGTTGCTCGGTATCCTCCTCATTGCTTACACTATTCCAGTTACTCGGTATCCTCCAATTGCTGACATTATTCCAGTTATTTGGTATCCTCCCCATTGCTGACACTATTCCAGTTGCTCGGTATCCCCTCCATTGCTGACACTATTCCAGTTGCTCGGTATCCCCCCATTGCTGACACTATTCCAGTTGCTCGGTATCCCCCCCCATTGCTGACACTATTCCAGTTGCACGGTATCCTCCTCATTGCTTACACTATTCCAGTTGCTTGGTATCCTCCCCATTGCTGACACTATTCCAGTTGCTCAGTATCCCCCCCCCCCCCCCATTGCTGACACTATTCCAGTTGCTCAGTACCCCCCCCCCCCCCCCATTGCTGACACTATTCCAGTTGCTCGGTATCCTCCCCACTGCTGACACTATTCCAGTTTCTCGGTATCCCCCCCATTGCTGACACTATTCCAGTTGCTCGGTATCCCCCCCCCCCATTGCTGACACTATTCCAGTTGCTCAGTACCCCCCCATTGCTGACACTATTCCAGTTGCTCGGTATCCTCCTCATTGCTTACACTATTCCAGTTGCTCGGTATCCCCCCCCATTGCTGACACTATTCCAGTTGCTCAGTATCCCCCCATTGCTGACACTATTCCAGTTGCTCGGTATCCCCCCATTGCTGACACTATTCCAGTTGCTTGGTATCCTCCCCATTGCTGACACTATTCCAGTTGCTTGGTATCCCCCCCCCCCCCCCCCATTGCTGACACTATTCCAGTTGCTTGGTATCCTCCCCATTGCTGACACTATTCCAGTTGCTCAGTATCCCCCCCCATTGCTGACACTATTCCAGTTGCTCGGTATCCTCCCCACTGCTGACACTATTCCAGTTGCTCGGTATCCCCCCCATTGCTGACACTATTCCAGTTGCTCGGCATCCCCCCCCATTGCTGACACTATTCCAGTTGCTCAGTACCCCCCCATTGCTGACACTATTCCAGTTGCTCGGTATCCTCCTCATTGCTTGCACTATTCCAGTTGCTCGGTATCCCCCCCATTGCTGACACTATGCCAGTAGCTTGGTATCCACCCTATTGCTGACTCTATTCCAGGTGCTCGGTACCCTCCCTATTGCTGACACTATTCCAGTTGCTCGGTATCCTCCCCATAGCTGACACTATTCCAGTTGCTCGGTATCCTCCCTATTGCTGACACCAGAGGCGTAACTAGAAACCTCAGGGCCCCGGTGCAAGAAATCATGAAGGCGCCCCCCCCCCCCCCCCCGAAAAGCATGATTGAAATTTCAAATCCTGAGCTACTAGTCGGGTCTCAAGGGTTACTTGCCATCTGTTGCCCCACCCAGCCCCTACCATGCCCCGCCCCTAATCCCACCCCCAAACACGCCCTCATAACTTATATCATGAAATTACACTTAAATGTTTTATGCAGAATTAATTTATGGAAATAAATATTAACAACAACTTTATCCGTGCCCAAAAATGTAGCCTGCCCGTGTCCACCAGTGCAGCCGGTGTCCCCAGTGCAGCCGGTGTCCCCAGTGCAGCCTGTGTCACCCGGTGTCACCAATGCAGCCTGCCCGTGTCCACCAGTGCAGCCGGTGTCCCCAGTGCAGCTGGTGTCCCCAGTGCAGCCTGTGTCACCCGGTGTCACCAATGCAGCCTGCCCGTGTCCACCAGTGCAGCCGGTGTCCCCAGTGCAGCCGGTGTCACCAGTGCAGCCGGTGTCACCAATGCAACCTGTGTCACCAATGCAACCTGTGTCCCCAGTGCAGCCGGTGTCCCCAGTGCAGCCGGTGTCCCCAGTGCTGCCGGTGTCACCAATGCAGCCGGTGTCACCAATGCAACCTGTGTCACCAGTGCAGCCTGTGTCACCAATGCAACCTGTGTCCCCAGTGCAGCTGGTGTCACCAATGCAACCTGTGTCCCTAATGCAGCCGGTGTCCCCAGTGCAGCCGGTGTCCCCAGTGCAGCCGGTGTCCCCAGTGCAGCCGGTGTCACCCGGTGTCACCAATGCAGCCTGCCCGTGTCCACCAGTGCCACCTATGTCCCAGTGCAGCCGGTGTCCCCAGTGCAGCCGGTGTCACCAGTGCAGCCGGTGTCACCAATGCAACCTGTGTCCCCAGTGCAGCCGGTGTCCCCAGTGCAGCCGGTGTCCCCAGTGCAGCCGGTGTCCCCAGTGCAGCCGGTGTCACCAATGCAACCTGTGTCACCAGTGCAGCCTGTGTCACCAATGCAACCTGTGTCCCCAGTGCAGCTGGTGTCACCAATGCAACCTGTGTCCCCAGTACAGCCGGTGTCCCTAATGCAGCCGGTGTCCCCAGTGCAGCCGGTGTCCCCAGTGCAGCCTGTGTCACCCGGTGCAGCCTGTGTCACCCGGTGTCACCAATGCAGCCTGCCCGTGTCCACCAGTGCCACCTATGTCCCCAGTGCAGCCTGTGTCCCCAGTGCAGCCTGTGTCACCGGTGCAGCCTGGAGTGGGGTGGTGGTGGGTGGTACTGGAGGGGGGACCTCTTACTGATCCCATCCCCCCACCACAACACTGATTTCATCCCTATCCCCCCCAATCCCCATCACCTCTGTTGTAGAGGTGATGGGGGGTGGGGGGGATAGGGATGAGATCAGTGGTGGTGGTGGGGGGGATGAGATCAGTAAGAGGCAGAGGTGGTGGAGGTTGGGATCGATCGATTGGAGTGCAAAATGGTGACTTACCACCAATCAATCGATCATTTCCCCCTCCTCAGAAATAATCCTTGCCTCCTCCAGGAATGCCTTGCTTGCCTCAGGTCACACGCCGGCCGTACATACACCGTCACCGTAGCTAGGTACTCCACACTGCGCAGTCGTAGAGGGGAGAACTCCTCCCCCGCCTTCACTGAATTGGTCTGCTTCAGTGTCCGCCCCGCTTCCCTTAAGTCTCTCTTTCTGGATAGGCGGGGGCGGAGCTCACATAGTCTCTCAGCTCAGCGCTTCTCTCTCCCCTCAGGGCAGGCGTAGTGGGTGACAGCCCTCCTCCCCACGGCATGAACTCGACACAGTGAAACACGGACACACGCCCCCAGACAGTCAGGTGGGCCCCTCACGCGGCGGCCGCTGGGCCCCCTGAAGTGGCGGAGAACTACAGGGCCCAGTCGCACTTGCGACTGTTGCCACCCTGAAAATTCCGCCACTGGCTGACAGTATTCCAGTTGCTCGGTATCCCCTCCATTGCTGACACTATTCCAGTTGCTCGGTATCCCCAATAGAAAAATAGTAAAAGCCCCACTGAATCCACAGCATAAACCAGTGTTTATGTTATTACGCTATGTGAGTTTTTTCATCCATTTTTCACATGGCATTTGAATTTATTTGTGGCTTTCCATTGGGATATAATTTTCCATGAATGTTGAGGATAACTGTGGATGTTAAACAGCCGCCCTGTTCTGGAATCTATTTAGGATATCAAAAGGGCATGCACCTTTCTGACCAGTTGGTCTCCATGCCTTTTTGACTTGGATGACATAAGTCTCCCCAAGTCAACAACCTCTGATAAGCCTTTAATATCTTCAGGTGACGGCTCTTTCCACCAAAATTATCCTTCCTGCTTATTCTGGTTGCCTTCTACACAGCCTTCTCACATATCCTCTATTTCAATCTGCGAGTCAACATGTGTGTCTAAGGAGCTATATTCTTGTGACCTGTTGGTCTCATAGCCTTTTGCGACTTGGCCGGCATAAGTCGTTCCAGGTCATTCTTTTTTGGTAAGCCCCCTAAGACCCTGGGTGGTGGCTTTCTCACTCTTTCTACAACTTCCTACATTATTGGTGGACTCTGATAATTTGGTTCCTTGTGGTGTTAATTCCATTCACGACTTTTTGGACTGTACTTGCCTTTTACTTATGTTTATTTATATTCGCATCACTGTTCACATGGTTTGATGTTTTTATAATTTATATACTATATACACAGTGTAGCATTTCCACTTATATCAATACTGCAGGGGTTTTTTGCACATTGGTTCACATTTTTTGTATATTATATAAGGATCTATCTAGCTTCTTCATACTAATATCTAATCATATGGTATGTCATTATATACACTTTATTTGGTTTTGAGATGTCACTTTTTTGGAGTTTATAGCGCCACACTTTTTTATATATTTACTTACTACTTGGGTCTACAGGCGTGTTGGCAGTTGCTCACTCCCTTATTTACGCAGTGCTGTATTATTTATTATTTTTAAGATAAAGGAGTTGAGTGCCATGATATCCCACGATGGAAAGCGCCAGGAGTCACCTCATGGGTCTATGAGGGGGGCTGGAAGGGAGAGCAAGGGTGAGCTGGCGTCAGCCGCGTCGACGCTTGCGTTTCGTGCAGCTCATCTGCACTTCATCTGGACCATTTTCCATGTGTGATTCTCCTACATTGTCTGTGATCTATTGCAATCTGCACTCTGAGCATCAAATCCGTTTCTTTGTTTCAGTGGAAAGGAAGCGATTGGAACCATTTATCCCTATAGGACCTGTTCTTTATTAGACCATGCAGTCATCCAATATTGCAGGGTGATAATCTAATCTTCTTCAGCTGCAAGCTTCAACACGGCCCAGCAAAACAAGGGCCTTATTGCGGGTCTGTCATTTCATTCAATTCAACGAGCTAAGTTGATTAAGGTAGGGAGTGGAACAATTTCAATCAGGATCCCTGCTCCAGGTATCAGTAGTCGGCTTACAGACAGTAAGGAATCATTGGCCATGCATAACATGTCCGTTAATTATTAACTGCCAGACTACACTACTGGATACTGTACAAAGTGTTTCTCTGTGTAAAAATAAGTGACCTTATAGTACAAACATAAAACACAGTGGCGGTAATATACATGAACCTGTGTTGAAAACTAAAATTAAATCAAATGACATACACAGCGACTATATATATCACATAAATGCACACCCACCCAGTGACAAGTGATAAACATACATAAACCTCAGCAATCAAAGAGACAGTAAATAAGGCAGCAATAGTCCTTTCACTGTTAACTTTCTTTTCTTTTCTTCAACTTCCACCACACCCAAGTGTTTGGTGATCCCACTCCCTGTGGTAATCCACTTACCGACTCCTAATGCCCACACTCTCGTGTTAGGGCTTACACGCTTGTTGACCACAACACCCGGGTCACAACGGCAGATCACAATAACAGAATCATGTGCAGGGATCGTTCCATATGTGAAGAATATAAAAAATACTCCAATAGTGCAAAAACGTTTTGAAAATTTATTAAAAACACTTCAAATCTTTAGTATAAAACTCACATGTAACCAGTGACAAAAACACAGAAAAGCACTTTCACTGCAAACCGATCTTCAAAGCACAGCAACAGGTGTATACAAATCAGCCACTATATGGGTTGTGGTCACGAGGGACCCGAGTTGTGCAGGCGTCTGGTATCTCTCTCACCTACTCCTTGGCGCCTCCCCGCTGTATCGATGTGTCACTTCCTCATACGATGCGGCAGCGTCACTCGTCATTGGTGGGATACGTCACACAGCCACGCCCCGACATGTTTCGTCATACACTGACTTAATCATGGGATTCACTACTGGATAGCCACGAGATATCCTGCACCAACATTTTTTTCAACTTGCAGTGTTCATTCATTATCCCCTTTCCGGTGAGGGGGGTATCAGTATTGTGAAACTCACGGGGTTTATTTGAGCATAGTGGTTTTTATTGATATTTATGTCCTTTTTGTGTTCCAGTTCCATTTGTCTTTTGATACTGTGAGAGCGTGGTATACTAGAGGGGAGGCGCTAATTGCACCGCCTCTGGTGAACCTTGCGCCTTTTATCCTTATTTCATCAATAAAGTCTTATACAATTTGTGCAAATAGACTGTAGTTGACCCTCCTATTTCTTACCGTTCTGGAGACACCTCTCTGTCCTTATTTTTTGCTCGGTATCCCCCCCATTCCTGACACTATTCCAGTTGCTCGGTATCCCCCCCATTGCTGACACTATTCCAGTTGCTCGGTATCCCCCCATTGCTGACACTATTCCAGTTGCTCGGTATCCTCCTCATTGCTTACACTATTTCAGTTGCTCGGTATCCTCCTCATTGCTGACACTATTCCAGTTGCTCGGTACACCCCCATTGCTGACACTATTCCAGTTGCTCGTTACCCCCCATTGCTGACACTATTCCAGTTCCTCCGTATCCTCCCCATTGCTGACACTATTCCAGTTGCTCGGTATCCCCTCCCCCCCCCATTGCTGACACTATTGCTCGGAATCCTCCCTATTGCTGACACTATTCCAGTTGCTCGATATCCTCCCCATTGCTGACACAATTCCAGTTACTCGGTATCTTCCCCATTGCTGACACTATTCCAGTTGCTCGGTATCCCCCCATTGCTGACAATATTCCAGTTTCTCGGTATCCCTCCCATTGCTGACAATATTCCAGTTGCTCGGTATCCCTCCCATTGCTGACAATATTCCAGTTGCTCGGTATCCCTCCCATTGCTGACACTATTCCAGTTGCTCGGTATCTTCCCCATTGCTGACACTATTCCAGTTGCTCGGTACCCCCCCCCCCCCATTGCTGACACTATTCCAGTTGCTTGGTATCCCCTCCATTGCTGACACTATTCCAGTTGTTCGGTATCCTTCCCATTGCTGACACTATTCCAGTTGCTCGGTATCCTCCCCATTGCTGACACTATTCCAGTTACTCGGTATCCTCCTCATTGCTTACACTATTCCAGTTGCTCAGTATCCCCTCCATTGCTGACACTATTCCAGTTGCTCGGTATCCTCCCCATTGCTGACACTCTTCCAGTTGCTCGGTATCCTCCCCATTGCTGACACTATTCCAGTTACTCGGTATCCCCCCATTGCTGACACTATTCCAGTTGCTCGTTATCCCCCCCCATTGCTGACACTATTCCAGTTGCTCGGAATCCTCCCTATTGCTGACACTATTCCAGTTGCTCGGAATCCTCCCCATTGCTGACACTATTCCAGTTGCTCGGTATCATCTGTGCTCCGTCAGTACACCCTGGACACACACAGCACTCACTGCGGAGAGATATCAAAGCGGACATCGCAGTCCTCCCATAGAGCGTCCAGTACAGACAACATTCTGCTCCAGCCTGTTCGGGGGGCTGCAGTTCTAAGCCGGCTCCGGTTACCATGGCAACCCCTCACAGAACCCTAGACATAGATTGCGGAGTGCGACTGCTCTGGGCACGTAATACGACTTCACACAAGCGCACTGGAGGAGTCTGGTCGCGATGTACATTAGAAGCCAGCAATGCCTGTGTGTGACCACTAGAGGGCAGGTGGCCTCGCTGTTTCCATCGGTGTCCTTAAAGCGGAGCTCCACCCGATTTTCCTACACTAACTGCAGCTGATTACCGCAATGTCCTAATGACAAAACGGCACTTTTTTTTTTTTTTTACAGCCTTTACCTTTGTTCTTCCAGCTGTCTTTGTTTTCTGCAGGAAGCATAGGCTGCGGTTAGGGGCGTGTCTGGAGCGGCTAATTACTCACTTCCTGTAAGCCGCACTGGCTCCTGGGAGCTTGTGTCATTGTTCCCAGGAGTCAGTGCGGCCGCCTGTTGCAAGAGTTCTCGAGAGACTTCCATAGTGGGAGCTGTTGACGGCGCGCCAATTGCGGTCTAATGCGCATGCGCGAGAACTGAAAAGAACGGGCGGTGCATGCTGGTCGATCAGCAGCGCCGTATCCCGGAAGAGGATGCCTGTGGGTTTCACATGCCCACAGGCAAGATGACAACCATGAACAGTTCGTTTTAAAAGTTACTTTATTAAAGAAAAAAAAAACGCAATGTCACTGAAAAACGGGGCAGGTGAGTTCCCTATTGCTATATAGCAATCAATGTCATTAGCAAAAAAAAAAAAAATTATCAGAGAGAGTGGAACCCCGCTTTAAGCTGTATATTTGCATACAGCTGGGCGGGGCGAGGAGGTGCAGAAGGTCCGAACACTATACAGCACAGAGACTGCGGTGGGGAGGAAACAAATGTGCGGACAGGAAGGGATTGTTTCTGATGTGGACACAGGGCTGGTGCAAGGATTTTTGACACCCTAGGCGAAACCTAATTTTGCCACCCCCCTTGGCTCCACCCCTGACTCCACCCTCTTTACCCTGCCCATGTATACCCCACCTTTTTAACAAAATGCCCATCAAATGCAGCCTCACCAGCGCCCATCAAATGCAGCCTCACCAGCACCCATCAAATGCAGCCTCACCAGTGCCCATCAATGAATGTTCGCTTACTTCCATTAATTCGAGAGTCGGGACACAGACACAGTTCTCTGCCACTGCAGAACCCCTGATACTATGTGCGAATGGAGCAGTGGCTGCCTGATGCTGAGACTTAGTTGCTTGCTGCAGCGAGAAGAGGGTAGGAACACCAGTGGCCGGGCGCCCTAGGAGGCTGCCTAGTTTGCCTAGTGGTAGCACTGGCCCTGTGTGGAGGGGGGACAGTTATGGGGGAGGGGGTTACGGCTGTGATGGGGACACAGTTGTGGGGGGGAGGGTGATGGCTCTGAAGGTGACAATAAAGTGTGTGGGGAGGGAGGGGGGGCTCTGATGGGGACATCAATTGGCAGAGGAAAGCTGATGGGGACAGAAATGTGCAGGGAGACTCTGATGGGAAGACAGATGGAAGGCATGAGGCTATGGCATGTAGGTCTGGGCAGAGAACACCATGCAGCCAGACACATTTTATTCTATTCCACTGCTGCAGATTTGTTTATAAATTATTTTTTTGGCCCGCGAGTATGGGCTCTTTCACACGGGGCAGATCAGTCATGATCCGCCCCGTGAACATCCGCTTGCTCAGCGGGGATCGCTCCGCCGATCCCCGCTGAGCAGGAAGATGACAGGTGCATCGCTGCACACTGTGCAGCGACGGACCTGTCAGAGCGCCGCTCTCCCCTATCGGGGGATCGGATGATGACGGACCGTAGTGTCCGTCGTCACCCGATCCGATAACGGATGGAAAAGTAGGTTTTTCCTCCGTTACACTTTTCGGATCGGAGCGGGTCGGATGTCAGCGGACATGTCACCGCTGACATCCGACGCTCCATAGGGATGAATGTATGTCCGTTTTTTATCCGAAAACGGAAGGATGAAAAACGGACATACGGATCGTCCATGTGAAAGAGGCCTTAGTGTAAAATATACTATGTGGCCCTCGAAGTGAATAGTTTGGAGACCCCTGATATAGCCGGATACGCATCATCATTCGTCCTCTGTAGAGTTTACACAATAAAGACACTGCTATAGACTTCTCATAGCATTAGACTAACATAACTCCCAACTGTCCCTCATTTGTGTCTGATCTATATAGTTGTATATAAAATGCACTACTAATCTATGAAAAAAAAGTGTTTTCCAGTGCTAAACCATTCATCCAATTTATAATTGCTGCATTTTTAAATTCCAAAAGCCTTTATAAAGAAATAGTAGCATAAAAGCACTTGTGGGTTTACCTAATTTTTTTTTTGTACAATTCTCCTTTAAGGGGGCGTGGAAAGGGGTGTGTCCTATACCTACATACCTTTGCTAATAGGTGTCCCTCATTCCCATCTCACAAAGTTGGGAGGCGTGGCATTAGATGATGTAATCACGTGCTGTTACTGCCTTTCAGCTGATAAGGACCGTACTTCCTGATGGGATGTAACACATTTTTCATAAACGTGCACAAAAAGAGTGAGTTTTGTACGCATTTTCAGAATGCACGAGTGTGAATGTAGCTTATTAGTGCCTTTTTGTCCTGCAATTGCTGTCATGCTGCAAGACAATAAAAATCACATTATCCTCTATGGTGCCTGATCACATCAGTGCAGCGTGTTGTTTGAAAAGGTTCAGACGTTTCTTTTGGTGCAGTGCAAAGCTTTTTTCATTCCATAGATATCAATGGGCATGCGTTTTTAGTGCGTTTTCACCTGAGTTTTGTGTAATAAAAAATGCTCCTCCTACGAAAAAAAATGCATCAGCACAAAAAATGAACATTGCACTGCAAAAATGTAGCATGCAGCACTATTGTGAACCTAGGGGAAGTGTCTATACACTGTTATCAGAAAGAACCAGGGGAAGTGCATTCCAAGCAGGTGACATCACTTCCCGTAATGACATCAATACACCAATAAGTATCCACCCAACACTTGGCCCTACCACTGCCACCGCTGTGTCAATCCAAGCTTCCCTGACAAATACACTGCTTATGCGTGGGGCTTGCCCCTTTCTCTAGAGCAGCCTAGGGGCGGGGCTGATTGCGGTGCTACCGCTGATGTTATTAAGCCAACGGAGTTCTCCCTTACCTCAGTGTTCCAAGCCAAGTTCTCCCTTACCTCAGTGTTCTCTGCCGAGTTCTCCCTTACCTCAGTGTTCTCTGCCGAGTTCTCCCTTACTTCAGTGTTCTCTGTCGAGTTCTCCCTTACCTCAGTGTTCTCTGCCAAGTTCTCCCTTACCTCGGTGTTCTCTGCCGAGTTCTCCCTTACCTCAGTGTTCTCTGCCGAGTTCTCCCTTACTTCAGTGTTCTCTGTCGAGTTCTCCCTTACCTCAGTGTTCCAAGCCAAGTTCTCCCTTACATCCAGTGTTCTCTGCGGAGTTCTCCCTTATATCCAGTGTTCCCTGCAGAGTTCTCCCTTACATCCAATGTTCCCAGCAGAATTTTCCTTTACATCCCGTGTTCCCTGCGGAGTTCTTCCTTACATCCAGTGTCCCCTGTGGAGTTCTCCCTTACATCCAGTGTTCCCTGCGGAATTCTCCCTTACCTCAATGTTCCCTGCGGAGTTCTCCCTTACATTCAGTGTTCCCTGCAGAGTTCTCCCTTACATCCAGTGTTCCCTGCAGAGTTCTCCCTTACATCTAGTGTTCTCTGCAGAGTTCTCCCTTACATCCAGTGTTGAGGTGCACAGAGAGTGAGGCAGAATCTTAAATTTAAATTCTCTCTTCGCGCGCTCCCTGTGGCTTGCCTCTCGTCGAAAAATGCATCCGACGAACTGCGCATGCCCAGTCGATACCTCACACCACAGAGAGTGAGGCAGAATCTTACATTTAGATTCTCTCCCTCTGAGCGCTCCCCGTGGCTTGTCTCCCATTGGAAAATGAATCTGACTAACTGCTCATGCCCAGTCGAAACGTCCGCCAGCTGATCGGGTAATCAGCTGAAGTGACGTGATGTACTGCGCATGCACAGTGCGTAGGATGAATTTTTCGACGGGAGGCATTATTCGACAGAACCGGCAATACATTACAGCCGCGAGCAATTTTGAGTGAAATTTTTTTCTTTAGAAATGTCATTTTTCTGCGGTACAGTAATAAACATGGGAAAGGTGCGCTACTTTACATGTATACTTTAGACACCCCCCAGGCACGATATTTAAAGGATTTTTTCATTTTATTTTCATTTTATCACTTTAAGCATTTTTAAAATCACTGCTCCCAAAAAAAGTCCGCTTTAAAAATTTTTTTTCCAATTGATACATGTCCCCTGGGGCAGGACCCAGGTCCCGATACACTTTTTATGGCAAAGAACTTGCATATAAGTCTTCAGTGAGAACTTTGGATTTTGGATTCAATTTTTCATTGAAATGTAATGATAATAACATAAAAATAGAAAGACAGACACAATCTTAAAATATGTTAATACATTTATTACAATTGTACATAAAGATTACTAACAATCCAAAAATGAAAATATTCAACAAAAAAAAAGAAACAAATAAAAACTAAAAGAAAATTAAATAAAAATTATATAGAAAATAAAAAGCATAAACAGTAAAAATATCATTTAAAAATTATAAAATTAAAAATGTTTTTACAAAGAGAGAGAGAGAGGGGGGGAAGAAAGAAAGAAAGAGAGAGAGAGAGAGAGAGAGGAAGAGCGCGGAAGAGAGATTGAGAGAGGAAGAGCGAGAAAGGAAAAGCCAACGAGAGAAGAGCAAGAGAGGATGAGCGAGGAAGAGCAAGCGAGAGAAGAGTGAGAGCGAGATAAAGAGGGAGAAAGAAAGAAAGAAAGGGAGAAAGAAAGAAAGGGAGGGGGAGAGGAAGAGTGAGGGAAGAGCGAGTGAAGAGCGACCAAAGAAATATAAAGAGTGAGGAAGAGCGAGCGACAGAGAAATGCGAGCAAGAAAGAGCTAATGAGAGAAGAGCGAGAGAAGAAGAGCTAACGAGAGAAGTGTGAGCGAGAGAAGAGCAAGGGAAGAGCGAGATATAGAGAGAGAGAGAGGGAAGGAAGAAAGAGCGAGCGAGAGGGGGGAGGAAGAGCGAGCGAGAGGGGGGAGGAAGAGCGAGCAAGAGCCAGCGAGAGAGAGGGAGTGTGAGAAAGAGAGAGAGAGAAGAGCAAGAGATAGAAAGGGCTAACGAGAGAAGAGCGAGCGAAAAAGGGAGAGGGGGAGAGAAAGAGCGAGGGAAGAGTGAGCAAAGAGCGACCAAGAAAGAAATATAAAGAGAGAGAGAGAGAGGGGGGGGGGGGGAGAACGAGCAAGAGATGAAGAGCGAACGAGAGAGAGAGCGCGAGGGAAAAATCGAGAGAGCGAGGGAAGATCGAGAGAGAGAGAGCACGAGGGAAGAGTGAGCGAGAGAGGTAGAGCTGAGAAGAGCGAGCGAGGAAGAGCGAGAGAAAGGGAGAGAGAGAGAGAGAGAGAAATAAGAGCGTGCAAGAGAGAGGAAGAGCGAGAAAGAGAGAGTGAGAGAGAAGAGAGAGCAAGAGCTAACGAGAGAAGAGAGAGCGAGGATGAGCAAGCGAGGAAGAGTGAGAGAGGAAGAGATAACGAGAGAAGAGGAAGCAAGTGCGAGCGAGGAAGAGCGAGCGAGAAAGAGAGAGAAAGAGCGAGGGAAGAGTGAGCAAAGAGCGACCAAGAAAGAAATATAAAGAGAGAGAGAGAGAGATAGAGAGAGGGAAGAACAAGCGAGAGACGAAGAGCGAACGAGAGAAGAGCGACTGAGAGACAGAGCGAGGGAAGAGAGAGAAGAGCGAAGAGTGAGCGAGGTGTACAATGGAGGATAGAGGATAGAGGAGGAGGATAATGGAAGATGGAGGATATAGGATAGAGGAGGAGGATGGAGGATAGAGGAAGGGAAAGAAGAAAGATGGAGGATAAAGAATAGAGAAGGAGGAAGATGGAAGGTATAGGATAGAGGAGGAGGAAGATGGAGGATAGAGGGGGAGGAGGAGGAAGATGGAGGATAGAGGAGGAGAAAGAAAGATGGAGGATATAGGATAGAGGAGGAGGAAGATGGAGGATAGAGGGGGAGAAGGATAAGGAGGAGGAAGATGGAGGATAGAGGAGGAGAAAGAAGAAAGATGGAGGATATAGAATAGAGGAGGAGGAAGATGGAGGATAGAGGAGAAGAAAGATGGAAGATGGAGGATATGGTATAGAGGAGGAGGGGGACCGAAGATGGAGGATAGAGGGGGAGGAAGGTGGAAGATATAGGATAGAGGAGGAGGGGGACCAAGGAGGATAGAGGGGGAGGAAGGTGGAAGATATAGGATAGAGGAGGAGGGGGACAACAGAGGATAGAGGGGGAGGAAGATGGAAGATATAGGATAGAGAAGGAAGATGGAAGATATAGGATAGAGGGGGAGGTGGAAGATACAGGATAGAGGGGGAGGAAGATGGAAGATATAGGATAGAGGAGGAGAAGGAAGATGGAAGATAAAAGGTTATAGGATAGAGGATAGAAGAGGAGGAAGATGGAGGACAGAGGGGGAGGGGGACAATGGAGGATAGAGAAAGAGGAAAATGGAAGATATAGGATAGAGGGGGAGGGGGAAGATACAGGATAGAGGGGGAGGAAGATGGAAGATATAGGATACAGGAGGAGAAGGAACAGAACACAGAAACTCCGCGCTTAGGACTACAAAAGAGAAGAAGGTATGCGGCCTCCCCTGATAGACCCCCAAGGGGGCTAGTATGTATAAAGAAAGTAAAGAATGGGGTGAATGGCGCTCCCTGATTATCGTGTATGTGATCTATATGTGCAACAACAGTGCTACCAAAACCACTATAATGATATACACATTATGTGAAACCCCTTGTAAAGTATAACTAGATCCAATCAAATCAATCAATACTGAAAATTAGTGGTCTATTGTACCATAAATCATAAATAACGTGTAAAACTCAGTGATGTACAGTTATATGCAGTGCTAGGCATATGTGTTGTGCCAATCTGTTACAAAATATGCATCATATCAAGTCCAGTATGGTAAAAAAAAAAAAAAAAAAGGAATGAAACTCCAAAAAATGACAAACACTGGAATATTTCAAAAAAGTGGAATATTTCAAAAAAGTGGGGGGCTACGCACTTGCGTCACATCCGGTACGGAGACAGGGAGCTTGAAACGCAGCTGGACCGCACGCTGTGAGGTGGCTCTTCCTGGTTACCTATTGCACATACGCTGTAGTGTTTTTGGAGCTTTTATTACTACTTTAGGAAAAAACTTTGTTTTTTCTGTCATTTTAATAAAAGTAATTTTATCTAAAATACTACACTATGGGAGTGCCATCTCTTCCAATGAGTACTTATCCCTGAAGATCCCTTTTCTGGATATGGTGGCAGAGGTTGTGATGTGCGGCTGACCGATCCGGACGTCCTGTTTTAGTGGAAGCACGGGCCATTGACAGAGGGATCACAGAAGACCATCCATGAAGACTACCTATGATGTTCCATATTGCCTGTCACCCCTGTAGGGGTATAAGGAGCTGGTGAGTGGGGAGCCATAGGGGGAGCACAGAAGTCACTGGTCAATTTGAGCACAAGTCACCAGACTGTTTGAACTTTTTTGAAACACCTTTTTGAAATATTCTACTTTTTTGAAATATTCCAGTGTTTGTAATTTTTTGGAGTTTCATTCCTTTTTTTTTTTTTACCATACTGGACTTGATATGATGCACATTTTGTAACAGATTGGCACAACATTGCATATATGCCTAGCACTGCATATAACTGTATATCACTGAGTTTTACACGTTGTTATTTATGATTTTATGATTTATGGTACAATAGACCACTCATTTTCAGTATTGATTGATTTGATTGGATCTAGTTATACTTTGCAAGGGGTTTCACATAATGTGTATATCATTATAGTGGTTTTGGTAGCACTGTTGTTGCACATATAGATCACATACCCCACAATCAGGGAGCGCCAATAACCCCATTCTTTACTTTCTATAGGAGGAGAAGGAAGATGGAAGATCTAGGATAGAGGATAGAGGGGGAGGAAGATGGAGGATAGAGGGGGGGGGGAGGATTAGGAGGAGGAAGATGGAGGATATAGGGGGAGGAATATATAGGATATAGGATAGAGGGGGAGGAGGAAGATGGAAGATATAGGATGGAGGAGGAGGAGGAGGAGGAGGAGGAGGAAGATGGAAGATATAGGATGGAGGAGGAGGAGGAAGATGGAGGATGGAGGATAGAGGGGGAGGAGGATTAGGAGGAGGAGGATGGAGGATAGAGGAGGAGAAAGAAGAAAGATGGAGAATATAGGATAGAGGAGGAGGAAAATGAAGGATAGAGGAGAAGAAAGATGGAAGATGGAGCATATGGTATAGAGGATGGAGGAGGAAGAAAGAAGATGGAGGATATAGGATAGAGGAGGGGGAGGACAGAGGATAGAGGGGGAGGAGGAGGAAGATGGAGGATAGAGGAGGAGGAAGATGGAAGATATAGGATAGAGGAGGAGGAGGATTAGGAGGAGGAAGATGGATAGAGGAGGAGGAAAATGGAAGATAGAGGATAGAGGAGGAGGGGGACAATGGAGGACAGAGGGGGAGGAAGATAGAAGATAAAGGATAGAGGAGGAGGAAGATCGAGGATAGAGGATAGAGGGGGAGGAGGAAGATGGAGGATAGAGGGGGAGGAAGATGGAAGATATAGGATAGAGGAGGAAGGGGACCACGGAGGATAGAGGGGGAGGAAGATGGCAGATATAGGATAGAGGAGGAGAAGGAAGATGGAAGATATAGGATAGAGGGGGAGGAGGAAGATGGAAGATATAGTATAGAGGAGGAGGAGGAAGATAGAGGATAGAGGGGGAGGAGGATTAGGAAGAGGAGGATGGAGGATAGATGAGGAGAAAGAAGAAAGATGGAGGATATAGGATAGAGGAGGAGGAGGAGGAAGATGGAGGATAGAGGAGAAGAAAGATGGAAGATGGAGGATATGGTATAGAGGATAGAGGAGGAAGAAGGAAGATGAAGGATATAGGATAGAGAAGGAGGAAGATGGAGGATAGAGGAGGAGGAAGATGGAAGATATATGATATAGGATAGAGGAGGAGGAAGAGGAAGATGGAAGATAGAGGAGGAGGAAGATGGAAGATATAGGATAGAGGAGGAGGGGGGACAACGGAGGATAGAGGGGGAGGAAGATGCAAGATATAGGATATAGGACAGAGGGGGAGGAGGAAGATACAGGATAGAGGGGGCGGAAGATGGAAGATAGAGGATAGAGGAGAAGGGGGACAATGGAGGATAGAGGGGGAGAAAGATGGATGGTAGAGTAGGAGGAAGATGGAGGATATAGGATGGAGGAGGGGGACAACGGAGGATAGAGGGGGAGGAAGATGGAAGATATAGGATAGAGTAGGAGGAGGAAGATGAATGATAGAGGATAGAGGGGGAGGAGGATTAGGATGAGGAGGAAGATGGAGGATAGAGAAGGAGGATAGAGGAGGAGAAAGAAGAAAGATGGAGGATATAGGATAGAGGAGGAGGAGGAAGATGGAGGATAGAGGAGAAGAAAGATGTAGGATATGGTATAGAGGAGGAGAAAGAAGGAAGATGGAGGATATAGAATAGAGGAGGAGGAGGAGGATAGAGGGGGAGGAGGATTAGGTGGAGGAGGAAGGTCCTTGTGCTGTCCCAAAGATGCTGCTTGCAGGACTTTTTTTTAACATCCTGCAAGCGCAGCGCCCCAGTGTGAAAGCACTCGGGTTTTCACACTGGGACTGCAGATGAGGCATTTTTTTAGGCGCTTTACAGATACTATTTTTAGTGCCTGAAAAATGCCTCCAGTGTGAAAGGGGTCTTAATGCGGTGCTTGGTTTTTGGGGTCCTGTACACGGCTAGGCTCCCAAAAAGTCTCACACATGTGGTATTCCTGTACTCATAAGCAGCAGAATGTATTTTGGGGTGTAATTTCACATTTACCCATGGCATGTGTGAGCAATCATTTAGTGGTAACTTTGTGTAGAAACAAAAAAGTGTCATATTACCAAAACTTGTGGCAAAATATAAAATATTCCATGGACTCCACATGCCTATCAGCAAATAGCTTGTGGTGTCTATTTTCCAAAAAGGGGTAATTTGGGGGGGGGGGGGGGGGGGGTTAACTGTCCTGGCATTTTATGCACAACATTAGAAGCTTATGCCACACATCACCCACTCTTCTGACCACTTGAAGACAAAGCCCTTTCTGACACTTTGTTTTCTAGCAAAAATACAATTTTTCATGTAAATTACTTTGTACCCCCAAACATTATATATTTTTTTAACGCAAAGGCCCCACAGATTAAAATGGTGGGTGTTGCAATTTTTTTTACAATGTATTTGCGCAGCAATTTTTCAAACGCAATTTTTTGGGAGAAAAAACACTTTTTTGAATTTTAATGCACTAAAACACACTATATTGCCCAAAAGTTTGGTAAAATTTAAAAGATGATCTTATGCCAGGGACAGATACCAAACACGACATGTTTAAAAATTGCACACAACCGTGCAACGGTGACAAACTACATGCATTTTTAAAAGCCTTTACAGGTTACCACTTTAGATTTACAGAGGAGGTCTACTGCTAGAATTACTGCCCTCAATCTGACATTTTCAGTGATACCTCACATGCATGCAATTGCTGTTTACATACGACACGAGACTGACGCTTGCGTTCGCCTTTGCACACGAGCATGAGGGAGACAGGAGTGCTTTATTTTTTTTATTATTCTTTTTGCTTTTTTATTTTTACATGGTTCCTTTCATTTATTTTTATTTTTTATCATTTTTATTGTTATCACAGGAAATGTAAATATCCCCTATGATAGCAATAGGTAGTGACAGGTACTCTTTTTAGAAAAAATTGGGGTCTATTAGACTCTAGATCTCTCCTCTGCCCTCAAAGCATCTGCCCACACCAAGATCGGTGTGATAAGATGCTTTCCCAAGTTCCCAATGGCGCTGTTTATATCAGGCGAAACCAAAGTCATGGAATGCTTGTAGCTTCTGGCTTCTTAGGCCATAGAGATGATTGGAGCCATTCTGGTCTCTGATTAGCTCTATGGTCATCTGGCCGAATCGCCGGCTGCATTCTCAGGTTCCCTGTTGGGACAGGAGAGCCAGAGAAAAACATGGAAGACAGTGGGGGGGGCATTCCCTCCCACTGCTTGTAAAAGCAGTCTAGAGGCTAATTAATACAGTAAAAAGGAGCAGAACAATAGAGAGAGAATAGAGAGAGAACAATAAAATGACAACTATATTTTTATATATATATATATATATATATATATATATATATATATATATATATATATATATATATATATATATATATATATATACATACATATACACACAGTGCCTTGCGAAAGTATTCGGCCCCCTTGAACTTTTCAACCTTTTGCCACATTTCAGGCTTCAAACATAAAGATATAACATTTTTATTTTTTGTGAAGAATCACCAACAAGTGGGACACAATTGTGAAGTGGAACGAAATCTATTGGATTGTTGAAACTTTTTTTAACTAATAAAAAAATGAAAAGTGGGGCGTGCAAAATTATTCGGCCCCCTTGCGTTAATACTTTGTAGAGCCACCTTTTGCTGCAATTACAGCTGCAAGTCGCTTGGGATATGTCTCTATCAGTTTTGCACATCGAGAGACTGAAATTCTTGCCCACTCTTCCTTGCAAAACAGCTCGAGCTCAGTGAGGTTGGATGGAGAGCATTTGTGAACAGCAGTTTTCAGCTCTTTCCACAGATTCTCGATTGGATTCAGGTCTGGACTTTGACTTGGCCATTCTAACACCTGGATACGTTTATTTGTGAACCATTCCTTTGTAGATTTTGCTGTATGCTTGGGATCATTGTCTTGTTGGAAGATAAATCTCCGTCCCAGTTTCAGGTCTTTTGCAGACTCCAACAGGTTTTCATCCAGAATGGTCCTGTATTTGGCTGCATCCATCTTCCCCTCAATTTTAACCATCTTCCCTGTCCCTGCTGAAGAAAAGCAGGCCCAAACCATGATGCTGCCACCACCATGTTTGACAGTGGGGATGGTGTGTTGAGGGTGATGAGCTGTGTTGCTTTTACGCCAAACATATCGTTTTGCATTGTGGCCAAAAAGTTCGATTTTGGTTTAATCGGACCAGAGCACCTTCTTCCACATGTTTGGTGTGTCTCCCAGGTGGCTTGTGGCAAACTTTAGACGAGACTTTTTATGGATATCTTTGAGAAATGGCTTTCTTCTTGTCACTCTTCCATAAAGGCCAGATTTGTGCAGTGTACGACTGATTGTTGTCCTATGGACAGACTCTCCCACCTCAGCTGTAGTTCTCTGCAGTTCATCCAGAGTGATCATGGGCCTCTTGGCTGCATCTCTGATCAGTCTTCTCCTTGTCTGAGCTGAAAGTTTAGAGGGACAGCCAGGTCTTGGTAGATTTGCAGTGGTCTGATACTCCTTCCATTTCAAAATGATCGCTTGCACAGTGCTCCTTGGGATGTTTAAAGCTTGGGAAATCTTTTTGTATCCAAATCCGGCTTTAAACTTCTCCACAACAGTATTACGGACCTGCCTGGTGTGTTCCTTGGTCTTCATGATGCTCTCTGCGCTTTCAACAGAACCCTGAGACTATCACAGAGCAGGTGCATTTATACAGAGACTTGAGTACACACAGGTGGATTCTATTTATCACCATCAGTCATTTAGGACAACATTGGATCATTCAGAGATCCTCGCTGAACTTCTGGAGTGAGTTTGCTGCACTGAAAGTAAAGGGGCCGAATAATTTTGCACGCACCACTTTTCAGTTTTTTATTTGCTAAAAAAGTTAAAAATATCCAATAGATTTCGTTCCACTTCACAATTGTGTCCCACTTGTTGGTGATTCTTCACAAAAAATTAAAATTTTATATCTTTATGTTTGAAGCCTGAAATGTGGCAAAAATATATTTTTTTTACACTTTTTTTTGTAACTGTAACTTTTTTAACTGTAACCGGTTCCAGGTTCGGGTCTCTCAAAATGCGATGGCATCTCGGGAGACCCTGTGAAAGTGTGCCTAGTCTGTGCAATGCTGTACGCTAATACTCAACTAGTGTATGTTTGCGTTCAAAACATTCACCAATGCAAAGACCAGGATTGTCAGGACAGGAGGGACAATAATAGCGGGTGTCACGCCTATATCCGCGCTAGCTGCAGACACAACATCTTTTTTGGGGGGTTCGTTGGGTAGGGGTACTCGGGAGGACATAAAGAAAATGCCTCTCATGCAGCTGGCTTACTGCATTTGGTTGGGAAAGGTGAGGTGGAGCACCATCTGGAAACAGAAGGGCTCTGACGATCTCTTCCTGGAATTTAAGGAAGGATCCAGTCCGTCCTGAAGCGCTGTATAGCACATGAGCGTTCAGCAAAGCCAATTGAAATAAACAGACACTTTCTTGTACCAGCGTCTGGTCTTACGGGCAACTAGGTACGGTGCCAACAACTGGTTGTTGAGGTCCACCCCTCCCATATTTTGGTTATATTCGTGGACACAGAGGGGTTTCTCCACAACACCAGTCGCCGTAGTAATTTGGACCGTCGTGTCTGCATAAAGCTAGGTAAGAACGAAAACATTCTTATTATCCCTCCACTTCATAGCAAGCAAGTTATTACACTTCAAGCAGGCTCTCTCCCCCAGCCTAAGACGGGAATTTCCAAGCCGCTGGGGAAAGCCCCGGCGATTAGGTCGCACGGTGCCACATGCTCCAATCTGCTGATCAAACAAGTGACTAAAAAGTGGCACGCTCGTGTAATAATTGTCCACGTACAAGTGGTACCCATTTCCGAATAAGGGTGACACCAAGTCCCACACAATCTTACCAGCGCTTCCTATGTAGTCAGGTCAGTTTGTCGGCTCTACATGGCTATCTTTTCCCTCGTAAACCATAAAACTACATGTATAGCCTGTAGGGGTGCAACGGATCGGCATCGATCCGTGATCCGATCCGCGGAGATTGATCCGTACGGGACACCCGCGATCCGCGGAGCGCTCTGTGGCGTTGGCCATAGGAAAGGCCGCGGCTTTGGCCTAGCTCCGGAGCGGCGGCCATCTTGGTACACCCGGCGGCCGTTTAGCACGTGATCGCTCCGTCAAATGACGGAGCGATCACTTGTAACAAACCGGCGTCATATCATGACGCCGGTTCCTCTCTCCCCTCTGTATACTGATCTGTACAGTGGAGGGGAGAGATCGGATGGCAGCAGTGCCAATACTCTGCAATGCCCTGCCAATACTCTGCAATGCCCTGCTGCAATGCCCTGCCAATACTCTGCAATGCCCTGAACAATACTCTGCAACGCCCTGACAATACTCTGCAACGCCCTGACAATACTCTGCAACGCCCTGACAATACTCTGCAACGCCCTGACAATACTCTGCAACGCCCTGACAATACTCTGCAATGCCCTGCCAATAGTCTGCCATACCCTGCCAATAGTCTGCCATACTCTGCCAATATAACCGTCAATACTGTGCCAATATACCCAATACCCTGCCAATATACCCGCCAATACTCTGCCAATACTCTGCCAATACTCTGCCAATAGGGAGATTATGGATATTACAGTGGGGGAGATTTTTTTTTTGTTGATCCGAAAATGATCCGAACCGTGACTCCTGATCCGAGGAACGATCCGAACCATGAGTTTTTTGATCCGTTGCACCCCTAATAGCCTGTGGCCCTATCACAGAGCTTATACATCTTGACCCCGTATCTGGCACGCTTGCTGGGAAGGTACTGTTTGAATGACAAGCGGCCAGAAAACTTAATCAGGGACCCATCAACGCAGACAACTTAATGGGGAGTAAACAAGTCTGCAAAACGTTGGTTGAAGTGGTTTACGAGAGGCCTAATTTTGTAGAGCCGATCGTATTCAGGGTCTCCACGAGGACGACAGAGTTCATTGTCATTGAAGTGCATGAACCGCAAGATCTGCTCATATCGTGCCCTGGTTATGGAGGCAGAGAACAAGGGCATATGGTGAATTACGGTAAGTCAGTGGACCAATATGACAGCAACTCACTCTTTTTAGTTATGCCCATGTTGAGGGAAAGGCCCAGAAAGAGCTTAAATTCAGAAACCGTAATTGGTCTCCAATCTCTGGCAAGGGAGGACTGGGGAATAGTGGCGATGCGTCCACCAGCGTACAAATTGCTTTGGTCCACAATAGATCTATAGAGATCTTCAGTGAAAAACAGCGAATAAAAATCCAGTGACGTAAAATCAACTGTTTCCACCTGAATGTCGGGTTGGCCAGTGAATGTGGGAAGTAGGGGTGCTGCAGAAGTGGTGGGTTCTCAATTAGGATTGGCAAATGCAGCAGGAAGGGCACTATGGGCATGATGGGCCTGTGTTCGCCTTCTTGGTGGCAGCGGAACAGTACTTGTGCTTGCCACCTCACCAGCTTCAACTGCACTGGGACTCGCACATGGGACTTGCCACGTCACCACGTGATACTGCAGTGCTGGATTGACTATGACCAGGGTGTACTAGGCCGCTGGTGCTTGCCAGTTCACCAGAAGGAATAGAGGCGCTAGTACTGCTCTGCTCCATACGAGGGACCTGCGGTTCTTGCACATCAACGACAGAAGAAGTTCGGGGTCTGGTACGCCTGACCTTGCCAGGGACCACAACTCCGTCGTCAGAGCTATCTGTCATGGAGCCGCTGTCCTCTACAGGATCGTATTCTGAGCCTGAATCTGACAGATGAGTGACTTCCTCTTCACTATCTGTCATGCTCAGAAACGTGTAGGCCTCTTCACTAGTGTACCTTCGATTTGCCATTTTGGGCTCTAAATTTAGTGGTACACTAGTGAGACTCACAGGCAAAAAAAGCTCCTGACTGTTAGCGACTGTATCAAAACGCTACCAAAAAAACTGTTAGTGATCGCAGGGATCAGGCCTGACTCTGCGAACGCTGCAGTTATGTGTGTTTAGTGTTTTGTAAGTGACAGTGATCGATCGATACTGCACTTGGGTGGGCTGGGATGGGCTGGGCGGAGGGGCAAAACACAGGTGCTAGCAGGTATCTGGGCTGATCCCGCTAACACTGCGCTTTTGGGAACCCTAAACTGCTGGGGACGCTAGTATAGATCTGATCAGATCAGATATTGATCCGGTCAGATACTATACCACTAAGGGAGGTGTACGGTGCGTGCGTGGGTATTAGCGGTACTGGCACTAACCTGACGCTGCCTGGGGCGACGCAGACCCTATCTGACTCTAAAACCTAACTTGTATCACCCGCCGGGTGATCAGGGGGTTAAACCTTTATTAGGTAACAAACGGCGGGTGCCCTGACACTATAAAAAATAAACTAACCAGCGTCACCCGTAACAGTTATAAGGTGATCACTGGTGAAAGGGTTAACTAGGGGGCAATCAGGGGGTTAAAACCTTTACTAGGTAGTATATGGAGGTCCCTGACGCTATAAAATGCTGACGGCGAACCTAAATACTTACCTCCCTAACTAGCGTCACCTGTGACACTAATACAGCGATCAGAAAAATGATCACTTAGTGACACTGGCGACGGGGGGTGATGACGGGGTTAAACCTTTATTAGGGGGGGTTAGGGGGGTACCCTAGACCTAAAGGGGCCTACCACTAACTGCCCTACCACTTATAACAGTCACAAATGACACCAATGCAGTAATCAGTAAAAAAAAACAACTGCTATTGGTGTCACTGTGACAGGGGGTGCAGGGGGGTGATCGGGGGGGTGAAAAGTGTGCCTAGAGTGTTCTACTGTTAGTGTAGTGTTGTGCAGACTTACTTGGATGTCTTCTCTCCTCAGCGCCGGAACGAAAAGACCGACACTAGGAGAGATGACATCACTTCCTCTGCCACTGTTTACATTACAGCAGCAGAGGAAAATTGTCATTCGTTGGGAGCGATCGCGAGGGGGTGGCCACGAATTAGTGGCCTCCCCCTCAGCAAGGATCATTCCCCTAACGATGCCGACCGCCTCGGGCACCGGGAGGCAAATCACGTATCAGATACGTGATTTTGCCTGCCCGTGCCATTCTGCCGCAGTATATCTGCATTAGGCGGTCGGCAAGTGGTTAACTATCCTCAGCCAATGCCTTACAGGAGGACTCCCCTTTCCCCCCCCATACTACACCAGGAGACTTCCCCGAACCCTCCAAAATTACACTGGGAGGCTCCCCACCAAACATTACACACTACATATACACTATATTGTACATTACACACACCTGCACTATATATACACTATATTGCACATTACACACTACATATACACTATATTGTACATTACACACGCCTGCAGTATATACACCATCTTGTACATTACACACTACATATACACTATATTGTACATTACACACACCTGCACTATATACACCATATTGTACATTACACAGGCCTGCACTATAAACACTATATTGCACATTACACACTACATATACACTATATTGTACATTACACACGCCTGCAGTAATTACACACTACATATACACTATATTGTGCATTACACACACCTGCACTATATAACCTATATTGTACATTACACACACCTGCACTATGTACACTATGTAGCGGTGGCTACACCCACTGTTCACCGCTGCACGTGCCGCATTACTACTCCCCTAGGGCACACAGAGGTGTCCCAGGTATTTTACAATCTCAATAGTGTATGCTACAAAAAAAAATGCCAAGCCCCGCTGAAGTGTTCGGATTTAGCTCAAAGAAAAGGTGGCAACCCTAAATGTATCCCATACTCATTCACATAGGGGGGAGGCCGGGATCTGGGGGCACCCTCGTTAAAGGGGGGTTCCAGATTCCGATAAGCCCCCCACCCGCAGATTCTGACAACCACCGGGCAAGGGATGTCGGGAAGAGACCCTTGTCCCCATCAACATGGGGCAAGGGGCTTTGGGTTGGGGGGCGCAGAGACCCCCTGCCCCAATGCACCCATCACCCATGTTGAGGGCATGCGGCCTGGTATGGTTCAGGAGGGGGGGGGGCGCTCGCTCATCCCCTCCCTTTTCTGGCCTGCTGGGCTGCATGCTCAGTTAAGGGTCTGGTAAGGATTTTGGGGGGTGACACCCCCACGCCATTTTTAAAAAAGATGTTGGCGTGGGGGGGGGTCCCCTCTGAATTCATACTAGACCCAAGGACCTAGTATGGACCTGGGGGGGTACCCCATGCTGTTTTTTTTCACAATTTTTTTTTTAACCGGCAATTCTTTTTTTTTACATTCAGCGTGGAAGCCAGCTGACGACTCACTGGTTGTTAAGGACACGGCGGCCGGCTTCCTGGCCCCTTCCTTAGCAACTAGCTATATACAGTGTAAAGAAAAAAACGCAAGACTCAAATCCCCAAAATTGTGGTGGAATCGCGGTAAAAACATGCGTCCAAAAACGCGCCAAGCACCGCAAAAGCACTGCAGAAAAACTCAAAAGCAACATGCATAGATGTGAATCGAGCCTTATGCCCCGTACACACGATCAGACTTTCCGACAACAAAACCGTGGAATTTTGTTCAAAGGTTGTTGGCTCCAACTTGTCTTGCATACACACGGTCACATGTTGGCCAACAATTACGAACATAGTGACGTGCAAGACGTACGGCGAGCAGATAAAAAGGAAGTTCCTTAGTCATGTGTGATCTCCATTACGAATGCTAGTTTTACAAGACCGAGCACTTCCGGCTCGTACTTGATTCTGAGCATGCGTAGACTTTTGTGCGACGGACTTGTGTACACATGATCGGAAAGTCCGCCAACAAATGTTCGATGGAGCATACATATGGTCGGACTTTCTGCCAACAAGCTCACATTTGTTGTTGGAAAATCCGATCGTGTGTACGCGGCATTACAGTCGGCCAATTACTCTCCTTTGTAAAATGTTAAAGAAATTATACTAATCTCTGGTTTAAAAAAAAATATATATTAAATTTAAGTATGTTTTCTTAAACCAAAAAAAGTAGCTTTGGGCTATGGGCTTTTGGGCTGTGGGCTTCCTTCTTTCCTAGCCGCCCAATCACGCTTCTTTTGTGTAAGTTGGTAAAGAAGTGACACTAAACTCCGGTCCATTTATTATTTTTTAGGATTCAACTTCCCAATAAGGGCTTTGAACTTTAGGCTATGAACTATGTGCTTTAGACTTTATGCTATGAGCTTTGGGCTCTGGGCTATAAGCTATGGCCTATGAGCTCTGGGATTTGCAGTGTACATGACTGCAACTATTGTGCACTGCTCGTTCGAAACAGATGTAAGGGGAAAAAGGAGGGGTGTAGGAGTACCATTAACTAATGGATGTTTATGAATTTTTACTGAAAAATAAGGATATTGTTTAGTGTAAAGATAATGCCGACCAATTCCTCTCCTTTTTTCTAAGATGTTAATGAAGTGACATTAAACTCTGTTTTTGTTTTTTTTTAAATGAGTTTTGCTGTTTATATTTTGAGTTTGTTGCTACATTTTGTAGTCTGGTCTGAAGTGTTCTCCTGAGAGGTAGTAGTTCAATCAGGATGAAGCGACTTCTTTTCTGTGGTAAATGTCTGGAGTTTTCATCTGCGAGGTAGTAGTTCAATCAGGATGAAGCTTCCAGATTCTGATAAGCCCCCCCGCCCGCAGACCCCGACAACCACCGGGCAAGGGTTGTCGGGAAGAGGCCCTTGTCCCCATCAACATGGGGGCAAGGTGCTTTGGTGTGGGGGGTGCAGAGCCCCCCTGCCCCAAAGCACCCCCCCCCATGTTGAGGGCATGCAGCCTGGTATGGTTCAGGAGGGGGGGGGGGGGGCGCTCGCTCATCCCCTCTCTTTCCTGGCCTGCCAGGCTGCATGCTCGGATAAGGGTCTGGTATGGATTTTGGCTTGGGTGGGGGGGTGGGGTCCCCCCCGAATCCATACTAGACCCAAGGGCCTGGTATGGACCTGGGGGGACCCCAAGCTGTTTTTTTTCGCCATTTTTTTTTTTAACTGGCAAATCTTTTTTTTTACATTCAGCTGGGAAGCCCGCTGTCAGCTGATGACTCATTGGTTGTTAAGAATGCGGCGGCCATCTTCCCAGCCCCTTCCTTAGCAACCAGCTATATACAGTGTAAAAAAAAAAACGCAAGGCGCAAATCGCTGCAAAATTGCAGTGAAATCGAGGGAAAAACGCGTGTCCAAAAATGCGGCAAGCACTGCAGAAAAGCTCAAAAGCAACATGCACAGATGTGAATCGAGCCTTATGCCCCGTAAAAACGATCGGACTTTCCGACAACAAAACTATAAAATTTTGTTCGAAGGTTGCTGGCTCCAACTTGTCTTGCATACACACGGTCACATAAATATTGGCCAACAATTACAAACGTAGTGACGTACAAGATGTACGGCGAGCTGATAAAAATAGGATTTTTATAACAGCTTACCTGTAAAATCCTTTTCTTTTGAAGTACATCACGGGACACAGAGCCATAGTAATTACTATGTTGCTTATAGACCACCTTCAGGTGCTGGACACTGGCACGCCCTAAACAGGAAGTTGCCTCCCTATATAACCCCTCCCATACCAGGAGTACCTCAGTTTTGTAGCAAAGCAATACACGTGTATACTAGAAAGAGGGGTGGGACCTCTGTGTCCCGTGATGTACTTCAAAAGAAAAGGATTTTACAGGTAAGCTGTTATAAAAATCCTATTTTCTTTAATCGTACATCACGGGACACAGAGCCATAGTAATTAGTATGTGGGATGTCCCATAGCAATGCCAACTGAGGGGAGGGAGACACAAAAAAAGTAGGGCACCATGAGATCAGAGGACTTATACTGCTGCCTGCAGTACACTGCGCTCATCCTCATGTCTTTTTACATCCACCTGATAGAATCTGGTAAATGTATGGATTGAAGACCAAGTTGCGCCCTTGCAGATTTGAGCCATGGAGGCTTGGTGATGCACTGCCCATGAAGCACTAACAGCCCTAGAGGAGTGCGCTTTGATTTGAGAGGGTGGAATCTACCTCTTTAACCATAAGCTTGAACGATTACTTGTCAAATCCATTTAGAAGTAGTAGATTTCTATGCTGCCTGTCATCTTTTAGGAACTTCAGGCAACAAGAATCAAAACATCCGTTTTCTGAATCTGAGCAGTCGCCTTTAAGTAGACTTTGACTGCTCTCACCACATCAAGGGAATTTAGTGATTTTTCTTCCATTAGGCTCCATTCACACTAGCGCGTTTTTTGATGCATTTTGCATTTTGCAGAAATGCACGGGAATTTTTTAACATGGGTTCCTATGGAACATGTTCACATCAATGCCTTTTTGTTTCTCTGCATTTTTGGAAAGGGTCAGGGACTTTTTTTCATGCAAAATGCAGCGTTTTGCATGTAATAGAATTCAATGGACAAGCATCAAAAACGCAAGTGCACCGTTTTTGCAGCGTTTTTGATGCGTTTTTGCCGTTTTTTTAAATTTTTTTTTTGTAAAAAAAAAAAAAAACGCAAAACGCAAATCGCGGCAAAATCGCGGCAAAAACGCGGCTCAAAAACGTGGCAAGTATGAAAAAAAAACCTCCAAAAATGCTCAAAAGCAACATGCATAGGTGTGAATCGAGCCTTAAACAGAGTTCTGGAGAAAATGAAGGTAGAACAATATGCTAATTTAGATTAAAAAAAACCTGATACTACCTTCGGTAAAAAGTTAGGATGAGGACGCAATACTACCTTTTGCTTGTGAATAATAATAATATGGCTCTTTACAAGAAAAGAGCAGCCAACTCTGATACCCTTCTTGCAGAAGATATGGTTACCAGAAAAACTAGCTTTCCTTGTCAAAAAAGACCAAGGGAATATGTTGTATCGGCTCAAAAAAGGCTGTTTTTGTAATGCCAATAGAACTAAATTTAGGTCCCAAGGGTTCAGCGGTGACCTAACTGGAGGATTAAGCCACGTTACCCCCTGAATAAAGCTACGAACCAGAGAATGCGAAGAAAGTGGTCGTTGAAATAATACCGATAAGGCCGAGACCTGTCCTTTGAAAGTACTCAAGGCCAGCTTTATTTCTAACCCCATCTGCAGAAGGTCAAGGATTGTACCTATGACCTACTTCCTGGGGTGCCAACCCCTGGTTTCCTACCAGGAGACATATGCTTTCCAGACTCCATAATATATGATTATGGAGGCTGGCTTCCTTGCATTAACCAAGGTAGATACCACTGAACCTGACAGCCCACGCTTCTTCAGAATGTGGGTCTCAATAGCCAAACTGGTAAATTTAGCGTTTGAAAAAGTAAGATGGAATACCGGACGTTGCGAGAGAAGGTCTGGACATAGTGGTAGGGTCCATGGGACCCCTACCGCAATCCTTATGATCCTTGCATACCAAGATCTTCTGGACCACAGGAATCACCGACTTCCCTTCCTGCTTGATCCTGAGAAGAAGTCGTGGATGCAGGCAGAAAAGGAGGGAATGCATAAATCAGTAAAACTGATTCCACGGGAACACCAAGGCACCTGTTCCGCATGCTAGCGGATCCTTTGTTCTTAACACAAAGTTGTCAATCTCTTTGTTGAACTTGGACTCAAACAGATCTATGTCTGGGATCCCCCATCTTTGATCTATTGTCAGAAAGATATCGTAGTGAAGGAACCATTCTCCCGGGAACAACTGCTGGCGACTCAAATAGACTGCCTGCCAATTTTCTATTCCTAGAATGAAAAACTGCCGATAGGCAAGGTACATTGTTTTCTGCTCAAGATAGGATATGATTCACCTGTCTCTGGGCTGCACAACTTCTTGTGCCGCCTTGGTGATTGATATAGGCCACTGCTGTGGCATTGTTGGATTGGATCCTGACAGGACATCTCCGTAAAAGAAACGTCGAGGCCATCAGGGCCAAGCGTTCTGCCTGAATCTCTAGAATGTTAATGGGCAAGGTCATTTCTGATCTGGACCACTTTTCTCTTTCAGGACTGCTCCCCAACCTAAAAAAGGTTGGCGTTGTTGTTACCACTTTCCAGGTAACTGGTAGGAGGGATTTTCCCTTTTGCAGATTTTTGGTTATTAATCACAAACTGAGGCTCCAGCGCACCTTTGGAGTGAGACACATTGGGAAATCTAAAGCTTGGACCTTCTTGTTCCAAGCCAATAGGATACTGTTTTGCAACAGCCTTGAATGAATCTGAGCATAAGGAATATTTCTAGTGAGCAATAGGCCCATGGAGTTATGCACCCTTGATGTCGATTGATGTCAAAAGTTCTCCTCCTTGTAGGATGGAGACAACTGATTGGATTGAATCCATGCAAAAAAGAGCGGATATTCAGGAACCGGTTTAGATTCTTGAGATCCAGAATGGGTTTGACATCTCCATTCGGTTTTGCCGTCAAAAAAGGTTTGAATAAAACCCCCTGCTCTTTCATGGGGACCACATGACCACTTTTTGCCAAAAGATGGTCCACTGCTAGAAAGAGAGACCTATTTTCTCTGGATCTTTAGGAATGTCTGATCTGAGAAAACGAGGAAACGGGAACTCTCAGAAATCCAGTTTGTACCCTAGAGTTATTGAGCCACCCATCTGTCTCGACACTCTTTCTGGCAGATCCTTGAGAACTGCAGAAGTCTTCCCCCCACTCGAGCGAGCGGGGGAGCCCCCTCAACAGGAGGCTTTACCCTGAGGATTACCTTTTGAACTTGACGGCGGAAGACATCGTGACTGCCTGGAGGAGAAGCTTGTTTAAATGAAATATATTTACTCCTTTTCTCAAATGGCAAAGGGGTACTTTCCCCTAGAAATTCTTTGGATGTATTATCTCAAGATATCCCAAACAGCCATTTCACCGCAGAAAGGAAACTTAGCCAGGAGTTTTTTGCATGATGCTTTGGCTGACCAATTTTTCAACCATAGTATTCTATACATATGTCATATGTACCAGCCCAGCGAAATGTGTGAGGCCTGAAAGATTGACTCTCTCATAGCATCTATTGCAAACCTAAAGCTACTTGGAGCTTGCCAGATCCTGGGCTTGCTGAACAGGGATAACCTTTAGCACCTGGTAAAACTGGTCTCTCAAGCATTGACATAACGGAAAATTTATATCAAATACTTACCGTAATTTTCCTTTCCTGATGGACTCCATGGCAGCCTACGTATGGGTTAATCCCGCCTCTCATACCTCATAGGACCCCACTCCCATAAATCTTTGCTTCTAGACAGAGACTGTGTTCCGTAACTTAGCCTACTCCAGCAACTGGGAGGGAACTCCTGCTGCCATGGAGTCCATCAGGAAAGGAAAATTACGGTAAGTATTTGATATAAATTTTCCGTTTTCCTGACAGACTCCATGGCAGCCTACGTATGGGAAATAACTAGCCATACACACCCGGGTGGGCAATTGCTGGTTAAAGAAAAAAAGGTTTAATTGGCACCATCAACAGATAATACGTGCAAACCAAAGTTAACCGTAGACAAAGAAGCCGGTTCTACACAATAGTGTGTCATAAAAGTGTTAATTGATGACCATGAGGCCGCTTTACAGATTACATCTGGAGACACATGTCGGGATGCTGCCCATGATGTAGAGACGCTCCTGGTAGAATGAGCGGTTACCGCCTCCGGAGGAGCCAAACCCTTAGACCTGTATGCCCATTGGATAGCTTGAACGATCCATGATGCGATGGTTCTAGAGGAAGCCCGTAAACCCTTGTTCTTGCCATGAAAAAGCACAAACAGATAATCAGACTGGCGGAAAGAAGCTGTGGCTTCTAGGTATTGTTTCAGAACCTGCCCAACATCTAGAGGGTGAACATTAGAGTCCTCAGTGGATCTGAAAGTAGGGAGGACAATCTCCTGATTTTCATGGAAGATGGTTGTTACTTTAGGATTCGATCCTAACATGGGGATCAAGACTACCCGGTCTGGGAAGAAGGTAAGAAAAGGTTCTTTGTATCCTAGGGATCCAACTTCAGAAACTCTCTTGGCCGATGTTATGGCCACTAGAAAGACCACTTTGAGAGAAAGCTCTCTAATTGATGACTGATCCATATGCCGTATCTCCTTTTCTGAGAAGAAATCCAAGACGAGAGGGAGATCCCATTTAGAGAATCTTGGTCTTTTCTGAGGCCTAAGCCTTATTGCTCCCTTGAAGAACTGCCTAGTAAGGGGGTGTCTGGCCCATGATACTCCTGTGAAGGCTGAGATTGCCGAAACTTGGACCCGCAAGGAACTCACCGATAGGGACAGATCCAGGCCGGTTTGTAGAAAACCTAAAATGTCCTGAATCCTTGGATTACTACAGGATCCATTGGTGGAAATCACATAGTCCGCAAACTTCGCCCAAATCCTCTGATACACTCTGTTGGTGCCCGCTCTTCTGGCATTCAACAATGTAGCAATAGCTGTACTAGGACAACCTAGAGCTTCCAACCTTCTCCTCTCAACCACCAAGCCATCAGATGGAGCTGGGATGGACAAGGGTGAAGAGACGCTCCCTGCAGCAGGAGATCTGGTCTGGACGGAAGAGGGACCGGCTCTCGGTAACTGAGCTGCATCAGGAGAGGAAACCATGGCCTGTTGGGCCAAAACGGGACCACCGCCAGTACCTTGACATTCTCCCACCTGAGCCTCGAGAGGAAACGAAGAATGACTGGAACTGGGGGAAAGGCATAGGCCCTGTGGAATTTCCACTGGTCCGTCAGGGCATCCACTCCGAAGGCCTGGGGACAACGACACCTCGTGTAATATTTCCCCAGCTTGAAATTGCATGGGGATGCGAACAGATCCACCTCCGGCATCATCCCTAGAGACAGGAGCCAATCGAAAACTTCGGTGTGGAGGGACCACTCGTTGTTGTCCAGCGTGACTCTTGAAAGGAAGTCCGCTTGGACATTTTGAATTCCTGGAAGATAAACAGCAGATAGATTTGTTAAGTTCATCTGGGCCCAGGACATGATCGGGCTTACTTCCCTCAGTAAGGAGAGACTGCGGGTGCCCCCCTGTCTCTTGATGTATGACACTGCGGTCGTGTTGTCCAGTCTCAGGAGGACTGAGGCTCCTGAGATCAGATGGAGAAAAGCCTGAAGGGCACGGAAGGCAGCTCGGAGCTCCAGGACATTTGAGACTATCCCTTGGGATGGGAAGTCCCACCTGCCTTGGGCTATCTCCGACAGACAGAGAGCGCCCCAACCTCTGTTGCTCGCATCCGTTGTCACTGTAATCCAGGAGACAGGTGCTATGGAGTGACAATTGAGGAGGTTTTTCCGTAGCAGCCACCAGGGGAGGCTCTCCCGCATGGAGGTGGTTACCCGCACCAGATAGTCTCGAGACCCTGGATCCCATTGCTGGAGAAAACCCTTCTGAAAGGGCCGCATTTTCCATTGCGCCCACTTCACCATGGGGGCTGTGGCTACCATAGTGCCGATTATTTTGAGACACTGAGAGGCTCTGAGGAGAGTTGCTGACAATGCTAGGCGAATTCTCTCTCGAATTACCGGAATCTTCTCCAAAGGAAGAGAGATGGTGCTCTCCACTGTGTTGAATAGGGCCCCGAGGAATACTAGAGCTTGTGTCGGAACTAGGTGACTTTTCTCCCTGTTCAATAGCCAACCGAACTCTGTCAGAGTAGATATGACTTGATCCCGATGTGACAAAATCTGTTCCCTGTCCTGAGACAGAAGAAGTAGGTCGTCCAGGTAATGGTGTAACCGAATGCCTTTTACTCGGATTAGAGCAACTACCGCCAATAAGAGCTTCGAAAACACTCGAGGCGATGTTGTGAGCCCGAATGGGAGACAAGTGAATTGGAGATGCCTCTGGCCTACTGCGAATCGGAGATACCTCTGGAAATCTTTTGCGATCGGCACATGAAAGTAGGCGTCTTTCAGGTCTATGGAGACCAGCCAATCTCCTGGTTGAACTGTTTGTCGGATTGTCAGCAGGGTTTCCATCTTGAATTTTTCCTTCTTGATGAAGGAATTTAGATGTGTCAGGTCGATTACTGGTCTCCAAGAGCCATTCTTTTTGAGGACCATGAAAAGGGGGGAATAAATTCCAAGAAATTTTTCTTCTGATGGAACTTGAATGGCGGCCCCTTGGGCAATCAGAGATTCTGTATAAGATAGAAGAATTTGTCTTTTTTCTTCTGAGAGCGGAAGGACCGTAGGCACAAACCGGTGACTGGGTGGATTGGTGAAAACCCAAGTGTGACCTGAGGAGACCGTCTTGACGGTCCAGTAATCTTGAATCGAGGCTGCCCAGACGTGCTGATACCGGAGTAAACGAGCCCCTACTTGCACTACCTGGACAGGCATCGTATCAAAAGGACTTGGAAGTGTCCCGACCACTTGACGGGGCTGATTTTGAGGATTTTTGGCCTGAAGGCTGGCCTCTCCTCCAGTTTTTCCTAAACTCCCGACCAGGTCTGTAGCGACGAGCATCTCTAGCGCGTTCTGGTTCTTGTCTAGGTTGAGTCCTTCTTTGGTTAAGGATACGACGGTCCTGGGGTAAGAATCCTGACTTGCCCCCAGTAGCACGGGAGATAGCAGAATCCAGTTTATTTCCGAAGAGAGAGGAGCCTTCGAAAGGAATCCTGCACCAGGCCTGTTTAGAGGCAGGGTCTGCAACCCATGGGCGTAACCAGAGGGCACGTTTTGCTGTAACTGATGAAAGCATGACACGTGCCACGAGGCGAATGATGTCGATGGATGCTTCTCCCAGGAAGACCGAAGCCAGTTTCAGCTCATGTATTGGAGAGCTCTTGAATAAGTCCTCAGACACACTTCCTAGAGCTGCACCCACATCATCCGTCCAAGACTCCATGGCTTTTGACAAAGTTGCGAGGGCCAGAGCCGGTTTACAAGCCATCCCTGCCGTGATATAGATACGTTTTAAGTCCGTATCAATCTTTCTCTCCAGACCATCCTTGAAAGAGACGGTATCCTCTAGAGGGAGCGTAACATGTCTCACCAGCCTCATGAGAGCTGCATCGACAAGGGGGGCTGATTCAAGATGTTTTACTTCATCATTCTTGAAAGGATACATCTTCGCAATCTTGGAAATTAAAGAGTTTTTCCTATCAACTTTACCCCATTCATCCAAGATAATTTCACCCAGTTCACCCAGGAAGGGGAAGTTCGGGCGATCCTTCTTAAGGTGTTTAAAGTATTTCCTCTGTTTAGAGGGTGCTTCTACTGGTTCCTCCCATCTCAATGCGTCTTTAACCGCTCTGACTAGTTGGGGAACCAGGGAAAAGTCAAAACCTGCACCAGGTTCAATTATCTCTGCTTCGCTGTCCGAGGAGCCGCTAAAAGAGAGACTATGATGAGATGGACCTGGAACTTCGGACTCCATATCTTCAGCAACTGGAGTTATAACAGAAGGAGGAATTACTGCTCGGTCAAGATCTGCTTTGCTAAGAGATTCCTGGACCACCTTCCTGACCAGAGCCTCCACTTGCTGGTCATCAGCTCCTCTTTCCTTTGTGGCTCTCGAAAAGCACAACTCACAGAGAGATTTACCCTCTGGGACCTGAGTTTTACATCCCCAGCAGGCTTTCCTCTCAGGGCGGCTGGACAGGCGGGGGGAATGATGGCTAGATTTAGACCTTGACCCCTCTTTGCGGTGTCTGGAAGATGACCTAGTACGTCTAGAACCCGACGTAGACTGGTGATGATGAGACCTAGACTGGTCTTTTTCTTTATGTGCCGATAGCTGTGGTTCAGACCTAGAAGGGCTGAAGGGGAAGAAAATAATACCTTGTTCCTAAATAATACTCCAAACAATACAGGCAGAATGAAAGAATAAAAATACTTCATCCTACCTGCGGTGTAAGGGTTGGCCACTAGGGGGCGGTGAGACATCCATGGCGACAGAAACAAAGACTGTAAACACAATCAATAAGAAACCAATAACTACCTATGTATACTTTCACTTTCTCTTTCCTCTATTTGGAGAAAGAGACCTAGACACAGGAAGGTACAACAAAGCTCCTTACCTCAGAAGCCAGAGAGATGGACACAGGGAAGCCGCTGCCTGAGCGAAAGAGCATCCCAAAGCATAGCTGTATGTGACAGCTATTTGAATCTGCCGCCTGTGATGACGTCATCGCGGCCACAGCGTCCCTACGCTGTGACCGACGCCGCTCCACGGCGCTCGCGCGCATGCGCAGTTGCCGTCATCGCGCGCAGACTGCGCAGGTGCGAACCAAGCCTCGATCTCAATCGAGACTTCGCAGCTGCGCAGTCAGAGCGGGGAAGCGGCGGACTGGAACGCAGATGCGTCCCAGCCGCCATGGCCATAGGAAAAAAGGCATTTCGGACAAACAAACACACACAACAGGCTGCCAAAAGAATTCATAATCAGAAGAATACATTACCACGGCACCTGAGGAGATCCATCCTGGAATGGGAGCAAGAGGAGCGCTCACCGCACGACCGGGGTAATAATGAAGGAGGCCTCCCGCTAATAGCTGGGACGATTGGCCGAGATGCCGCTCCCCAGCCAATGGCCGGTATAATCAGCTCTTCAGGCATCAGAGTGAACCCCGTATGTCCGCCCTGCTAATAGCTGGGGAAGCTGGACTCCAACAAGACACCGCCATCATCAAACACGTGCGAACCACCAGGACTGGATCGACAAAACTTCATAAGGTAAGAGATACACCTTGGTCCTAGGAGGAGGACAAAAAAGGAACACAGTCTCTGTCTAGAAGCAAAGATTTATGGGAGTGGGGTCCTATGAGGTATGAGAGGCGGGATTAACCCATACGTAGGCTGCCATGGAGTCTGTCAGGAAATACCAATTACTGTCAGCACAGGCTGAGACACTCAACCTGCCAGAGAAAACAATTTTTTTTTTTTTTTAAATAGGAATTCCAACTTTTTATCTGTTGGTTTCCTAAGCATTTGAGCTTTGTCTACCAGACAAGTCATAATTTTATTCAGAAGATATAGCAGCGTCAATTGCTGGTATCTCCCACCTTAAGTCAATTTTTTCCTCCATAGGATAAAGTGTGAAAAACTTTTTAGGAGGGGAAAAAAATGCTTATCTGGGTGATCTCACTCAGAATACATACGTCTTTCCAGCAATGAATGGACGGGAAAGGCATGCGCAGCTTGAGGAGGCTTTTAGCGAACCCAGACAAGAAGTGGACACTCAGTTAAGGGTAACATAAATGTGAAGCGGACCAATTCAATAAGAAATTGCACCCACAATCTCAGATTGTGAAGCTGATCCTTCCGCATTTGACCCCTCAGAAGAGGAGTAAGAGGAGTCATCAGCCTCTTCACGGTCCCCTAAGAGAAAAATATTTACTCCCGCCCCAGATCCTCAGTTTGAAGGTCCTGGGTAAGGATGAGCTCCGGCGTGTTCGCACACTCCACGTGCAGAGCCCGCCAGGAAGTCGGCACGGCGCTGCGCTAATCATAGGCAGTGAGACATTTCCCAATCTCTGCAGCCGCACATCAGGAAAATGTCTCACTGCCTGTGATTAGCGCAGCGCCGTGCTGACTTCCTGGCGGGCTCTGCACGTGGAGTGTGCGAACACGCCAGAGCTCATCCTTAGTCCTGGGTAATGGAAGGGAACCTGTCGCAATTTATCTTATACTGGGATGCGATTAAAGCCGCTAATCCTTTTCCCAATCCTATCATGGCTTAGGAAAAAAAACTTTTTTTTTTTTTTTAATATAGACAGGGGCTGCAATGTTGTAAACAGTTGCAAACATTTCATGGCTCCTGATGGCTCACTCTAACCAGCCACCCCCTCTCAGGGGAGGATCCATTGCAGAGATGAGTTTTAGGCTTTCAGAACTTGAGGGAGACCCTTTTAGCCCTTTTTGGTGTGTTTCTACCTCCCCTTCTGACCATAGCCCAATGCATAACTGCAGAGGTACTACCGGAAGAAATCGCATCCACTGCTTGAGCAGCGGATGCGATTATAGCATATTCCAGGATGCGATTCCAGAAACTGCCGCTGCTATTGGACTTGATGGACTTGTGTCTTTTTTCAACCTCACCAACTATGTAACTTTTAATGCTCAGCCTGATGCTTTTAGTAAATGTGCCAAGGAAATCACCAACCTCTTACATGCCACTTTTTACTCTTATGTGCCTCCGACATTTGCAGCCAGCAAAAATGGAGCTTTAAAACATACTCCCGCGCTTAGCGTTGCTGCATGCCAATGCCGCGCTAAGCCCCGCCCCTTCTGCACATCGCGCCCCCTCTCTCTTTTTAAAAGAGTTTTTCCCGCACGAGCACGGGCCTCCGATCCGTCGGGATCGGCGGGTGTGGGGGGGATGGCGAGGAGACCTGGTGACCAGCCACCGCGCAGGGGCGATGAAAAAACGGATCAGCATCACCGATCGTTTTGGCTTCCCCTTTCCAGGGAGAGGGGGAGAGCTCTGTCCAGGTGTGGGGTGTTTGGTGGAAGAAAATCCCCCCTACCGGAGGTCTGAGCTGCTAGCCGGAGGAAAAGCCTGCTGATTCTGACACAGCGTGATCTCTGAGGAAGCATGCAAGGTACATGCTCTATACAGCCCCCAGTGGTAACTCTTAGGCATGACAACATTTACTTTTTTTTTTAACCACTTCAGCCCTGGAAGGATTTACCCCCTTCCTGACCAGAGCACTTTTTACAATTTGGCACTGCGTCGCTTTAACGGCTAATTGCGCGGTCATGCAATGCTGTACCCAAACGAAATTTGCGTCCTTTTCTTTCCACAAAATAGAGCTTTCTTTTGATGGTATTTGATCACCTCTGCAGCTTTTATTTTTTGCACTATAAACAGAAAAAGACCGAAAATTTTGAAAAAAAATGATATTTTCTACTTTTTGTTATAAAAAAAATCCAATAAACTCAATTTTAGTCATACATTTAGGCCAAAATGTATTCGGCCACATGTCTTTGGTAAAAAAAAATGTCAATAAGCGTATATTTATTGGTTTGCGCAAAAGTTATAGTGTCTACAAACTAGGGTACATTTTCTGGAATTTACACAGCTTTTAGTTTATGACTGCCTATGTCATTTCTTGAGGTGCTAAAATGGCAGGGCAGTACAAATGACCCCATTTTGGAAAGTAGACACCCCAAGAAAGTTGCTGAGAGGCATGTTGAGCCCATTGAATATTATTTTTTTTGTCCCAAGTGACTGAATAATGACAAAAAAAAAATTACAAAAAGTTGTCACTAAATGATATATTGCTCACACAGGCCATGGGCATATGTGGAATTGCACCCCAAAATACATTTAGCTGCTTTTCCTGAGTATGGGGATACCACATGTGTGGGACTTTTTGGAAGCCTAGCCGCGTACGGGGCCCCAAAAACCAAGCACCGCCTTCAGGATTCCTAAGGGCGTAAATTTTTGATTTCACTTCTCACTACCTATCACAGTTTTGAAGGCCATAAAATGCCAAGATGGCACAAAACCCCCCCAAATGACCCCATTTTGGAAAGTAGATGCCCCAAGCTATTTGCTGAGAGGCATGTTGAGTCCATGGAATATTTTATATTTTGCCACAAGTTGCAGGAAAATGACAAACTTTTTTTTTTTGCACAAAGTTGTCACTAAATGATATATTGCTCACACAGGCCATGGGCATACGTGGAATTGCACCCCAAAATACATTCTGCTGATTCTCCTGAGTACGGGGATACCACATGCACAAACTAGGGTACATTTTCTGGAATTTACACAGATTTTAGTTTGACTGCCATGCCAATGTCATTTCTTGAGGTGCTAAAATGGCAGGGCAGTACAAATGACCCCATTTTGGAAAATGGACACCCCAGTATGTTGCTGGTCCTTGTTGGGCATATATTGTAAACTTTTTTTTCATGCAGCTTGTGGGCTGAACAAAAAAAAGATATTGATCGGTGGGTATGCCCACCATTAGAATACCTCCCTTCATCCACCCACTTCTAATGATGGGCATACATGCACCGTTTATATATGCCGAAGCATGGGGGCATCCTCCCGCAAAAGGTAGGAGCAAATCGCTCCTCCACCCACTGCTGCCCCCACGCTTCAGCATATATGCTGAAGTATGTAACTGTGGTGGTGAAATCACCTCCGACAGCGCTGGAGTCACGGCTTTATGTATCATGGGAGCAAACGCTGTTGCTGTCAAGATAAAAAAATCCGCGCTGCAACTGAATGGCGTACCTGCTAAGCAAATGATAATTAACAATAAAACAAAGTAACATTACAGTATAACAGTAAGACTTACCATACCTGCAAAGCAAATACAAAAAAAACATAGTAAAAAATAAAACATTTAACGCAACCTGTGCCTAAAATATATATATGTATGCCGAAGCATGGGGGCATCCTCCTGCAAAAGGTAGGAGAGAATCGCTCCTCCACCCACTGCTGCCCCCACACTTCGGCATATTTGCTGAAGTATGTACCTGTGGTGGTGAAATCACCTCTGACAGCTCTGGAATCACGGCTTTATGTATCGTGGGAGCAAACGCTGTTGCTGTCAAGATAAATAAATCCGCTCTGCAGCTGAATGGCGTACCTGAAAACAAAAAAATGGTTAACAATAAAACACAGTAAACAGTAAAGTATAAAAAAATTGCATACCTATAAAGCAAACATGATAAAAACATAACAATAAAACATTGCAGAATAGAATACAGTAAAAAAGAGCAGAACAATAGAGAGAGAACAATAAAACGACAACTATTTTTGTTTTTTTTATTCTATATATTTTTTTATTTTTTACTTTTTTTTGTAATTTTAACTTTTGTAACTGGTACCAGGTTTGGGTCTCTCAAAATGCGATGGCATCATGGGAGACCTGTGAAAGTGTGTCCTAGTCTGTGCAGTGCTGTACCCTACGATAATACTCAACTAGTGTATGGTAGAGTTCAAAACATTCACCAATGCAAAGACCAGGATCGTCAGGACAGGAGGGACAATAATACCGGGTGTCACGCCTATATCCGCGCTTGCTGCAGACACGACATCTTTTTTGGGGGGCTCGTTGGGTAGGGGTACTCGGGAGGACATAAAGAAAATGCCTCTTATGCAGCCGGCTTACTGCATTTGGTTGGGAAAGGTGAGGTGGAGCACCATCTGGAAACAGAATGGCTCTGACGATCTCTTCCTGGAATTTAAGGAAGGATCCAGTCCGTCCAGAAGCTCTGTATAGCACATAAGCGTTCAGCAAAGCCAATTAAAAGAAATAAACAGACACTTTTTTGTACCAGCATCTGGCCTTACGGGCAACTAGGTACAGCGCCAACAACTGGTCGTTGAGGTCCACCCCTCCCATGTTAAAGTTATATTCGTGGACACAGAGGGGTTTCTCCACAACACCAGTCGCCGTAGTAATTTGGACCGTCGTGTCTGCATGAAGGGAGGTAAGAACGAAAACATTCTTATTATTCCTCCACTTTATAGCGAGCAAATTATTACACTGCAAGCAGGCTCTCTCCCCAGCCTAAGACTGGAATCTACAAGCCGCTGGGGAAAGCCCCGGCGATTAGGTCGCACGGTGCCACATGCTCCAATCTGATGATCAAAAAGGTGACTAAAAAGTGGCACGCTCGTGTAATAATTGTCCACGTACCAGTGGTACCCCTTTCCGAATAAGGGTGACACTAAGTCCCACATAATCTTGCCAGCGCTTCCTATGTAGTCAGGGCAGTTTGTCGGCTCTACGTGACTATCTTTGCCCTCGTAAACCATAAAACTACATGTAAAGCCTGTGGCCCTGTCACAGAGCTTATACATCTTGACCCCGTATCTGGCACGCTTGCTGAGAATGTACTGTTTGAATGACAAGCGGCCAGAAAACTTAATCAGGGACTCATCAATGCAGACAACGTAAACAAGTCTGCAAAACGTTGGTTGAAGTGGTTTACGAGGGGCCGAATTTTGTAGAGCCGATCGTATCCAGGGTCTCTACGAGGACGACAGAGTTCATTGTTGTTGAAGTGCACGAACCGCAAAATCTGCTCGTATCGTGCCCTGGCCATGAAGGCAGAGAGCAAGGGCATATGGTGAATTGGGTCAGTGGACCAATATGACCGCAACTCACTCTTTTTGGTTATGCCCATGAGGAGGGAAAGGCCCAGAAAGATCTTAAATTCAGAAACCGTAATTGGTTTTCAATCTCTGGCAAGGGAGGACTGGGGAATAGTGGCGATGTGTTGACCAGTGTACAAATTGCTTTGGTCCACAATAGATCTATAGAGATCTTCAGCGAAAAACAGCGAATAAAAATCCAGTGACGTAAAATCAACTGTTTCCACCTGAATGCCGGGTTGGCCGGTGAATAGGGGAAGTATGGGTGCTGCAGAAGTGGTGGGTTCCCAATTCGGATTGGCGAATGCAGCAGGAAGGGCACTATGGGCACGACGGGCCTGTGTTCGTCTTCTTGGTGGCAGCGGGACACTACTTGTGCTTGCCAGCTTGAACTGCACTTATGGGACTCGCCACGTCACCAAGTGTTACTGCAGTGCTGGATGTACGACCAGGGTGTACTAGGCCGCTGGTGCTTGCCAGTTCACCAGAAGGAATAGCGGCGCTAGTACTTCTCTGCTCCATACGAGGGACCTGCGGTTCTTGCACATCAAGGACAGAAGAAGAAGTTCGGGGTCTGGTATGCCTGACCTTGGCAGGGACCACAACTCCGTCGTTAGAGCTATCTGTCATGGAGCTGCTGTCGTCTACAGGATCGTATTCTGAGCCTGAATCTGACAGATGAGTGACTTCCTCTTCACTATCTGTCATGGAGCCGCTGTCCTCTACAGGATCGTATTCTGAGCCTGAATCTGACAGATGAGTGACTTCCTCTTCACTATCTGTCATGCTCAGAAACGTGTAGGCCTCTTGACTAGTGTACCTTCGATTTGCCATTTTGGGCTCTAAATTTAATGGTACACTAGTGAGACTCACAGGCAAAAAAGCTCCTGACTGTTAGCGACTGTATCAAAACGCTACCAACAAAAACTGTTAGCGATTGCAGGGATCAGGCCTGACTCTGCGAACGCTGCAGTTATGTGTGTTTAGTGTTTTGTAAGTGACAGTGATCGATCGATACTGCACTTGGGTGGGCTGGGCTGGGCCGGGGGGCAAAACGCAGGTGCTAGCAGGGGTTAAAACTTTATTAGGGGGGATTAGGGGGTACCCTAGACCTAAAGGGGGCTAACCCTAACTGCCCTACCACTTATAACTGTCACAAACTGACACCAATGCAAAAAAAAATGCTATTGGGGTCACTGTGGCAGGGGGTACAGGGGGGTGATCGGGGGGTGATGGGGGGTGAAAAGTGTGCCTGCGTGTTCTACTGTAAGTGTAGTGTTGGTGCAAACTTACTTGATGTCTTCTCTCCTCTGCGCCGGAACGAGGAGAGATGACATCACTTCCTCTGCCGCTGCTTACATTACAGCAGCAGAGGAAGATTTTCATTCGTGGGGAGTGATCGTGAGGGGGTGGCCACGAATGAGTGGCCCTCCCCCTCAGCCTGTACCGCTTCCCTAACGAAGCCGACCGCCCGCAGGAAGCAGATCACGTACCAGGTACGTGATTTTGCCTGCCCGTGCCATTCTGCCGCAGTATATCTGCGTTAGGCGGTCGGCAAGTGGTTAAAGGAGACTTTTCATAAGAAAATTAAAAAATTCCTTCGAAAAACTCCACTCTCCTTTCCCGCCGCAGGGTTTTCTGTGGTAAAACCAACAGACCCAATCTTCACCCTTCACGGTGGGTTCTGTTAACAAACATTCAGGAACCGGGGACCCTCGGGGAACCCACACTCCTGGACCCCGCCAGTAAAACTTTATGGCTGAAAATACCAAAGCATTGGATCCCGGGGTCCAGCTCTCTAAAAAGAGAAGCGTTACAGGCAAAACCTTGTTTCTTCGGACACGAAGCCTGGGTGCCATTCAATTCGGCCTAAAAGACACTTTGAATGGATCCGGCTGCATAGCTAGCCCCAGCAAGGATTGCTCCAGCAGAGCTCAGCACAGCACATCTTTACTCCTGACCAACACCTTACACACTGGTGAAAAAACCGAGGTACTCCCGGTATGGGAGGGGTTATATAGGGAGGCAACTTCCTGTTTAGGGCGTGCCAGTGTCCAGCACCTGAAGGTGGCCTATAACCCACATAGTAATTACTATGGCTCTGTGTCCCGTGATGTACGATTAAAGAAAAGGAAGTTCAATAGTCATGTGATATCTCCATTACGAACACAAGTTTTACAAGACCGAGCGCTTCCGGCTCGTACTTGATTCTGAGCATGTATGGACTTTTGTGCAACGGACTTGTGTACACACGATCAGAAAGTCCGACAACAAAAATTTGTTAGCGGAAAATTTGAGAACCTGCTAGCCAACATTTGTTGTCAGAAAGTCCGACAAGAGGTGGGACTAGAGGTGGGGCTAGCACTCTTGTGAACACTCAGGGTGCTGTAGCTGGCCCAAAGGGCAAGGCTATAAACTGAAATGCTGCTGTTCTACTTCGAACCGCAGAAACCTTTGTTGAGCGGGAAATATATAGACATGCAGATATGCATCCCTGATGCCGATAGGCACCAGAAGTTTTCCTCCTTGTAGGATAGAAACTACTGATCTGATTGACTTCATAGAAAGGAGCGGATCTTCAACTGATTTCGATTCTTTTAGATCTAGAATGGATCTGTTGAATTTCTGTGTGGATCTGTACATGTACAGGAAACGCATGAAAAAAGGCAATGAAGGTTCTAAGGAACCTAAAGAAGAAACAGAACTATCAACTGACTACAAGAGGTAGCTTGAAAAAACACGAATCATCTCTGTAAGAGATTTGTACCAGCAATATCTCAAATTGCAAGGCTGAAAAAGGTTCAACTGCAGTTGTAAGGATTAATCAGATTGCCTTTCTTCTTGATCACCTGAGGGTAATCCCTCATCCTCTACCCACTTTTCCCATTGATAAGGGGTCTAAGGTGGATCTAACACGCTTCCAATCCTTTTGGATAGCGGATGCGATTAAAGTCGCTAATTTTCCTTCTAGGCCCTGCAGGGCGGAGGAAAAGCATTTTCAATCATGTATATAGTGGCTGAAATGTTTTCTGTGACTGGACCTGACCCTGAGGCCTTCCTCTAGAGTCTGATGGTGAAAACCGTCGCCACTGCCTAGAGGGGGATGCCCCTGGCGCAGGAGAAAAAAGTCAGTTTAATGAAGGATGTTTATACTTTCTTTTGACTGGCAAAAGAGTACTCTTTCCACTAGAAATTGTCTTGATTTATTTATCCAAATCATCACCAAATAGTCGCTCCCCATGAAAAGGGAAACTAGTCAGAAGCTTCTTGCAAGGTGCTTCGGCAAACCAACCTTTTACCAAAGGGTTCTACGTATGTGTATTAGCACAAGCGCAAGGTGGAACGCCTGGTGAATAGAATCTTACATAGCATCTATGGCAAAACATAATGCTTCTGGTAATTCGGCCAATTGACGGGCCTGTTGTGCAGGGAGCTCTGTAAGAGCATTTGTGAATTGGTCCTTTAAGGACTGACAGATACCTATTGTTGCAACTGCAGGAGTAACAGTCCCTGCTAAAGAAAAAGAGGATCTTAACGGGAATTCCAACTTTTTATCTGTTGGATCTTTAAGCATTTGTACATTGTCTACTGGACAAGTTAGACTTTTATTTAAACTGGAATCGCAGCGTCAACTGCTGGAACTTTCCACCTTTTTGTGAGTCTTTTCCTCCATGGGATAGAGAACTGAGAATCTCTTTGGAGGGAAACAATGCTTATCTGGATGATCCCATTCAGCAGAATAAGCCTTTCTAGTAATGCATGGACTGGTTTATAAAGGTTTCAAAGAACCCAAGAGAAACCTTCAATCAGGGTGAAGCGACTCCTTTTCAGTAAATAAAGATATTGTTTAGTGTTTCCTCTCCTTTTTTGTAAGATGTTTATAAAGTGACACTAAACTCTGAAGTGACTCCTTTTCAGTGGTGAATGTCTGGAGTGTTCACCTGAGAGGTGGTAGTTCAATCAGGGTGAATTGACTCCTTTTCAGTGGTGAATGTCTGGAGTGTTCACCTGAGAGATGGTAGTTCAATCAGGGTGAAGCGGCTCCTTTTCAGTGGTAAATGTCTGGAGTGTTCTGAGAGGTGGTAGTTCAATCAGGGTGAAGCAACTCCTTTTCAGTGGTGAATGTCTGGAGTGTTCACCTGAGAGGTGGTAGTTCAATCAGGGTGAATTGACTCCTTTTTAGTGGTGAATGTCTGGAGTGTTCACCTGAGAGGTGGTAGTTCAATCAGGGTGAAGTGACTCCTTTTCAGTGATGAATGTCTGGAGTGTTCACCTGAGAGGTGGTAGTTCAGTCAGGGTGAAGCGGCTCCTTTTCAGTGGTAAATGTCTGGAGTGTTCACCTGAGAGGTGGTAGCTCAATCAGGGTGAAGTGACTCCTTTTCAGTGGTAAATGTCTGGAGTGTTCACCTGAGAGGTAGTAGTTCAATCAGGGTGAAGTGACTCCTTTCCAGTAAATAAAGATATTGTTTAGTGTAAAAATAAATCCGGCCTCCTCCATTCCCCATAGCCGGCCAATTCCTCTCCTTTTTTCTAAGATGTTAATAAAGTGACACTAAACTCTGAAGTGACTCCTTTTCAGTGGTGAATGTCTGGAGTGTTCACCTAAGAGATGGTAGTTCAATCAGGGTGAAGCGACTCCTTTCAGTGGTGAAAGTCTGGAGTGTTCACCTGAGAGGTGGTAGTTCAATCAGGGTGAAGCGGCTCCTTTTCAGTGGTAAGTGTTTGGAGTGTTCACCTGAGAGGTAGCAGCTCAATCAGGGTGAAGTGACTCCTTTTCAGTTGTAAATGTCTGGAGTGTTCACCTGAGAGGTGGTAGTGCAGTCAGGGTGCAGCGACTCCTTTTCAGTTGTAAATATCTGGAGTGTTCACCTGAGAGGTGGTAGCTCAATCAGGGTGAAGTGACTCCTTTTCAGTTGTAAATATCTGGAGTGTTCACCTGAGAGGTGGTAGTTCAATCAGGGTGAATTGACTCCTTTTTAGTGGTGAATGTCTGGAGTGTTCACCTGAGAGGTGGTAGTTCAATCAGGGTGAAGTGACTCCTTTTCAGTGATGAATGTCTGGAGCGTTCACCTGAGAGATGGTAGTTCAATCAGGGTGAAGCGACTCCTTTTCATTGGTAAATGTCTGGAGTGTTGCCGCTTGGGGTGATGGGTCAGGTGAATCTAATTAAGATGGTACTCCTTCCCAAATTCCTCTACGTTTTATGGCACGCCCCATTGTATATTCCGTTAAGGATATTTAAATCCATTGAGACCATTCTTAATTCTTTTGTCTGGGGATCGGGTCGCCACAAATTATCCTGGCAAGCATTGAAAAATCCCTCAGAGCTGGGAGGACTGGCGCTACCTGACTTTAATCTTTATTACCTGGCGGCGCAACTCTCCCACTTTTTCCACTTAGACAAACATGACAAGGAACGATATTTATCCTTAATAGACTCCCCCTTTGGACACAGATTCACACATCCCTTCCAAATTATATTCCGAGGCACCAGTAAAATAGACAATAAGAAAGGGTTACTGTATCACCACTGCAGAATATGGGAGGTGGTGCAAAACTCAGAACGCCGGCCACCCATTCTCATACCCCATTATGGAACAATCCGAGCTTAGGGGAACTGCTAAAAGTGCCAGGTCATGAACTGTGGTTGGACCATGGAGTGGGGTTCTTGTCAGACGTTTATGTTGATAATGTGCTAAAATCATTCCAACAACTCAAAGTGGAGTTAAATCTCCCTAACAATATGCATTTCCGTTACCTTCAACTCCGACACGCCCTTAGAGCACAATTTAGTGATAATCCCCCGGAGGTAGAGCAATTAGATATTCTTTACATTATACTAGACTCAGATCACCGCAAACTGATCTCAGGATTTTATCATTCTCTGCTGCGACCTACAGCAGTCCACATTGCATATAGGCTTACAATTCCCTGGTCCGAAGATGTGGGTGGGTTGGAGGATGATGAATGGGAAGACGCCTTGGATGCTTGCAAAAAAGTCTCCACAAAACTATCAGACCGCCTCACACAACTTTATATTATGCACAGGACATACCTGACTCCTCTCCGTTTGGCTAGATATAAACCCAACCAGAACCCGCAATGCCCTAGATGTGATAGCCCCTCTAGTACGTTTTTTCATCTCCTCTGGTCATGTCCAGCAATACAGGATTATTAGTCCCAAATAGTGAAATTCATCCATGATGAAATGGGCTCCCCTCTCACATTATGCCCCAAACAATGTCTGCTGGGAATATTCCCAGACCCTGACTCAGATAAGTTTCATAAGATCTTTCTTCAAGAATCACTCTTCATGGCCAGATTATTGATAGCCAGGAAATGGTTGCAACCCATATCTCCGACACTTCAGGAGTGGATCTCGGCTATAAATAATGTCTTACCATACACGAAGGAAATATACATTCATAGAGGCTGCCCTGCAAAATATGGCAAAATCTGGGACACCTGGATGGGTAGTGCCTCTACCTGTAATGCAATATCTGAATAAAATACCCAAAATATGCAAATAACAAACGCAATTAGATATAATGGACAGTGACTATGTAACGTGGATTTATTGTACAGCACGTTGTTTCATTCAATACCGCATATTGTACACTATTATCTCATTTGCTATTCCTTTTTGTATACCATCATTAAGTGTATATTGACCAAAATGTTAATGTACTGTTGTCCAAATGCGCACTGTATGTACCTTACTCTCTCAATAAAACACCATATTGTTTTGGAAAAAAATGTCTGGAGTGTTCACCTGACAGGTGGTAGTTCAATCAGGGTGAGGCAACTCCTTTTCAGTGGTAAATGTCTGGAGTGTTCACCTGAGAGGTAGTAGTTCAATCAGGGTGAAGCGACTCCTTTCCAGTAAATAAAGATATTGTTTAGTGTAAAAATAAATCCGGCCTCCTCCATTCCCCATAGCCGGCCAATTCCTCTCCTTTTTTCTAAGATGTTAATAAAGTGACACTAAACTCTGAAGTGACTGCTTTTCAGTGGTGAATGTCTGGAGTGTTCACCTAAGAGATGGTAGTGCAGTCAGGGTGAAGCGACTCCTTTTTAGCGGTAAATGTCTGGAGTGTTCACCTGAGAGGTAGTAGCTCAATCAGGGTGAAGTGACTCCTTTCAGTGATGAATGTCTGGAGTGTACACCTGAGAGGTGGTAGTTCAATCAGGGTGAAGTGACTCCTTTTCAGTGATGAATGTCTGGAGTGTTCACCTGAGAGGTGGTAGTTCAATCAGGGTGAAGTGACTCCTTTTCAGTGATGAATGTCTAGAGTGTTCACCTGAGAGGTGGTAGTTCAATCAGGGTGAAGTGACTCCTTTTCAGTGATGAATGTCTAGAGTGTTCACCTGAGAGGTGGTAGCTCAATCAGGGTGAAGTGACTCCTTTTCAGTGATGAATGTCTGGAGTGATCACCTGAGAGGTGGTAGTTCAATCAGGGTGAAGCGACTCCTTTTTAGCGGTAAATGTCTGGAGTGTTCACCTGAGAGGTGGTAGTTCAATCAGGGTGAAGTGACTCCTTTTCAGTGATGAATGTCTGGAGTGATCACCTGAGAGGTGGTAGTTCAATCAGGGTGAAGTGACTCCTTTTCAGTGATGAATGTCTGGAGTGATCACCTGAGAGGTGGTAGTTCAATCAGGGTGAAGTGACTCCTTTTCAGTGATGAATGTCTGGAGTGATCACCTGAGAGGTGGTAGTTCAATCAGGGTGAAGTGACTCCTTTTCAGTGATGAATGTCTGGAGTGATCACCTGAGAGGTGGTAGTTCAATCAGGGTGAAGCGACTCCTTTTCAGCGGTAAATGTCTGAAATGTATATCTTTTTAGGCATCATCTACTATAAGCAGAAACAGCAAAAAAATATACATATACATTACCCCATGTTGTTTTCAGGGGATCTGAAAGTAAATACTATACATTCTGGATATCCAGGATGGGGGCTCCATTTTCATCAAGCCCCAGGACGGTAACAGTGCATGCATTGTCTCCATACGATATAACTACAGAATATGGAATAAATGCACGGCACAGAGGACAAGTTGCATATTGCTGAACCCACCTGTGTATGCAATCAGAATGGAATATGTGATTACATTGTAATTCAGTACAGTCCTCTGCATCATACTCACTGAGGCAAATGGAACAGGTAGGCTGTTCCATTGCCGGTGGTCTTTGAGGCGCTGGTTGCTGATCCCGGTTGTGGTCTCCAGGAGGATGGGGCATGTTGTTGGCTCCGTCCTCTCGTCTCCTCCTCCGCTGTCCTCGCGTCCGGTGGACGATGGGTTCCTCTCTTCCCTCCTGGCGCGATCGCGTTCCACGGGACCGTTGACGTGAGGGTCGTGGCATCTTAATGCCGGTGTACTTGGAAATGAAAAAAAAAAAAACCTAAAAATATTTAATATGAATAATAATAGTAATGTATACAATAATAATATGATAATAGCAAAAAAATTTAAATAAAAACGCTAATAATTGCAGAAAACACAATCTGACAATGTGAAAATTAAGTGTGAACCTTGCTCTATGATAAATTAAGAATTAGTGATTATTAAGAGCTGCTCCCCTCAAAGTGTAGACAACGCTAACTTGAGTATTATTTAACAGTGATAGGGGGGCGCTATTAATAAAGTGCTAATAACTGATCATACCAACTAATACTTTTCAGGCCTGGAAACGTTGACTGGGAATACCTCGGTCATGTAACACTGTAGCCAAATAAATGTTATATCATTTTATAGATTTTACATATAATTAAACTGTACTATGGTAATTTTACCACTTCAGCCCCGGAAGATTTCACCCCCTTAATGACCAGAGCATTTTTTGCGATTCAGCACTGTGTCGCTTTAACTGACAATTGCGTGGTCGTGCGACTTTGTACCCAAACAAAATTAACGTTCTTTTTTCCCACAAATAGTTTTTTTTTGGTGGTATATGATCGCTTCTGCGGTTTTTATTTTTTGTGCTATAAACAAAAAAAGACTGACAATTTTGAAAAAAAAAGTAATGTTTTTTACTTTTTGCTATAATAAATATCCCTAAAAAAATATATTAAAAAACTAATTTCTTTCTCAGTTTAGGCTGATATGTATTCTTCTACATAATTTTGGTAAAAATAATTGCAATAAGTGTATATTGTTTGGTTTGTGCAAAAGTTATAGCGTCTACAAAATAGGGGACAGATTTATGGCATTTTTATTATTATTATTATTATTTTTTATTAGTAATAGCGGTGATCTGCGATTTTTATCGGGACTGCGACAATGCGGCGTACGGATCATACACTTTTGACACTATTTTGGGACCATTAAAATTTATACAGAGCTAAAAATAGCCACTGATTACTGTGTAAATGTCACTGGCAGGAAAGGGGTAACACTAGGGGGCAATCAGGGGGTTAAATGTGTTCCCTCACCATGTTCTAACTGTAGGGGGGATGGGCTACCTAGGACATGAGAGAAATCACTGCTCCCAATGACAGGGAGCAGTAGATCCCTGTCATGTCACTAGGCAGAACAGGAAAATGCCTTGTTTCTGCCTCTCCTCGTCTCTCCTAGGCATTTCCCCATTCTGTCTCTCCTTGTCACGATCGCAGGCCGCCGGTGGAAATCGAGTCCACAGGATCCATGGGCATGCGCCGCCGGCCCAGGATTATGAAGGGACGTATGGTTACGACCTTTAGCACCCCTGTGCCATTCTACCAACGTACTAGGGTGTGCGGCGCTCGGGAAGAGGTTAATGGCTGTGTATGCTGGGCATAATTCTCAATATCTGTTCTTATTCCGTATGTATGGACCCTACACAGTACCACTTCTCTTGTCCTGTATGCCGAGTGTAATTCTCGGTATTAGTTCTTATTCTGTATGTATGGAATCTAAGTGCCACTTCTCTTGTCCTGTATGATAGGTATAATTCTCAGTATCTGTTATTATTTTGCATGCATGGACCCTGCACAGTACCACTTCTCTGGTCTCATATGCTGGGTGTAATTCTTAGTAACTTATTATTGTATGTAACTTCATACTACGTCACTGAATGATCCTGAGCAGGGCCGTCATCAGGGTTGTTCCACGGTTCTCCTATAGGGGGCCCAGACAGCAGGCAGATCAGATGGTGGGGTTGGTAAGAGCAATTGCAGAACGATGCCCTGTGCTGCTCTCTGCAGCAACCTCTCTCCCTCTCGCCAGCTTTCAGCTGCTGGATGGAGAGACACAGACAAGGCGGATCCAGGGGGGTGCCAATTTCCACCCAGATTTCAGTTGTGCCCCCTCCCCAGCCCTTCCTTCGATGTGATGCCTGAGTGGCTGCTGATCTCCCCCCCACCATCGCCCGCACTCAGAGCCGGGAAAGGGGAATGGCATCCTGGAGCAGTGAGAGGAGAAGTGGCAGAGTGGGGAGATGGCATCGGACTGTACACACACACACACAGTTTGATTACCGTCCCCCCATCTCCTCCAAGGGCTGCTCATCTCCCAGCAGTAAGAAATGTGGATGGGGGGCGGTAATCAAACTGTGTGTGTGTGCAGTCCAATGCCATCTAAGAGCGATCCTCTCTCATGTGCTGGAGGAGTGCTGTAGTGACAGGAGAGGGTGAAGGGGGGGAAGGTTACAGGGAAACTGCACACAATGAGGGGGCAATAATAGTTTGTGCTTTGGATGTTTGTGGAGAAGGGGGGATGGGAAGCTATCTGTGCAATCAGGATTGGGGGGGGGGATGTTTGGTAGAAGGAGGAATGGGGGGGGGATATGTGCTAGGAGGAGAGTTTGGGGGGGATTTGAGCCAGGAGGGGGATTGGGGGAAATGTGTGTGCTAGGAGGGGTTGGGAATTTCTGCTAAGAGGGGGGAATCTGTGCTGGGGGGAGAGCTGGGTAGGGAGGGAGAATTTGTACTAGGAGTAACTTGGAGGGGCTTGTGGATTTGTGGAGGAATTGGGGGGGGGGGGTGCTATAAAGAGGGATGGGGGAGAGATGTGTGCTAGAAGGAGAAATTGTGGGAGGATTATGTGCTAGAAGGAGGGATGGGGGAGGGATTTGTGCCTGGTGGAGGGATAGGTGGGATTTGGGTGTAAAGAAGTGATGGGGGGAGATTTTTTCTAGGAGGGGGGGTGGGGGAAGGGATTTGTGCTGAGAGTAGGGAATGGAGGGGATTTGTGCTGGGAGGAGGAATTGGAGGGGATTTGTGCTGGGAGGAGGGATTGGAGGGGATTTGTGCTGGGAGGAGGGATTGGGGGGATTTGTGCTAGGAGGAGGGATTGGAGGGGATTTGTGCTAGGAGGAGGGATTGGGGGGATTTGGACTTAAAGAAGTGATGGGGGGAATTTGGGATAGGAGAAGGGATTGGGGGTATATTTTGTTAGGAGGAGGGATTGGGGGGGTTATTTGTGCTAGGGGGGGGGGGGGATTAGGGGGGATTTGTGTTAGGGGGAAGGAATTGGAGGGGAATTGTACTGGGAGGGATTGGGGGGTCTGTGCTAGAAGAATTGATTGGGGGGATTCATGCTGGGAGGAGGGATTGGGAAGATCTGTGCTGGGAGGAGGGATTGGGGGAATTTGTGCTGGGAGGAGGGATTGGGGGATTTGTGCTAAGGGGAGGGATTAAGAGGGATTTTTGCTAGAAGAAGTAATTGGGGGATTTGTGCTTGGGGAGGGATGGAGGGATTGTTGCTAGGGGGGAGGATTGTTGCTAGGAGGGATGGGAGGGAGGAATTCGTGCTAGAAGGAATAGGGGGGGATCTGTGCTTGGAGGGTGGATTGGGGGGGATTTGGGCTTAAAGAAGTGATGGGGGATTTGGGCTAGGAGAAGGGATTGGGGGGATTTTTGTTAAGAGGAGGGATTGGGGGGGATTTGTGCAATGGGGGGGGGATTTGTGCTAGGGGGAGGGATTGGAGGGGATTTGTACTGGGAGGAGGGATTGGAGTTGGGGTCTGTGCTAGAAGTGATTGGGGGGATTTGTGCTGGGAAGAGGGATTTGAGGGGATATGTGCTAGGAGGAGGGATTGCGGAGATTTGTGCCAAAAGGAGGGATTGGGGGATATGTGCTGGGAGGAGGGATTGGGGGATTTGTGCTAGGGGGAGGGATTGGGGAACCTATGCTAGAAGAAGTGATTGGGGGGATCTGTGCTAGAGGAAGTGATTGGTGCATTTGTGCTAGGAGAGATTGGAGGGGATTTGTGCTAGGAGGAGAGATTGGAGGGGATTTGTGCTATAAGGAATTGGAGGGGATTTGTACTGGGAGGAGGGATTGGGGGGTTTGTGCTGGGAGGAGGGATTGGGGGGGGTCTGTGCTAGAAGAAGTGATTGGAGGGACTTGTGTTAGGGGGGGGGGATTGGGGGGGGTGTTAGGGGGGATTTGTGCTAGAAGAAGTGATTGGGGAGATTTGTTCTAGGAGGAGTGATTGGAGGGTATTTGTACTGGGAGGAGGGATTGGAGGGGATTTGTACTGGGAGGAGGGATTAGAGGGATTTGTACTGGGAGGAGGGATTAGAGGGATTTGTACTGGGAGGAGGGATTGGGGGGGATCTGTGCTAGGAGACGTGATTGGGGGGGATTTGTGCTAGGGGGAGGGATGAATTCGTGCTAGGAGGAGGGATGGGGGAATTTGGGCTAGGAGAAGGGATTGGGGGTATTTTTGTTAGGAGGAGGGATTGGGGGGGGGGGTATTTGTGCTGTGAGGAGGGATTGGAGGGGATTTGTGCTGGGAGGAGGGATTGGGGCAATTTGTGCTAGGGGGGGGGATTGGGGGGTTGTGCTAGGGAGAGGGATTGGGGGGGTTTGTGCTAGGGGGAGGGATTTGTGCTAGGGGGAGGGATTGGGGGGGATTTGTGCTAGGGGGAGGGATTGGGGGGTCTGTGCTAGAAGAAGTGATTGGGGCAATTCATGCAGTGAGGAGGGATTGGGAAGATCTGTGCTGGGAGAAGCGATTGGGGGAATTTGTGCTGGGAGGAGGGATTGGGGGATTTGTGCTAGGGGGAGGGATTGAGGGGGATTTGTGCTAGAAGAAGTAATTAGGGGGGATTGTTGCTAGGAAGAGGAATGGGAGGAGGAATTCGTGCTAGAAGGGATGGGGGGGGGATCTGGGCTTGGGGGATGGATGGGGGGGTGGGATTTGGGCTTAAAGAAGTGATGGGGGATTTTTGTTAAGAGGAGGGATTGGGGGGGGGGATTTGTGCAATGGGGGGGGGGGTTTGTGCTAGGGGGAGGGATTGGAGTGGGGGTCTGTGCTAGAAGTGATTGGGGGGATTTGTGCTCGGAGGAGGGATTTGAGGGGATATGTGCTAGGAGGAGGGATTGGGGGGGGGGGATTTGTGTTACGAGGAGGGATTGGGGGGGATTTGGGCCAAAAGGAGGGATTGGGGGATTTGTGCTAGGGGGAGGGATTGGGGGATTTGTGCTAGGGGGAGGGATTGGGGGGGATTTGTGCTAGGGGGAGGGATTGGGGGGGATTTGTGCTAGGGGGAGAGATTGGGGGATCTATGCTAGAAGAAGTGATGGGGGGGGATCTGTGCTAGAGGAAGTGATTGGGGGATTTGTGCTAGGAGAGATTGGAGGGGATTTGTGCTAGGAGGAGAGATTGGAGGGGATTTGTACTGGGAGGAGGGATGGGGGGGGGTTGTACTGGGAGGAGGGATTGTGGGGTCTGTGCTAGAAGAAGGGATTGGGGGGGTTTGTGTTTGGGGGGATTTGTGCTAGGGGGAGGGGGCTTGGGGAAGATCTGTGCTAGAAGAAGTGATTGGGGAGATTTGTTCTAGGAGGAGTGATTGGAGGGGATTTGTGCTAGGAGGAGGGATTGGAGGGGATTTCTACTGGGAGGAGGGATTGGAGGGGATTTGTACTGGGAGGAGGGATTGGAGGGATTTGTACTGGGTGGAGGGATTGGAGGGATTTGTACTGGGTGGAGGGATTGGGGGGATCTGTGCTAGAAGAAGTGATTGGAAGGATTTGTGCTGGGAGGAGGGATTGAGAGGATTTGTGCTGGGAGGAGGGATTGGGGGGATTTGTGCTGGGAGGAGGGATTGGGGGGATTTGTGTTAAGAGGAGGGATTGGAGGGGATTTGTGCCAGGAGGAGGGATTGGAGGGGATTTGTGCTAGGAGGGGGAATTGGAGGGGATTTGTGCTGGGAGGAGGGATTGGGGGATTTCTGCTAGGGGGAAGGATTGGGGGGATTTGTGCTAGGGGCAGGGATTGGGGGGATCTATGCTAGGAGGAGAGATTGGAGGGGATTTGTGCTAGGAGGATAGATTGGAGGGGATTTGTGCTAGGAGGAGAGATTGGAGGGGATTTGTACTGGGAGGAGGGATTGGGGGGATCTGTGCTAGAAGTGTTTGGGGGGATTTGGGAGGAGGGATTGGGGGGGGGGGTGTTAGGGGGGATTTGTGCTAGAAGAAGTGATTGGGGAGATTTGTTCTAGGAGGAGTGATTGGAGGGGATTTGTGCTAGGAGGAGGGATTGGAGGGGATTTGTACTGGGAGGAGGGATTGGAGGGGATTTGTACTGGGAGGAGGGATTGGAGGGGATTTGTACTGGGAGGAGGGATTGGAGGGGATTTGTACTGGGAGGAGGGATTGGAGGGGATTTGTACTGGGAGGAGGGATTTGTACTGGGAGGAGGGATTGGGGGATCTGTGCTAGGAGAAGTGATTGGGGGGGGGGGTATTCATGCTGGGAGGAGGGATTGGGAAGATCTGTGCTGGGAGGAGGGATTGGGGGAATTTGTGCTGGGAGGAGGGATTGGGGGATTTGTGCTAAGGGGAGGGATTAAGAGGGATTTTTGCTAGAAGAAGTAATTGGGGGATTTGTGCTTGGGGAGGGATGGAGGGATTGTTGCTAGGGGGGAGGATTGTTGCTAGGAGGGATGGGAGGGAGGAATTCGTGCTAGAAGGAATAGGGGGGATCTGTGCTTGGAGGGAGGATTGGGGGGGATTTGGGCTTAAAGAAGTGATGGGGGATTTGGGCTAGGAGAAGGGATTGGGGGGATTTGTACTGGGAGGAGGGATTGGAGTTGGGGTCTGTGCTAGAAGTGATTGGGGGTATTTGTGCTGGGAAGAGGGATTTGAGGGGATATGTGCTAGGAGGAGGGATTGGGGGGATTTGTGTTAAGAGGAGGGATTGCGGGGATTTGTGCCAAAAGGAGGGATTGGGGGATATGTGCTGGGAGGAGGGATTGGGGGATATGTGCTGGGAGGAGGGATTGGGGGATTTGTGCTAGGGGGAGGGATTGGGGAACCTATGCTAGAAGAAGTGATTGGGGGGATCTGTGCTAGAGGAAGTGATTGGTGCATTTGTGCTAGGAGAGATTGGAGGGGATTTGTGCTAGGAGGAGAGATTGGAGGGGATTTGTGCTAGAAGGAATTGGAGGGGGTTTGTGCTGGGAGGAGGGATTGGGGGGGGTCTGTGCTAGAAGAAGTGATTGGAGGGACTTGTGTTAGGGGGAGGGATTGGGGGGGGTGTTAGGGGGGATTTGTGCTAGAAGAAGTGATTGGGGAGATTTGTTCTAGGAGGAGTGATTGGAGGGTATTTGTACTGGGAGGAGGGATTGGAGGGGATTTGTACTGGGAGGAGGGATTAGAGGGATTTGTACTGGGAGGAGGGATTAGAGGGATTTGTACTGGGAGGAGGGATTGGGGGGGATCTGTGCTAGGAGACGTGATTGGGGGGGATTTGTGCTAGGGGGAGGGATGAATTCGTGCTAGGAGGAGGGATGGGGGAATTTGGGCTAGGAGAGGGGATTGGGGGTATTTTTGTTAGGAGGAGGGATTGGGGGGGGGGGGGTATTTGTGCTGTGAGGAGGGATTGGAGGGGATTTGTGCTGGGAGGAGGGATTGGGGCAATTTGTGCTAGGGGGGGGGGATTGGGGGGTTGTGCTAGGGAGAGGGATTGGGGGGGTTTGTGCTAGGGGGAGGGATTTGTGCTAGGGGGAGGGATTGGGGGGGATTTGTGCTAGGGGGAGGGATTTGGGGGTCTGTGCTAGAAGAAGTGATTGGGGCAATTCATGCAGTGAGGAGGGATTGGGAAGATCTGTGCTGGGAGAAGGGATTGGGGGAATTTGTGCTGGGAGGAGGGATTGGGGGATTTGTGCTAGGGGGAGGGATTGAGGGGGATTTGTGCTAGAAGAAGTAATTAGGGGGGATTTGTGCTTGGGGAGGGATGGGGGGATTGTTGCTAGGGGGGGGGATTGTTGCTAGGAAGAGGAATGGGAGGAGGAATTTGTGCTAGAAGGGATGGGGGGGGGATCTGTGCTTGGGGGATGGATGGGGGGGGGGGGATTTGGGCTTAAAGAAGTGATGGGGGATTTTTGTTAAGAGGAGGGATTGGGGGGGGGGGATTTGTGCAATGGGGGGGGGGGGTTGTGCTAGGGGGAGGGATTGGAGTGGGGGTCTGTGCTAGAAGTGATTGGGGGGATTTGTGCTCGGAGGAGGGATTTGAGGGGATATGTGCTAGGAGGAGGGATTGGGGGGGGGATTTGTGTTACGAGGAGGGATTGGGGGGGATTTGGGCCAAAAAGGAGGGATTGGGGGATTTGTGCTAGGGGGAGGGATTGGGGGATTTGTGCTAGGGGGAGGGATTGGGGGGGATTTGTGCTAGGGGGAGGGATTGGGGGGGATTTGTGCTAGGGGGAGAGATTGGGGGATCTATGCTAGAAGAAGTGATTGGGGGGGATCTGTGCTAGAGGAAGTGATTGGGGGATTTGTGCTAGGAGAGATTGGAGGGGATTTGTGCTAGGAGGAGAGATTGGAGGGGATTTGTGCTAGAAGGAATTGGAGGGGATTTGTACTGGGAGGAGGGATGGGGGGGGGGTTGTACTGGGAGGAGGGATTGTGGGGTCTGTGCTAGAAGAAGGGATTGGGGGGGTTTGTGTTTGGGGGGATTTGTGCTAGGGGGAGGGGGCTTGGGGAAGATCTGTGCTAGAAGAAGTGATTGGGGAGATTTGTTCTAGGAGGAGTGATTGGAGGGGATTTGTGCTAGGAGGAGGGATTGGAGGGGATTTCTACTGGGAGGAGGGGTTGGAGGGGATTTGTACTGGGAGGAGGGATTGGAGGGATTTGTACTGGGTGGAGGGATTGGAGGGATTTGTACTGGGTGGAGGGATTGGGGGGATCTGTGCTAGAAGAAGTGATTGGAAGGATTTGTGCTGGGAGGAGGGATTGAGAGGATTTGTGCTGGGAGGAGGGATTGGGGGGATTTGTGTTAAGAGGAGGGATTGGAGGGGATTTGTGCCAGGAGGAGGGATTGGAGGGGATTTGTGCTAGGAGGGGGAATTGGAGGGGATTTGTGCTGGGAGGAGGGATTGGGGGAGTTCTGCTAGGGGGAAGGATTGGGGGGATTTGTGCTAGGGGCAGGGATTGGGGGGATCTATGCTAGGAGGAGAGATTGGAGGGGATTTGTGCTAGGAGGATAGATTGGAGGGGATTTGTGCTAGGAGGAGAGATTGGAGGGGATTTGTACTGGGAGGAGGGATTGGGGGGATCTGTGCTAGAAGTGTTTGGGGGGATTTGGGAGGAGGGATTGGGGGGGTGTTAGGGGGGATTTGTGCTAGAAGAAGTGATTGGGGAGATTTGTTCTAGGAGGAGTGATTGGAGGGGATTTGTGCTAGGAGGAGGGATTGGAGGGGATTTGTACTGGGAGGAGGGATTGGAGGGGATTTGTACTGGGAGGAGGGATTGGAGGGGATTTGTACTGGGAGGAGGGATTAGAGGGATTTGTACTGGGAGGAGGGATTAGAGGGATTTGTACTGGGAGGAGGGATTGGGGGGATCTGTGCTAGGAGAAGTGATTGGGGGGGGGATTTGTGCTGTGAGGAGGGATTTGTGCTAGGGGGAGGGATGAATTCGTGCTAGGAGGAGGGATGGGGGAATTTGGGCTAGGAGAAGGGATTGGGGGTATTTTTGTTAGGAGGAGGGATTGGGGGGGGGGGTATTTGTGCTGTGAGGAGGGATTGGAGGGGATTTGTGCTGGGAGGAGGGATTGGGGGGTTGTGCTAGGGGGAGGGATTGGGGGGGTTTGTGCTAGGGGGAGGGATTTGTGCTAGGGGGAGGGATTGGGGGATTTGTGCTAGGGGGAGGGATTGAGGGGGATTTGTGCTAGAAGAAGTAATTGGGGGGGATTTGTGCTTGGGGAGGGATGGGGGGATTGTTGCTAGGGGGGAGGATTGTTGCTAGGAAGAGGGATGGGAGGAGGAATTCGTGCTAGAAGGGATGGGGGGGATCTGTGCTTGGAGGATGGATTGGGGGGGGGATTTGGGCTTAAAGAAGTGATGGGGGATTTTTGTTAAGAGGAGGGATTGGGGGGGATTTGTGCAATGGGGGGGGGAATTTGTGCAATGGGGGGGGGGTTGTGCTAGGGGGAGGGATTGGAGGGGATTTGTACTGGGGGGAGGGATTGGAGTGGGGGTCTTTGCTAGAAGTGATTGGGGGGATTTGTGCTCGGAGGAGGGATTTGAGGGGATATGTGCTAGGAGGAGGGATTGGGGGGGGGGAATTTGTGTTAAGAGGAGGGATTGGGGGAGATTTGTGCCAAAAGGAGGGATTGGGGGAGATTTGTGCCAAAAGGAGGGGATTGGGGGATTTGTGCTAGGGGGAGGGATTGGGGGATTTGTGCTAGGGGGAGGGATTGGGGGGGATTTGTGCTAGGGGGAGGGATTGGGGGGGATTTGTGCTAGGGGGAGAGATTGGGGGATCTATGCTAGAAGAAGTGATTGGGGGGGGGGGATCTGTGCTAGAGGAAGTGATTGGGGGATTTGTGCTAGGAGAGATTGGAGGGAATTTGTGCTAGGAGGAGAGATTGGAGGGGATTTGTGCTAGAAGGAATTGGAGGGGATTTGTACTGGGAGGAGGGATTGGGGGGTCTGTGCTAGAAGAAGGGATTGGGGGGGTTTGTGTTTGGGGGGATTTGTGCTAGGGGGAGGGGGCTTGGACAAGATCTGTGCTAGAAGAAGTGATTGGGGAGATTTGTTCTAGGAGGAGTGATTGGAGGGGATTTGTGCTAGGAGGAGGGATTGGAAGGGATTTGTACTGGGAGGAGGGATTGGAGGGGATTTGTGCTGGGAGGAGGGATTGGAGGGATTTGTACTGGGAGGAGGGATTGGGGCGATCTGTGCTAGAAGTGATTGGGGGGCTGGGAGGAGGGATTGGAAGGATTTGTGCTGGGAGGAGGGATTAGAGGGATTTGTACTGGGAGGAGGGATTGGGGGGATCTGTGCTAGGAGAAGTGATTGGGGGGGATTTGTGCTGTGAGGAGGGATTGGGGGGGGGGATTTGTGCTAGGGGGAGGGATGAATTTGTGCTAGGAGGAGGGATGGGGGAATTTGGGCTAGGAGAAGGGATTGGGGGTATTTTTGTTAGGAGGTGGGATTGGAGGGGATTTGTGCTGGGAGGAGGGATTGGGGCAATTTGTGCTAGGGGGAGGGATTGGGGGTTGTGCTAGGGGGAGGGATGGGGGGGGGTTTGTGCTAGGGGGAGGGGTTTGTGCTAGGGGGAGGGATTGGGGGGGATTTGTGCTAGGGGGAGGGATTTGTACTGGGAGGGATTGGGGGGTCTGTGCTAGAAGAAGTGATTGGGGAATTCATGCTGGGAGGAGGGATTGGGAAGATCTGTGCTGGGAGAAGGGATTGGGGGAATTTGTGCTGGGAGGAGGGATTGGGGGATTTGTGCTAGGGGGAGGGATTGAGGGGGATTTGTGCTAGAAGAAGTAATTGGGGGGGGGGATTTGTGCTTGGGGAGGGATGGGGGGATTGTTGCTAGGGGGGAGGATTGTTGCTAGGAAGAGGGATGGGAGGAGGAATTCGTGCTAGAAGGGATGGGGGGGATCTGTGCTTGGAGGATGGATTGGGGGGTGGGGTTTGGGCTTAAAGAAGTGATGGGGGATTTTTGTTAAGAGGAGGGATTGGGGGGGGGATTTGTGCAATGGGGGGGGATTTGTGCAATGGGGGGGGGTTGTGCTAGGGGGAGGGATTGGAGGGGATTTGTACTGGGAGGAGGGATTGGAGTGGGGGTCTGTGCTAGAAGTGATCGGGGGGATTTGCGCTCGGAGGAGGGATTTGAGGGGATATGTGCTAGGAGGAGGGATTGGGGGGGGGGGATTTGTGTTAAGAGGAGCGATTGGGGGAGATTTGTGCCAAAAGGAGGGATTGGGGGATTTGTGCTAGGGGGAGGGATTGGGGGATTTGTGCTAGGGGGAGGGATTGGGGGGGATTTGTGCTAGGGGGAGAGATTGGGGGATCTGTGCTAGAGGAGGTGATTGGGGGATTTGTGCTAGGGGGAGGGATTGGGGGGGGGATTTGTGCTAGGGGGAGAGATTGGGGGATCTGTGCTAGAGGAGGTGATTGGGGGATTTGTGTTAGGAGAGATTGGAGGGGATTTGTGCTAGGAGGAGAGATTGGAGGGGATTTGTGCTAGAAGGAATTGGAGGGGATTTGTACTGGGAGGAGGGATGGGGGGGGGGGTTGTACTGGGAGGAGGGATTGGGGGGTCTGTGCTAGAAGAAGGGATTGGGGGGGTTTGTGTTTGGGGGGATTTGTGCTAGGGGGAGGGGGCTTGGGGAAGATCTGTGCTAGAAGAAGTGATTGTGGAGATTTGTTCTAGGAGGAGTGATTGGAGGGGATTTGTGCTAGGAGGAGGGATTGGAGAGGATTTCTACTGGGAGGAGGGATTGGAGGGGAGATTGGAGGGATTTGTACTGGGAGGAGGGATTGGGGGGGATCTGTGCTAGAAGAAGTGATTGGGGGGCTGGGAGGAGGGATTGGAAGGATTTGTGCTGGGAGGAGGGATTGAGAGGATTTGTGCTGGGAGGAGGGATTGGGGGGATTTGTGCTGGGAGGAGGGATTGGCGGGATTTGTGCTAGGAGGAGGGATTGGAGAGGATTTGTGCTGGGGGGAGGGATTGGAGGGGATTTGTGCCAGGAGGAGGGATTGGAGGGGATTTGTGCTAGGAGGAGGGATTGGAGGGGATTTGTGCTGGGGGGAGGGATTGGGGGATTTGTGCTAGGGGGAAGGATTGGGGGGATTTGTGCTAGGGGCAGGGATTGGGGGGGATCTATGCTAGGAGAGATTGGAGGGGATTTGTGCTAGGAGGATAGATTGGAGGGGATTTGTGCTAGGAGGAGAGATTGGAGGGGATTTGTACTGGGAGGAGGGATTGGGGGGATCTGTGCTAGAAGTGATTGGGGGGATTTGGGAGGAGGGATTGGGAGGATTTGTGCTAGGGGGAGGGATTGGGGGGGATTTGTGCTAGAGGGAGGGTGATTGGGGGAGATCTATGCTAGAAGAAGTGATTGGGGGGGTTGTGCTGGGAGGAGGGATTGGGAATATTTGTGCTGGGAGGAGAGATTGGGGGGATTTGGGCTAGGAGAAGGGATTGGGGGGATTTTTGTTAGGAGGAGGGATTGGGGGGGTATTTGTGCCGGGGGGAGGGATTGGAGGGGATTTGTGCTGGGAGGAGGGATTGGGGCAATTTGTACTTGGAGGAGGAATTGGGGGGGATTTGGGCTTAAAGTGATGGGGGGTTTGAGCTAGGAGAAGGGATTGGGTCAATTTGTGCTAGGAGGAGGAATTGGGGGGGGATCTGTGCTAGGAGGGGGGATTTGTGCTGTGAGGAGGGATTGGGGGGATTTGTGCTGTGAGGAGGAATTGGGGGCGATTTGTGCTAGGAGGTCGAATTGGGGGCGATTTGTGCTAGGAGGTCGAATTGGGGGAGATTTGTGCTAGGAGGTCGAATTGGGGGCGATTTGTGCTAGGAGGACGAATTGGGGGCGATTTGTGCTAGGAGGTCGAATTGGGGGAGATTTGTGCTAGGAGGTCGAATTGGGGGAGATTTGTGCTAGGAGGTCGAATTGGGGGCGATTTGTGCTAGGAGGACGAATTGGGGGCGATTTGTGCTAGGAGGACGAATTGGGGGCGATTTGTGCTAGGAGGACGAATTGGGGGCGATTTGTGCTAGGAGGACGAATTGGGGGCGATTTGTGCTAGGAGGAGGAATTGGGGGCGATTTGTGCTAGGAGGAGGAATTGGGGGCGATTTGTGCTAGGAGGAGGAATTGGGGCGATTTGTTCTAGGAGGAGGAATTGGGGGCGATTTGTGCTAGGAGGAGGAATTGGGGGCGATTTGTGCTAGGAGGAGGAATTGGGGCGATTTGTTCTAGGAGGAGGAATTGGGGGCGATTTGTGCTAGGAGGAGGAATTGGGGGCGATTTGTGCTAGGAGGACGAATTGGGGGCGATTTGTGCTAGGAGGAATTGGGGGCGATTTGTGCTAGGAGGAGGAATTGGGGGCGATTTGTGCTAGGAGGTCGAATTGGGGGAGATTTGTGCTAGGAGGTCGAATTGGGGGAGATTTGTGCTAGGAGGTCGAATTGGGGGCGATTTGTGCTAGGAGGACGAATTGGGGGCGATTTGTGCTAGGAGGTCGAATTGGGGGAGATTTGTGCTAGGAGGACGAATTGGGGGCGATTTGTGCTAGGAGGACGAATTGGGGGCGATTTGTGCTAGGAGGACGAATTGGGGGCGATTTGTGCTAGGAGGAGGAATTGGGGGCGATTTGTGCTAGGAGGAGGAATTGGGGGCGATTTGTGCTAGGAGGAGGAATTGGGGGCGATTTGTGCTAGGAGGAGGAATTGGGGCGATTTGTTCTAGGAGGAGGAATTGGGGGCGATTTGTGCTAGGAGGAGGAATTGGGGGCGATTTGTGCTAGGAGGAGGAATTGGGGCGATTTGTTCTAGGAGGAGGAATTGGGGGCGATTTGTGCTAGGAGGAGGAATTGGGGGCGATTTGTGCTAGGAGGACGAATTGGGGGCGATTTGTGCTAGGAGGAATTGGGGGCGATTTGTGCTAGGAGGAGGAATTGGGGGCGATTTGTGCTAGGAGGAGGAATTGGGGCGATTTGTTCTAGGAGGAGGAATTGGGGGCGATTTGTGCTAGGAGGAGGAATTGGGGGCGATTTGTGCTAGGAGGAGGAATTGGGGCGATTTGTTCTAGGAGGAGGAATTGGGGGCGATTTGTGCTAGGAGGAGGAATGGGGGGCGATTTGTGCTAGGAGGAATTGGGGGCGATTTGTGCTAGGAGGACGAATTGGGGACGATTTGTGCTAGGAGGACGAATTGGGGGCGATTTGTGCTAGGAGGACGAATTGGGGGCGATTTGTGCTAGGAGGACGAATTGGGGGCGATTTGTGCTAGGAGGACGAATTGGGGGGCGATTTGTGCTAGGAGGACGAATTGGGGGCGATTTGTGCTAGGAGGAGGAATTGGGGGCGATTTGTGCTAGGAGGAGGAATTGGGGGCGATTTGTGCTAGGAGGAGGAATTGGGGGCGATTTGTGCTAGGAGGAGGAATTGGGGGCGATTTGTGCTAGGAGGAGGAATTGGGAGCAATTTGTGCTAGGAGGAGGAATTGGGAGCGATTTGTGCTAGGAGGAGGGATTGGGGGGATTTGTGCTAGGGGGAGGGATTTGTGCTAGGGGGAGGGATTGGGGGAGATTTATGCTAGGGGAGGGATTGGGGGGGTATTCTAGGGGCGGGATGGGGGGGTTTGTGCTAGTGGGAGGGGGATTGGGGGAGATCTATGCTAGAAGAAGTGATTGGGGAGATTTGTGCTAGAGGGAGGGATTGGAGGGGATTTGTACTGGGAGGAGGGATTGGGGGGGGGATTTGTGTTAAGAGGAGGGATTGGAGGGGATTTTTGCTGGGAGGAGGGATTGGAGGGGATTTGTGCTGGGAGGATGGATTGGAGGGGATTTGTGCTGGGAGGATGGATTGGAGGGGATTTGTGCTGGGAGGATGGATTGGAGGGGATTTGTGCTTGGAGGAGGGTTTGGGGCAGATTTGTGCTGGGAGGAGGGATTGGGGCAGATTTGTGCTGGGAGGAGGGATTGGGGCAATTTGTGCTGGGAGGAGGGATTGGGGCAATTGTGCTGGGAGGAGGGATTGGGAATATCTGTGCTGGGAGGAGGGATTGGGGCAATTGTGCTGGGAGGAGGGATTGGGAATATCTGTGCTGGGAGGAGGGATTGGGGGGGATTTGTGCTGAGAGGAGGGATTGGGGCGGATTTGTGATGGGAGGAGGGAATGGAGGGGATTTGTGCTTGGAGGAGGGATTGGGGGGATTTGTGCTGGGAGGAGAGATTGGGGGGGATTTGTGCTGGGAGGAGAGATTGGGGGGGATTTGTGCTGGGAGGAGGGATTGGGGGGTCTGTGCTAGAAAAAGTGGTTGGGGGGATTTGTGCTGCGAGGAGGTATTATTTTGGGGTGGGACATTTGTGCTAGGAGGAGGGATTGGGAGGATTTGTGCTGGGAGGAGGGATTGGGAGGATTTGTGCTGGGAGGAGGGATTGGGGGGATTTGTGCTGGGAGGAGGGATTGGAGGGGATTTGTGCTAGGAGGAGGGATTGGAGGGGATTTGTGCTAGGAGGAGGGATTGGGGCAATTTGTGCTAGGGGGAGGGATTGGGGGTTGTGCTAGGGGGAGGGATGGGGGGGGGGGTTTGTGCTAGGGGGAGGGGTTTGTGCTAGGGGGAGGGATTGGGGGGGATTTGTGCTAGGGGGAGGGATTTGTACTGGGAGGGATTGGGGGGTCTGTGCTAGAAGAAGTGATTGGGGGAATTCATGCTGGGAGGAGGGATTGGGAAGATCTGTGCTGGGAGAAGGGATTGGGGGAATTTGTGCTGGGGGGAGGGATTGAGGGGGATTTGTGCTGGGAGGAGGGATTGGGAGGATTTGTGCTGGGAGGAGGGATTGGGGGGATTTGTGCTGGGAGGAGGGATTGGAGGGGATTTGTGCTGGGAGGAGGGATTGGAGGGGATTTGTGCTAGGAGGAGGGATTGGGGCAATTTGTGCTAGGAGGAGGGATTGGAGGGGATTTGTGCTGGGGGGAGGGATTGGGAATATCTGTGCTGGGAGGAGGGATTGGGGGGATTTGTGCTGGGAGGAGGGATTGGGGGGGGATTTGTGCTGGGAGGAGGGATTGGGGGGGATTTGTGCTGGGAGGAGGGATTGGGGGGGATTTGTGCTGGGAGGAGGGATTGGGGGGATTTGGGCTTAAAGAAGTGATGGGGGGGGATTTGGGCTAGGAGGAGGGATTGAGGGGGTCCGTGCTAGAGGAAGTGATTGGGGGGATTTGTGCTGGGAGGAGGGATTGGGGCAATTTGAGCCGGGAGGAGGGATTTGGGGGATCTGTGCTGGGAAGAGAGATTGGGGAGGGGTCTGTGCTAGAGGAAGTGATTGGGAGGATTTGTGCTGAGAGGAGGGATTGGGGGGAGGAGTTGTGATGGGAGGAGGTTTTTTTGGGGGAGGGAAACTTGAGCTAAGAGGAGGGATTGGGGGGGTTGTGCACACCATGTGTGATGTCCATCCATGCTCATCTCTGCCCCCCCCTCCTGTGTGTGTCTCATATCTGCCCCCCCCCCCGTGTGCTTCTCATCTCTGCCTCCCCCCTCTTGTGTGTGTTTTATCTCTGCCCCCCCCCCTCCTCCTGTGTGAGTCTCATCTCTGCCTCCCTCTTCATGTATGGACGCGCACCCTGGAGCCAAATGAAAAAATCAAGTACAGGCACGTGATTTTGCGCTCAAGGGCCACCCTGCTGCAGTATATGTACATGGGGCGGTCCTTAATGCAGAGCTCCACCCAGCGCTCCTCTTGCACAATTGGCACTTTTGGGGAGGAGGTGGGAAGCATAACCTGATTTTGAACAGGTACCCGCTTTCCACTTCCGTTCCGAGTTCCCGCGGCGCTCTGAACAGAAGTTCTCCTCCCTCCCTCCCCCCTTCAGTCTTCTGGGACACTGACAGGTCCCAGAAGACTGCATCCACCAATCACGATGCACAGCGTGACTCACGCATGCGCAGTGGGCATCCTGCTTTAAAGCTGCAAGCTTTCACAGCCGGGTGCCCCTAGTGAAGATGCCAGCAATGGGGACCGAAGACAGCGGGTGAGACTATCTGGGGTGAGCACCCCGCTGGATCATGGGACGGGTGAGTGGTTTGTTTTTTAAAATTCAACAGCTGCCGTTTTTGTAGCCGTTGATTTTTATTTTTTCCATAGGTGGCTGGAACTCTTCCCGCCCACCGCACATCATATGACGTCATCGGGTTTAAGCGGTGATATCTGAATGATGCCTCCAGCTACAGACATCATTCACATATCTTCTTTTAGCTCCAGATGCTGACCATAGAGATTTCCGGCAGACCTGATGGTCCCCGGAGTCTCTATGATCTTTCGGAGGCCAGGCGCGATGTTATGATGTCACGCCTGGCCCCTGCATTTGAAAAAATGTCGCCGCCTCAGCTGGGAAGCTGAGGTCTTCTTCCTTTTTTTTATTTTTTTATTTCAGGCTTCCCAGCCTAGAGGTGAAATGTGGGGACTTATTGACCCCATATGTCACTGCGAAGAGGACCTGTCATGCTTATTCCTAGTACAAGGGATGTTTACATTCCTTGTACTAGGAATAAAAAGTGATAAAAAAAAAAGTAAAAAAAAGTTTCAAACTAAAAAAATAAAAGTAAAGTAAAATGAATAAAAAAAAAAATGTTTAACCACTTGCCGTCTTAATTTGCCAGGAGGGCGTCCCTGGACATCCTCTCGTGCTTGAGTGGCTTGCGCGCCCCCTGCAGGGCGCTCTGTGATCAGCGAGTCTATGAGACTCGCCTGATCACAGATCGTAGTAAGGGTTGAGCTATTTTTCCTCCTCACGCTGATAGCGTGAGCAGGGGAAAAAAAAAGCCGATCACCGGCGGCTGCAAGAGGGACATCGGTCCCAATCGTGGAGGTACCTACCAGTGCCCACCACCGCCACCTACTAGTGCCCACAGTGTCACCTACCAGTGCCCACAGTGCCGCCTATTAATTAATCAGTGCATCATTACCAGTGCTGCCTATCAATACCATCTACCAGTGCCACTTATCACTGCCACCCATGAGTGCCACTCATCAGTGCCACCCATCAGGGCCCATCAGTGTCGTTTTATCTGTGCCTTTCAGTGTCACCTTATCTGTGACCATCAGCAAATATCAATGAAGGAGAAAAATTACCCGTTTGCAAAATTTTATAACAAACTATGAAACGTTTTTTTTTTCAAAAATTTCTGTCTTTTTTTGTTTGTTTAGCAAAAAATAAAAATCCAAATGGTGATTAAATACCACCAAAAGAAAGCTTCATTTGTGTGAAAAAAACGATAAAAATTTCATTTGGGTACAGTGTAGCATGACCGCGCAATTGTCATTCAAAGTGTGACAGCGCTGAAAGCTGGTCTGGGCAGGAGGGGGGATTAATTGCCCAGTAAGCAAGAGGTTAAAGCGCCCCTTTCCCCATGTGATCGCATGCAGAAGCGAACGCATACGTAAGTCACGCCCACATATGTAAACACGTGTGAGGTATCACCGTGAAGGTTAGAGTGAGAGCAATAATTCTAGCCCTAGATCTAGTAAAAAAATGTAAAGCGTCGCTCATGGGAATTTTTAAGTACCGAAGTTTGGCGCCATTCCATGAGCGTGTGCAGTTTTGAAGCATGACATGTTCGGTATTCATTTACTCGGCGTAACATTATCTTTCACAATATGTAAAAAACTGGGCTAACTCGTGTGAGATAAAAAGTTGCAACAACTGCCATTTTATTCTCTAGGGTCTCTGCTAAAAAAACCAAAACATATATATAATGTTTGGTGGTTCTATGTAATTTTCTAGCAAAAAAAAGATTTTTACATGTAGAAGTGTCAGAATTGGTCTGGTAGTTAAGCGGTTAAATTGGGGCACTGGGTGGGGGGGTGGGGGAGATACCCCCCCCCCCCCTCCCCCAGTGGTGAGGCTGCATCAGGAAATGTGCAGACTTTGCTTATTCTATATAAAAACAAATAGAATTAGAATGCCCAGACAGAGTGCCTATGTACACGGGTACAAAATATTCTGCACTCAGGTCTGTAATGTGTACATTTTATATGGATCTGAATGCAGCTGTGTGTTATTCTAGGGTGCACACAGCTGAGCTCGGCTCTCTCATCTGCATTTATATATAAAAATAATAATAATCAGTACCCTCGGTCCTCCATATGATTTATATTTATCAATGATGTGCACTTGTAAACATTTGTACTTACATTTCCATGCATACAGTACTGAGTGTAAATATACGCCATCAGCCCTGAATGGCCGCTGAGCATTTTCACTTGCAAGTGGCCTGAATGGAAGTTTGTGTCCTAGCTTGTATAAATGCTGTGCGGCGGGGGGGCTACCTGCGTCCTAGCAGTCAAGGGGGTTAGGTGGGGGGGCTTCCTAGAACATCGGGTACATTTGTACTCCATGCATGTAACATTATTACAGACATTGCATGCTAACAGATGTTACATAGGGTATTACTGCCAGCAAGATCACACATATGTTATATATATATTACTATGTACATGAGCCCAGAGCTGGACCTGCTAAGTATTTCCTTGTTCTGCCATTCTGATATGTGAGGTGTAATGAGGAGTCCTAGCAGTGCTGAGAGCCTACACCCGGGGGAATGTATTCCTTACCTCTTGCTGCTCATCTTATACACAAGATTTAGTACTCATGGTGTGGAAGAGGAAGGGGCATCCATGGGGTATCTGGGACACTTTCTCCCAAAGGAAACTGTGAACCTGCAGCACCACCTTCCAGAGAATGGGGTGAAGTATATTCTTGTGCCGTGTACTTGTGTGTGGAACTGGTTGGCTCTATACACGGTTTCACCCCTAGTATTTGTTGGGTGACCGGGTCAGTGGGACTTCCGATTTACCTCCTGAATGCATTCTTGAAGCAATAATTGTGCTCTACTGCTTTGTTTCACAATGCTAGTATGGAAGTATGTGGGGTATAATTTGTCTCAGAAGTTAAAGCAGAGTAATAATACAGAGCCACTGAGGGCTCCCCCTAGTGTCTAAACTTCAAAATGCACTAAGATGTGTTAGGCCCCTCCCACAGCAGGGAATCCTTCAGCTAATCCCCACTGAGCAGGCAGATGGCTGATCCATGTCCGCTCCGCTTATGCAAATGTAAACAAACCGTCTGTCTAACCCGACTGTTATCTGATAAGCCAGATGGATGGGGAACAGATCCCACCTGTTTTTAGCGGATCAGATGTCCATAGAGCAGACTGGAGGGTCCAATTGAGTCCACCCAATAAACTGACAGGTGGACCCGATCGGTCCTCTAGTGTGAAAGGAGCCTTAAAATATCCTACCCATTTTCTGGATCAAATGTCAGATTTTTACACAAAAAAATAAAAAGATATGCAAATATGTGCTCAAAAATAAACCCATGGCAAAAAGTCCCAGCGATCTTTCATGCATGAAACCCAACGTGTTATTGTGCTGCCATCCCAGTAAGTGGGAAATGTGGTGGGAAAACATAAAGGGGTCTGTCTATATATGTTGCATGAATGTAACAAGAATTTTCCCATCCGTCACAAATTCTGACTGTATTTTGCTTAATTCAGTGACCTCATCAGCTCCATCTAGCAGCCATAATGCAGTATTTTCCTGATTGAAGTATTCCAGGAAAAGTATCACATTATGGGCACTAGATGGTGCTGATGATCATAGGAAATCAACGTATTAACCACTTGACCACTGGGCACTTAAACCCCCTTCCTAACCAGACCAATTTTCAGCTTTCGGTGCTCTCACACTTTGAATGACAATTACTCAGTCATGCAACACTGTGCCCATATGAAATTTTTGTCCTTTTTTCACACAAATAGAACTTTCTTTTGGTGGTATTTAATCACCGCTGGGTTTTTTATTTTTTGTGCTATAAATCAAAAAAGACTGAAAATTCGGTAAAAAATAAAATATTTGTTTTTGTTCAAATTTATTGGCAGAGTATTGGCACTGAGCAGCGCTGTGGGCACTACAGATCCAGCCCACAGCGCTGCTACAAAAGATCTCTCCCCCTCTCCCCTCGCACTGTACAGATCGGTACAGAGAGGGGAGGGAGGAACCGGCGTCATTTGACGGAGCGATCACGTGGTAAACGGCCGCTCCCAGCGGCCATTTACCGTGATGCGCCAGGTCTTCCGGACCCGGCGGTCATGGTTATTTCGGGGAGCGAGCCCCAGGGGGTGTGCGAGAGCAGCATTCTGGGAGGACATCCTCCCAGAATAAGCCGACCGCGCTGTAGCCGTCTTTCGGCTATGGCCTGGTCGGCAAGTGGTTAAAGTGATACTAAAGTCTTGTTGTGTATGAGCTGTTTTTTACAGCCCCTTTCACACGAGGCGGACTCCGCTTCCACGGAGTCCGCCGGTTCATAGGGAGATCTCTCCGTTGATCTCCGCTGAGCCGGCGGATGACAGGTCCCTCTCTGCTCACTGAGCGGGGAGGGGCTTGTCGAGCGCCGCTGCTGCCTATGGAGAGATCAGACGAAAACGGACAGCATGTCCGTTTTCATCAGATCTCACCAGATCCGCTAGCGGCGTATCCGAACGTAGAGCCATCAGTCTGCTTTTAGCGGATCGGATCGGACCGGGTCGGATGTCAGCGGACATGTCTCCGCTGACATCCGTCGCTCCATAGGCTAAACGGTCCGATCGTGTAAAAGGGGCCTAAAGCTTTTTACACACTGATCACCAGCATAGTAACACAGTGTAAAACACAATGTCCCAAAACAAACATGTCCCCAAAACACATATGTTCCAGTAAAATTACATGTCCCAACGATTATCTGCACTCACATGTCCGTGATCACCTGCGCACATCTGTACATGATCATTTGCCTACACCTGTCCGTGATCACACGAACCAATTATTATACACTTAACAGGATTTTTTTACTAAAGACATGTAGCAGAATACATTTTGACTGAAATTTATGACAAAATTTGATTTTATTGGATCTCTTTTAAAATAGAATAAAGAAAATATTTTTATTTTTTCCAAATTTTCGCTCTTTTTTCGCTTATATCGCAAAAAACTGAGTCATGGATAAATACCACCAAAAGAAAGCTCTATTTGTGCAAACAAAATGATAAAAATTTCATTTGGGTACAGCGTACCATGACCGCGCAATTGTCATTGAAAATGCAAGACCGCTGAAAGCTGAAAATTGGCCTGGGAAGGAAGGGGGCAAAAGTGCCCAGTATTGATGTGGTTAAAAATAACAAACATGTTAAACGTACCTGCTCTGTGCAGTGATTTTGCACAAGGCAGCCCAGATCCTCCTCTTCTTGGGTCCCGTGCTGGAACTTCTGGCCCTTCCCTCCTATCGAGTGACCCCACAGCAAGCAGCTTGCTATGGGGGGCACCCGAGCGGCTGCTTTGTGTGTCCATTCAGACATGGAGCCGCGGTTCAGCCCCGCCCCCTCTCTCTCTTCAAGTAACGCTGTAGCCAAATAAATATTATATCCTTTTATAGATTTTACATATAATTAACCACTTATCTACCGGGCACTTCCACCCCCTTCCTGCCCAGGCCATTTTTCAGCTTTCAGTGCTGTCACACTTTGAATGACAATTGCGCGGTCATACAACACTGTACCCAAATGAAATTTTTATCATTTTTTCACACAAATAGAGCTTTCTTTTGGTGGTATTTAATCACAGCTGGAATTTTTATTTTTTGCTAAACAAACAAAAAAAATGGAAAATTAAAAAAAAAAAAAAAAATCATGTTTCATAGTTTATTATAAAATTTTGCAAACAGGTAACTTTTCTCCTTCATTGATATGCGCTGATGAGGCGGCACTGGTGGGCACTGATAGGCACAGATAAGGCGGTAGTGATGGGCACTGATAGGTGGCACTAATGTGCAGCACTGTTGATGGGGCGCTGATAGGCGGCACTGTTGTCTACTGCTAGGTGGCACTGGCGGGTGGCACAGGTGGGCACTGAGGAGCTGGCGGCAGCTCTCCGTGATTGTCCCTCTCACAGCCGCCGGTGATCGGCTTTTTTCTTTCTCCTCATGCTGTCAGCTCTGTTTACATCACATGATCAGCTGTCATTGGCTGACAGCTGATCACGTGGTAAGGGGTCGGGATCAACCCCTTACTCTGATCTGTGATCCAGCAAGTCTCATGGACTCGCTGATCACAAAGCGCCACGCGCCCTGCAGGAGGTGCGCAGGCCGCTCGGGCACGGGAGGACGTCAATAGATGCCCTCCCGGCAAAGCAGGTCCGCGCTGTAGCCGTCATTCGGCTATAGCGCGGATCTGAAGAAGTTAAACTGTACTATGGTAATTTTAATGGCTGGGCATAATTCTCAGTATTTGTTATTATTTTGCATGTATGGACCCTGCACAGCACCACTTCTCTTGCTCCCTATGCTGGGTGTAATTCTTAGTAACTTATTATTGTATGTGACTTTATACTGCGTCACTGAATGATCCTGAGCAGGGCCGTCATCAGGGTTGTACCACGGTTCTCATGTAGGGGGCTCAGACAGCAGGCAGATTGGACGGTGGGGTGGGTAAGAGCAATTTCAGAATGATGCCCAGTGCTGCTCTCTGCCGGTTTCTCCCCCTCTCTCTCTTGCTGGCGTTCAGCTGCTGGATGGAGAGACGCAGACAAGGCGGATCCAGGGGGGTGCTAATTTCCACCTAGATTTGTGCTAAGAGGAGGGATGGGGAGGGGGATTTGTGCTAAGAGGAGGGATGGGGGGGTATTGTGCTAAGAGGAGGGATGGGGTGGGGGATTTGTGCTAAGAGGGGGGGTGAGGAGGGGGATTTGTGCTAAGGGGGGGTTGGGAGGGGGATTTGTGCTAAGGGGGGTGGGGAGGGGGATTTGTGCTAAGAGGAAGGATGGGGAGGGATATTTGTGCTAAGGGGGGGCGGGGAGGGGGATTTGTGCTAAGAGGGGGGGTGGGAGGGGGATTTGTGCTAAGAGGGGGAGTGGGAGGGGGATTTGTGCTAAGAGGAGGGATTGGTTGGATTTGTGCTGGTTGGAGGAATTAATGGGATCTGCGCTAGAAGTAGTGATTTGTGCTGGTAGGTGGGATTGGGGGGGGGGGGTATTTGTGCTGTTATGGGGAATTTTGGGGAGTAGATTCCTGCGAGGAGGGGGAAATGGGGATGATGCGAGTTGGGATTCGGGGGGGCTGTCAGGTAGGGTGTTCGGGGGCCCCTGTCAGGTAGGGTGTTCAGGGCCCCTGTGATCTCTAGTGACAGCTCTGATCCTGAGTGTGAAAAGTGATCTCTCTTCCCTCAAACCAGAAAGGAGGAGAGAAGAGAAAACACTGACAGGTCATGACAGCACAAGCCGAGTCCAGCTCTCTATTGCCCCCCCCCCCCCCCCCCCAGACACACATGGACCCATCAGAAATTTTGGGGCCCTTTACACATCTTTAGGTCTGGGGCAGGAGAGGGACCCCTGTGATAAGGAAAAAGAGGGGCCCCTGTGATGAGGGCACAGAGGGAACCTTCTGACATGTCCTATGCCCATTGGTTTTCTGTGGCAGACTGAATATTTTTGATTCCGTCTGCACAAATCCCCTCCCCCCCCTTTAGGATGGAGGTCGGGAGAAGGGGCTTGTAAATGTCATTTACAAACCCCTTCCTTTTCTAAATGAACACAGTGTGTGATCGGTACTAATCACTCACTGTGTTCATTCATAACTGAAGCATAGTAAACTGTTTACTGTGCTTTTGTTTATGAATTAACAGGAGTCTCTGTCTCCTGTTCATTAAACTGCAGTACAGCTGAGGCTACAGAGAAGGACTGGGTTCTCAGTCACTTTCTTGGTTTCAAAAGTGGGATATCGGGGGTCTGTTTAGACCCCTGATATCTCACCAAAGAAACCAAAAAACTCACCAAAAAACAAAACATTAAAAAAATTATAATAAAAAAACTAAAAAAATTTGATCTAAAATTTCTACTCAAAGTAAACAGCCATGCCCAATATGAAGCATCATTTAGCCACACTCACTGTTTTCTGTGGTGCTCTGTGTATGCCACAGGCCACCAACTCCCTAGTAGGGGCCCCAATGCATTTTTTTTGCCCATGATGCTATTATGATGGCATTCTACAATGGCAGTAAACCTGAGTAGGAAAAGAAAAGTGGAGGGTATGATGGCGGGTAGTATGTTGATGAGAGGAGTGCGGCGTGTAGAAGGAGAGAGACCCCAGAGAGTTGAGGCTCCTGTGCACAGTACTGGGAAAGGACTCAGGTAAGTATCAAGGGGCAGCACACAAAATGGTTTTTATTTTCATGCATAAAATGGATGAAAGATAAAAACCTACAGCTTTTAGGCTGGCCATACAAAAAATTTGTATTTTTTGCTAGAAAATTACTTAGAGCCCCCAAACATTATATATATTTTTTTTAGCAGAGAATCGAGAATAAAATGGCGATTGTTGCAATATTTTATATCACACGGTATTTGTGCAGCGGTGTTTTAAACGCAACTTTTTGGGAAAAGGGACACTTTCACGAATTTTAAAAAAAACAAACAGTAAAGTTAACCCAATTTTTTATATAATGTGAAAGATGTTACGCCGAGTAAATAGATACCAAACATGTCATGCTTTATACTTGCACGCACTCGTGGAATGGTCAACAAACTACGGTACCTAAAATCTCCATAGGCGACGCTTTCAATTTTTTTTTTTACGGTTACCAGGTTAGAGTTACAGAGGAGATCTAGTACTAGAATTATTGCTCTCGCTCTGACGATTGCGGCGATAACTCACATGTGTGATTTGAACATCGTTTACATATGCGGGCGCGACTTCCCTAAGCGTTTTCTTTGCTGCGCGAGCTTGCGGGGACGGGGGCGCTTTGAAAAAAATCTCTCTTTTTTTTTAAATTTATTTTTATATTTATAAATTGTGTTTAAAAAAAAAAATAGGATCACTTTTATTGCTGTCACAAGGAATGTAAACATCCCTTGTGACAGTAATAGGTGGTGACAGGTCCTCTTTATGGAGGGATCGGGGGTCTAAAAGACCGATCCCTCCTTTGCACTTCAAAGTATTCAGATCGCCGTTTTCTGCGATTCTGAATACTGTATATTTTTTTAAAACTGGCGCGGGAAGTGACGTCATGATGTCGCTTCTATTCAGTATTAGGAGGCTGGAATGAAGCCGCTTACGTCTTCATTTCAGACTGTCACTAGCCGCCGGAGGCGGCGGATTGGTGGAACGGGAGGCCCGGTAAGAGCGGCGGGAGGGGGGGTCCCCTCCCGCTCCTCCGGTATAGCAGCCGATCAAGTTTTAGCCGCATTGGTTGTTATACCTGGAAAGCTGATCGCCAGCTCTAAAAAACGGTACCGGGATGATGCCTGCTGCTGTGGGCATCATCCTGTATAACCCCCGAAAGCCGAGTACGCACATCTGTGTACGCTTGGCGGGAAGGGGTTATACCATTTTCTTGTACAACTTTCCTTTAGATTTACTATATATTTTAGGAGGTCAAATCTAAACACTTTCAGTTTGTATGCAGTCAGGCCCTTGCAGTACATAATACAAGATAAATCTATTGAAAATTGAACAAGACAATTGTATAGTGTATGGCCAGCTTTATAACCATTTTAACTGTTAGGGGGGGGGGTGGAGGTTATTTAATTTACAATACTATTTGTAATAGGCAGCATGGAGGGGAGTATCTGCTGTGAGGCAAACAAGGCATTTGCCTGGAGTGGTGCCACCCCCCGGGGGATCGCACGTAGCAGAATGACGGCTACAATGTGGTCATCCAGGTGCGGCGCACACCCAATGCACGCCGATCACTGTGCCCTTCAGAATAGCTGATCAAAAATTGGGGTTAAAAGCCAATCACAGAAGCTCTTTACTTTGAGTTCAATCATCGCTGATCACCATGTAAACTTGCCGGTTATCGACATTCCTTTCCTCCTGCTGTCACAGCGTGAAAAGAGGAGAGAGCCAGTAAACGGCCAGTGTAAAAGGGGACATCTACACCGATAACCAGGACACCGATCGTCCGTGTTCTGATGATCAGTGCAGCCCCAACAGTGCCCATCAGTGCTGTGTATTAGTGCCCATCAGTGCTGTGTATTAGTGCCCATCAGTGCCGTCTATCAGTGCCAACCAGTGCCATATATTCACCTCGGAAACCCGGGCAGTCTCCTGCGGAGTCCCTCAAGGATCACCCTTGTCACCAGTACTATTCAACATATACATCCGCCCACTTCTCAATATCATCAGGAAAACTGATCTTTGTTTCCACTCATACGCTGACGACACCCAACTCTACCTTCGTATCAACGGACAAAAAGATCATCATCAGCAATTACAGAAATGCCTCTCCTCAATAGACGACTGGATGACCACTAGCTCCCTCAAACTCAACGGATCAAAAACAGAACTTCTTCTCCTACAAGCTAACAAAAATTCCAAAATAAAGACTACATGGACACCTCCCACCATCCTTGGACAGACCATCTCCCCAAGCACCAAAGCCAGGAGTCTCGGAGTCATTTTTGACTCAGGAATGACAATGGATGCACAAATAGGATCAGTGGTGAGCGGATCCCACCATCTCCTCCGCCAACTACGTAGACTCATCCCCTTCATCCCAGAAGAGGACAAAGCGGCAGTTGTGGGAACAATCATCAATTCCCGACTCGACTACGCAAATTCGCTCTACGTAGGACTACCCCAATATCAGCTTGCGCGCTTACAACTCATCCAAAACACGGCGGCAAGACTGTTAACAGGAAAAAAACCCTGGGAATCCATCTCCCCCTCCCTAAAGAGCCTACACTGGCTAACCGTGAAGAAACGGATCACATTCAAGACCCTCTGCCTCACCCACAAATGCGTACAAGGAAACGCCCCACCATATCTCCGCGAGAAAATAAAACACTATACACCGAATCGCAGTCTACGATCAGCTAACCAAAACCTCCTTACCATTCCCAAATACCGCTACAAAGCAAAGGGAGAACGAAGATTCGCAGTCCAAGGACCCCGACTATGGAACGCTCTTCCTACCAACATCCGCATGGAAGAAAACCACCAGGCCTTCAGAAAAAAACTAAAGACCTTCCTTTTCTGAGAAGCTAACATCAGAGAATGCATCCAGCGCCTTGAGGCGATTCAGTTCGCATTTGTAGCGCTTTATAAATCATTCATTCATTCATTCATTCATATATCAGTGCAGCTTCATCACTGCCTCCTTATCAGTGCCAACCAGTGCCGCATATCCGTGCCCACCAGTGCTGTCACATCCTCTGTCCTGCTAAGCCCATCCTCTGCCCTCATGTCTCGGGGTCTGATGAGGAAGCTGCAGCTGATCACTGAATATCTGTGTCTTCCCCATCAGACCCGGAGACAATACCAGTATACTGCACCGGGCGGGGCGACACATTTAGATGTGGGGGGGGGGGGGGGCGCTCAATTTTAGTTTCCCTAGGGTAGCACAAAAATGGCACTGATGCTGCAGCATACAGGAGTTAACCACTTGACACCCACGCTATAGCCGAATGATGGCTACAGCACGGACCTGAATTTCCAGGAGGCCGTCATATGACGTCCTCACCTGTGCACGCGCCCTGCGGAGCGCGCTGTGATCAACGAGTCACTGAGACTCAGGTGATCACCGATCCGAGTAAGGGGCTGGTCCCGCCCCCTTACCATGTGATCAGCTGTCAGCCAATGACAGCTGATCACATGATCAAAACAAAAGCTCTGTGATCGTTTTTTTTTTTCTCCTCACACTGACAGCGCGAGGAGAAAAAAAAGCCGCTCACCAGCTTATCAGCAAGAGACATCGGTCCCGAAGAGGAAATTCTGCCTCATATGTGCCACCAGTACCCCCTGCCAGTGCCCATCAGTGCTACCTATCAATGCCCATCAGTGCCACCTATCAATGACCACAAGTGCCACCTAGCAGTGCCCATTATTGCCACCTAGCAGTGCCTATCAGTGCCGCCTCATCAGCGTACATCAATGAAGGAGAAAAATGACCTTTTTTAAAATTTTATGACAAAATAAAAAAAAATTTAACAAAAGTAAAAACCGCAGAGGTGATTAAATACCACCAAAAGCTCTATTTGTAGGAAAAATATATAAAAAAATATAATAAATGATAAAAATGTCATTTGTGTACAGTGTTGTATGACCGCGTAATTGTCACTCAAAGTGCGTCAGCGCTGAAAGCTGAAAATTGGTCTGGATAGGAAGGGGGTTTAAGTGTCCAGTAAACAAGAGGTTAATGAACCTGACACTGGGGCCACTAATGCAGCACAGAGGGGTTAATGAACTGCCACTGGTCACTAATACATCAGATGCAGTACATTAACCCCCTCCATGCTGCATATTACTAAAAGCATTACAAATGAACGACCCCCCCCCCCCCCCCCCCTTGCACGGGGCTTCACTGGCTCCTCGCAGCACTCACTCCCCTCAGCCTTCTCATCCCGCATCCCGGCCTCTGCATGACATCACGCGGGGCGGGACTAGAAAGTTCCTGTGGGGTGGAGATCACTCGGCCTCACACAAGTGACGGTGTTCTGCCGAGAAAGTTCCGCTCGGCGGATTAGTTCCCCCTCTACTGCGCATGCGCAGTAGAAGCCGGCGGAAATAGCCGAAGCGGAACAGCTGAAAATCAGCTGTACACGGCGCCTGTAAGAGGGCCCCTCGCGGGCACGGCCTCGCTGCGCTCGGCACTTTTAGATTCCCCCTCTAGGTCCACTTGGATAGAGGGGAAGGAACCTGGACCCAGAGCGCAGGCGCCGTGTACAGCTGATCGAAGCGTTTGAGCTTCGGCTATCTCCGGCGGCCGACAGTAGTACGTACTGCGCAGGCGCTGCGCCTGCGCAGTACAGGGGGGGAACCTATCCGCCGAAGGAACTTATTCGGCAAGACACCCGGCTCTGGACTTTGTGTGCTGGTGATGTACATAGAACATATCGCTATGTGCTCCGCCCACATAGAACGCAGGGGGGAGGGGCCAGCGCGTGTCTCTCCTCTCTGCAGCAGGGCGGCGCGAGCGGCCTTTTTTAGGAGGCATCAGAGGTCGCCCCGCCCCCCAGTCCGCCCCGCCCCCTCCTGACAGGTTCCGCCTCCACCCCTACAACTCACATTAGGCAGCGCTCTAAGACGCTTTACCAGTCCGGCCCGCTCACCCCGCCAGCTTGGGGACATTCTATCCCGCACACCCATCAGGCAAATTAGAGAGCCCCCTCTGGCCTCCCCCCCGATAAGATTACATGAAAGTAATGACACTTACTATCTCTCTCCGATGAAAGATCTGCGGTGTAGTGTCAGATGACTCCGCTATAGGGCGCTGTTCTCTGTCACAGAAGCTCCGAGAAAATGCCTCCTTCCCGGTCGCTGGGCGAAGTCAAAATGGCGCCGGCTCAGCTTTCGGGCGGTTGATATGACGCATTACACAGCCCTCTCCGCCAATCAGAGGCAGCGCGCGCGTCAACACGCGCTGCCTGTGAGTTTACAATGTACGCTGACCAGAGTAGCGGCAGCTGAAGAGAGATTCGCACTTCTTCTCCCTCCAGCCTGCAGGTGGCAATAGAGAGCGCCGCTGTGCAGTGGGGACAGGCTGGCTTGTGTGTGTCATGTAAAAAGCTGAAGTACTTTGTGCCTGAGGGGGGCAGATCCCGGAGGAGGAACAGAGGGGTACCATGTCTTACAGGTAGGTGCAGTGTGAAGGCCGGGGAGTGTCTGTGCGGGGGAGGGGCTGTGTGTGTCCCGACAGTGCTCTGTATGTGAGAGATATCCCCCCTCCTGTGTGTTTGTCATCTCTGCCCCCCCCCTCCTGTGTGTTTGTCATCTCTGCCCCCCTCCTGTGTGTTTGTCATCTCTGCCCCCCCTCCTGTGTGTTTGTCATCTCTGCCCCCCCTCCTGTGTGTGTTTGTCATCTCTGCCCCCCCTCCTGTGTGTGTTTGTCATCTCTGCCCCCCCCTCCTGTGTGTTTGTCATCTCTGCCCCCCCCCTCCTGTGTGTTTGTCATCTCTGCCCCCCCCCTCCTGTGTGTTTGTCATCTCTGCCCCCCCCCTCCTGTGTGTTTGTCATCTTTGCCCCCCCCCCTCCTGTGTGTTTGTCATCTTTGCCCCCCCTCCTGTGTGTTTGTCATCTCTGCCCCCCCCTCCTGTGTGTTTGTCATCTCTGCCCCCCCTCCTGTGTGTTTGTCATCTCTGCCCCCCCTCCTGTGTGTTTGTCATCTCTGCCCCCCCTCCTGTGTGTTTGTCATCTCTGCCCCCCCTCCTGTGTGTGTTTGTCATCTCTGCCCCCCCCCCCCCTCCTGTGTGTTTGTCATCTCTGCCCCCCCCCTCCTGTGTGTTTGACATCTCCCCCCCCCTCCTGTGTGTTTGTCATCTCTGCCCCCCCCTCCTGTGTGTTTGTCATCTTTGCCCCCCCCCCTCCTGTGTGTTTGTCATCTTTGCCCCCCCCCCTCCTGTGTGTTTGTCATCTTTGCCCCCCTCCTGTGTGTTTGTCATCTTTGCCCCCCTCCTGTGTGTTTGTCATCTCTGCCCCCCTCCTGTGTGTTTGTCATCTCTGCCCCCCCTCCTGTGTGTTTGTCATCTCTGTCCCCCCCCTCCTGTGTGTTTGTCATCTCTGCCCCCCCCCCTCCTGTGTGTTTGTCATCTCTGCCCCACCCCCTCCTGTGTGTTTGTCATCTCTGCCCCCCCCTCCTGTGTGTTTGTCATCTCTGCCCCCCCCTCCTGTGTGTTTGTCATCTCTGCCCCCCTCCTGTGTGTTTGTCATCTCTGCCCCCCCCTCCTGTGTGTTTGTCATCTCTGCCCCCCTCCCTCCTGTGTGTTTGTCATCTCTGCCCCCCCTCCTGTGTGTTTGTCATCTCTGCCCCCCCTCCTGTGTGTTTGTCATCTCTGCCCCCCCCTCCTGTGTGTTTGTCATCTCTGCCCCCCCCTCCTGTGTGTTTGTCATCTCTGCCCCCCCCTCTCCTGTGTGTTTGTCATCTCTGCCCCCCCCCTCTCCTGTGTGTTTGTCATCTCTGCCCCCCCCTCTCCTGTGTGTTTGTCATCTCTGCCCCCCCCTCCTGTGTGTTTGTCATCTCTGCCCCCCCTCCTGTGTGTTTGTCATCTCTGCCCCCCCCTCCTGTGTGTTTGTCATCTCTGCCCCCCCCTCTCCTGTGTGTTTGTCATCTCTGCCCCCCCCCCCTCTCCTGTGTGTTTGTCATCTCTGCCCCCCCCCCTCTCCTGTGTGTTTGTCATCTCTGCCCCCCCCCTCTCCTGTGTGTTTGTCATCTCTGCCCCCCCTCCTGTGTGTTTGTCATCTCTGCCCCCCCTCCTGTGTGTTTGTCATCTCTGTCCCCCCCCTCCTGTGTGTTTGTCATCTCTGTCCCCCCCCCCCCTCCTGTGTGTTTGTCATCTCTGTCCCCCCCTCCTGTGTGTTTGTCATCTCTGTCCCCCCCCTCCTGTGTGTTTGTCATCTCTGCCCCCCCCTCCTGTGTGTTTGTCATCTCTGCCCCCCCCCTCCTGTGTGTTTGTCATCTCTGCCCCCCCCCCTCCTGTGTGTTTGTCATCTCTGCCCCCCCCCCTCCTGTGTGTTTGTCATCTCTGCCCCCCCCCCCTCCTGTGTGTTTGTCATCTCTGCCCCCCCCCTCCTGTGTGTTTGTCATCTCTGCCCCCCCCCCTCCTGTGTGTTTGTCATCTCTGCCCCCCCCCTCCTGTGTGTTTGTCATCTCTGCCCCCCCCCTCCTGTGTGTTTGTCATCTCTGCCCCCCCCCTCTCCTGTGTGTTTGTCATCTCTGCCCCCCTCTCCTGTGTGTTTGTCATCTCTGCCCCCCCCCCCTCCTGTGTGTTTGTCATCTCTGCCCCCCTCTCCTGTGTGTTTGTCATCTCTGCCCCCCTCTCCTATGTGTTTGTCATCTCTGCCCCCCCCTCCTGTGTGTTTGTCATCTCTGCCCCCCCTCCTGTGTGTTTGTCATCTCTGCCCCCCCTCCTGTGTGTTTGTCACCTCTGTCCCCCCCTCCTGTGTGTTTGTCACCTCTGCCCCCCTCCTGTGTGTTTGTCACCTCTGCCCCCCCTCCTGTGTGTTTGTCATCTCTGCCCCCCCCCTCCTGTGTGTTTGTCATCTCTGCCCCCCCCCTCCTGTGTGTTTGTCATCTCTGCCCCCCTCCTGTGTGTTTGTCACCTCTGTCCCCCTCCTGTGTGTTTGTCACCTCTGTCCCCACCCCTCCTGTGTGTTTCTCACCTCTGCCCCCCCCCCCTGTCCTGTGTGTTTGTCACCTCTGTCCCCCCCTCCTGTGTGTTTGTCACCTCTGTCCCCCCCCCTGTCCTGTGTGTTTGTCACCTCTGTCCCCCCCCCCTCCTGTGTGTTTGTCACCTCTGTCCCCCCCCTGTCCTGTGTGTTTGTCACCTCTGTCCCCCCCCCCCTCCTGTGTGTTTGTCACCTCTGTCCCCCCCCTCCTGTGTGTTTGTCACCTCTGTCCCCCCCTCCTGTGTGTTTGTCACCTCTGTCCCCCCCCTCCTGTGTGTGTGTCTCATCTCTGCCCCCCTCCCCCAGTGGTGAGGCTGCATCAGGAAATGTGCAGACTTTGCTTATTCTATATAAAAACAAATAGAATTAGAATGCCCAGACAGAGTGCCTATGTACACGGGTACAAAATATTCTGCACTCAGGTCTGTAATGTGTACATTTTATATGGATCTGAATGCAGCTGTGTGTTATTCTATGGTGCACACAGCTGAGCTCGGCTCTCTCATCTGCATTTATATATAAAAATAATAATAATCAGTACCCTCGGTCCTCCATATGATTTATATTTATCAATGATGTGCACTTGTAAACATTTGTACTTACATTTCCATGCATACAGTACTGAGTGTAAATATACGCCATCAGCCCTGAATGGCAGCTGAGCATTTTCACTTGCAAGTGGCCTGAATGGAAGTTTGTGTCCTAGCTTGTATAAATGCTGTGCGGCGGGGGGGCTACCTGCGTCCTAGCAGTCAAGGGGGTTAGGTGGGGGGGCTTCCTAGAAAATCGGGTACATTTGTACTTCATGCATGTAACATTATTACAGACATTGCATGCTAACAGATGTTACATAGGGTATTACTGCCAGCAAGATCACACATATGTTATATATATATTACTATGTACATGAGCCCAGAGCTGGACCTGCTAAGCATTTCCTTGTTCTGCCATTCTGATATGTGAGGTGTAATGAGGAGTCCTAGCAGTGCTGAGAGCCTACACCCGGGGGAATGTATTCCTTACCTCTTGCTGCTCATCTTATACACAAGATTTAGTACTCATGGTGTGGAAGAGGAAGGGGCATCCGTGGGGTATCTGGGACACTTTCTCCCAAAGGAAACTGTGAACCTGAATCTGCCTGCAGCACCACCTTCCAGAGAATGGGGTGAAGTATATTCTTGTGCCGTGTACTTGTGTGTGGAACTGGTTGGCTCTATACACGGTTTCACCCCTAGTATTTGTTGGGTGACCGGGTCAGTGGGACTTCCGATTTACCTCCTGAATGCATTCCTAAAGCATTAAATATGTTTTACTGCTTTGTTTCACAATGCTAGTATGGGAGTATGTGGAATATAATTTGTTTCAGAAGTTAGAGTAATAACACTGAGCCGCTGAGGGCTCCCCCTAGTGTCTAATCTGTAAAATGCACTAAGATGTGTTCGGCCCCTTCCACATGGAGCGGCTCAGGGAATCTGTCAGCTAATCCCCACTGAGCAGGCAGGTGGCTGGTCCATATCCGCTCCTCTTATGAAGACACAGCCTGCTCTATGGGCGGTCGAATGTAAACGGACTGTCTGTCTAACCCGACTGTTATCTGATCCGCCAGATGGATGGGGAACAGATCCCACCTGTTTTAGCAGATCAGATGTCCATAGAGCAGACTGGAGGTTCCAATTGAGTCTGCCCGATAAATTGACAGGTGGACCCGATCGGTCCTCTAGTGTGAAAGGAGCCTTAAAATATCCTACCCATTTTCTGGATGAAATGTCAGATTTTTACACAAAAAAATGAGAAAAATCTGCAAATGCGTGCTCAAAAATAAACACATTGCAAAATAAAATGGCAAAAAAGTCCCAGTGATCCTTCATGCATGAAACCCAAGGTGTTATTGTGCTGCCATCCCAGTAAGTGGGAAAACATAAAGGGGTCTGTTTAGATAAACAAAACCAAAAAAGTGTTGCATAAATGTAAGAAACATTTGCCCATCCTTCAGATTCTGACTGTATTTTGCGTAATTCAGTGACATCATCGGCTCCATCAAGCAGCCATAATGCCGTATTTTCCGGATTTGAAGTGTTCCAGGAAAAATGATCACATTATGGGCACTAGATGGTGCTGATGATCACAGGAAATCAACGTATTAAAGTGATACTAAAGTAAAAATTTTCATTTTCCTTTCTTTAAAAATTACAAAATGTTAAATCGTACCTGCTCTGTGCAAAATCACTGATCCTCCACTGAATCCACAGATCCTCCTCTTCTCTGGTCTCTTGTCGGCGCTTCTGGCCCCTCCCTCCTATCGAGTGACCCCACAGCAAACAGCTTGCTATGGGGGCACCCGAGCCACTGCTCTGTGTGTCCATTCAGACACGGAGCCGCGGTTCAGCCCCGCCCCCTCTCTTCTCATTGGCTAACTGATTTTGACAGCAGCAGTGTCTCAGCCAATCAGGAGGGAGAATCCTGGACAGCGGACACACTCGTGCAACATCGTTGGATTGAGATGGGACTCGGGTAAGTATTAGGGGAGCTGCTGCACACTGAAGGTTTATCTTCATGCATAGAATGCATGACGATAAAAAACCTTCTGCCCTTACAACTTCCTTCAAGATGTTTTTTAATAAAAAAAATAAATAAAAATCTTTATTTTTTATAGTACCTTTTTAAAGGTCGCTTCTCAACACTCTTTTGGACCCCACATGATTGAACTGCTCTAAGTAGTTATTTATTAATTGATTGTGAATTACAGCAAACTGCATTCCTAGTATAGAAATATTCTCTCTTATTCCTTGATCACACATCTTCATCACAGCCAAAGTGGAGGATCAGAGTTCAGATTGGCTTATTGTTCATTTTAGCAGATGCCGGTGATGGTTCTTTTAGACAAACTTCTACTGAAATGTGAGGACTGCCATTGCCAACCTTCTTAATTTGCTAGTTGCTTACCTTTTCCTTCAATATCTTCTTAGTCACGGTCCTGGAAAAATCCTGCACAAAAAGACATCATAACTCCTAGTGTGCATATTCGTTTTGTGTCGGTAACTTTACAAAGTTGTGATGCCCGAGGATCAGCATTATAGGTGGGCAATGAGTGCACTGGGAGCCCTGCAGGAACGATTGACAGCGGCAGCCACTATATTCGCTCCATAACTCCTAAATCTGTTGGTTTCAAGTCAAAGCACCAACAGCCCTCACATCCTACACAGTACAGTTCAGATTTACTGTGATGATAAATCGAAAATCTATCCAAATCGATGACTAAACAGACTCCGCTTCTCTCAACAGGTACAAGAGAACTCTCCTGGACACAGAGCTGGGCTTGAACCTTTCTTTGACTTCATTGTTGCAATAAATGGCCTTAGACTGGTAAGTTGAAAATGTTCTAGTCTGTATTCTATGTTTACGTTATGTGTGTCTTACAACTTCACACACAAACCTAAAAAATGTAAAAAAAAAAAAAAAAAAAAACTCCTGCGCTGCTATGTCCATCTTTAGCACTTGTTTAAAATGGAGTAGCAGCTCACACTTCATACCTTTCAACATCGTTCTGTTCAGATCAACACAAACTTTGGGTTCGATGGGGAAAATCCATCCACTTATGGGCTAATATAAACTGGGTGGTATGACTGGAAAGACCTGTTATTTTGTAGTGTCAGAGGCAGAACAAAATAGTGTTGTCTGGAGACTCCGCTCTGGCTTAGAAATCCGTCGCCATTAGACCCCTTTCACACTGAGGCGCTTTTGCGCTCAAAATAGCGCTTGAAAACTGACCATTCTGCAGCCCCAGTGTAAAAGCCCGAGTGTTTTCAAACTGGGGCGGTGTGCTTGCAGAACAGGAAGAAAAAGTCCTGCAAGCAGCATCTTTGGAGCGGTGTATACAGCACTCCTCTGCCCATTGAAATGAATGGGCGCCGCTTTGAAAGCAGTGCTAAGCGGTCACTTTTAACCCCTTCTGGAGGGGTTAAAAGCGCTTTGCTATAACAGCGGTAAAGTGCTGCTAAAACGCGCAGTCCTTTAATGCCAACGCCCGCACCACCCCAGTGTGAAAGGGGTCTTAGGTTTCTGAGCCGGAGTTGTGCCTTGGAAAAAAATTCATAAGTCTCTGAGCTGGATCAGCAGGGGGTCCAAACTGAGAGACCCACATGAGACCTCAAGTGGAGAGGTTTCCACTTAATTCTTGAATGTGAAGAATACGTTTTAACAACTCCAGAAGATTTACCCCCTTCATGACCAGGCCATTTTTTGGGACATGGCACTGCGTTTACTTTAACTGACAATTGCATGGTTGTGTGACACTGTACCCAAATAAAATGTATGTCGTCCCCCCCCCCCCCGTCCCCCCCCCGTCCCCCCCGCAAATAGAGCTTTCTTTTGATGGTATTTGTATCATCACTGCGGTTTTTCTCTTTTGCACTATTAACAAAAAAAGACCAACCATTTTGCAAAAAAACAATATTTTTTATTTCTGCTCTAAAACATCCAATAAAAAAATATAAAATCTAATTTCTTCACCAATTTAGGGCAAAATGTATTCTGCTACATATTTTTAGTAAAAAATCACAATAAGTGTATATTGATTTGGGGTTCAAGGGGTTAAATGTGTGGCCAACATGTGTTACTGTGTGTGTTTTTTATTTATTTATTTTTTTACTTCCAGAAGAAAAGAAAACAGCCCTTTGCTGCTGTCAGAGGAGAGTCGTGTGTGTTTACCTACACAGGGTTGTTTTCGGTAATGTCCAGAGCTGATCGTTGGGTGTCTGTGACCAATCAGCGGCCGGCAGCTGCTGATTGGTTTGTGCTGCAGCCAATTGCAGCACAGCCGGGGAGGCGGGGGGTGTGCAGGTCACATACTAGGGACATGATCCAGCGCAGAGCGGCCACCCTGCTGCAGTATATGTGCGGTAGGCGGTCATAAAGAAGTTAAGACTCACTTTGACTCATGGATTCATATTTTTGGAGGGGCCTTTGTTTTAGGACTTGTACTAAAGAGCTTTCCTGTTCTCGTCAGTCTTTATCAGGTTACAAAACGACAAATAACTTCCCAGTACACTTACACAGTTGGATGGAGCTAATTTGTTTTTTTTGCTGGCTGCTATGGTAAAGACAGAGGGTTTAGTTGTACACATTTGCAAATCTATGTGAAAGCCACAATGCCTCGCCAAGGCTCCTCTGTATACAGTACTGTGTTCCTAACTGTATACTTTTCAGAGTCTCCCAAGCTGAAGCACATATAGCAGGGGATACATTAAGGGCAGGTTTGCCTAGAGGGGGCGCCCCCTCCTTTAAAGATTCAGGGACAGGTTGGACACCCAGCAAAAGCACAATGACAGCTGAAAGCATCCAATGTGTCCCCACACACAATGCAGCCGAAAAGCTGTGCAGATAAGTGGCAATCACCCCAATCTATAACTAGCCTTTACAGTAAGGTGCATTTGGTGTATTACAAAATAACAAAAATATTTGCAGCACACTTACCAGCTAGCCTTGATTGGGGTGGTTGGCACCTATCTGCACAGCTTGTCTTTGTCGGGGTTTGTTTGCTGCGTGTTCAGTTCCCCACAGGTACAGATCTGTAGTGGATATCACTTTTGGTACTCAAGCTTTGTGACAGCTTGATGCACTTCAAATCTTAGTCTGAACTCACCACAGCAATCCTGCTGGCACTGCATTACTTTAACAGACAATTGCGCGGTCGTGCGACGCTGTACACAAAAAAAAATGATGTCTTTTTTTTCCCACAAATAGGGCTTTCTTTTGGTTGTATTTGATCACGTCTGTCGTTTTTATTTTTTGCGCTATTAAAAAAAAAAAGGAACTGACCATTTTGAAAAAAAACAAAGACTTTTACTTTCTGCTATAAAACACACCCACTAAAAATTTTTTAAAAATCAAATGTTTTCATCAGTTTGGGTAAAAAAAAAATCCCAGATTGTTTTGCGCAAAAGTTATAGTGTCTAAAATCTTTGGGATATTTTTATGGAATTTTTATTTTTAGCGGGAATGCGACATTGCGGCAGACAAATCTTACACGAAGTGACACTTTTTGGGGACCAGTGAAACCAAGGGGTTAACACCAGGGGCAATTAAAGGGTTAAATGTGCTCCTAGGGGGTGCTTTCTAACTGTGTGGGGGGTGCTTTGGCTGTGAGAAGGGAGATCCGTGTTCCTGCTTAGCAGAAACACAGGATCTCTGTCTCCCCTACTAGCAGAACGGCGGTCTGCCTTGTTTACGTAGGCAGACCGCCACTCTGTCTCTCTCGGGAACAATCGGAGAAACTGCACTTGCAAAGTGCACAGTCTATTTGTCTTTAGTAAATCAATCCCTTGTATTTAATGAGCTCCATGGATAATGACCATATCTCTTCCTTTTCCAGTATTTCTAGACCTGTCTTTTTAGTCATGGTACCCTTTAAAATAAAGCAAAATCTTGAGGTGCCCCAGGTGAATTACATCTTGTTTTTTTATCAGAACCAACTGGCCTTTTATTTGGTGGTTAATAGATATCTACTGATTTTTATTAAAAGTAAAATGGCCCAAAAAAATATATATATTTTTTTTTTAATTAATGTAATAGTATGTGTTATGCCATTAGCCTGACCCACTCAAAAAATAAAAATCCTTCTCCTGATGTGCCACATATGTGTGCATTATTTGTTGTTTATACCCCTTTGTAGGGCCAGGAAAATGCCCTTATTTTTTATTTATTATTAATAAAAGGAAAAAAAACTACTTTTTATTGGCTGAATATTTTTTTTTATTACTATGACCCACCACCAAATTGAAAAGAAAAAAAAAATTTTCCCACTCCTGATGTGCATGAGGATACTGGAAAAGGGTGAGCAATCGGGTAAATGGTAGAGATGGGCTCAAGCATGTTTGGATCGTAGTCTGAACCCACCACAGCAATCCTGCCAGGAAGCGGTTGTCTGTCCATGGCCAATCATAATCAGCCGAGGCATTGCCCACCCCTCAGCCACATGTACACAAGGGGCGTGTATAGGTGTGGCAGAGGGTCAGGGAATGCCTCAACTGCTTATGATTGGTCATGGACAGACAACCGCTTCCTGGCAGGATTGTTCTGTTGAGTTCAGACTAGGATCGGAATACGCCTGAGCCCATCCCTTGTAAACAGCCCCAAGATATGTATTTCAAAGGTGTATTTAGCTATTTACCTGGAGTTATGCTTTACCTATGAGCCTGGAACTACCGAGGTCTAATAATCCCATCTTATGTCATGACTGTTCATTCCGCTTATCTAAGGACAGCTCTAATAATAATATCTATGGATCTTCCAGGGAGGTTTCCTTCTTCCTCTCAGTGGTGGGTGGACAGCTCTGCTGTAGCCTGTATTGTGTACTCTGTGCCGCTTTGTATGCCAGGCTGTGGCTATAGGAAGTAAGTGCACCTATCCTATCCTTTAAATAATAAAATACAATGTTATTAGTAAAGGTACCGTGCCTTGCAAAAGTATTCACACCCCTTTGAAATTTTCCACGTTTTGTCATTGTTCAAGCAAAAACATAAATGTACTTTATTGGGATTTTTTGTGATAGACCAACACAAAGTGGCACATAATTGTGAAGTGGAAGGAAAATGATTTTTAATTATTTTTTTTTTTTTTTTACAAATATGTGAAGTGTGTGTGGAGTGCATTTGTATTCAGCCCCCAAACTCTGATACCCCTAACTAAATGGTTCCTAGTGGAACCCATTGCCTACAGAAGTTACCTAATTAGTATATAGGGTCCACCTGTGTGTAATTTAATTTAATACAGCTATTCTGTGAAGCCCTCAGAGGTTTGTTAGAGAAACTTAGTGAATAAACACTAGGTTATAAAAAAAAAAATATATATCCCAAGCTTTGAACATCTTGCGGAGCACTGTTCAATCCATCATCTAAAAAAAGGGAAACTGTATGGCACAACTGCAAACCTACCAAGACATGGCCGTCCACCTAAATTGACAGGCTGGGCAGGAAGAGGATTAATCAGAGAAGCAGCCAAAAGGCCCATGGTAACTCTATATAACTTTTGCACAAACCAATCAATATACGCTTATTGCGATTTATTTTTGGTTTAAAAAAAAAATGTAGACTACATAGTGGCCTAAACTGAAGAAAAAAATTAGGGTTTTTTTTATATATTATTGGGGGATATTTAGAAAGCTCTTTTTGTGGGGAAAAAAGGATGTCCATATTATTTTTGGGTACAACGTTGCACAACCGCGCAATTGTCAGTTAAAGCAATGCAGTGCCAAATCGCAAAAAGTGCTCTGGTCAGGAAGGGGGTAAAATCTTCTGGGGCTGAAGTGGTTAAAGTTAATGTAAACCTGAGAATTATTATTATATATATATATATATATATATATATATATATTTTTTTTTTAATGAAGACTTATACCTGGTACAGTAGAGGATATCAAGTCATCTGTGCCTAGTCTGTCCACGAAGAGTTAATCCAGCTCTGAGCAATTCTCTTGTCTTTTTGTAGTAAGGCCTCATGTACGCTGCTGCTAAACGGACGTTCACAGGCAGTTGGCTGCTGTTTTCAGCTGCCCCTGAACTCATCCAATGTTATCTTATGTGTACATATCGTTTTTAGGAAGTTGCGATTAGAAGCTTTTCTTTGAAGGCAAAAAAATTTAGTTAATACGCCTAAGTTTCAAATGCTAAACGCGGTACCTGCGTTTAGCCACGTTTCGTTTACAGGCGTTTTTCATTTTTGGCTATTTTGGAAAGATAAAAAAAAGCGGCAAAACGGACGTTTTAAACGTGGGTTTTTATCTGTCAAGTTAAATCGCTCAGGAGAGGTTGTAAATGTAAGTGTCCCGTGTACATTGAGCCTAAGATATACAAATGATGCACAGATAAATTTGTGTTGCCACATCCCCCACTGCTGTGACTGACCTCTCCTTTCTTTATCCCATGAAGGAGCAGAAAGTGTTACAATTCCAGCTTCACATCCCCCCCTTTCTTCTCCAGCTCTCCCAGGATTGGCTGCTCCACACCTCAGCATGATTGGGCAGGCTGAAGTCATGTGGTGCCTTTTCTTGAGTTTTGACTGGATGTTACTCATCATGGGGCATGATCAGTGTGACTGAAGAGTAGGAGAGTGTAGAGGTAGGCGGGGATTCTTGTGACATCATGACTCTGCCTACCGAGCTCCGCCCCACCCACTGATTCCAGAGTTTTGTGGGGCTCCTACTGCTAAAGGGGTTGACATTTGGAAGGTATGGATACATGAAGGAGGCTTGCATGTGTGTGTATATATACATTAAAGTGGTGTTCCGGCCGAAATTATACTTTTTAAATAAAAATACCGCTATAATACACAAGCTTAATGTACTCTAGTAAAGTTAGTCTGTAAACTAAGGTCTGTTTTGTTTGTTTATAGCAGTAGTTTGTTATTTTATAAACGCACAGCAGGCCGTGGCCATCTTAAGTGTGGGCATCTGAAGCCAGACTGTATTTCTTCCTGGATCTCATCCTTGCAGATCACGCACAAGCAGTGTAATAGGTTTCAGGTCAGGTTTCCATAGCAACGGCAGTTTGAGGAAGTTGCCGCCCCTTCCCAGAAGGCATTGCAAACAGGAAGTGATGCGATGGGCCGCGGCCAGGGAGGAGGAAGTGAAAATTGAATACAGCAGATATACAGTAGGTGCTGAGAAAAAAAAAAATATATATCCAATTCGTTTACAGTGCACAGTTTAGTGAGGGATGCTGAAGAGTTGTAAAAGTGGGTGGAACTCCACTTTAATACTGTGCCATTAGATTACACTGGGAGAGTGGTGGGTATCCATTTTAATCTAAAAAATCTGGCGATTGACGTAGCCGGGTCAAATTTGATAAAGAGCTCTCTAAATCTTTTAAATGGAGGATCTCTGTTTTGTGTTTTTTTTAGATAAATAGATTTCTAATAATAGACTGTAGATGGTATACACTCAACTGCCACTTTATTAGGTACACCTTGCTAGTACCAAGTTAGAGCCCCTTTAGCCTTCAGAACTGCCTTAAAGCGGAGTTCCATCCAAAAATGGAACTTCTGCTTTAAGTGATGACCCCCTGACATGCCACATTTGGGGGTGGAGTGGATACCCTACTTTTTTTTTAGAGGCATCCAGCTCCCACTTCCTCCTGGGGCTCCGTGGTGCTGGATGGAAGTTCACCTCACCCCCCCCCCCCCCCCCCTGCAATATTCTGGGACACGTCGCAAGTCCCAGAAGATTGCCCGGCCAATCGCACAGCACCCCCATGCATGCGCGGTGCATGCCCGGCAGTGAAGCCACAGTCGGACACCCACACTGCCGGCACCGCAGCGCGGAGGTGGAGAGGAGCGGGGCTTCATTCGCCCGCATCGCTGGACCGCGGGACAGGTGGGTGTTCGATACACTTTTTGTAGCTGCTTACTTTTAAATGGGTGGAACTGCGCTTTAATTCTTCCTGCCATGGATTCAACAAGATGTTTGAAACATTCCGCAGAGATTTTGGTCCATATTGACATGATAGCATCACGCGGTTGCTGCAGATTTGTTGGCTGCACATCCATGATGCGAATCTCCACCGCATCCCAAAGGTGCTCTATTGGACTGAGATCTGGTGACTGTGGAGGCCATTGGAGTAAAGTTTACTTCAGCGTCCTGTTCAAGAAACCAGTGGTGAGATAATTTGAGCTTTGTGACATGGTGCATTATCCTGCTGAAAGGAGCCATCAGAAGATGGATACACTGTAGTCATAAAGGGATGGACATGGTCAGCAACAATACTCAGGTAGGCCGTGGCATTTAAACAATGCTCAATTGGTATTAAGGGGACCAAAGTGTGCTAAGAAAATATCCCCCACACCATTACACACCACCACCAGCATGAACCATTGATACAAGGCAGGATGGATCCATCAATTCTGACCCTCCCATCTGAATGTCGCAGCTGAAATCGAGACTCATTAGACCAGGCAATGTTTTTCCAATCTTTTATTGTCCAATTTTGGTGAGCTTGTGCGCTAATTGTAGCCTCAGTCCCTGTTCTCAGCTGACAGGAGTGGCACTTGGTGTGGTCTTCTGCTGCTGTAACCCATCTGCTTCAAGGTTCGATGTGTTGTGCGTTCAGAGATGGTACTCTGCATACCTTGGTTATAACGATTGGTTATTTGAGTTACTGTTGCCTTTCTATCATCTCAAACCAATCTGCCCATTCTCCTCTGACCTCAACAAGGCATTTTTCCGCCACACAACTGCCGCTCACTGGATATTTTTGAGACCATTCTCTGTAAATCCGAGAGATGGTTGTGTGTGGAAGTCCCAGTTAGATCAGCAGCTTTTGAAATGCTCAGAGCAGCCCGTCTGGAACCAACAGCCATGCCACGTTCAAAGTCACTTAAATCCCCTTTCTTTCCTAATCTGATGCTCGGTTTGAATTTTCAGCAAGTCATCTTTACCAAGTCTAGATGTCTAAATTGAGCATGTGATTGGCTAATTAGGAATCTGTGTTACAAGTGTATATGTGTGTGTGTATGTATATGTATGTATCTATCTATCTATCTATCTATCTATCTATCTATCTATCTATCTATCTATCTATCTATCTATCTATCTATCTATCTATCGAGAGAGAGATTTTTTTCTTTTTCTTTTCTATCCAAATATGAAGTAACAATAAAACATGACAAAGGAAAAATGTTCACAGTTCAAATGTATTTTAGAATGAAGGGGGATTAAACCCATGCCCGGTTATTTTTATGCTCTGTGTACCGTTGGGTAAATTTACCTTCGCTTCCTGTCCCAGAGGTGCAACAGGTAATTTGAAGAAATCTCTTAGGCTGGGTTCATACTAGGGGTCGACCAATTATCGGCGCGGCCGATATCCACTCCTTTGAAAAATCGGTATCAGTAACCAATTTATCGATGTTACAGATATTGCGTCAAGTGTTTATACCGGGGTGATGTCTGCAGCTGCATTCTTTAGAGCTGATGGTCGGCTTTCTTGTAATAACAACCGATGGGGCTAAGCAGCCTCTCGGCCGCTATCACAAGAAGCGGGAGGGGATGTCCGTCAGCTGGCCAGAGACCCGAACTGAGCCGATTGCTTTGTTCGGGTCTCAGATCTAGTAACTCGAAAGTGATGTCATAACCTCACTTAAGGATTACTCTCATCCTAGGCGCCAGGTGCGAGTGTAAAAAAAAAATAGTGTTCAAAAGCGCCCATCTTGGCGTTTTTGAATACATTTAGACCCCTTTCACACTGTGCCGTCAGCGGTAATGTGGCGCTATTTTTAGCAGCGCTTTACCGCCGTTTTAGCGGCGCTATTCTGTCGCTAGCAGGGCGTTTTTAACTCCCCGCTAGCGGCCGAAAAGGGGTTAAATCCACCCGCAAAATGCTGCCGGAGCGGCGTTTTGCCGGCGGTATCGCAGCGCTTCCCCATTTAATTTCATGGGGAGCAGCGGTGGAGGAGCGGTGAGTTCACCGCTCCAAAGAAGCTGCTGGCAGGACTTTTTCTGACACCCTGCCAGTGCACCGCTCCCTCGGGCTTTCACACTGGAGTGAATGGAGCAGCTGTTTTAGGGCGGTTTGCAGGCGCTATTTTTAATGCTATAGCGCCTGCAAAATGCTCCAGTGTGAAAGGGGTCTTAAGTGGAGGGGTTTGGGGTCTTATAGACCCCCAGATCCCTCCATAAGAGTACCTGTCACTATCTATTACACTCACAAGATGTTTACATTCCTTGTGACAGCAATAAAAGTGATTGAAAAAAAATGTAAAAGGACAGTGTAAAAATAAACTTTTAAATCTACAGAGTATTGGCACCTGGCAGCCGAAAAGTCAGTATTGGCCCTGAAAAAATGATATTGGTCGACCCCTAGTTCAGGAACGAATCAGGCCTGATATTTTGCCTGAATTCGGACCTGAAAATGAGTCAGACGCACAGGACCCCTGTGCAATTCATGCCGCGGACGCTCCAGAGATGTGTGAACTAGCTTCATTGAAAGCAGATCACAATCTCCTGTTGGATTTCCTATCCCTTTCTTTCTCAGGTCCAATGTGCAGGCAGACAGTAATACCGACTTGACAGGGTCAGACCCTTCCCAATCTATTCAAAACAAAAAAAAACACCTAGAGATGCACTTCAGCTATATTCAAACTTTTTATTTCTGTTATCACCTGACCCCAACAATTGACACCACTGTGAAGGCGGTTATTGTCATTTTTACTTCTGTGACTTGTAAACTCCCCCAGTTTAGTGTTCATGGTGGAAGCTGACAGGAGAAATTGGCACTTCAGAATGTCCAGGTAATTTCATTCCTTTCATTAAAGCTAAAGCATATTAAGAGGGCTCTGCTTTTCTGTAAATGTTTCCTTTATACACATAAAGTTCCTCTGGTGTAAAATGTACCCCCTGCCATCTTCATGGAGTTTCCTATAGTTATAAAGGCCCTAGATACAAAGACAGGTGCAGTGATTAGGATTGGGTCCCAGAAAAATATCTTCTCTTATCCAAGAAATGTGAATTTTGGGCATCGAAAGCTTTAGGCATTATTAAAACTTCATGGTGTCACCATAACCATCTGTGGCTTTTACACACCTTGAGCCTGGGTTCACACCTATGCGAATTAGATGTGCGTTTCCCCGCATCTAATTCGCATAGTTGGAGAATGTGACTGGCTCCCTATGGAGCCGGTTCACATATCTCTGGGGCGGCTGCAGAGCGCACTGCGCAAAAACGCTGTGCGTCTTTGGCTCCGTTTCAGGGCCGTATTCAGGCATAGAATCGGCCCTGATTCGGCCCTGAAACAGGGAACAGGGACACACAGCGCTCCTGTGCGATCCGCAGCCCAGTATAGTGTGACAAGTCATTCTCCATGATTTTCAATGACTACCATTCATATTGGCACGACTTTAAGTCGTGCCGACTTCAAAGTAGTCCCTGCATTACTTTGGTCCAACTTCCATGCGAGTTGTACTCCCATAGACCTCAATGTTAAACCCTCAAGTAGCATGCAAATCTTATCTGAATAATATAGACACAATTTCAGTACGACTTGGCACAAGCCTCACACCATGTATGTTTTCATTTGTTATTGCCAAAGTTGTGGCAAAGTAGTACTGCTCCCAAATCGCGGCAAAATAGCGGCCGTAAAATTGCGCGACTTTGAAGTCGTATAAGTGTGAAAGGGGCCTTAGTGACACTTCTTCAGGGTAACTAAAGCCACCCTGAGCTTCCTATAAGCCAATCTAGTCAGTCCACCCAAAACAGATTTTATATTTTTTTTATTGTATTACTTTTTTCTTTTTATTTAACATGCATCATTAGGAGATACAATGACCGCAGTATGACCAGTCGTACACTAAGGACTGTATAGGACAGTGGTCTCTAAACTGGGTCCCGTGAGCCGGAAGCTGCTTTGCTTGCCTTTATTTTGCCCTTGAGGCACAATTCCTCCCACTGACACCAACAATGGGCCACAATTCCTCCCACTGACACCAACAATGGGCCACAATTCCTCCCACTGACACCATCAATGGGCCACAATTCCTCCCACTGACACCAACAATGGGCCACAATTCCTCCCACTGACACCAACAATGGGCCACAATTCCTCCCACTGACACCAACAATGGGCCACAATTCCTCCCCTTCTGTCCACAGGCAATATGTAATCTTTGTCCTCCCACTGATCACCAAGCCTGAGGTATTGTCCACTTGCTGGGACATTTTCTAATCCCTCTGGCCACAGCCACCCTCCCTAAAGTCCGAAATGAACTGACCCTTTGCTTATTAAGTTTGGTGACCCCCTGGTATTGGATGTAACAATACTTTTTTGGATGGGTTAATTGAGAAGATAATGCCATGCGCTGCATGGCTATGGCAAGTGTATTGGTGCCAGAGCATAGGTGTGGAATGTGATTGAAAAATTATATCATTATGTTTGAAATTATAGGAACTAGAGGGTGTATATAGTTGCTATGGATTGGTCTATTTGACCTCCAATGTATCTAATCAAGTCACAGGCTGATTTGTGTTTGTGTTTTGGACATTTTGTTAACGCCACTAAGGACTGCACAGGCACCAGGTTTTACATGATTGTGTCATCTCTGGACCAGCACTTCAATCTGGGAAGAAGATGAAGACCCGGGCTTATGCCTGAGCAAAGATGCCATCCTTCTGAAATGCATTGCCTGGAGGAGTTCTATGATCTGGAATATCTAGTGTTACTCGGATACATTACTGAGCATACATGTGTTTATTATGAAAAGATATATTGGATGTGAGGTCCACTCTAAATGATATTGTCATGTCACTTCTTTCCACAGACCCGATTTTAAGGATGGTGATGGCGTACTTGTTTGGCTCTAAGCAGCCTCTGGACACGTGGCTTACCAGGACTTCTGGTTCTCAGCTAACGTGGATGAAAGGTTAGATCAATCATTTATATATTAAACTAATGACAATGTAGAATGGGAATTCTGACACATTTTTAAAGAGGACGTAAACCCTGATGGGTTTACTTCCTCTTTGTTTCCCTGCAAAGGTAAAGCATAATGGGCTACTATGCATCGCATAGTAGCCCCTTATGTGTCACTTACCTGACACAGGAGCCTGCAATGTCACCGCTGTCCCCTCTGCTACAGAGCATCTATCTTCTTTCCGGGTATCGTGGCTCCGGCGCTGTGATTGGCCGGAGCCGCGATGACGTCACTCCCGCGCATCCGCGCTGGTGCTGCCACTAACGGCATGATCGCCGTTAGAAACGGCATGCTCAGTGCGCCTGCACACCGTTGTCTACGACGCATGCGCCGTAGACATCGGTGCCTGTCTTTTGGAAATATCTCCTAAACCGTGTAGTTTTAGGAGATATTTCTTGCACCTACAGGTAAGCCTTAATCTAGGCTTACCTGTAGTTAAAAGTGGTCTGTAAGGGTTTGAAGACTGAGAACCAAGCGATCAAACACTGCCGATCGTATGGTTCTCTGAGCTTCGTGAGCAGAGAGCTTGTAACGGTCAGTTACCGCTGTCTGCTCTGCCCCCTCTTCGCTCACTGGAGCGCTGGGCTGTGGAGGGGGGTGGTAGTGGCAGGCTCTCAGCGGCTCGATGAGAGGCTGAGCCAGGTGCCAGCCCAGGGCTGTGGATGGATCCCGACCATATTGTCGCAATCTTTCCACAGCCTGGACCGGTTTTTAAGATGGGTCACAGGAGCGTAGAATAAACTGCGCTCCTATGATTCACAGGGGAGGTACAGCCAAACGAGCTTTGACTGTACTTCTCCTTTTAATTACAGATCTGAACTTTTGCTTTACAATGGGTGATTAAAATAATTTAATGTAGATATAAACCCTAACTGGATGACATTTAGTTTACTAAATCGCTGTGTATCATAAACAACTATTATTTTTTTTGTGTGTGTGTGTGTTTTTTTTTTTGGGGGTTTTTTTTTTGTTTTTGTTTTTTTCTACTCATCCTTTATTTTGCACCTTAGTGCTGCTGATCTCTTCCAGACACTTTCAGCCACTTCCTGTCTACATGCACTCCCCCCATTGCTCGGTGGATATTGGTGGACCGTGCTATGTATCAGCATGGCAGTTTGCAGTCTCAGCCACGGGAACAACGTAGAGATACAATTTGGAGATAGTTGTCATTCCGTAACAGGAAGTGTCTGAACAAAGAGCTTCAAAGATACACTTTCACGAATAATAAAAATAAAAAGGTAGCCCTATTTATTTATTTATTTTTTATATATATAATGTGAAAGATGATGTTATGCCGAGTAAATAGATATCTAACGTGTCATGCTTTAAAATTATGCACACTCATGGAATGGGGACAAACTACGGTACTTAAAAATCTCCATAGGCGACGCTTTAATAATTTCTGCAGGTTACCGGTTTAGAGCCCATTCACACCTGAACGTTTTGTAGCTTGAAGCCTGAAGCTTCTAAACGCTTGAGGGGAAAAAAAATCCGTAATTCTCTATGGAGATGGTTCACATCTCCACTCCATGTCGCCTGAAGCGCTACGTCTGAAGCTCAAACAAGTTCTGGACCCTTTTTTGTCGCGCGAATTGGGCAGATTTGGGCGTTTTTGGAGCAGGAAGCAGATGACAAAATCTAACAACATAGCAACAAATGATGAAACAGATGATCATTTTTCCTATTGGCTAATAATTGGCCAGAAGAAACGCTCAAAACGCTACGCTCAGGTGTGAATGCAGCCTAAGAGTTACAGAGGAGGTCTTGTGCTAAAATTATTGCTCTCGCTCTGATCACGGCGATACCTCGCGTGTGTAGTTTGAACACTGTTTATATTTGCAATCGTGACCTGCGTATGCATTTGCTTCTGCATGCGAGCATGAAGGGATGGGGCGCTTTTAAATATTGTTATCCTATTTTTTTGTTTTTAGACTCTCCTCCCCTTTTTCAAAAAATAAAAATAAAATTCTGACCACTTTTATTGCTGTCAGAAGGAATGTAAACATCCCTTGTGACAGTAATAGGCAGTGACCAGTACTCTTTATGGAGGGATCTGGTGTCTGGAAGAATCCAAATCCTTCCTTTTCACTTAAATCATTCAAAAAGCCAAGTTGGGCTGTTTTGAATACTGTCTTTTATTAACCACTTGCCGACCGGGCCATAGCCAGCTACAGCGCTTTCGGCTTATTCTGGGAGGGCGTCCATGGACGTCCTCCCAGAGTTACTCTCGCGCGCCCCAGAAATATCCGTGACCACCAGGTCCAGAAGACCCAGCTCATCACGGTAAATGGCCGCTGGTAGTGGCCGTTTACCAGGTGATTGCTCCATCAAATGACGGAGCAATCACTTGTAAACAAACCGGCGTCAAGTCATGACGCTGGTTCCTCCCTCCCCTCTCTGTACCGATCTGTACAGTGCGAGGGGGAGAGATCGTTTGTAGCAGCGCTGTGGGCTGGATCTGTAGTGTCCACAGCGCTGCTCAGTGCCAATACTCTGCAGTACTCTGCCATGCTGCCAATACTCACCAATAAATTTTAACAGAAACATTTTTTTTTTTACCGAATTTTCAGTCTTTTTTTTTTTTTTTTATTTATAGCGCAAAAAATAAAAAACCCAGTGGTGATTATTAAATACCACCAAAAGAGAGCTCTATTTGTGTGAAAAAAAGGACAAAAATTTCATATGGGTACAGTGTTGCATGACTGAGTAATTGTGATTCAAAGTGTGAGAGAACCGAAAGATGAAAATTCATCTGGTTAGGAAGGGGGTTTAAGTGCCCAGTGGTCAAGTGGTTAAAAAAAAAAACGCGTTTGAAAAATTGCTGCGCGAATACCGTGTGAGATAAAGTTACAACGACCACCATTTTATTCCCTAGCGGGCTTCCCCACTGACAGATGAATGTAAAGAATGCCGGCAATAGAATGCCGGCAAACGTTTAAAAAAAAATATTTTTAAAAAACCGGTGTGGGGTCCCCCCAGAATCCATACCAGACCCTTACCAGACTTTAAAAGAAAAAAAATGCGTTTGAAAAACCGCTGCTCCAATACCGTGCAATATAAAGTTACAACGACCACCATTTGATTCCCTAGGGTCTCTGCTAAAAATACATATATTAAACCTGTATAATGTTTGGGGGTTCTGAGTAATTTTCTATTTATTAATTTATTTAATTTTTTTTTTTGAGAAGTGTCAGAATTGGCCTGGGTGGCAAGTGGTTAAGACATGATGCCCGAGATACTGAAAAATAGATGGTCACAAACACAACTTCTCCTGCGCTTGGGGGTGTGTCCACCCAGGATATGCTACATCTCCATCTCGGTTTTAGATGGATAAGCCACGTCTTGCTGCCCTCTTAGGACTGGGGAAGTCTGATAAACTGGAACCACAAGAAAGAGACCGAAAGGGCGCACCGACCTAGTGCATTATTCTAAAACCATGAATTTTATTAGTCAAAAGTGGTAAGTATTATACTCACAAATAGTCAGAGCTCCTCATATAATGCAGCATCAAGGCTCCTCACATGGTACAGCATCGTTCCTCAAAGTTCCTTCCTCAGAGTAAAAAGGTCAGACCTCGAAACGCGTTAGCATATTATATCTTCACCTCCAGACACGTTATTTGATGTATTATGGACTGAACGATGCTGTACCATGTGAGAAGCCTTGATGCTGCATTATGTGATGAACTCTGATTTGACTCTGAATTGACTATTTGTGAGTACAATTTTTACCACTTTTTGAGTAATAAAAATTCATGGTTTTGGGATAATGCACTAGGTCAGTGCTAGACATGTGCAGAACAGAAAAAATTGTTTCGTTACGGATAGATTTGTTCTGTTACTGAATTTGTTTCATTGGTTTCAGAATTCGTTTCGTTAAAAATTGTTTTATTTATTATTTTCGAATGTATTCCAACTTTTCAGAATGATTAGATTTTTTGGATCGGTCAAAAAAACGATCAACCGATTAGAATTCTGTGTGAAGAAATAGCTGGTTGTTAAGCAGTGGGTCGGGAAGCCGACTGCCCGCGTCCTTAACAACCCTAAATCGTCATCTGTTGGCAGGCTTCCCCACTGACAGATGAATATAGAGAATGCCAGCAATTGTCCGGCAATAGAAAAATGTTTAAAAAGAAAGCCAAAATTATTCTTAAAAAAAAAAGGCGTGTGATCCCCCCCAAAATCCATACCAGACCCTTATATGAGCATGCAGCCTGGCAGGTCAGCAAAGTGGGGGGGAATTCCAGCGGCCTCCTGAACAATACCAGGCCACATGCCCTCAACATGGGTGGGTGCTTTGGGGCAGGGGGGGCTCTGCACCTCCCCCACTCCAAAGCACCTTGTCCCCATGTTGAAGGAGTTGTGTTTGTCTGGGTCTGCGGGTGGGGGGCTTATCGGAATTTGGAAGCCCCCTTCCATCGTCCATCATGACACCCACCGACCCGAAAAATGTCAAAAAGCGCTTCGCCTCCTAAGAGGCTACCTGCTGTCTGCCCTCTCTTCAGCTTTGTGAGCTCTTGAATAGGCAAGGGGCGGGGTCACCCGGTGGCGCTTCAGCATCCCTCACTAAACTGTGCACTGTAAACGAATTGAATATTTTTTTATTTTTTTTTCTCAGCACCTACTGTATATCTGCTGTATTCATTTTTCACTTCCTCCTCCCTGGCCTTGGCCCATCGCATCATTTCCTGTTTGCAATGCCTTCTGGGAAGGGGCGGCAACTTCCTCTGACACTGCCGTTGCTATGGAAACCTGACCTGAAACCTATTACACTGCTTGTGCTGCACTGAGATCTGCAAGGATGAGATCCAGGAAGAAATACATTCTGGCTTCAGATGCCCACACTTAAGATGGTCACGGCCTGCTGTAAGTTTATAAAATAACAAACTACTGCTATAAACTAACAAAACAGACCTTAGTTTACAGACTAACTTTACTAGAATACATTAAGCTTATGTATTATAGGGGTATTTTTATTTTAAAAGTATAATTTCGGCCGGAACACCACTTCAGCCCCGGAAGAATTTACCCCCTTCCTGACCAGAGCACTTTTTGCGATTCGGCACTGCGTCACTTTAACTGACAATTGCACGGTCGTGCGACGTGGCTCCCAAACAAAATTGACGTCCTTTTTTTTTTTTTTTTTCCTACAAATAGTTTTGGTGGTATTTGATCGCCTCTGCGGTTTTTATTTTTTGCGCTATAAACAAAAATAGAGCGACAATTTTGAAAAAAAACGCATTTTTTTTTACTTTTTGCTATAATAAATATCCCCAAAAATATATAAAAAAGCTATTTTTTTCCTCAGTTTAGGCCGATACGTATTCTTCTACATATTTTTGGGGAAAAATCGCAATAAGCGATTATTGATCGGTTTGCGCAAAAGTTATAGCGTTTACAAAATAGGGGATAGTTTTATGGCATTTTTATTAATATTTTTTTTTTTTTTGAATGGCGGCGATCAGCCATTTTTATCCTGACTGCGACATTATGGCGGACACATCGGACATTTTTTACACATTTTTGGGACCATTGTCATTTATACAGCAATCAGTGCTATAAAAATGCACTGATTCCTGTGTAAATGACACTGGCAGTGAAGGGGTTAATCATTAGGGGGCGGGGAGGGGTTAAATCAGTACTAGGGAGTGTTTTATAACTGTCAGGGGGATTGGCTGTGTGTGTGACCTCACTGATCTCTGCTCTGATGACGGAGCAGAGATCGAGTGACCCTGTCACTAGGCAGAACGGGGAGATGCTGTTTACATCAGCATCTTTCCGTTCTATCTCCCCGCGAGGCGATCGCGGGTATCCCCACGGCGATCGAGTCCGCGGGCCCCGCGACCCGACTCACGGAGCTTCCTGCTGGCCGCCTCTTAAAGGGCAACATACAGGTACGTGGTTTTGTCTGTACGAGCCCTTCTGCCGCAGTATATCTACGTGAGGCGGTCGGCAAGCGGTTAAGAGGCAAAGTGTTTTTATTTATTTTTATTTTTCGGTTTGGCGTCGTGATGGACGATGGATACATCGAGAGACACTTTTTTTTTTTTTTCTCTCTCTCTCTTTTAATAAAGGAATTGTCGAACTGTTTCCTGTCTTTCTTTCCTTGACACTTTTTTTTTTTTTTGGTGAGTGAATGGGTACGGGTACGATGCCTGATACCCATTCACCGGGGGGGGGGGGGGGGCGTGTCGAAATCTGGCTGCTTCCAGATTCCGATAAGCCCCCCACCCACGGACCCCCGACAACCACAACCCAGGGACAAGGTGCTTTTGAGGTGGGGGGGCGCCCCAAAGCACCACCCCCCATGTTGAGGGCATGTGGCCTGGTATGGTTCAGGAGGGGGGGCGCTTGTGCGTCTTTGCCCCCCCAAACCCCCTTTTCCTGACCTGCATGCTCAGATAAGGGTCTGGTATGGATTTTATGGGGGACCCCATGCCTTTGTTTAAAAAAAAATAAAATTCTATTGCCGGGCATTCTTTATCTTTATATTCATCTGTCAGTGGGGAAGTCCGCTGACAGATGACTCATGTCGGTTGACGTGGGCGGCCAGCTTCCTGGCCCGCTGCTTAACAACCAGCTATTTCTTCACATAGAATTCAAATCGGTCGATAGGTCGAAAAACTATCACATTTTTGTAAATATTTTATTTTATCTTTTCATGTGACAACACTGAAGAAATGAAACTTTGCTACAATGTAAAGTAGTGAGTGTACAGCTTTAGGGCTGTAACTAACGATTATTTTCATAATCGATTCGTTGGCCGATTATTGTTTTGATTACTCAGATAATAACCTTAAAAAAAGTGTGGTGTATAATTTAATATGTAAAGTTTAAAAAAAAAGGTACCGGTAATTTATTCTTAAAAATCTCTATGCAATGGTAAATATAAATAACCAACTATATGGTTAGGGAGCAAAATCTCGAATCCACTCTGAGAATAACGGACAGAAGAGATATACTGTATATACTATTAGAGGAGATATATACTGTATATACTATTGGAGGTTGAATCTGGTAAATATCATCAGACTCAGATCACATTTTTTATTTAGACCCCTTTCACACTATGGCGCACGTAATGTGCCCTGCCTCCCACGTAATGTGGCTTGCCTCCATGTAAAAGTTTACTTTAAATGTAATTGTATTGCCTTCTATTACCTCCAGTCTATCAGCCTCCACCTTCTATGGGTTCAGATGCTGATCTTTCTTGAGTCTTTGTTTTTAACTAAAAAAAAAAAAAATGTTGTTATACTTACCTGCGCTGTGTAATGGTTTTGCACAGAGCAGCCCCGATGCTTCTCTTCTGGGGTCGCCCACCGATGCTTCTGGCTCCTCCTGCCTTCAGAATGCCCCAATAGCAAGCTCCAAATTATAGCCTAGAGTGCCCCTATAGCAAGGTAAAAAAACTTTTTGCCTTTAGAACCAATCACTTCCTGCCCAGGACTACATGTCCCATGAGGCATTGCTCCTCACACATTCAGAAGTTCTCAGGCACTTACTGACATGTATGGACGGTGTACTGAGCTGTATGTGTGCTGCATTGTATTTCCTGATATGTAAACAATGCATTCTGTATGCAGGCCAACTAATCGGCTGGCCGATTAATCGATTATGAAAATAGTTGACAACTATTTTCATAATCGATTAGTTGCCGATTAATCGATTAGTTGTTTCAGCCCTATACAGCTTGCATAACAGTGTAAATTTGCTGTCCCTTCAAAATAACTCAACACACAGCCATTAATGTCTAAACTGCTGGCAACAAAAAGGAGTACACCCCTAAGTGAATATGTCCAAATTGGGCCCAAAGTGTCTATTTTGTGTGGCCACCATTTTTTTCCAGCACTGCCTTAACCCTCTTGGGCATGGAGTTCACCAGAGCTTCACAGGTTGCCACTGGAGTCCTCTTCCACTCCTACATGATGACATCACGGAGCTGTTGGATGTTAGAGACCTTGCCCTCCTCCACTTTCTATTTGAGGATGCCCCACAGATCCACAATAGGGTTTAGGTCTGGAGACATGCTTGGCCAGTCCATCACCTTTATCCTCAGCTTCTTTAGCAAGGCAGTGGTCATCTTGGAAGTGTGTTTGGGGTCCTTATCAAGCTAGTACTGTCCTACGGCCCAGTCTCCAAAGGGAGGGGATCATGCTCTGCTTCAGTATGTCACAGTACATGTTGGCATTCATGGTTCCCTCAATGAACTGTAGCTCCCCAGTACTGGCAGCACTCATGCAGCCCCAGACCATGACACTCCCACCACCATGCTTGACTGTAGGCAAGACACACTTGTCTCTTTGTACTTCTCACCTGGTTGCTGTCACACACTCTTGACACCATCTGAATCAAATAAGTTTATCTTGGTCTCATCAGACCACAGTAATCCATGCCCTTAGTCTGCTTGTCTTCAGCTAGCTGTTTGCAGGCTTTCTTGTGCATCATCCTTACAAGAGGCTTCCTTCTGGGAAGACAGCCATGCAGACCAATTTGATGCAGTGTGCAGCGTATGATCTGAGCACTGACAGGCTGACCCCCCCACTCCACCCCTTCAACCTCTGCAGCAATACTGGTAGCACTCATACGTCTATTTCTCAAAGACAATCTCTGGATATGATGCTGAGCATGTGCACTCATCTTCTTTGGTGGACCATGGCGAGGCCTGTTCTGAGTGGAACCTGTCCTGTTAAACCGCTGTATGGTCTTGGCCACCGTACTGCAGCTCAGTTTCAGGGTCTTGCCAATCTTTTTATAGCCTAGGCCATCTTTATGTAGAGCAAAAATTCTTTTTTTTTTTTTCAGATCCTCAGAGAGTTCTTTGCCATGAAGTGTTGAACTTCCAGTGACCAGTATGAGAGAGTGAGAGCGATAACACCAAATTTAACACACCTGCTCCCTATTCACACCTGAGACCTTGTAACACTGAGTCACATGACACCGGGGAGGGAAAATGGCTAATTGGGCCCAAATTGGACATTTTCAATTAGGGGTGTACTCACTTTTGTTGCCAGCAGTTTAGACATTAATGGCTGTGTGTTGAGTTATTTTGAGAGGACAGCAAATTTACACTGTTTTACAAGCTGTACACTCACTACTTTACATTGTAGCAAAGTGTCATTTCTTCAGTGTTGTCACATGAAGATATATTAAAATATTTACAAAAATGTGAGGGGTGTATTCACTTTTGTGAGATACTGTGTATATGTGTGTATGTGTATATATATATATATATATATATATATATATATATATATATATATGTGTGTGTGTGTATTTATTTTTTTTATACTGGTAATGGCGGTGATAGTGCGTCCGCCAATCTAACACTGACATCACCAGTGGCACCAATTCAGTGATAATACTATACACTGTGACTGTACTGATGACACTGGCTGGGAAGGGGGTGAATATCTCAGAGTAATCAAGGGGTTTAGAGTGCCTAAGAAGTGTTAATGTGTGTATATGTGCTGCTTTTTACTAAATATATTTTTGTTCCTTCTTGCGTGCCCTGTACCCGTAAGAGGCCAGCGACGTACAGGTACATCATGTCTTTAGGAGCCGCCTGTCCCCACTAAAAAACAGGTGGGCAGTCCTAAAGAGGTTAATACAAAGACATTTTAGACAACTGTGCACTCCCAACCGTGTGGTAACAGTTCGGGGAAGGCCGTTGTCTTTTCCAGCATGGCTGTACCCCTGTGTACAATTCCAGCTCCGTGAAGATGTGGTTTGGTGTGGATGAACTTCAGTGTCCTATTCAGAGGCCTGACCTCAACCCCACTGAACACCATTGGGAATTGAAAATTGGAAAGCAGATTGCAAGCCGGGTCTTCTCATCCAACATCACTATCTGTCCTCACAAATGTTTTTGACTGAATGGGCACACATTTCCACAGGCTTCCTCCACTGGACAATCTTCCCAGAAGAGTGTAGATTGTGATGGCTGTAGGTGGAAGCCATGATCATGGTTTTGGAATGGGGTGACCAACAAGTTCATATAGGTGTGATGACCAGGTGTCCGCAGACCTTTGGCCATATAGAATATATTGAGTGCTTTAACTACTGTGGCTACTAAACTCTAAAATATCAGTTTGGGGTAGACTGATCCTTAAAGCTGAATTCCATCTTTTGAAATTTACATAATAGCTGAGCGCCGATCAGATACTCTACTGTGTTCCAGGTATGAGACAGGAAGGTCTCGGCTCCAACCCGAAACACAGTAACCTCTTTACTCGGATACCTGTGTTTCAGAACTTTTGTACTTCTGCAACCCGAATGCCCTGTACCCTTTTTTTTTTTTCTGAATTTTTGTAAAAATTCATAAAAACAAAAATTGTCAGTTCTTCAAAAAAAATTTCTTTGGCTGCCAGTAACCTTTTATGTTCTTTGCTATGTACTCACATAGCTTCATACAGCTCAGCAAACTACTGCTTCCTCTCCATGACCATCCAGCATACAACCCATCATCCAAAACTACTTCTGTGTTCCCTCTCACTCTGACCTTCCAGCATAAAAATCTATCACAATATCGCACAAGATAGCCACACTGGTGCCACCTTGCGACTGACCAAAACTCTGCACTGAACAGTAATCACTTGGCAGGGAAGATTTTGGTCGATCATAAATGGTTTGAATCTCAGCTGGTTCAGCAGGGGTCCAGCCGAGATTCGCTCCATGCATGGGCAGACTGAGTGTGTCTAATGCCGCGTACACACGAGCGGACATTACGGCGGACTTTGCCCGGCGGACTGGATTTCGTCGGACAATTCGATGTGTGTGGGCTCCAGCGGACTTTGTTTTCTCAAAAGTTGGACGGAATTAGATTTAAAACTTGTTTTAAATTTATCCGTTGAAATCGAGTCCGGTCGAAAAGTCCGCCGTCTGTATGCTAGTTCGACGGACAAAAAGCCACGCTAGGGCAGCTATTGGCTACTGGCTATGAACTTCCTTGTTTTAGTCCGGTCGTACGTCATCACGTACGAATTCGACGGACTTTGGTGGATTGTGTGTAGGCAAGTCCGTTCATTCACAAAGTCCGTCGGAAAGTACGTCGAAAAGTCCGCCGGGCAAAGTCCGCCGTAATGTCCGCTCGTGTGTACGCGGCATTAGTCAATCTATTGATTGGCCTGCCTTAGGAGATGCTTCCTTCTGTGCTGCAGCAATTCCCGTGCCTAGGCTAACTTACCTAGCACATAAATACTGCATCCAAAAAAAAAAAGAGGTAGATATAAAGAAAAAATAATTTACAGTTACTGCAAAGCTCCGGTAGGTCTACTTTAGGTTTTTGAAAGGTGATCCAAGCTGAATTTCCTACTAGGTGCAGGGGGCTATGCATAGTAAATCCTACATGTGTATCTGAACTGTGAGCATAGGATGACCCAATGCCTTATTTCGCTGTGTGGATTCAAAAGGTCGCCCATTAATGGAATATAAATATACGTATAAAATATGACCACCACTACCTTCTTCTCATCTTCATTTTATGGACTCCTGTGGTGAGATATGGACTTTTCTTCTGCTGTAGTTGAGGTCTCCTTTGCGATGCATTACTGTCCATAACACAAATCTGTGAATTAAGACTCCTCATAATGCCTGTAGCAAGTGTGGGGGGGGGGGGGGGGGCATTAGGATATTACACCCAAGGGACAGAATACAGCTAGTTGGTTATTGAACCCACTAGCATCTACCAAGAGCTGGAACGTCATTTTTAAACACTAACCCTTCAGCTGCATGAGTACCTAAAATGCACCATTATATATTGACTATCTATGATATTTAAATGTTTAACTATTTAAGTGGAGTTCCACCCACAAAATTAACTGGAAAAAAACATTCAAAATCCCCTCCCCCCATTCTTGTTCAGGGCTGTTGCCATGGGGTCTTTTGTAATCTGCCCCCTTCCTCTCCACGGTGTCTCACGTCGCTTCCCTCTGCGCCTGTGTTCACTAGTGCTCCTGGGAGATGTGTGTCATCATTTCCCAGGAGTCACTGCCCCCCCCCCCCCCCCCCCCAAAATGCTGCAGTTTACTACTGATTTAGGGCTGGTTCACCCCACAAAAACACACTGGATTTGTTCCAGATGCGTTTCTGCATGCATGTTTTTTAACGTGTTTTTGATGTTCCGGTGCGTTTTTAATGTGTTTCCGGATGCATTACAGGTGTGTGTTTGTTTGTTTTTTTTTTGTTTTTGTTTTTTTTCACTATACTGGGGTCCAGTGCATTATTGATGCTTTTCAGTGCATTTACACTGTATACAAGCTGTACACTCACTACTTTACATTGTAGCAAAGTGTCATTTCTTCAGTGTTGTCACATAAAAAGATAATAAAGATAATAAAATATTTACAAAAATGTGAGTGGTGTACTCATTTTTGTGTGTGTGTTGTCTATAGATAGCGATATAAATACAGTAGATAGATATAGATATAGTAATTTCTTTATATTTGACTAGATATATGCATGGAATTATACATTTCTTGATGGTTACACTTTTTACAACTAGCAAAAGTATGAAGGCATAGGACACACCCCCTGCCATGTGCCTTTTAACCACTTGCTTACTGGGCACCTAAACCCCCTTCCTGCCCAGACCAATTTTCAGCTTTTAGCGCTGTCACTCTTTGAATGACAATTGCGTGGTTATACAACACTGTACCCAAATTAAATTTTTATCATTTTTTTCCCCCCACAAATTAGAGCTTTCTTTTTGGTGGTATTTGATCACATCTGGGTTTTTTTATTAAAAAAGACCGACATTTAAAAAAACAAAAAAAAAACAAAACCATTTTATATTAATACATTTTTCTCCTTCATTGATGTACGCTGATGAGGCTGCGTTGATGGGCACTGATAAGGCAACACTGATGGGCGGCACTGGTAGGTGACACTAGGGCACTGATTGGCACCGCTGGTGGGAATTGATAGGTGGCACTCGTAGGCATTGATAGGTGGCACTGATTCGTGGCACTGGCAGGTGGTACTGGTGGGCACATATGAGGCGGCTTCGCCTCTTCCTCTTCGGGACCAATGTCCCTTCAACAGAAGCCGGTGATCGGCTTTTTTTTTCTTCTCACGCTGTCAGCTGTCTTTTTACAGCTGCTTTTAGGAGCGTTTATCACAGCTTAACCACTTGCTTACTGGGCACTTAAACCCCCCTCCTGCCCAGACCAATTTTCAGCTTTCAGCGCTGACGCACTTGGAATGACAATTGTGTGGTCATACAACATTGTACCCAAATGAAATTTTTATATTTTTTTCACACAAATAAAGCTTTCTTTTGGTGGTATTTAATCACAGCTGGGATTTATATTTTTTGCTAAACAAACACAAAAATTGAAAATTTTGAAAAAAAAATTTCATAGTTTGTTATAAAATTTTACAAACAGGTAATTTTTCTCCTTGATTGATATGCGCTTATGAGACAGCACTGATGGGGACAGATAAGGCGGTACTGATGGGGGGGCACTGTTGATGAGGCACTGATGGGTGGCACTGGTAGGCGGCACTGTTGGTGGCACAGGTGGGTCCGTGATCGGGACCAATGTCCTTCTCGCAGCCGCCAGTGATCGGCTTTTTTTTTTTTTCTTACGCGGTTAGCGTGAGGAGAAAAAAATAGCTGATTACTGGCTCTGTTTACATCACATGATCAGCTGTCATGCTGAATGCAGAAGAGGTAGAGAGCACAGATGTTTTCAGCTCACAAGATTTCTGGGGGAATCAAGTATTTTTTCACTTATAAAGAACAAATCAATATCAATGGTATTTTTATAAATCCAATAGACTTATCAATTACCGTATTTTTCGCTCCATAAGATGCAACCCCCCCCCAAAAAAATGGGGGAAATGTGTGTCTTATGGAGTAAATATTGACCAGGCCTAATACCCCCCCCCCCCCTTGCCGCCGTGTTAGAACACTGGACTGGCCGCTCAGCTCCTCTGTGGCAGAAGGAGAAGAGGGGAAGGGTCCGAATCAGCGGTGCAGCAGCGCCAGGCCAGCCTTTCAGTGCACATCGCAAGGCACACTGTGGAAGGAGCGAGTGCTGGCGGTCGAGGCTGCTGTGCTGTGTATGTGAGCTGCCTGGGCTGGACTGACTTCACTGCATCACACGAGGAATCCCAACCCCTGCAGAGCAAACTCATCACTGTAATCTGTACATCAAGGTTTATTATTTTTAATTTTTCTCTTTATGGTTGACCTGGGTTGAGGGAAGGGGGGTATTTTGGAAATATTATTCTGTTATATTTTATTAAATATTTTAGTACACTATTTGGTTCAGAATATTTTTTTCATGTTTTCCTCCTCGAAAACATAGGTGCATTTTATGGAGCGAACAATACAGTATATAAAAACCCTGTACAGTTTGTGACTGTACAAGGAGGGAGCCATTATTGCTTATTTCAAATACATTCTGTATTTTGTAGTGATTTGGGTAAATCCATTATGCATTCTGCATGCATTATTTCCACTGGACATTATTAGCCAAACTTTCTGAACAAAAGGTTTTTAGATTTCTTACGGTTTGTTATGTGTAATCTGTACACATCTGTATTCTGCCAGAATGACTGCAACAATCCAAACCTAATTAGTACTGCCTATTGTGTACAGTCCTGATTGCATCAAGCTCAGGGTTAAAGGCAGACATGTAGGACTTTTTTTTTTCGATCTTAAAGAGGAGTTCCAGATTTTTTTTTGATTTTTTTTAAATTAAAAGTCAGCAGCTACAAATACTGCAGCTGCTGACTTTTAATAATTGGACACTTACCTGTCCCACGGTCCAGCGATGCGGGGGATAGAAGCCTCGCTTGTTTCCCCCTCCGTTCGGCGGTGCTGGCATTGCAACTGTGGGTGCCGGACTGTGGCTTCACAGCCCGGCACCCAGTGCGCATGCGCAAGCGGCCGCGTGCCGTGATTGGCCGCTCAGTCATCTGGGACCTGTAATGTGTCCCAGATGATTGACAAGAGGGAGGGAGCAGAGCTGAGCCCTTCCTGCACCAAGGGGAAATGATGTCACCAGCCCAGGCACTGAAAGAGGCAGACTACGAGGGACCGCCTAGCAACAGGCATTTAGAGGTGAGTTAAAAAAAAAAAAAATCTAAATTTTTTTAGGCACATTCATGCTTGCTTTTTTTTTTGGGTGGAACACCACTTTAAAGCATTTTTTAAAAAAAATCCCATTAATACCCAAGGACAGACAAGACCTTTAAAATCTTCTGTATGTCTCATTATATAAAAACAGTTGAACTACCTTTTTCTTTCCTAACTGACAAGTTCCATTTTCTAGACAATTCTGTGCAGGGCTATCACACCCTGGCTACCCAAGTCAGCTGCTAAAACAACAGCTGAATACAGATCTCATTTGACTCGGAATATATACAAATTCCTGTACCTGGATGCACCTGGAGCGTACATGAATAAGGATGAACATGTGAAATAACACCAATACAATACTGGATGAAACCATACAGAATGTTTTCTTTTATTTCTTAAAGGCAAAGATAACAAATAGAAACATATACATCACGTTATCCACATATTAATTAGCAAATAACTATACATTTCTCTGCATAAAATACAATAAAGTATAAAGCATAACATTTTTGTTCTATGCAAGATGCCCTCATCTACTACTTATAAATATAGAAAGATATTTTCTCATTTTAAAGGCTCTGTCCACTAATAACTTTTTTAGATTTGCACTGCCGATTTCATTGTGGCTTGCAACCTCATTTAACAGAAGTCTATGCAAGTCACAATGACATGATGATATGATTGGTTTGTTGTATTGTAAGGGAATAGAGATCCACAAAGTGTCAGCTATTTAGGTGTATTGTTAGTACACTGTATATTGCTTTTGTCTCGACTAATGTGTTCACTCAAAAGTGGCCAGATCACTTTTATCACATGACACATAAAAACATTGGTAATTGTGGTTTCTATTTCCAATGGAAATGTAGCCTTACCACAAAAGCATCAGTGTGTTCATCAGCTTCAATTTCCACATCATCCTGAACGTGTTCTACAGTCATCTCTTCCAGAGCTTGTGGCTGAAAAACATTAATACGGTGTTACAATGTAAATCAAATAAAATCGGATTCTTGAGAGAGTTTACATAATATGAATACCGTGTTTCCCCGAAAATAAGCCAGCATCTTATATTAATTTTGGCAACAAAAGACACAGTAGGGCTTATTTTCGGGATAGGTCTCATCATGCCATGTGCTGTCTTCTCCCCTCTCCCTCCCTGCCTGTCAGGAAACCCCTGTGTAAAAGTGCTTATAAAATACTAGAATCCACTCCATTACAGTATCACAGAATGCAAATTGTGTATGTTTCTGCAATCCAACCGTGCCACATACCTTCTGGGTGCTTCCATGGCCTGCCAGAGCTCTGCAGAGGGAGGGAGGTCCGAGATCCCCCTCTGACAGCTTGGAGAAGGGGAGATCAGCTGAGCACCACTCAGCACTTCCATGGCCCGCCAGAGATCTGCAGAGGGAGGGGGGCCCAAGATCCCCCGCTGACAGCTTGGAGAGGGGGAGATCAGCTGAGCGTCACTTGTTGCTTCCTTAGCCCGCCGGACCTTTCCTCCCCACTCCGAGCACTGCAGGGGGGAGGGGCAAATCCCCCACTGACAACTTGGAGGAGAGGAAGAGATCAGCTGATCACCGAGCGGCGCTATTCCGAAGGTACTTGGCACAATTAGATCACACAAACACACACAGTCTACACTATACATTACTGCAACAGAGTGGATTCCAGCACTCTACCAGCACTTTAAACTGGGGTTTATTTTTGGGGTAGAGCTTATATTGCAGCCCTTCCCAAAAATCACAGTAGGGAAACAAGGTAGGTCAGTCAGACAATTCGTACCTGGATTTCTAAATGTTTATCTTTTAGCAACATGAAAAGGCAGAAGTAGATGAAGTTACTTTTACATAGTTTAACATAATGTCACAATTCTAAATCACACATTAAAGGGTCAGTCCAATTATATCCCAATGCTACCAGATGTTACTAGCAAGACACTTGCGGGCTTATCCATGCAATGCGGCATCTGCCTGGGAGAGGGACCTTGGCCAGATCACAGATGAGCAGTGGGAGGAGGCTCTTCAGTCCATATCCACCTGCTCCCTTAATGTTGCACAAAAGGTTTCCCAATTGTTCATAGCAATGAGAGTGCACTATACCCCGAAAAAGTTGCACAAGATGGGCAGGGCGACAGATCCTTTATGTTCCCGTTGTCGACTGCATGACGGGGACCTTATTCACCTCCTATGGGGCTGCCCGAAGCTCCATCGGTATTGAAATGAGGTGATGGGCATGCTCAATGGAGTATTTCAGACAAAGGTTCCCACTGATCCTAAGTGTTGTTTGCTGGGGGTCCTGGAGGAGGAGATCCCTGAGGAGTCGGTCAGGGTCGCGTTCTCCAGGGCTCTATTCCAGGCCAGGAAACTTATCCTAATGGGGTGGAAGTCTACGCTGCCACCCACCAGTGGCTCCTGGGTGGAACACATGGGACAAACCCTCATAAGGGAAAAATATATATACCAACATAGGGGATGCCCGAGTAGGTTTGAACGTATTTGGTCAAAATGGCTAGACACACCGGGATTAAGCCCGAGAGAGCTTGTGATGTCCAGACTCCTGCAGTCTCTTTAAACAGGAAGAGGGGGTGCAAGACAGATTGTATAATAGAAAAAGTGCGGGCTGTGATGGTGAAACCAGGGAGAGGTGTACTCTTGATATCTGGAGAAATGCAATCAGTTGATAGATTAGTTGAAACAATTACTGTATACATGTACATGAACCAAACTGGCATTAACAATGTAACTGTAACTGCAACCTGAGCATTGATTATTGTTGGAAAATATGTGAATGTTCAATAAAACCTTTTTTGATTTAAAAAGGGTCAGTCCACCCAAAATTGATATTTTACTTTTTGTAAGGTGCAAAAGAGTTTAGGTGCATGTAATCAGCACAAGGGGCATTACTTACCTACAGTGTTATGTCGTTTGTGCTGCTGTGTCCTCCTTTTGCCAAAATCTTCCTCCTTAGATGCCCCCACTCCCCATAATCCTCCAGGGGGTCATGAAGATGCCCGACTATGCTCACCCTTTCTGGCCAGCTCCTCAATTTATAGAAGCCATTATGAATGAAACATAATCTATGGATGGAGAGACAACCCTATCAATCATGCACATGGAGAGACAGCCCTATCAATCATGCACCCATCCTCCATTTATAGATCCTGTTTCATTCATGGAAACTGTTGCACTGGCTTCTATAAATGGAGCATGAATAACCCCTCTTTCCCCAAAAACCACTGGCAAAACTGTACATTTAATGCTGCACTCTAGGCAGATATAAAAGTCACTAATTAATACATCATTAATTGTATTTTTTAATACAAAAAAAATGTAAGCATGTTTATCTTCTTATTTTTGGCTGACGTTCTGCTTTAGCCCTGGTTCACCAGTGCGGCTTTGAAATCGACTTACTTCAGCACTTTTTCAAAGACGCAGATCGGTGTGATTTGGACCTCCGATTTCATTGTGGATTGTGACTTCATTTAACAGAAGTCAATGCAAGTCGCAATGAAAGTGCAAAAAAGTAGTGCAGGAACCTTTTTCAAAGTTGCTCTGATTTGAATGGTTCCATTGCCAGCAATGGGGTACGACTTGTCATGCAATAGTGAACTGTCAAATCACACTGGTGTGAACCAGGGCTTAATGAACAATAATTTTACACAAGAATTTATGTACATGTAAAAAAAATAAAAATAAATTAACAGTTTACCATATGTGGAACAGACTCTTGACAGAAAGATCTCTGCTCTTGGGCTCCCATGCTTGCACATGTGCCATCAGTCATTGTGTTTGCGACCGGTCCTTATCTTGGACTTAAAAGAGAAGTATGGGATTCATTATTTTTTCAGAATCATAGCTACCTAAGTGGATGCAGCATCGGTACGATGCTGCATCTGTCCCCTGCCAGCTTGAAGACTGAGACCTGAACGATCAAACACCACCGACCGCTCGGTTCTCAGAGCTCTGTGAGCAGAGAACTGGTGACTGTCAGTCGCTGCTGTCTGCTCTGCACCCCCCGCGCTCACTGGAGCACTGGGCTGTGGAGGGGGCGGGAGCAGCTGGCTCAGGCTCTCAGCCGATCCTAACCATATTGCCTGCTGTCTGCTAAAAACGAGTCACAGGAGTGCAAGACCAACTGCACTCCTGTGATCCATATGAGAAGTACAGCCAAATGAGCTTTGGCTGTACTTGTCCATTTATTTTACATTCTGGACAATGCTGCAGAACAAGTGAGATCGCACTAATGTGGGCAGGAACACAGCCAAGAAAACCTATAGCTGGAGTACCCACCAGACTTCACCTGTAACTGAAATATTTTTGGACTGGCTGACTCTTTAAACAAACAGTGCAACAAATCTGGCCTGGAACAAACGGGAGACCTCTGCCGGGTTAGCCCCATATCAAAATTTTTGAAAAAATCTTATGCAGTTTGTTAGATCTTTGTTAGATCAGGTTAGATCAACTGCTGTTTGCGTTAGATCTCACACAGAAGAAGCGATATTAACAGTTATTTGCTGGGGGGGCTAACCCGTCATCAGCCCCCCCTTATCAAAAAATTTACCAAACAGCTATTTTGGAAGCAATTTGTTCGATCCGGTAAGATCAAGTGGTTTTAACATTAGATCTCACATAATTAGAGACTTATTAAGTGATTAATGAGGGGGGGGGCAGCCCCCTTATCAAATTTTCGGGCCAAAAATCATTCAGGCTAATAGATATTCGTTAGATCAGGTAAGATCAAGTGGTTTTAACGTTAGATCTCACATCATTTCAGAGATATTCCACATCAAAATAGAGATATTAGGTGGTACATATGGACGGGTTAGCCCCCCCTTATCAAATTTTCGGGCCAAAAATCATTCAGGCTAATAGATATTCATTAGATCCAGTAAGATCAAGTGGTTTTAACGTTAGATCTCACATCATTTCAGAGATATTCCACATCAAAATAGAGATATTAGGTGGTACATATGGACGGGTTGGCCCCCCCTATCAAATTTTCTGGTCAAAAATCATTCAGGCTAATAGATATTCGTTAGATCTGATAAGATCAAGTGGTTTTAACGTTGGATCTCACATAATTAGAGACTTATTACGTGATTAATGAGGGGGGGCTGGCCCCCCCTTATCAAATTTTCGGGCCAAAAATCATTCAGGCTAATAGATATTCATTAGATCCGGTAAGATCAAGTGTTTTTAACGTTAGATCTCACATCATTTCAGAGATATTCCACATCAAAATAGAGATATTAGGTGGTACATATGGACGGGTTAGCCCCCCCCCTTATCAAACTTTCTGGTCAAAAGTCATTCAGGCTAATAGATATTCGTTAGATCCGGTAAGATCAAGTGCTTTTAACGTTAGATCTCACATAATTAGAGACTTAATAAGTGATTAATGAGGGGTGGCCGGCCCCCCTTATCAAATTTTCGGGCCAAAAATCATTCAGGCTAATAGATATTCATTAGATCTGGTAAGATCAAGTGGTTTTAACTTAAGATCTCACATCATTTCAGAGATTTCATATTCTTTGCCAATAACAACATCCAGGTTAGTAGATAATTGTTAGATGGTTATTATTGCATTAAACCTAGCATGCACATGGCAGAAATCGGTAATAATTGCAATGTAAGTAGGGATAAAAGCTTGTTGCAGTTTGATCAGTGAGATGTTTTATTTAATCTATGATAAATACATAACAGTTCGTTATTTTATATGAGAAGTTAGGCCCCTGTGGCAGTAGCTTAAAATTAATAAATTTTGGCATCGCTGCTCTAAATTGTGGGCACAACTGGAACAGGCTCAGACTGACATTCTGCTTCCAGGGGCTCTGTGGTGCTATGACCAACTACCGCCTGTGCTGAAGTCACACCCCATAATGGGTATGACACTCCGCATATGCTCCCAGGTCAGCACACAGAACCAGCTTTCTTCCCTGATTCCCCATTGCTCCCTATCATAGAAAAACCGTGGTTCCTCCCTGGTCTGGAACCCCAAATGTTTTGGACCCTAAGCCAAACAGGTAGGGTCCAGACATCCCACTTCCTAACGGGAGGCCAATGGCCTTCCACAGTAGTGCTAATGAGCCCTTCAAACTTTCCTTGTGGACAGCGCTACAATTACAACACTTTCTCAATACTTTGCCTAATCCGCAGGGATTTAATCGTCCCCTGACGATCTTTGAAGCATACTGTTCCAAAGAGGGTTCCCTTCCACAGGCTCTATCCAAAACATACGCCCTCTTGAACTGTCCGGCTGAACAACCACACTTGCCGTTCTTGAACAAATGGGAAAGTAAGCTGGGGCGTACATTTACATCTGCTCAGATACAACATGTCCTCAGATTTTCATTGAAATCATCGGTTTGTACGAAAATTAAAGAGACCAACTATAAACTGTTAACAAGGTGGTATCTCACCCTGCAACTACTGACCAATGTTGGAGATGCCAGGGGAATGGAGGAACACTACTTCACATATTTTGGTCGTGCCCTAAATTGACCCACTTCTGGGAGACAGATAAACCACGCAAAAATTTACGGAATACAAGATTCCTGGTGATCCAGCTTTTTCCTGCTACATGTCTCCACCATCTGAGCCAAACTCTATAAAAACTCCATTCCAAATGAGATGGAAGATCTAGTACTCACTGCACAACACCAACAGGAAAAATACTCTAAAACTTGGGGACTATGGAACCAGTTTGTCGTTTCCGCAGAGGGTACTGCCCTTCTTGGGACTTAATGTCACAGATAAGTTCTGGAGCCCGTTCACCATAGTTATCCTGAACCAACGCCATTTCACTCCCCCCCCCCCCAACCTTACCTCCCCCCTTCTCTCCTCTTACCTTTTCCATCGTTTTTCCTTACCTTCTCTGATTATTGAAAATGAGAAAATAGTTTTGGGCGACAGCTGGTCTTGCTCCACAGCACATTTTCCATCTTTAATAAAAACTGATAGGCCAGGAGGTAAGCAGCCTTACCGAAAAATGTTTTCAAAGAAATTGAGCGCGCCGATTTTATAACAAAAAAAGTCAACTTCACAATCTCAATCACGAAAAGGATTTTTTATAAAGTAAATGCTGTAAACTACTTTAGTAGTGAGAAATTAACATCCTGCACTCTCATGCCTCAGATCAACCCCAATTCATACACCTTCACACCTCAGATCACTGTATCACCTGCAAATCTGCCCCACCACTGTACCCCCCCTGCTCAACTGCCCCACCACTGTAACCCCCTGCACATCTGCCCCACCACTGTAACCCCCTGCACATCTGCCCCACCACTGTAACCTCCTGCACATCTGCCCCACCGCCGTACCCCCATGCTCTTCTGTCTGACTGCTGAATCATCTTCTCATCTGTCCTAACACTGAACTTATCTGCTCATCTGCCCCACCACTGTAACCCCCTTTCTCATCTGTCCCACCTCTCTAACCCCCTTTCTCATCTGCCCCACCACTGTAAACCCCTTTCTCATCTGCCCCACCACTGTACCTCCCGCACATCTGTCCCACCTCTGTTCCCCCTGCTCTTCTGCCCCACCACTGTAACCCCCTGCTCATCTGTCCCACTAATGTACCTCCTTTCTCCTCTGCCCCGCCACTGTACCCCCCTGTACATCTGCCCCACCTCTGTTCCCCCTGCTCATCTGTCCACCAATGCACCTCCTTTCACATCTGCCCCACCGCTGTACCCCCCCTGCTCTTCTGTCCCACCGCTAAACCCCCTTCTCATCTGCCCCAACACTGAACCCCTCCTGCTCATTTTCCCACCACTGTAACCCCCTTCTCATCTGGCCCAACACTAAACCCCCCCCCCCCCCGCTCATCTGCCCCCTCACTGTACCCCCCTGCTTTTCTGTCCCACTGCTGAACCCCCTTCGCATCCCTCCCACCACTGCACCTTCTGCACATCTGCACCACCACTGTACCCCCTTGCTCTTCTGCCCCACCACTGTAACCCCCCTGCTCATCTACCCCATCAATGTACCATTTTTCTCATCTGCCCCACCACTGTACCTCCCTGCACATTTGCTCCACTGCCATATTCCCATGCTCTTCTGTCTACTGAATCACCTTCTCATCTGCCCTACCACTGTAACCCGCTTTTTCATCTGCCTTACTAATGTACCTCCTGCACATCTGTTTCACCTCTGTACCCCCTGCTCTTCTGCCCCACCTATGTTCCCCCTGTTCTCCTGCCCCACCACTGTAACCTTCTGCTCATCTGTCCCACCAATACACCTCCTTTCACATTTGCCCCACTGTTCTACCCCCCCTGTTTTTCTGTCCCACCACTGAACCTCCTCATCTGCACCAAAACTGAACCCCCCTGCACATCTGCCCCACGGCTGTACCCTGCTGTTCTTCTGTCCCACATCTGAACCCCTCCTGCTCATTTTTCCCACCACTGTACCCTCTTCTCATGTGTGATATGCAGAGTGGAAAAAGGAAGCAGAGATGAGACACATCTACTTGTCCTGGCACACTCATTCTGCTGATCCACCTCTCGCATCCAGCCCATGTGCTTGTATGGGATGTATGTGATGTCACATACAAGCATCTGGAATGGATGTGCAATGATGAGCTCAGGTCAGGGGCATTTTCTGAAAGCAGTGGGCCTTTGTGCAGGATCATAAGTTGGGCCCCTGCAGCTGAGGAAAAGTTTTTGCGCCGCAGCAAAAGTTGGGTGTGATTTTCATTACGCTGAATACTGGCTGTGGCTTAAAGGGACAAAAAGTGCCGGGGTAAGTAGTAAGTGACGCAAAGGTTCAGGAATAATTTCAACAAAGTTTCCAGAAGCTCAACAGTAATTCCACAAACTGTCACCTGATTGTGGTTTGAGTGGAAACCAAGCGAGTCATCTTCACCCAGGTGGTGGATGGGGCTAGCAGGACTGTTATTGGCTTTAGGAGTGACTAATGACAATCCTCCTCCAGGAAACAGGGACTGCCACCCCTAGCAGAACTGCACCCAATCTCTTCCCCATCACAAAAGCTGACGATCGCAGCTACAACAAAGTTAGAGAACCAAACAATGTTTACCATCCTTTACAATGTGTGGGGGCGCAGTTCAGGTGTAGTGTGGGGAATTCTGAAATTGGAATGCATTTGTGTCTCACTGACACTTCCCTGCGCTGATGGGGAGGGAGTTGAGTGCCGGCAAAAGAGGCTTTGCGTGCTGCTTGCGGCACCCGTGCCGGGGGTTGCCTACCCCTGTGATAGACGGTAGAAAATGATAGACTACTTGCTGATTCCTATTGTTGTTAATCTTCTTTGACATTTGCCTTGATATATGCTGGTGGAATATACACTTTCAAACTGCTCTTTTTTTTTTTTTTTGTATAAATGCAAAATGGCGTTTTGCATTTTAATATTTGATAGAACATGAACCTTTTTAGGATAAGTAATAAGTATTCTTCTGTTACTTGTTCTTGTTATTTCTTTTTTTTTTATATTTTTTATTGATTTTACATAAGAAATACAATGTACAATTTGAGATTGTACGTCGTTCAACGACGTTAGAATAAACAGTAAATGATATAAACATAAGTCCACAAACAGTGTTCAAATGTAACCAGTAGTAAACATGCGTTGGTGAGGGTAGCAATGAAAACATTCAGTCCATTCCGCTGGAGGGGCACCCCATGTGGAATCTTTAGTGGCCCAGAAGCGGAGAGGCCTGTCTGCATATTCAAACATGTTCACCGTACTTATCTATTAGGAACTATTTGATTTAAATATAAATGTCTCCCAGTAGGGTTGCAAATATTGCTCGGTCAAGAAAGCGAAATCTAAGATATCGTGCTACTATGTGAGGTGCGCAGTTTTAGTCCAATCAGTCCATGGTTGCCAGTTTTTGTGTGTTTTTGCTGCATGGCCTGTGTGCTCTGCAGCTGTTATCTCAGAGCTGCAGTGCAGGGCCACTATGTCGACAACTTGGGTTAATGTCGGGGGATTGTCGGATTTCCATTGTCTAGCAATATTGAGTCTGGCTGCCAGAAGAATGTGTGTAATTACTAGTCTGAATGTAGGGTGTATATCTTCTATATTTAGGTTTAATATTGCAAGTGCCGGTAGTGGATGGATCTTGGTTTGGATTACTTGTGATAGTAAATGAAAAACATTTTCCCAGTATTTCTTAAGAGCAGAGCATGACCAGAATACATGAAATAGGTCACTTGAGGATGATTTGCATCTCCAACAAGTGTTGGGGATTTGTGGGTTAAAGGATGTTATTCTGGCTGGGGTCATGTACCGAAGGATATCTTCTGGGTCAGTTCCCAGAGGGCCGCGCATTTGGTGGCTTTATATATGGACTCGAGGGCTTGTTGCCATTGATCAGTTGTGTAGGTGTAGGCAAGATCAATGTCCCACCTGTGATGCGGTTTCAGTTTTGAGAAGATGCATTTTTGGTGGAGGTTGTTGTAAAAGTAAGAGATTCCTTTTGTTTTCGTATTAGGGTTGGTGAGGTAGTCCCAGGTTTTAGGGTGGATACAATATAGAGGGAGGGGGATAGTTTTCAGGCAGTGGTGTATACGGAGGTAGGTATAGTATTCGGTCGAAGGCAGAGTGTATTCTGATTGTAGTTGGGGGAATGGTTTGATGTGGTTATCATGCAATAACTCGTGCAGGAAGTGGATGCCATTGAGGTTCCATATTGATAATGAGAGATCGGGCATTAGGTGTAGCAAGGCATTTAAGGGGATGTGGGAATGCATCGTTGTGGGAGTAGATGGCAGGAGGGTTATCATTTTGTTCCACGCATGAGCCGTGGCTTTCATAGTTGGTGATATAGCTGTCGGAACTATGGTGCCAAGCGGTATACTAAGTATCCATGTTGTTAGGTTAGAATGGGTGAGTGAAGCGTTCTCTATTTGTCCCCATAGTGTTGACGGGTAGGTTTGAAACCAGGAGGGAAGTTGGGCTAGAATAGCTGCCGAGTGATAGTCCTCGAAGTCTATGGAGCCCGTACCGCCCGCTAGTTTGTGTTTAGTCAGATTCAAATGGGCACATCTTGGTTTTTTGTCTTTCCACAGAAACGTGTTTAATATCGTTCGAAGAGATCTAAAGAAGGAGACGGGAAGAGGTATGGGTAGAGTCCTGAAATGGTACAAGATTTGGGGGAGGCATATCATCTTGAATGCCGCAAGTCTACCTGTCCATGCGATTTCGTGTTTTGCTATTTGTTGTGATGTTGATTGAATGTTCCGAAGTAGGGGCAAGAAGTTACATTGGTATAGGTGTTTGGTTTTCCGTGGTAATTGGATGCCTAGGTAAGTAATGTCAGTGTCAGCCCACGCGAATGGGTATTGTAGCTGTAAAAGGTTTTTCGTGGTAGCGTCAATATTAATATCTAATATAAAGGACTTAGTCGTATTCACTTTATAGTATGATATCGAGCTGAACCAGTTTAGTAGTTTTTGCACTTCAACCAGGGAAGCAGTCGGATTGGAAAGGATGAGAATCACATCGTCAGCAAATAGACTGATTTTATGATGGAAGCTGCCAATTTTAAGACCTGAAATAGCTGGGTGGGAGCGGACATGCTCCGCTAGTGGTTCCAATAGCATATTGAATATGAGGGGGGATAGGGGGCACCCCTGTCGGGTACCATTAGTAATGGGGAATGGGCGTGAGAGCATGCCCTCTGCATATACCTGGGCCTCAGGGTTGGAATAAAGTGCCATAATGGCGCTCTGAATGTTGCCCTGGAACCCACATTTTTGTAGGACCGCTTTTAAGTAGGACCAGTGAACTCTATCGAACGCCTTCTCTGCATCCAAAGAAAGAAGCAGAGAAGGTGTTCCAGTGCACTCTATATAGTGGATGAGGTCAATCATCCGTCTAGTGGCGTCAGAAGTCTGTCTGCCTTTCGTGAACCCGGTTTGGTCTTGGTGGATAAGAGTGGGCATGATTGTAATTAATCTTGTTGCAATTGTTTTAGCGTATATTTTGAGGTCTAGGTTTAGCAAGGAAATTGGGCGAAAATTTTGTGGGACGTTCGACTGCTTCCCTGGTTTCGGGAGCGTTATAATCAAAGCTTTTAAATATTCATTAGAGAAATTGGAAGAGGAGGCAGCGTTGTTGAAAAGCTCAGTGAGGTGTGGGGTTAACTGTGGGGAGAATTGCTTATAGTATTCCCCTGTCAAGCCGTCTGGTCCTGGTGCTTTTCCACTGGGTAGCGAGGTTATGGTAGTTTTAATTTCATGTTCAGTGAAAGGGGCGTTAAGGGCGGACAGTTGGTCCATAGTCAGTCTGGGTAGATTTATTTTGTTGAGAAATACGTCTATGTTAGCTAGTGTGGGTTGTGGGGTATGGGGGTCTCTTTTTAGGTTGTATAAATCTCCATAATATGCACTAAAGGCATCGGCTATATCTTGGGGATTACTTAGGGGGATTTTCGTGTGTGGGTGAATTAGTTGGTCAATTTTAGATTTTGTGCGTCTACCTTTGATGCGTTGTGCTAATTTCTTTCCCGCTTTATTTGAGGTGGAATAGGTAGATGCTTTCATTTTCCTTAAAAGGAATTCATAAGAATGCAGGAGTAGGGATCTGAGTTCCTGTCGTAGGGATAGAAGTTGATTCGTCTGAGAGTCATGAGGGGTTTTTTTATGCCTTGATTCTAGGGCCGTTATTTGAGCTGGTAATTCATCTATGCGCTGCGTCCTCTTACGTTTATGATGGGAGCTCAATTTAATTAGCATTCCCCTCATATACGCCTTATGTGTGCTCCACACCATGGCAGGGTCGGGCACTGAGCCCTTGTTTAATGTGAAAAAATCAGCGATTTGTTCTGAGATTTCTGGCGCATATTTGTCATGTTGAATAATAAAGTTGTTTCAACTAAGACTGTTATATCTGCACGGTATGTTTTAAGGCAGGCAAAGACTGCAGCGCGTTTAATTTTGTCACGGATCCCACGGATGTTTCAAGTGAGAAATTTTAGGTTAGCCATGATGGTATGGTATTTGATTGTATTTGGTGGGGTATATGCAGGGTGTTTACAAGGGCCTGAGCCATCACTCTCCACACTGAAGCAGGTCTGCACCTCACCCCATGCCCTGACTGATCACATGTACATGCTCTCATGACATTATTCCTCAAATTATAACACGTATTCTTCATCTTAACTTTTGCTTTAACATTTCCCTTGCCCTCCCTCCCCTCAGTCGCCCCAACTTGACTGGGGCCTGCATCCCAAAACTTGTGCAATGTGTATAAACTATTACTTGCAAGTTACTTAGCATAGAAAATAAATTTGGAAAAAAAAAACCAGGTGCACATTAAACTGATCAATCCCGGCAGCTGCCTATAGGGCAGTGCCAGTATTGATGTGACGGTCTCCCGTCGAGGGCGAACAAATTCTGGATATAAATCCAGCGATCGAGCAAACGCTACAACAGTTAATTAACAGGGTCGTTAAAATGAAAAAAAAAAAGGGGGAAAAAAAAAAAGAGGGGAAGTTCCTGAGTTCTCGCTCCGATGTGGCATTTAGGAAATGAAGATCAGCACAGTTCAGATTGGCCTAGAGTGGCTGTGTGAAGGTATTCCTTCCCCTATGCACCTCTATAGCATGGTTCAAGTTCAAACAGAAGCCCGGGAGGGCAGGAGGAGAAAGTGTTGGCATAGTAATTCCGTGTGTATGGCTCTTCAAGGAGGAGATACAAAGTGGGAGGATAGTTCTTTGAAGGGAGGGGAAGAGGTAAAAGAGGGGAGCAAGGGGGGAAAAAGGAGACCATGTATTAGGGAGCCCATGGCAGTTCAGCAGTGAAGGGGGGCATAGTAGGAAGTTCCGATGAGCAAAGGGGGCCTTGGTGCCTCGTTGTTATCTTCCTTGGCCGTAGCGTTGTGAATGGTTGAAGATCAGTATAAATTTTGTGATGGTCACTTGCAGCACAAGTCAATGAGCAAAGGGCATGTAGGAAACTAAAAGGAAGCACTTACGGTAATCGGTAGGCATGGATGTGTTTCAGGCAGGTCGATTTCTTTGTGCATCCAGATGATCTACCCATGTCGAGGCCTTGCCGGGGTCTTCAAAGAAATGCACTCGATCCTCTCCTACTATGCGAAGGCGAGCCGGGAAGAGCATTGAATATTTAATGTGGAGTGCTCTCAGACGGCGCTTGGTATCAGAGAAGCGCGCCCTCTGCCTCTGGACCTCCGCAGAAAAATCCGGGAACGCTGAGATGAAGCCAGATCGGAATGGAATATTCCCCGTCAGTCTGGCTAGTCGCAACACCGCATCCCGGTCTCTGAAATTTAACAGTTTTGCAATAAAAGTGCGTGGAGGTGCACCCTCAGGCGGGCGACGAGCCGGCATGCGGTGGGCACGTTCTACCACAAATGTGGTCGAAAAAGCATCTCTGCCATATGCTCTATATATATTGTAACCTCCTCTCTCTGTATATACCGTACCCCCCTCTCTCTGTATATACTGTACCCCCTCCCTCTGTATATACTGTATCTCCCCTCTCTCTGTGTATATACTGTATTCCCTCTCTCTCTCTCTCTCTCTCTCTCTCTCTCTCTCTCTCTCTCTCTCTCTCTCTATATATATATATATATATATATATATATATATATATATGGTAACCCCCCTCTCTCTGTATATACCGTACCCCCCTCTCTCTGTATATACTGCACCCCCTCCCTCTGTATTTACTGTATCTCCCCCTCTCTGTATATACTGTATTCCCCCTCACTCTCTATATATTGTATCCCCCCTCTCTATGTATATACCGTACCCCCCTCTCTCTGTATATACCGTACCCCCCCTCTCTCTGTATATACTGTACTGCCTCCCTCTGTATATACTGTATCTCCCCCTCTCTCTCTGTATATACCGTATTCCCTCTCTCTATATATATATTGTAACCCCCCTCTCTCTGTATATACCGTACCCCCCTCTCTCTGTATATACTGTACCCCCTCCCTCTGTATATACTGTATCTCCCCCTCTCTCTATATATATTGTAACTCCCCTCTCTCTGTATATACCGTACCCCCCTCTCTCTGTATATACTGTACCCCCTCCCTCTGTATTTACTGTATCTCCCCCTCTCTCTCTGTATATACTGTATTCCCCCTCACTCTCTCTATATTGTATCCCCCTCTCTCTGTATATACCGTACCCCCCTCTCTCTGTATATACCGTACCCCCCTCTCTCTGTATATACTGTACTGCCTCCCTCTGTATATACTGTAACTCCCCCTCTCTCTGTGTAATATACCGTATTCCCCCTCTCTCTATATATATATATTGTATCCCCCCTCTCTACGTATATACCATACCCCCCTCTCTCTCTCTGTATCCTGTATCACCCCCTCTCTTGGTATATACTGATTCCCCCCCTCTCTGTATATACTGTATCTCCCTTTCTCTCTATACACACATTATCTCACAAAAGTAAGTACACCCCTCAGTCACATTTGTGTAAATCTTTTCTTCTATCTTTTCATGTGACAACACTGAAGAAATTACACTTTGCTACAATGTAAAGTAGTGAGTGTATAGCTTGTATAACAGTGTAAATTTGCTGTCCCCTCAAAATAACTCAACACACAGCCATTAATGTCTAAACCGCTGGCAACAAAAGTGAGTACACCCCTAAGTGAAAATGTCCAAATTGGGCCAAACGTGTCAATATTTTGTGTGGCCACCATAATTTTCCAGCACTGCCTTAACCCTCTTGGGCATGGAGTTCACCAGAGCTTCACAGGTTGCCACTGGAGTCCTCTTCCACTCCTTTATGATGACATCACAGAGCTGGTGGATGTTAGAGACCTTGCACTTCTCCACCTCCTGTTTGAGGATGCCCCACAGATGCTCAATAGGGTTTAGGTCTGGAGACATGGTTGGCCAGTCCATCACCTTTACCCTCAGCTTCTTTATAGCAAGGCAGGAGTCGTCTTGGAGGTCTGTTTGGGGTCGTTATCATGTTGGAATACTGCCCTGCGGCCCAGTCTCTGAAGGGAGGGGATCATGCTCTCCTTCAGTATATCACAGTACATGTTGGCATTCATGGTTCCCTCAATGAACTTTAGCTCCCCAGTGCTGGCAGCACTCAGGCAGCCCCAGACCATGACACTCCCACCACCATGCTTGACTGTAGGCAAGACACACTTGTCTTTGTACTCCTCACCTGGTTGCCGCCACACACGCTTGACACCATCTGAACCAAATACATTTATTTTGGTCTCATCAGACCACATCCCACTGAGCCCTGATCTGAAAATTATGGAGTCTGTCTGAGGTTACATGAAAAAACAGAAGGATTTGAGGCAGCCGACATCTGCAGAAGATCTGTACTTAGCTCTCCAAGATGTTTGGAGAACTGACCTGCCGAGTTCCTTCCAAATCTGTGTGCAAGTGTACCTAAAAGAAGGCAAAGGGTGCTCACACCAAATACTGATTTGATCTGGATTTTTCCCCACTGTTCGTTTCCATTTTCTTCGTTGATTAAAAGAAAAAATGTTAACACTTTTATTTCTGAAATCATTCTTAGTTTACAGCATTACAGCACACCCACACCTAAAACCTATGCACAGTATTGTATATAGTATCCATTTATCATTTTATTTAAGTCAAGTAGTAAGTGTTACTGAGTACAGAATGGCTAGTTTATTAAGTATATATATAGCTAATGTATGTCTTATTCTATTAGACTTTTATTTAAGGTATAGACTTGTGCATTTGGATTCGGATGAACCTCCAAATCACTGAAAATTTGGAGACTTGTCAAAATCCAAATGCATGAAAGATTATGTGCCCGAATTCAAAGAAAATTAATTCGGGCACATAAAACAAAGGAAAAGAACGCTTGGCGGCCACATTCTGCACATGCCCCGCCACCATCTTGGAAGCGGGACGCATGATGCGGTGTCATGTGATGTCACATGCAGGCATAGCGCCACCATCTTGGGTGTATACACCCAAGATGGCAGCGCCATACCTGTGAATGTAACGTCACATGACACCACATTATGTGACATCATGTGCACCGCCTACAAGACAGAGAGCATGCTTTTGCTTTCAGATTCAGAGCAAATACAAATTTGGACCCTCCGATAGCGATGACCCGAATTTGAATCGAATCCGAAAGAAAAATGTTTTTGGTTTTGACAAATTCGTGCACAAGTCTATAAGGTAGTAGTTGCTAAAAAAAATAGTTACACAGAAATTTGCAATATTTTACATTATATAAATTATTATATTGGTTTTCTAATTCTAATTTTGATTGTAGATGCCACGCAAACCATCAATTGATGATCAGATCCTAAAAGAAGCCCTGAAATGTTATCCAGCCATTTTCAATGCTGAGGGAGAGTTAACGGCAGCTTCTGATCCAGTTTGGAGGGATGTATGTTCTCATTCTTCTTTACAGAAGAAAGCGTCTGAGACAGGAGAATTGTCACAGAATGCATTTAAACCAAAACAGATCCACGATTATATGTATCAAAATAGGCATGGTCTGCAGACATTCCTACGCCTAGAGTTCAATCTCACATCACCTAATGCAAGAGATACAAGCCAAGAGTCCCCACCTAACTTAAGCTCTATAAATGAAGACTCTTCAGAGAGTTGCTTTGTGGAGTCACTCGGAAAGCAACCAACAGTCTTATGGCAGGTATCAATACCTTATGAGCAATATTTAGAAATTGAGCCCAATATAGTCATCTATAATGAGGGTAGCTCCAGGAAGAGGCGGAGAATACTTAAAAAAAATGCATGGAGTACTAAAATTGCAGATGTGTTTTATAAACAACATGGAATTCCTTGTGTGTTTTCTTTTAAGAGAAACAAAGTTCGTATCAGCGATGATCACACTAGAAAATTTATAACTGCACAGTGTAAAGAGTGCAAAGCAGAAATTTATGTTTCTGCAGAAGAGGAGCCTGGTGTTGGAAACCCGCTAATCCTTCATATTCGCGCTCCTGACACAAGATCCATAGTCCATTTAAAGAAAAGTCAATTGAGAGGTGACAAAAGAAGGAACATTGGTGATGAGATGCTGAAAACACTATCCTGCAACTGGAGACGAGAAAAAATTAATAAGGAAATTACATTTGGGGAAAAAGAGCCACCCAACATACCGTCTTTAAGAGTTTGTAGAGATGCCAGACAGGAAGCAGTTCATAGGAAGCTCGGTACACCAAAGTTAAAAGATCCAATTTTATCTCTTGCAGAAATGAAAAGTATCCCAAAATATGCAGGTGACATTCACACTATCTCATATGATAATTTTTTTGTGCATTATTGGTCAAAGGAACAAATATACATCTACAAAAGGTATTGCTCAAAACACTCTTTCTCAAAAATTGAAGTAGATGTCACTGGGAGTTTGGTTCAGAAACTAAAAAGAGCAAATGGCTTGTCAGCTCATATATTCTTATATGAGATTGTGATTAACTTTGAAAATACTCAATTAAGTGTTTCTCAAATGTTGAGCGAATGTCAGGATACGCCAACTATAACTTTCTGGTTAGAAAAATGGCTCAAAGATGTACATAAATCACCAAAAGAATGTGTCTGTGACTTCTCATTGGCCCTACTTGGTGCAATTTGCCGAGCCTTGAATGACTGCAGCCTTAACATCTACCTCAAAAAGTGTATATCAATCTTACATGGCCTTACCACTGAAAAACTAGCATGCTATATTCAGATAGATGTTGCCCATCTAATTAAAACAGTTTGCCGGTGGAAATGCTATCCAAAAAAGGCAAAACTGGTTAGGAAATTTTATATTCGGTGTGTTGGACTAATGATTAACTGTGCATCATTTGACATTCTAAAACACCTTGTTCTCAGTACACTTATCCTTTCCAGGTGTGAAACAGGTGAAATAGCAAAAGGCAATGTCTCTAAATATGAAACATCAAAGTTATACCTTTGTCATTGCATTGAGACTGGAGATTTAGAAATTATTGATGGCTATGTTGCCAAACAAGATGATAGTGAAGAACTCAATGACAAAGAGGAAATCAATTCTCAGCCACTGCCAGAGTGGCTAAGTGACGTTGTCCAGGAAGCAGATGAAACAAGTAGAGAACAGGGTGACCAACCAAACCCTTATTTCTGTAATGGCTTTTCTCAGAAACTACTGCATTTGATGAAGTATTTCCCCATCTGGACATCAGTCATGCAACCAGTGTTTAAATCCCCTAATAAAACAGCCTCTTCTGCATCAGTTGAGGGTGATTTTGGCCTTCTGAAGAATGCTATTCTTCAACACAATCAAAAACCACTTCGGGTTGACAAGTTTGTTGTATGCCATTTAACAGCTCTTTCTGGAAGTTCTAAAATAGCAGCTGCTGTACCCCTTCCTAAAATAAGCAGCCCCAAAGCTGAATATATGGAAGATTTCATAAATGAAGAAGAAGAAAAACAAGAGGATAGTCTACAGTTACTCGTGTTGAAGAACACTAATCAATTTCTAAAAGAACCTACTTCAGGAACCACGCACATGCAGGAGGATGTTTTGGAGCTTATAGAAGAGAACAAGCACATGGAAGAGAATGTCCTAGAGCTTATAGAAGAAGAGTGCTGGCGGGGAAAAAACAAAAAACCTCATAAAAATGAATGTATTTCTCAGAGAAAAAAATGATGTCTCTTCACAGATACCAAAGTGCAGGGATTCTGTTGCCCTATTGAATAAACCCTTTAAGAAAAGACAGACATATTTAACACCATTTCCAAATATAAGCCAAATAATTGACAAACCTTACTCAAGAAACCCATTAGGCATACTGAGGAATGGAAGTGTTTTGAACACCATTAAATTAAACAATGATATATATAAGCTAAAAAGCACTTGTCCATTTGATTCACTGCTGTTTAGTTTGTCTTCCATCTACATTGATTATGAGCTATACACAAAATTTGTAGATAGTAGCCAAAACCCTTTTCTTAATTTTTTAAATATTTTGTTGAAAATGGTCCTAATCAAAATGTGTACAAACAGAGAGCTCAATTGTTACTGGAGATTTACCCATGTGTCAAAATTCCTGGTGGAATTGTTAGTTTAAATGCAGAAGAATACATTGGTAATACTATTCAACTGTACTTAAAAAATGTTCCAAGTGCAGTTGAAACCTCAGTTTGTCAAAATGCAGCATGTGAAAATAATCATGAACGCTGTAGTATATTTTGGCCAATAAACACAAATGATCTGAAACATGGCTTTGCATATGCAATGCAAAGTTCATCTAAGATTATTAACAGACCATGTTCACCCACCTGCGGCCAACGTACTACAATCATAAGTAGCCCTGGCCCACATCTAATAATTGAGCCACGTGTTGGTTTACCTTTAACAAAACAATTTCTGTCTAAATTTCCTGGTGAGATAACAATATCTGACATACATTATGCACTAGGAGCAGTTATAATGCATGTTCAAGGATGCCACTATGTGTCCTATTGTAAAAGGAAACATAACGTGTGGGAGGAATATAACGATATGAACTACTCTGTAAAAACTGTTGATCCCAACAAAGTATGTGGACTATCAGAGGTCGTTATATATGTTAACCACTTAAGGACCGCCTCACGCCGATATACGTTGGCAGAATGGCACGGGCAGGCAAAATCACGTAGATATACGTGATCTGCCTCCCGCGGGTGAGGCGGTCCTCTTTTGTCCCCCGGCGATTGGAGGTGAGGGGGAGGCCATCCGTTCGTGGCCCCCCCTCGCGATCGCCGCCGGCCAATCACAACATTCCTTTACTGCTGTATGCTAAACAGCAGCAAAGGAAATGATGTCATCTCTCCTCGGCTCGGTATTTTCCGTTCCGGCGCCGAGGAGAGAAGACTGCACTGTGAGTGAAAACACACTACACACACAGTAGAACATGCCAGGCACACAAAACACCCCGATCCCCCCCCCCCAATCACCCCCCCCCCCCCTGTCACAAACTGACACCAAGCAGTTTTTTTTTTTTCTGATTACTGCATGGTGTCAGTTTGTGACAGTTACTGTGTTAGGGCAGTTAGGGTTAGCCCCCTTTAGGTCTAGGATACCCCCCTAACCCCCCCTAAAGTTTTAACCCCTTGATCACCCCCTGTCGCCAGTGTCACTAAGCGATCATTTTTCTGATCACTGTATTAGTGTCACTGGTGACGCTAGTTAGGGAGGTAAATATTTAGGTTCGCCGTCAGCATTTTATAGCGACAGGGACCCCCATATACTACCTAATAAATGTTTTAACCCCTTGATTGCCCCCTAGTTAACCCTTTCACCACTGCGGGTGACGCTGGGTAGTTCGTTTATTTTTTATAGTGTCAGGGCACCCGCCGTTTATTACCGAATAAAGGTTTAGCCCGCTGATCGCCCGGCGGTGATATGCGTCGCCCCAGGAAGCGTCGGATTAGCGCCAGTACCGCTAACACCCACGCACGCAGCATACGCCTCCCTTAGTGGTATAGTATCTGAACGGATCAATATCTGATCCGATCAGATCTATACTAGCGTCCCCAGCAGTTTAGGGTTCCCAAAAACGCAGTGTTAGCGGGATCAGCCCAGATACCTGCTAGCACCTGCGTTTTGCCCCTCCGCCCGGCCCAGCCCAGCCCACCCAAGTGCATTATCGATCGATCACTGTCACTTACAAAACACTAAACACATAACTGCAGCGTTCGCAGAGTCAGGCCTGATCCCTGCGATCGCTAACAGTTTTTTTGGTAGCATTTTGGTGAACTGGCAAGCACTAGCCCCAAGCAGCGTCAGGTTAGCGCCAGTACCGCTAACACCCACGCACGCACCGTACACCTCCCTTAGTGGTATAGTATCTGATCGGATCAATATCTGATCCGATCAGATCTATACTAGCGTCCCCAGCAGTTTAGGGTTCCCAAAAACGCAGTGTTAGTGGGATCAGCCCAGATACCTGCTATCACCTGCGTTTTGCCCCTCCGCCCGGTCCAGCCCAGCCCACCCAAGTGCAGTATTGATCGATCACTGTCACTTACAAAACACTAAACGCATAACTGCAGCGTTCGCAGAGTCAGGCCTGATTCCTGTGATCGCTAACAGATTTTTTGGTAGCGTTTTGGTGAACTGGCAAGCACCAGCGGCCTAGTACACCCCGGTCGTAGTCAAACCAGCACTGCAGTAACACTTGGTGACGTGGCGAGTCCCATAAGTGCAGTTCAAGCTGGTGAGGTGGCAAGCACAAGTAGTGTCCCGCTGCCACCAAGAAAACAAACACAGGCCGTCGTGCCCATAATGCCCTTCCTGCTGCATTCGCCAATCCTAATTGGGAACCCACCACTTCTGTTGCGCCCGTACTTCCCCCATTCACATCCCCAACCAAATGCAGTCAGCTGCATGAGAGGCATTTTCTTTTTGTCCTCCCGAGTACCCCTACCCAACGAACCCCCCAAAAAAAGATGTGTCTGCAGCAAGCGCGGATATAGGCGTGACACCCGCTATTATTGTCCCTCATGTCCTGACAATCCTGGTCTTTGCATTGGTGAATGTTTTGAACGCTACCATTCACTAGTTGAGTATTAGCGTAGGGTACAGCACTGCACAGACTAGGCACACTTTCACAGGGTCTCCCAAGATGCCATCGCATTTTGAGAGACCCGAACCTGGAACCGGTTACAGTTATAAAAGTTAGTTACAAAAAAAGTGTAAAAATAAATAAATATATATATATATATATATATATATAAAATAAAAAAAATAGTTGTCGTTTTATTGTTCTCTCTCTCTCTATTCTCTCTCTCTATTGTTCTGCTCTTTTTTACTGTATTCTATTCTGCAATGTTTTATTGTTATTATGTTTTATCATGTTTGCTTTTCAGTTATGCAATTTTTTATACTTTACTGTTTACTGTGTTTTATTGTTAACCATTTTTTTTGTCTTCAGGTACGCCATTCACGACTTTGAGTGGTTATACCAGAATGATGCCTGCAGGTTTAGGTATCATCTTGGTATCATTCTTTTCAGCCAGCAGTCGGCTTTCATGTAAAAGCAATCCTAGCGGCTAATTAGCCTCTAGACTGCTTTTACAAGCCGTGGGAGGGAATGCCCCCCCCCCCCCACCGTCTTCCGTGTTTTTCTCTGGCTCTCCTGTCTCAACAGGGAACCTGAGAATGCAGCCGGTGATTCAGCCAGCTGACCATAGAGCTGATCAGAGACCAGAGTGTCTCCAAACATCTCTATGGCCTAAGAAACCGGAAGCTACGAGCATTTCATGACTTAGATTTCGCCGGTTGTAAACAGCACCATTGGGAAAGCATTTTATCACACCGATCTTGGTGTGGTCAGATGCTTTGAGGGCAGAGGAGAGATCTAGGGTCTAATAGACCCCAATTTTTTTCAAAAAAGAGTACCTGTCACTACCTATTGCTATCATAGGGGATATTTACATTCCCTGAGATAACAATAAAAATGATTAAAAAAAAATAAAAATGAAAGGAACAGTTTAAAAATAAGATAAAAAAGCAAAAAAATAATAAAGAAAAAAAAAAAAAATAAGCACCCCTGTCGCCCCCTGCTCTCGTGCTAAGGCGAACGCAAGCGGCGGTCTGTCGTCAAACGTAAACAGCAATTGCACCATGCATGTGAGGTATCACCGCGAAGGTCAGATCGAGGGCAGTAATTTTAGCAGTAGACCTCCTCTGTAAATCTAAAGTGGTAACCTGTAAAAGCTTTTAAAAATGTATTTATTTTGTTGCCACTGCACGTTTGTGCGCAATCGTAAAGCATGTCATGTTTGGTATCCATGTACTCGGCCTAAGATCATCTTTTTTATTTCATCAAACATTTGGGCAATATAGTGTGTTTTAGTGCATTAAAATTTAAAAAAGTGTGTTTTTTCCCCAAAAAATGCGTTTGAAAAATCGCTGCGCAAATACTGTGTGAAAAAAAAAAATGAAACACCCACCATTTTAATCTGTAGGGCATTTGCTTTAAAAAAATATATAATGTTTGGGAGTTCAAAGTAATTTTCTTGCAAAGAAAAATAACTTTTTCATGTAAACAAAAAGTGTCAGAAAGGGCTTTGTCTTCAAGTGGTTAGAAGAGTGGGTGATGTGTGACATAAGCTTCTAAATGTTGTGCATAAAATGCCAGGACAGTTCAAAACCCCCCAAAATGACCCCATTTTGGAAAGTAGACACCCCAAGCTGGATCCTCTGATGAAGTCACGTGCGGTGTGACGTCACGCGTAAGGACGGGACAGGCTCTACACGCTGTGTCAGTAATACGAGCTCGACGCTCGTCGGAGATAGGAACAAATTGCTGTTTTTTTATGTGAGTACCGAGTTTTACCTTAAATAAAGTTACTGGTTTTAGCATTATTACACTATTGGGGCTCCCCGTGTTTTTTATCCCCCCTACTACCGAGGGAACCACCCCCTGGAACTGGGACCGTGAGGATAGGGATTTACATCCCAGGAGGACACCCCCCCCCATAAAAGATTCTTGGTCATACACGCCTGCTCCATTGCTCCAAGGAGGACCCTGTATAAAGACCCCTGGCTATATGCTTTTGCCCTATTGCCTTAAGGTAAGGGGCCATCTCTCACAGGAGTGTTGTTACACGAAGTTGAGCACCGTGTTATTTAAGTCAAGCACCACGGAGCGACCGTTGCATGTCAGGACGCTATCACCTTTATTTTAAACATAAAAGGACTTTGCCCCACTGTCACATCTGGTGCATGCCAAATTATCCAAGTCTCACTATTTAGCACCATCGCCTGTTATAGTTCTGAACATTTTGTGAACACTTGTTTACATTTTTATTTTCACTTTGCACTTTGTCACCTTAAGTGTTACCTTGATTGCCACTTTATTTGAGTCACATATGTTTTCTTGCTATGTTAAGTGACACCATTGCTCTTTGCACATGATTACAGATATGGACTGAGTATTCACTTAATGGCATTATTTATGTTGAGCGAAGTTTTAGCACTATATTTTCCACATTGACGTGTTGTAATTGTTTTAGCACTGTGAATTTATATTGATGAATTTGACTTTTTATGGCGGCTGCCAACACTTTAATGTTGCTTATACCACTTTTTAGTTATTTATCACCACTTTAAGGCCTCTGACAGAGGCATTCAGGATTAGCGCAGCACTACTCAATATCTGTATGTCCTTTTAAGGTTTGGTTTGCACCTGTATCCAGTGCATGCAGCTTGTCCCTATTACTATAATAGACTCTTTTTAATGTTAGCGTGGGAATAATTTCTTTACTCTACCGTGTGGGAAGGTTGTTCTTGCCCTCTCAGGCTTTGCCTGGAAACAGGGCCACTGTAAGAAGGGTCTTTGCCTGGTAGAAAGGCATTTTATCACAAGGAACCTTGGGCCTTGTTGAAACAGATGGAACAGAGCAAAAAGACTGTGTGGGGCATCTTGGGGGAAGGCTTCCATGCTGAAGAGTGTTTTGGAGAGTAGGGTTTAAGCTGCTGTCAGTGCACATTGAAAGATGTTCATACTTCTGATCAGCTAAGGAACTTGTGAATGCTTGCATAGGGTCAGGGGTCTAGAATTTTCTTTGAGAAAAATTAAGATTCAAGTTGACCTTTAACTGCAGACATTGACTGCTCTAGAGTGTTTGATTTGCTTGACTGCTCTTAAAGAATCAATTACTTTAACTGCTACAAAGAGTCTGAGCTATTTTCTAAATTTTGGGTATCCTGTACCCCAACTCACTCTTCAGAGCTTATTGAGCAAAATAAACCCTAAAGCCTTAAAAAGACTAACATGATTGGTGCTCAGCTTTCTTTTGTACCCCACAATATATGTAAGTGAAATGCTAACCTGCCACACCATCAAGGGGGTCATCGTTAATCACCCAGAGATGAGGAGTGCTACACAGAAATATATATTACCAATTTGCTTTGTAAAAATCCTGCTTTTTTTAAATAAGTGAACAGTGTTCTTCTTATTTACCAGCTAAAAAGAAAGTTGTTTTTTGGCAACGTGCCAAGCATTTGCAGAAGGCACAGCATATCATAGCACTATAAAATCCATAGGATCCCCAAGCAGTGAGAGGCTTTTCAGGCTATAAATTGACAATGTTCCCATTGATCACTCAGCAGGATTAAGGGCATGCTGAGCAGCGGCACAGTGCTGTTATAAAAGAAAGCAACCAATAAAGTGAAAACAGGCAGGTTTGTTTGCAACAGTTTGTCCTAGGGAAAAAAATCTCTGAATAATGAAAAACAACAAAAATAATGCATGTTGAGAAAAACTCATAGTTAAATTTAGCCCTTCATCCTGTAAAGGTGGAGTTAGGGCAGATTTGGCTAGTCTGATGTAATTGTGATGGTTAAAAATGTTACTAAAGGCAAAATCAAAAGTTACATATATGATGCAGTCTGTCACTAGAATTAACAAAGCATTCACCTCTGTAACTTCCTTTACCAGATCAAGCCGTGCAAAAAAAGTGGCAGTTAAAGGGTTGAGGCAAACCATTTAACACTGACAGGGGTGATTATAATGGTCAGCTTTTAGTCATTTATTGAAAACCTTTATCACAAAATGAAAAAAAAAACTGTTTCTATAATTGCTTAATAAGTGTTAGCTGCAGGTAGGCTCTAATTTGTTAATCCATCATATAAAGTCCATCTAAATTCACTAGGCCAGTGATGGCGAACCTTGACTCCCCAGATGTTTTGGAACTACATTTCCCATGATGCTCAACTACACTGCAGAGTGCATGAGCATCATGAGAATGTAGTTCCAAAACATCTGGGGTGCCAAGGTTCACCATCACTGCACTAGGCCATTCAACCGGCCGGATCAACAATTGAAAACAAAGGGGAAAACTCCATAAAAATTGAAAATTAATGCAGCCACCACATTAAAGGATTGGTTAGCTGCAATATATTTTTTTTGTGTTTATGATCACTTTAAATAGTCAACATTAGCTTGGGAAACTGATAGGGTTTAGTAACTCCACTTTTGTTGAGAAAAAAAAACATTCCCCTCTGGGCGATCTATATACAGGATTTTGACAAACTTTACTGCAGATTCCTACCTGGTTATTCTGAAGAAATCCCTGTGTGTTTGTGGTGGTTTCTTAATTGTCAACCAGTTGCTGCACCTGCAAAGCTCTAATGAGGAAAATTGCAGGACCTGCATTCCTTTTAAATGTGATTTCCCATTGGCAACATCTCACCAAAAATGAACAGGCCGTCAGCAACCTTCCTTTCTTGTGTGAATAAGACTGACGGTGAGTGAGCTCTGAATACAGCCATCATAGGGTTTGGATGGAGTGGGAGACCATTCAAATTCCTGTCCGGTGATATGTTGTCCCTGGACACATAGTGGCATTCAACAGGCCCCAGGACGATGTCAGGTTTGATGAAACGCGTAGGGAGGAGCAACGTGCTGACATCACCACGTTCACGCAGGTCCCAGAGTGACGGGCTGTTATTGAGAGCCGCCCATCTCGTTTATACTGCAATCTCTTATTGTTTTAACTGTAAGTGCAATACTTTCTTATTTAAATAAAGTAACCTAGGATTTTACACTATGGAAGCTTTTATGTCTTTTTGGGGATCAATGGACAACACGTGCCCCTGAAAGATTACATTCTGTGAAGACGCTGGGATCACCATTCCATCTCTCAAAAGGCCCGGGCTAGGTATTAAGCCACAAGCGAGTGTGATCTCCTGTAATAGGAGATCATTTGGAGTCGGTAAGCGGCAGCGTGTGCAGAAGTGGAGGTCTTTATCTCTTTTAACCGCGGCTCTTGGGTGTATCCTGTGTTAATATCACATTTGAAAATCACCTTAAAACAGTGGACGTTTGAAAATCACCTTAAAACAGTGGACTATTTAAAACTGATTTAATCAATTAATCAATCAATTTTTATTTATGTACGGAGTCACTTTATATATATAATTTAGCATTATTAAGGTTTATTGCTAGTATTCACTCACATGAGAGAATAGCACAACTTAATATAGAAAATGTGTTAGAATGGCCCAGTCAAAGTCCAGAACTAAATCCAATTGAGAATCTGTGGCAAGACTTGAAAATTGCTGTTTACAGACGCTCTCCATCCAATCTGATAGAGCTTGAGCTATTTTGCACAGAATGGGCAAACATGTCACTCTCCTAGATGTGCAAAGCTGGTAGAGACATCCCCAAAAAGACTTGCAGCTGTAATTGCAGGAAAAGGTGGTTCTACAAAGTATTGACTCAGGGGGGCTGAATGCAAATGCATGCCACACTTTTCACATATTTATTTGTAAAAAATGTTGAAAACCATTTATCATTTTCCTTCCACTTCACCAATTAAGTGCCACTTTGTGTTGGTCTATAACATAAATACCCAATAAAATCCATTTACGTTTTTGGTTGTAACATGACAAAATGTGGAAAATTTCAAGGGGTATGGAAAATTTTTGATGGCACTTTATCACTGTTCTTAGTGTCACAAACCCTATTTGACTTTTTTTTTTAGAACAGAGCTTACATTAAATCATTTTGTTTGGGTAAAACAGGGAAAACTAAAAAAAAAATATTTAAAGATAAAATGACAGCATTGTTCGATAAAAACAATGGCAAATATTTAGGCATTTCAAATCTCATCATTAGATTACGCTTGTTCATGCAGAAGGCTCAGATACATCACTGAAATAAACTAGCGGCCTAATTCATTTTTCACTCCCTACAGATTACAGCCTTAACAATCAGCTGTGATTAATAGTTATTGACAGACAATTAATGGAGGCATTTCAGCAAACTTGATAAAATTCCAGTTTATTGCATTTTAAATTAGACAACTTGTCCAAGAAAGCTCAATTGCTCGGCTAGATGATTACCGTGCGATTAGATGGCAATGATTTAGGTGCAAGCTTAAAAGCAATCTTATTACCATCACTTGTCTAACCTATTCCCTTCTGATTACACTGCTCATCTGAAAATGAAAATCTATTTGAAAATTAAAGTGGCCGTGTTAACCTAAAAGGCCCTTCTGAATAGTTAGATTAATTTGCTTTGTGTAGAACGGAAAATCTTAATTACAAAGTATTTATCTGCATGGCATGGTGACATGACTACACCACTCCAGTAGCCGATGAATAGATATCTGCCTGACAGAAATGGCCAGAAGATTTCTCCCAGAATGCTTTTTAGAAATTACTAAAACTATTTAAATATTTTTCTTTCTCCTTAGCGTTCTAAAAGTAATGCATAATACATATTTTTTTCAGCCACGGTGTTTATTGTATGGTGTAACTGCTGTGCATTTGTGTCAAAGTGACAACTATTTTGTGAACAGCACTATAATAGTTTAAGGACTTCAGTCCAGTGTGAAAATACATCAATGAAATGCATACAGAGGATAAGTATTTTTTTTCCATCCTTGCAGAGCTTGAGTATGAGATGAGGTGATGCAAGCGTGTGGGTCAGGTCTAAGGGTGGAAGTATTTGGGTCAGCTCTCAGGATAGAAGTCTGTGGGTTAGGTCTTGGGGATATACATCTGCAGGTCAGAAGTAGGGATTCTAGTTTGTGCATCTGTTGTAGGGAATTAAGTCTGTGAGTCAGGTGTGGGGGTACAAATCTGGGGGTCAGATCTGGGTATGCAAGTCTGTAAGTCAGGTGTATGGATGCAAGTCTGTGGGTTAGGTCTGGAGATACAAGTCTGTGTGTGAGGTCTGGGGATATGAGTCTGTGGGTCAAGTCTAGGGATACAAATCTCTGGGTCAGGTGTGGGGATACAAGTCTCTTGGTCAGGTGTGAGGGTACAAGTCTGTAGGTCAGCTCTAGGAATACAGGTCTGTGGGTCAAGTCTAGGGTTACAAGTCTATGGGTCAGGTGTGGGGATACAAATCTATGGATCAGGTGTGGGGATACAAGTCTTTGGGTCAGGTCTGACTTATCCAGGGCTAAGAACTCTCTTCTGGTCTTCATATGATTGTGCTGGTGCCTTAGTGGCCAAATGTCTAGCACCAGCACTGTTGAGTGGGAAGAAGGAAGTGAGTAGCATGTTTCACTATACCTACACCCACTGGGTAGTTCTCTGCACACCTGGTAGTGATCACTGTCAGATTAGCGGGAAAGCAAAGAGTATATGCAGGGGGGACCAGACTTTAAATTGAACATGTTGCTTTGCCCTGCATGGGCAAGGCATAGTGTCACTAAAGAGAACCCATCACCAACTTAAAAGGTTGCAGCAAAACAAGTATTTTACATATTTACTTGCAGTGTTTTTTCTGTTATATGAACTTTTTTATTATATTGCTCAAAAATTTGACTAGGCATTTTCCTAGTACAAGCACCTCCCTCCTTGCATGTCATAGTCTTTACTTATTCTGAGAGCATGTAATCACTTTCTGTGGTGGTCCAACTCCTCTGCCCCTGCCCTCACCTCCTTACATCACTTTTTATGTAACTGCTGGGGGAGGTTTGTAGGGCAATACTATAACATACCTCCCATCTTTTTGAGATAGCAATGAGATGGGAACGAGGGACACCTATTATCAAAAGTATGTAGGCATAGGATACCCTCCTGCCACGCCCCTTTAAATTATAATTAAACAAAAATGTCCCATAGACACGCTCCTAAACCTTGTGGACTGCCTTCTCAGAAGAGTTGAAGCTGTTATAGCTGCAAAGGGTGGGCCAACTCAAAATTGAACCCTACGGACTAAGACTGGGATTCCTTTAAAATTCATGTGTGTAAAGGCAGGCATCCCAATACTTTTGGTAATATTGTGTACATATAATATGTTAAACGCACATATAATCTTAAGGGAATATTTTTGTTGAGATGAATGGTTTGGCGACAGCGCCTCTTTAGGGAACTCCTATCAACAGTTTTTAACCATTAAAGTTAGGACTCTTGACCTGTATGCTTCCAGGTTCCAGTAATAAAATTATCAAGTAGTGAAGCAAGGCCCTGGAGCTTCCTCTTCTGAAAAGTCGGCAGTGGCAGATCCCACGCTCCTCTTCTGACAAATTTACTTTAAGGCTAATACAGTATATATAGGCTAATGTATCAGTAAATATTTTAAACACATTAAAAATTCAAATATATTTCTACCTCACAGTCGAAAGGTGATAAAGGTTTTTAAAGAAGTCTGAACAGTCTACCTTCTAGAGTTTCTTGATCCATAAAATCTTTTCAGGCGATCACAGTTCTAATTTAATACTGAGAGATTGTGAAAATGATTTATAGGCTGCTGTGCAAGAGCCAATATCGGCGATACTATGGTTTACTGAGCATTGGGCTTTAAAAAGAAAAGTCTGCTTAGAAGAGATAAATGGGATATCAGATTTTCAATCACACATTGGGAATGAATGTATGGGTCTAATTTTCCTCTGGCACCCAAGCCACAAAATATTGTCCATAATAGGCAAAGAACTACTGTACCTGGTCCAATCAGTGGGTGAAAATCAGTACTGGGTATATAAGTGTCTCACCAATTTTTTTCCCCTTAATAGGAAAAAAAATTATATATATATATATATATATATATATATATATATATATATATATATATATATATATGCACAATTAATTTGGTTATGTAACTCAGAGTTTTTCTCCAACCATATAAAAAAGACGAATTAGGTAAAATGTAAATAAAATAAAAAAATAGCTATAAACATAATTTTCATTGTCATTCAACCCACTTCCTGCAGGTATCAAGTACCTGCCCTGGGAGCAGGTCATCTAACTTCCCTGAGCATCTGCAATAGAAGCATACCTGCAAGCAATTTTGTAAAATATTTTACTTCCACTTTAAGGTCTAGAGAAAAAAGTACAGTTGTTAATCATGGCAAAGCTATGATAGCTTACAGCACATAGTACCTGGTATTTCTTATTTCTTTGGATAGACAGAAAACTATCCTTTGTGTGCCTTTCTGAAACTAGTTTCACTTTGTCCTGGTCTAAAATTAGGCCTAGCAAGAAAACTATTTTTATTTTATTTCTAAGCACGGTAAGATTTTGTGAATCTAGTTTCTTCTCAGTCATAATTACTAAACAAAATTTTGCAACTTTGATACGTGTTGGTAAAACTGTACATATATTCACAACTACTTAGTGCATCCAGATGAATTATACCTTGTTTTTTTTTTTCAGGAAAAATTGGGCTTTCGTGGTAAAGCTAAAGTAAATGTTAATGAATGTCTCCGGATTTTTTTGTTTTTTAATATCAAAGGAAAAGTGGCACAAAGACCATTTTTGTAAATGTAGCTGTGTATTTCTTGCTATTACCATGTGTATTTTGTTTGATGTTTGTACGTATAGTATAGCCCAGAAAAAATAATATGTATTTTGCTTTTTAATCCTACCTTAAATACACTGACCCGGAACTTTGGCTCTGACCATGACCTTTGACCCTCACACTGACCCTGACCTAGACCAAACCCTGATCTTGCTAGATTTAGCTTTATTTTATATCATTTTTTTTTTCTTTACATGTTTCTCCTCTAGCGAAGAGAAAGATACAATGGGGGTTATTTACGAAAAGGCAAATCCACTTTGCACTGAAAGTGCACTTGGAAGTGCAGTCGTTGTAAATCTAAGGGGTAGATCTGAAATGAGTGGAAGCTCTGCTGATTTTATCATCCAATCACGTGCAAGCTAAAATGCTGTTTTTTATTTTCCTTGCATGTCCCCCTCGGATCTACAGCGACTTTACTTCCAAGTGCACTTGAAGTGCACTTTCAGTGCGCAGTTTATACCTAAACTACAGCTTTAAAGATAGTAAATGGGCTTAGACATTGCAGCCTGTAGAGTTCCATATGAGCTCTGAATCTTGGGGTGTGTTATTATATAAATATTATAAAATTGCCCACTTAGGACCAATAATAATGCTTCCCTTCCTTGCCTCAGTAACGGTCCATGAGGCCACCCATCACAGTTATGGACTAACAATGAGGTGCAAAAGGCATGATGGGGTTAGCCACGTTAGCTGGTAGAAATATGTACTGTAATATAGAATGTCTCAGGGCTCCAGATTTGCTCTGTGAATGAACATGTAGTACCCAGATGTTTAGGCAGGGTTGCTCTTAAATTTACCTCCCAGGTATAGTTGCCTTGGCCAATTGCTAGATATCAATTGATTTTATCCTAAGTCTAGAATTGCTGAACTTCTTTCTTCTGTCACTAGATGGCCGGCTATCTGGTGACATTAGATAAGACAAGGGCATTGTAAAGACAGATTAGGAATAGATGGGGTATATCAGCCAATGTGGTGTGGATAAGTGTGGCGCTCCAAAAATTATATTATAAATGTACGTTAGTGAGCAAAGTCAAGCAGAATATCCTCTGAAAGACGATATGCACAATAAAGTGTATTAATGAAACTTAATCATGAGTGGAAGTGACAGCAATATATACCCTAAAGTAATTGGATAGAAATACACAAGTGGGACATATATAAGCTGTTAGCTGACACTGGCAGGAAAAAAGTGAATAGGATATAAAGAGATCCTACAGCTACTACACATCCCAATGATGGGAAGGAGTAGTAAAATAAATAAGAGTGAAGCACAAAATTGATATCAAATTTCTAATGCCGCGTACACACGGTCGTACTTTTCGTCTACAAAAGTCAGACAGCCTGTCCGACAGACTTCCGGCAGACTTTCGGTGGACTTGCGGCGGACTTGCGGCCTACTTTCTAACGAACGGACTTGCCTACACACGACCACACAAAAGTCGGTCGGATTCGTACGTGATGACGTACACCGGACTAAAATAAGGAAGTTCATAGCCAGTAGCCAATAGGTGCCCTAGCGTGGCTTTTTGTCCGTCGGACTAGCACACAGACGAGCGGATTTCGGGGTCCGTCGTAGTTACGAAGTAAAGTTTTAAAGCATGTTTCAAATCTAAAGTACGTCGGATTTGAGGCTAAAAAAGTACGTTGAAAGTCCGGAGAAGCCCACACACGATCGGATTACCAGCCAGCTTTAGTCCGTCAGCGTCCGTTGGACTTTTGTAGACGAAAAGTACGACCGTGTGTACGCGGCATAAGACATCATTAAACTATATTGCCCCCAAATGTGTTATCAAAACAGATGGTGAGAAAATGAAACTAAAAATATTGAAGTTGTGGGCTGGGAACATATGGACTAGTGCTAGAACATCAGACATAAACTCATAAATTGCTGATATAACTAAAAGTCCAGAAATTAATGGGTGTACATCTGGAAGCAAAGGCTGAAGAGATCAACAACAACCGACAATGGCAATAGGAGTCCCTTAAATCTGGGAATGGCATCCACAGGATGGGGTTTCCAGCTTGTATGTGAAAGGGATAGGTAAAGGTACCCTTACCAGCAGTGGTGGACTCCCAGCCGGCGGCTTGGGAGTCAAACAGGCTTGTAATGGAGCAGGGGAAACGGCTCTTTATCCCCAATGACCGAAGTTGATAGGAGAATTAAGGCACTCACCAACCGACACTCACTGGTCCCACTGACTCTCGGCTCCGATGGTGCAGGTGAAGGGCTGCTCACCACAGATTGAACTCCATGAAGTAGGTAAAAATCCTCAAGGGAAAAGAGATCAAAAAGGGAGGCTCCCCATAGTGTGAATCAGCTTATCCAAAAGCTTTTATTTAAAACAAAGTGGTAAAAATACACTCTGGCTCATAAGTAAAAGTCAGGTATAAAACGGTTTAAAAAGCGCTTAGATCAAATAGTGGTAAGACAGGGTTTGGGTTTGCTATGCCTGTCTTGCCACCATTTGATCTAAGTGGTCAGAGGTAGAGGGGAAGCTGTCGCCACTAAGGGACCAATTGTGAGTAGCTGAAGCAAGTACTGGAACAGAATTCTCACCAACTAGGGACGGTGAAGAATCGGGAAGCTTTAGCAGGTGCCAAGCTAGGGACTCAGCCATTGGGGTAACGCTTGAGGAGTATCTGGAGTGCCAAGCCAGGGACCCAGCAGGGAAGCGGGGTGACGCTTGAGGAACATACTAAAGTAAGAAGATTAGAAGAGCTCACAGGATTCAGTGGCAGTAAATCAGCAAGTCTAGTGAGACTGGGAGCTCAGTGGGCTGAGAGTCTACAAGAAGTGACTGAATGAAAGTAAAGGAGTTTGTTACAGTTTGTGTTAGGAATTGTTCTAAGACTGTTGCCAATGGAGACAGCGCTCCTACACATGCAGATGTGGTATCTTGCTGGATGCCTTCCCCTGCATGACTGTCTACCTGTAGAAGTCTCAGAGTCTGCTAATTGACATTGCAACTACCTAAGGGTGTCCTGGCCCTAAACCCTCTCTCCCACTATTCTGTTCAAGAGAAAATAAAATCTCTTTGCATTCAAAAAGTGTTTTTTTCTAATGGATCTGATCGCAGCTCTATTATAGACAAAATGTTCACCCACATAGCAGCATTTAGCTACATATTTTAGTGCAGCAATGTAAAAAAAAGGCCCCAAACCTACATTTGAGATGGTGGACTTATGCCTATAAAGGTTTATGCATATAAATGTATTCTAGTGGAATGAATGAAAAATTGTAAATGCTGTTTGGTCATATACACTTCTAAACGTGCATAAACCCAAGTAGTTTACACACCATTACATGCATTTTTTTGCATGTATGTTTCTTCTAGCTTTTGACAGCAAGATCCAGGATAGATATGAGTATTTAAGTTATGCTTGCGTGCATGAGCCCTAAAAGACTCGCAGGTTTATTATAGGATATATAACACTTGGATTATCAATGCAACTGCTTCATTAATTTGTGCCAGAGGATTTTTTCTCCTATGAATGTTGTGGTGTATACATCTAATAATAATAAGAAGAAAAATGTTATGGAGGAGATCCTACTCCACAGCACTCCTAATTCAGTGGAGAATAATTTGTAAAATTCTTCTGTAAAGTCATCTGCGCCCGGAGCCTTGCTATTAGGGCTTTACAGTATTTCTTTCTAAGCCCAACAAAAATATATAATTTAGTAATAAGAGTACTCTATGGATAGACATCATTTTAAGAAAACAAGCAAGCATTGGCTAATATGTTTAGAAAGGGTTTTCTACATGTGTGAATATGAACATTTAGTTGGAAGGGAAGAGAGAAACTAAACATTTCTATACACTGGAGAGAATCTCTTCGCTGAGGAAGTCCTTACCCACGGACGATACGCGTGCGAGGGGCTTTGTGACGTCAGTACAGCCACCTACCTGGTTTTTATGTTTATGCTGTGTACTCCAGCATTGGGATTCACTGCCACTCTTGTGAGTAATTTTTATTCAATAAAGAAGTGACTTTTACTGTATGGAGAGCACTATGTTATTTATTTTGTTTTAACATGACCTGTGTATGCCGATGACCATGCTATCTGGATATGACCGAGGGGAGGACATATATGAAGCCAGTCTACTCATCTTTATTATTACTCTTATGAAGGGACTGCATTTGTGACCTATCTGTTAGCTCAGTGGATCCATTTCAGAAGGTGAGCGGCCTGCACTTCAGGTGGTGGAATACACTTATTTGGAAGCACGATTGTTACCATCGTTCCATTGCAGCACCTTATTCAGCTTTAGGGGGTCTCCTCTCTGTCTGTTGCGGTGACATCTGCTTATTTCTACGGGAACCACATGCTTTGCTTCTGAGCGCTGCACCGCTCTGTTTTTATTGTTCATTTAAGGATTTTTTTTATATTGACCTTCGGTGTCCAGCTGCTGTGCGTTAGGATTGGTTTTGCGCTGTCTGACTTTTTCTTTACAGTATGCAGAATAGGGTTAGGGAATACCCTTTAAAACCAGGCTTGAAGGTACGGCACAGTATGCAGAATAGAATAGGGAAATCCCTTTAAAATCGAACACCTAATTATTACACAGGTTCTTTGGCTGATTAAGGTGGTAATTAAACTCACTTGGTGCCTTATCTGCATTAAATTATCCTTAGAACCTGATTAATTCATATGTGTTCGGGGTTTAAAAGGATGAGGTGGCAACTCTAATGCGGGACCTTCAAAGCGCATGCACCACTGATGTCACCGGCTGCATCCAGGGTGAATGTCTCCAAAACGGTGCACGTTTAGGAGATATTCATATTACCTACAGGTAAGCCTTATTATAGGCTTACCTGTAGGTAAAAATCACAAAGCTGACTTTACTACTGCTTTAATACAAGTCTAATAGATGTGTACTACAAGAAAAATAGAAATGGAAGGCGCGCACACCTAGTGCATTATCAGAGATAATTTAATAATAAGACATTTTTGTATAAAAGTGGGTACTCACAAAATGCAACTGACAAAAGGCCATAAACACAGTGCATGGACATGCACAAAACATGGGGTACAGCTAACGTGTTTCGGGGGCGCATCCCCTTCCTCAGAGCCTAGCGTGTTTTGTGCATGTCCATGCACTGTGTTTATGGTCTTTTATGGCCTTTTGTCAGTTGCATTTTGTGAGTACCCACTTTTATACAAAAATTTCTTATTAATAAATTATCTCTGGTAATGCACTAGGTGTGCGCCTTCCATTTCTGTTTTTCTTGTAGTTCCTTTCGGATTACCCCATCTGAGGAAGGCAGCATCCACCTAGTTTTGGGATACCATATATACCTTTCACACCAGCATTCTACCTGACATCTGCTACTCCTCACCTTGGAAGAACTGTTAGTGCTTGAAGTGACTGTGTTTTTTGTAAATCTAATGCCCTGTACACACGATAGGATTTTCCGATGGAAAATGTGTGATAGGACCTTGTTGTCGGAACTTCCGACCGTGTGTAGTCTCCATCACACATTTTCCATAGGAATTTCCGACACACAGTTTGAGAGCTTGCTATAAAATTTTCCGACAACAAAATCCATTGTCGGAAATTCCGATCGTGTGTACACAAATCCGACGCACAAAGTGCCATGCATGCTCAGAATAAATTAAGAGACAAAATCTATTGGCTACTGCCCCATTTATAGTCCTAACATACGTGTTTTACATCACCGCGTTCAGTACGATCGGATTTTCCGACAACTTTGTGCGACCGTGTGTATGCAAGACAAGTTTGAGCCAACATACGTCAGAAAAAATCCATGGATTTTGTTGTCGGAATGTCCGGTCAATGTCCGACCGTGTGTACAGGGCATAATAGGTGTGTGTTAGCACTGGACTGTAGAGTAGAGATAATTTCACATCAATAAACAAATCTTGTTTTCCTTGCTGAAATTTAGTTGATGGTAAAGTTAAGAACTTAAATCTGGGCACAGTCTGCTACCTTTCTACCACTGGTCAGGGTAGTCAAATCAAATTGCTCAGCTGGCTCTTTGCACTGCCATTAGGACACATAAGCTTAAGAGCCCATTCACACAGGGACGACTTGTCAGGCGACCTAGTCGCCTGACAAGTCGCCTCCCGTTCTGTACAATGGAACCGTTCTAATCGGAGCGACGCAAGTCGCTCCGACTTAGAAAAAGGTTCCTGTACGACTTTGGGGGCGACTTGGGGCGACTTGCATAGACTTCTATACAGAAGTCGTTTTGCAAGTCGCCGCGGAAGTCGTTTGCAGGTCGCCTCGCTGAGGCGACCTGCATGTCGTGTTGCCCCTGTGTGAATGGGGTCTAAGTCTAGCTTCTGTTCAGGCTTTCTATATTATTTCATTGTAGTTGTATTACAAAACGGTGCACAAGCAGAATAGTTTCACTCTGAATTACTGCACAGATCTGGAAGAAATACACAAAGCAACCAAGAAGTAAGAATACAAATTCCTCCTATATGTAGACAATATTTGCTTTTCTCAGAATTCAGCTTTAAGGCTGGGCTCACACTATTTTCACATGCATGCTCACAGCAGGGGTCTGGTGCATCCCCATTCACCGTTTCAGGTCTGATTTCAGCACGAATTTTGGGCGGAATTCAGACCCAAAAGCGGACCAAAAGACGCACAGGGCTCCTGTGCAAGTTCGCACCGGAGCCGCAGCGAAGAAATGTGAACCGGCTCCATAGAGAGTCAAAATCTCCTGCTATTGCGAATTGTGTCACGTCACCTGAGGCCAGGTGAGAGATGCATGTTGTTGGGGTCAGGAGTGCACCGCTAAGGTAGTGGACCATAAATTGAAGATAGAAAAATGCAGGGACTAACTATATGCACCTCTGGTATATACAACCTCTCCTCTTCACCTCCAGCACATACACTTGATTGCAGACTATCACTCCCAGGACCAGCTAACACTGTCCCTGAGGCCTGACACTGGCTCAGCCAGGCCCAAAGCAAATGCCCTTTGCAGGCAGGGACAGCAAGCCCCTATGGTGTAGCAATATATGGTAGTCCTTGGGCTAGCTGTTCCACATGTGGCTACTGATCCCAGTACCACCTCTTCAGGCCCTGCCAGCCCTCATGGCTGCAGCTGCCTCTTTCCACTGCTCATGCCACCACAGTCCTTCTGACTGGCTCTGCACCTATCCCAGACTGCTCCATCCCAGTCCTCTCAGATATGCCTCTCAGTCCTCCCGACTGTATGTCACTCACCAGCCCTCTTCTCTGTTCCTTGTTCCTCCAGGAGACTTGCCTGGCAGTGTTCTCCCGCTGTCCTCTTTGCTCCCAGTGCCTCCTGGCCAGGACCCTTAAGTGATTTTTAGGAAGGCCCCGTCCACACATGAACCCAGGCCCAAGGCCACTCCCCCTCCCCCCGACTGGGGAGCTCCCTCAAATGCCATGACAGCCTAACACTCCATATCCAGCTTCAACCTGAACAACTCCTCTCTAGCTGGACTGACCTTGAGTATTTGAGGAGGCCTGCCCCCTGCCAATCCAAGTTGAGAATTGGTCAGGGCCCTCAGAATACTCCAGGCACCTCCACCTCTCCTCCCCTCCCATTCCTCTAGAAGGCACCAGAACATTTGGGAAGTGGGGGGGGGCGTCTGAGTGATGCTGCCTGTGAGTCATCCAGCTCTGCATAAATCTAGAAAATACCCTATTTACACTTCTAGCACTAGAGGGTGCAACACTCACCCCCCCCCCCCTAATGTCCAGCCAGTTCCTTGGCTGGGTGAATTTCAAAAATGGCTCTGGGCCCAGGAGCAAGGGCATCCCATATAAATACAGTTTTGGAAGGGGGAAGGACACAAACAGGGACAGGGCTATATTTTAAATAAATATCAGTAAAAAAATAAAGATATTTTGTTTGTCTACACAGCTATGTACATCACACTATACACAATCCTAACTACAGGTCCCTGTAGCTAGCACAACAACATCTACACTGTACACAATGAGCCAGAGCATCCCCCCCTTAAGGGAAGTCCTCTGCCCGCAGGAATTCTTGAATCAGTCCGGAGAAGGATGGACAGCCGTCCATGCTAAAAACCTGCAATGAAAGACATAAATAACACAATCCTACCACTAACAACTAACTGTACATGGTTTCTGTTAGAAGGGGATAATTATCCTGCTGACAGAAGGACATTAACACCAAAACCACACACATTACTTCTTCCCATTCTTATTCTGTTAGGAGGGGGTTATTATCCTGCTGACAGAAACAAACAAAAGGAAACAAGAAATTAACAGTTCTATTTGGAGTTCCTGGTTGGAGGGGCTTCTCCCCGGACTATCAGGCTCCTTAAAGAGTTAAAGTCAGGAATTAGACCTCACCCAGAGTCCATCAACAGGAATATCCTTCATCCATCGGGCACAGATCAGGGTGGCAGGCCAGTCTAATCCTGCAAAAAAGAGTCAGAGAAGAAAAACAGTCTGCAACCTTTACAGCAGTTCATGTTGCAGTCCATTTCACTGATGAGCTGCATGCTCCAGCAGTCTCTCACGCATAGAAATGCGGGTTAGGCAGTCTCCTCCTACTGTTCCCTTCTCTGATGGAGAGTGGCTCCTAGCAGGCTGTCCTGCTTTCACGACCACCACTCTGTCTTTGAATATTGCTCTCCCTAGCCTTCATTCCCTCCGAATGGCCTGAAACCGGTCCCAGGTCTCCTTACACTCTGGCACCCGCAAAGGCTCTGGGATGTTCATACACTCCCACACCAGGTCATCCTCCCAAACTTCCTGGGAGTTCTCAATAACGTCAATGGTGCCAGAGCAACTCTGCGCTGAACTTCCTGCTGGAATCTGGAAAGCCTGGGCAGTTCTCTTGGCTTCCCTTTCCTGGCAGGACACAAGCATTGGGGGACCTCTTGACCCACTGACTGTATTCAACTGCTCTGGTCTGGGTGATGGAAGGTCTGTTGTATTAGAGTTGTCTGCTGCTGTTGGGGTTTCCTGCAGCTCCTTCAGCTCCCGCAGCAAGATCTTGTACATTTACAACCTCGGACCGGATCTTTTCCTGGACCTGGGAGCCTCCCTAATCCCATTCCTCCTCTGACCTGCTGTGTAATGACCAATCTGCTATCTCGTCCAGGAACCCAAATTCTGCCTGCAGTCTGGGAGAACCCCAATCTATGGCCCTGTCCTCACCTTACCCTCCTGGCTCACCACTAATTTTTGGCCCATGTCTCACTGAAACGAACACACTAATGCCGTGTACACATAGTCAGAATTTCCGACAACAAATATTCGATGGGAGCTTGTTGTCGAAAATTCCGACCGTGTGTAGGCTCCATCGGACATTTTCCGTCAGAATTTCCGACAAACAAAATTTGAGATCCGGATGTCAAATTTTCCGACAACAAAATCCGTTGTCGGAAATTCTGAACGTGTTTACACAATTCCGACGCACAAAATTCCATGCATGCTCGGAATCAAGCAGAAGAGCCGCACTGGCTATTGAACTTCATTTTTCTCGGCTCGTCGTATGTGTTGTACGTCACCGCGTTCTTGACGTTTGGAATTTCCGACAACATTTGTGTGACCGTGTGTATGCAAGACAAGTTTTGAGCCAACATCCATCGGAAATAAATCCAGGATTTTGTTGTCGGAATGTGCGATCATGTGTACGCAGCATAAGGACGGTCCCACCCGTAGGCTTACACCGATCACCCAGGGCAACAGTAGACCTCTCCAGGCACACTTTACTGAAAATAGCAGAAGTGTGGAGCATAAAGTCACAATGTCCAGCATTAGCAGATCGCTGGACATATGTGTAATCTATGGGTGTGATCGCCCGCTGTGGTTGCCACGGTGACAGCACATGGTAAAGTTCACTGAATTTTGCAGGTTGGCACAAGTGTCCATCCCAGCCGCAGCTGGGGCAACTGGGTAAGCAGGCAGCAATAATTTGAACTTGACGGCAGCTCATGCTGGTTGCTATGGACAGTGGCACTTGGTACTGTGATTACAAGCAGGCAGAGCACATAAGTTCTTCCCTCTGTTCAATCCCTTTGCATTCACTGGAACAAAGCACAATTCCCTGTCTCGGTCAACTTCGGTTGCTGGGCGGGCAACGGCTGTCAGGTTACATGTGGGCGGACGAGCCCCCAAATGTAGCTGTACCCCTGCGTGTTGCCAACCGTAAGTATTTTTACTGGCAGCCTGTAAAAAACAGGCACTTTTCTCCTGCCAGTAAATGCCGGTAAGAGGAAAAGGTTTGCCAGTAAAAAAATATGGCTGTGATGCTTGGCTCAGAACTGCGCATGCACGGCTCAGGTCCGGAGGTGGCCGAGACCATCCAAGTGTTTGCTACAGTGTGTTCGGGTGGTACCGGCAGGGGGGGCGGGTCTGACGGAGGTGGTGCCTGAGCGTGTCGTGTGATGTCATGGTGCAAGGGAGCCAAGCATATTGTACTTATTTGTAGCTTAAATACTGAAATTTGCACTTAAAACTGTAATTTTGTACTTTTGGAAATTCCAGTAAAAACTTGGCTGTGCCAGTAGATTTTGGGTGTTGTGTCAGTAAATTTCAATATGGTTGGTTGGCAACACTGGTACCCCTGTAGGGGCTGCTGGTGATTGTGGTCCGTCTCCCACCCTATACAGGCAGGCACATGAATTTCCAGACACACTTCAGTAAAAAATCAGTCCTTGTATTTGTGTTTTTTTTTATTAAGGGGATATTAAGGGGATATAACTTGGATGGGGATAGGTACATATGGGATGCCCACTTTATTGAAGATAGAAAAAATGCAGGGACTAACTATATACACCTCTGGTATTGACAACCTCTCCTCTTCACCTCCAGCACATACACATGATGGCAGACTATCACTTTTTTTTACCAGCTAGCACTGTTGAGGCCTGACACTGGCTCAGCCAGGCCCAAAGCAAATGCCCTTTGCAGGCAGGGACCACAGGCCTGACTTCCTCTGCACCCATCCGAGACTGCTCCATCCCAGTCCTCTCAGGTGTGTCTCCCAGTTCTCCTGACTGTGTGTAATTTAACAGCCCTCCTTGCTGTTCCTACATTTTGTATATGTAGATTGTCAGTCTGGCCGCCCCACCATTCGTGTGGCTGTTGTTAGGGGCTTCTCACTCGTGATACCCATGTGCCCGCCCCGGGCACTGATGGGTGAGTGTTCGGCTACCGTACTTACTGGTAGGAATACGCATATCCATGGATCTAACCTATTTTTGTACATATTGTATGTTCCTTATTTATCGGCGTTTAAAATGCACTTTTCCGCCGAAACTAGGGAGCAAATCATGGGTGCGTGTTATACGCCGATATAGGGCTGCCTCAGAGGGAAAGAAGGGGGTGAGCGTCACTAGATTAGCATCATGCCCAGTCCTGCCTCCTGGACGGCTCCTAGCATTGACGTCCCAGCATTGGTCCGGTATTATGTCCATCATATGAGCCGGGCCAGGAAGTGGGACTGGGTGTGACACTGAGCCGAACAGAGTACACAGGAGATCCAGCTCTGTCTAATCTGGCAATGGTGAGGCTGCAGATGGGCACTGAGCAGGCTGCAATTATGGGCAATGGCGAGGCTGCAGATGGGCACTGATCAGGCTGCAGTGATGGGCAATGGTGAGGCTGAAGATGGGCAATGGCAAGGCTGCAGACGGGCACTGATCAGACTGCAATGATGAGCAATTGCGAGGCTGCAGATGGGCACTGATTAGACTGCAATGATGGGCAATGACAAGGCTGCAGATGGGCACTGATAAGGCTGCATTGATGGGCACTGAAACTTATTTTGCTTCAAAGTTCTTTATTTAAAATTTAGGTATTTTTCCTGAAACTTCCCTCTTAAAATTAAGGTGTGTGTTATACGCCGATAACCATGGTATTTTTCTATGAACTATATGATTATAGGATGTTAAATCCCCACATTTTTGGGGTAGGATACCATAATTTTTTTAATATTGTACATTAAAAATTATGTTTTATTTTTATCAAAAAACCATCTCCAGTGTTTTGCTGCTATAGTCCGCCATTGTAGGTTATTGGAGGCCCTACTCCAGTTTATATCATATGAGGAACAGCTCCTTACAAGAGAGAGCTGCCAACTCAGAGACATATACAACAGATGTGATAGCAACCAAGAAGGACACTTTGCATGTGATATCACTTAAGGGGATATCCCTGACAGGTTCAAAGGGTGTTTTTTTTCTGGGCAGAGAACCAAGGGCCTGATCTAAGATACACATTGAATAAAGGTTTTGACAATTGAGAGTGAGGCCAGAGATTTTTAAAAAAGAATGGACAAGGCTGAAACCTTCAGTTATATACACGAGTGAGTGCGCAATCACAAATTATACCACAAAAAGGAAAAAAAAGTCCACATAAATTGTTTCCCTGTAAGAAGCATCGACTGGAACCGGAGACTAAGATAGTCTAAGATAGTCTCAAGCGAAAGTTGTCCTCTTCCCCTCCCTCCCTGCAATCTTCTGGGACACGTCACAGGTCCCAGAAGATTGCACGGCCACTGAGGAGGTGCAGCGCGACTCGCGCTTGAACATTGTGCACCCAGCTGTGAAGCCTCAAGCTGTCACAGCCGGGTGCACACACTTGTAAGGCTGGCACTGCGAAGAGGCAAGGGAGATAACTGAGGGTTCAGGCGGCCGCATCGCTGAATTATGGGACAGGTGCGTGTTTAATAAAAGTCAGCAGCTCCACTTTTTGTAGCTGCTGACTTTCATCAAACACAAAAACGACTAGAACTCTGCTTTGAGGCAGCCCATTTATTATGAATTGGCTGCCAACATACTTCAACGGACCAAATAACTTACATGTACCCCCCCCCCAAAAGCATTGCAGTGCAATGTCAGCCACTGTTCAGCGTGTAGGGGTGCTTTTCACAAGAAAAAACGGAGTGCATTGCATTGCACTGACAGAACTAACATGACTGCACAGAAAAATATTTTACAGGTTGACAATGGCTTCTTATAAATATAATTTTCTATTTGGACTTTAGTTACTCTTTAAATGTAAAGCTCCTGTAAAGTATAAGTAGATGTTTGGCCGGACAAAATTATCTGTAAATTTTATTTCCCACGCACTACAAAAAGACAGCTGAAGTGTGACTCTATCTGACATCGAATATCATTCTAATGACTAGAGTTGGAAGCATTCAGAATTGACAATAAGAGAAAATCCTTTTATAGGCCTTTAATATAGTGAATTGTACTGATATACACCAAAAGAGCATCAAGTATTCAGTGAACAAAGAATGGAGTATTCTGCTCCTTAGTTCCTACATTATTGGTTGTCCTTGGGTGACTCACGTCTCTTTTAGTCTGCATTCTTCATTTTCTAAAATCCACTTCCTTCCCTGCTTCTTTTACGTTTTGTGTCACGGTTTGTGGCAGAACTGTTAGGCCCTAAGCCACTAATAGGCAAGCATGGTGAACTAGGTAAACAATGGCTTTGGAAACACTGATGACAAATAGCATGCACTCTGCTCTGATTATAGTATGAAACCTTCACAATCTTTTGAGAGCATATTCATATTTACATTATCAGTTTGCACCTGCTAAATACACTATAAAATAACTATATAATGCAGCTGACTTACTGAACAGGATTTGCAATTCTGTCTAGCTAGTCCTGAGATTTACACAACCCCACAAGCAAACTCAGTCAGCCCAACGAGTTGTATCTACTGCTGTTAAAGTGGTCATAAAGGCTTTGTTAAAACAACAAACATGTTATGGTTACCTGCTCTGTGCAATGGTATTGCATAGAGTGGCCACGAACACCCTCTTCTGGGGTCCCCCACCAGCGCTCTCAGCTCCTTCCTATGGTGGCACACCAGCTGGCTTTGCTCTTGAGCTGCTCCTTGCAGCTCTCTCCTCCCAGGCTTTAATTGACAGCAGCAGTGGCTCCTGCTGCTGCCTCTGTGTCCTGTGAATGCAGAAACCATGGGAGAGAAGGCAGAGAATGCATTAAGGTAAAAAAGATTTTAACTTTAGAACCACTTTAAGCAATTGAACTCAATCACCTCCTTGCCCCCAGCCTGTGATTAGACAGTTAAATTGTTACTAAAAGCAGAACCTTGCATTTGTCAGGGCTAGGCTCAGCCATTCCTTCTCAGAGCAAGCCACTCAGCTGTCGGTTAATTGCCAGCTCCAATCTTTTCCACAGTGACTCACCTGATGATGATATCCTGTTCGTCAGTCCTGAGGGTTACTTAAGCTGTTCAGTTCAGTTCCTCTCTGCCTTCGCCTTGGTCAACACATCCAGAGACTCTCTCCTGTGTACCTGTTGAAGACTCACTTGGCTGACATCCCTTCTTGTTCCTGATCCTGCTTGCTGTTCCACTATGCTGATTCTCCGGTTTCCTGACTTCCTGGCCTGTCCTGAAGTATGCTAGTCTCTAGCTCTCTGACGTCCTGACTTGTCTGACTATCCATTCCGGTTACCGAACTCTGGCTACGATTTGACAATGTTGCTCTGTTTACCTTTTACTATTATTATTATTAAACAAGTGTGATTTTAACTGCACTTCTGTCTCGGTCTGATTCATGGTTTCTGATAGTAGGCGAAGGCCATGAATTCAGAAGATGCAGTCAATCCACTTGTTGGTAATATTTTTTCCAGATTGGATCAGCAGGATCACCGTATGGATCAGTTTGCCTTAGCGCTACAGACACTCCTAAATCGCACGGCTCACCTGGAATCTCCCACTGTGGCTGCTCCGGTACAACCTGTGTTGCAGGTCGTCCCTGCTGCTGCTCCAGTCTCTGTGCAGGCACCCGCCTTGAGTATTACCTCTATAAGAGATTTGTCTGGTTCCGTTCCGCTTCCCCAGTGATTTGGGGGCGATCCAGTTCAATGCAGAAGGTTTCTCAATCAGGTTGAGATATACTTTGAGATGCTGCTTCACACGTCTCTCTGCGGATGAGAGAACCCTTTGGAGGAGGGAGAGATTGTGCCTTTCTTGTGGCCTGGCAGGTCACTATTTGAAGTCTTGTCCTACCCGTCCAGGGAGCGCCTGAACCTTGAGTTCCTGTAGCGGACAGACCTTAGGTGGCGTTGTTTCGCTCCCAGTTATCCAGAAGGATAAACCTCTGATCCCGGTTATCCTTTCTTGGTCTGAGTCGTCCGTTGAGATGCAGGCTCTAATCGACTCTGGGGCTGCAGGCCTGTTCATTGATGCTACCTTTGTATCTAAGCACTCGATTCCGCTGCAGCTTCGTGCCACTCCACTTGCCATTGAGGCTCTTGATGGGAGACCTTTACAGTCTGCCCATGTGACTGTTCCATTGTCCATGGCCGTAGGGGCTCTTCACCATAAGATAATCCAATTCCAAGTTATTTCCTCACATAAGTTTCCACTGGTTATTGGTTATCCTTGGTTACAGAGGCACAACCCCTCTTTCGATTGGCTTCCTCCTTAGATTCTCTCTTGGTCCCCACAATGCAGCAGGACATGTTTCCAGAATGTGACTAAGGTCCTATGCACCTCTTCACTCTCCTCCCTGCCAGATGAGAACTGAGATTCTAGCAATTTCTTTGACAAAGGTCAAGCCGGTAGTTTGCCTCCACACCGGTCATATGATTGCGCAATTGACCTTCAACCTGGTGCCATACCCCCTCGTGGCTAGGTTTACCCTTTGTCGGTCTCAGAGGATAAGGCCATGGAGGAGTATGTTGCAGACGCACTTTCTCGAGGAGTAATGCGCAAGTCCACATCTCCTGCTGGTGCTGGTTTCTTCTTTGTGAAGAAGAGGAGTGGTGAACTGAGACCTTGTATTAGATATAGGGCTTTCAATCATTTCACGATTAAGAATGCTTATCCAATTCCGTTGATTCCGGAGTTATTTGACCGCCTCAAGGGAGCAACAGTTTTCACGAAGCTGGATTTGAGAGGAGCATACATCGTGAGGATCAAGGAGGGCGACGAATGGAAAACTGCATTTAATACCAAAACAGGTCATTATGAGTACCTCGTAATGCCATTTGGCTTTTGCAACGCTCCGGCAGTTTTGCAGGAATTTATCAACGATGTTTTCCGAGATTTGTTGCGGCTATGTGCGGTGGTTTATATTGACGATATGCTCATTTTTTCCAAGGGACTTGGAAAAAATGAGCCACCACACAGATGTCTGTCGTGTGCTTCAGAGGCTGAGAGGGAACAATCTCTATTGTAAATTGGAGAAGTGCGAGTTCCATTGTGAACAGGTTAAATTCCTGGGTTATGTCATTTCCACTGCCGGTTTTTCGATGGACCCAGAGAAACTTTCATCAGTCCTACAGTTCCCCCCAACCCGTGGGTAAACGTCCTCTGCAACGTTTTCTTGGCTTTGCCAATTATTATCAAAAGTTTATTCGTAACTTCTTGTCTCTGGTCAAGCCCCTGTCTGATATGACCAGAAAGGACGGTAACCCACGGAGTTTGTCTCCAGAGTCCATTAAGGCCTTTGAGTCCATTGGCACAATCTGATCCTATGTTACCCTTTATCCTTGAGGTTTATGCTTCTGAGACTGGAGTTGGCCCCCTTCTGTCTCAACGTCCTATCTCAAAGCGCTATGCATCCTTGTGGCTACTTTTCCAAGAAATTGTTACATGTGGAATGCAATTATGAGATTGGGGATAGAGAGTTGTTAGCGATCATTTTAGCCCTTAAAGAATGCAGGCTCATGTATCCCTATGTATGGTCTTCAACCTCTGCCCTTCTACCAATAATGTATCCTACTGATCTGTAACACCTACAGATCTTTAATGCTTGAATATTAAGATTGTACCACTGCATACCCTTATTCATTTTGAAACTTGAATAAACTTTTTCTGTTAAAAAAAGATTGCAGGCTCTTCGAAGGTACCACTGTGTCGGTTCTCATTCTTACTGACCATAAGAATCTCACAATCTTGTCTGAGGCTAAACGCCTCTCTCCCAAAAGGGCACAATGGGCTCTTTTCTTGTTGAGTTTCAATCACATTGTCTCATTCTTACCGTGTACTAAGAATGTAAGGGCTGACTCTTTTGGGCCATTTCCCAACAACTCTGGTGGCCTAGTCTACGTGCTGATGTAGCCGCTTGTTCCGTGTGTGCTCAGAGTAAGACACCACAACACCTTCCAGTGGGCCTCCTACAACCCATCCCCAATGGAGAGAGGCCTTGGACCCACCTGTCCAAGGATTTCATTATGGAGTTACCCAACTCTCAGGGCAACACAGTTATCCCTAGGGTGGTTGATCGTTTCTCGAAGATGTCTCATTGTATTCCACTTAAGAAGTTGCCCACATCTAAGGAACTGGCTTCCATTTTTGCTCAGGAGATCTTTAATTTACATGGGCTACCCAAGGTGATCGTCTCGCACAGGGGTAGTCAATTTGTGTTCGGTTCTGGCGAGCCTTTTGTGCACAGTTGGGACGAGCCAACCAGCCCTTGGAGCAGTTTCTACGTTTCTATATTTCTCACCATCATAACAACTGGTCAGACCTCTTACCTTGGGCGGAGTTTGCTCACAATCGTGCCTTGAATTCTGCTTCCCGATTGTCCACGTCTATGGCAAACTATGGTTTCCAACTTTCCATGTTGCCTGACTCATTTGTTCCGCAGAGCATCCCTGCGTTAGAGCATCTCTTTGGTTTTCATTCCACTTGGGCACAAGTCCAGGAGGCTTTGCGACATGCCAATGATAGGTACATACTCCATACTGACCGCAGACGCCTGCCTGCGCCTTCCTACCAGGTTGGGGACAGGGTCTGGCTGTCATCTCGCAACCTCCAACTCCGTGTTCCCTCACTGAAGTTGGTACCTCAGTTTATTGGGCATTTCCGTATTCTCTGCAGGATTAACCCAGTGGCTTACGCTTTAGACCTTACTTCTAATATGCGTATCTCAAATGTATTTCATGTCTCCTTATTAAAACCTTTGCTCTGCAACCACTTTACTACCTCGGTGCCTCGTCCTCACTCAGTACAGGTTGAGAACCATGAGGAGTATGAAGTACAGTCCATTATTGACTCCCGTAGGTTCCGTGGGCGCATACAGTACCTGGTGCATTGGAAAGGGTACGATCCGGAGGAACGCTCTTGGGTCTCATCCTCGGACGTACATGCCCCTGTCCTCCTCCATGCTTTCCATAGACATTTTCCCCTCAAACTCGTGGTCCCATGAGGGGGAGGGGTCGTTGAGGAGGGGGTACTGTCAGGGCTGAGCTCAGCCCTTCCTTCTCAGAGCAGGCCGCTCAGCTGTCGGTTAATTGCCAGCTCCAATCTTTTCTACAGGTAGTCACCTGATGATATCCTGTTCGTCGGTCCTGCTGGTTACTTAAGCTATTCAGTTCCTCTCTGCCTTCGCCTTGGTCAACACATCCAGAGACTCTCTCCTGTGTACCTGTTAAAGACTCGCTTGACTGATGTCCCTTCTGATTTCCTGATCCTGCTTGCTGTTCCACTACGCTGATTCTCCGGTTTCATGATTTCCTGGCTTGTCCTGAAGTACGCTGATCTCTGGCTCCCCGACGTCCTGGCTTGTCTGATTATCCGTTCCGGTTACCGGACTCTGGCTATGATTTGACTGTGTTGCTCTGTTTACCTTTTACTATTATTAAACAAGTGTGATTTTAACTGCACTTCTGTCTCGGTCTGATTCATGGTTTCTGACAGCATTCACTATATCTGGTTTCCCACAGTACACAGAACATGGAAATACAACAATTTTAGTAAATATAAACTGCTAAATACCTTTTCTCATCAGCAGTTAGAGCAGTCTTGTGACTTATATCAGTGTCTGATTAAAGCTTGTAGGAAGAGCTTTCATTCTACTCTGATTGTCCTGTGAGGCTGCAGGACTCCTGACCCTCTGTCTGGACAGTGCTGATTGGCCCTGTGCTGATCACAGGCAAGAAGAAAAAAATCTCTCTAGCAATACACACCAAACTGAGCATGTGCAGCTTGCCCCCAAGGTTCTGTTCTATCAGGAGATGGTTTGGGGATTGTGGAAGAAGGGGAGGATCAGAGAAGACAGGATTTTTACACAATGCTGAGGACTAATCACTTAGGTTTTTACATTGAGCACAATAAGCATGCTTTAATGCATAAACAGACTAATTTTAATGCTGTGGGTTTAGTAACATTTTAAGGAGCAGCAACAGGCTGATGAGGTCATCTCTCTGCACACTCCACCTGTTAGCATTTTCCACGTTGCACGTACATTTCTTACTATTTAGCTTTTTTGGTCATACTTCTCTTGTGGGTCCCAGAGTCTACTGGCAGCGGGCTATTGCCAGCTGCAACCACCTTCTCCTCAAGTTGGTGTGTCCTGTACCTTTAAGAAGGGGTGGGCTCCCTTCAGTCCACCTGCCCTCACTTATCCATTAGAATGCATGTGCCTCCACTGTGGGGACACCCAAATTTTAGTGTTAGGACCACAGATTACAGGGTGCCGTGACGTGGCTCTGTGGCTTACGCATGCGTTTGCAAATGCGTGCGGACTGAACCCCTGTTTTTAACGCATACTGTTAGACAGGTCAATTGGTTGTCTGCGAGCTGGTGGTAAGTAGGCTTGGAATTTTTTCCTGGGCATTCCCCAGGTTTTGTTGTTATCTGTTTGTGGCCTTCCAATGCCTCTTACTGCAATAGCCAGCTATAAGTGAGGGTGGTGGCAAGATTTTTGCAATCACGTGGGTGTGTGTATTGGTCCAGCAACGCACCAGCACCTTTGCAGACATTGTGCTACCTGCTGGGTGTTTGGTGTGTCCTGTACCTTTAAGAAGGGGTGGGCTCCCTTCAGTCCACCTGCCCTCACTTATCCATTAGAATGCATGTGCCTCCACTGTGGGGACACCCAAATTTTAGTGTTAGGACCACAGATTACAGGGTGCCGTGACGTGGCTCTGTGGCTTACGCATGCGTTTGCAAATGCGTGCGGACTGAACCCCTGTTTTTAACGCATACTGTTAGACAGGTCAATTGGTTGTCTGCGAGCTAGTGGTAAGTAGGTTTGGAATTTTTTCCTGGGCATTCCCCAGGTTTTGTTGTTATCTATATGATTTGACTATGTTGCTCTGTTTACCTTTTACTATTATTAAACAAGTGTGATTTTAACTGCACTTCTGTCTCGGTCTGATTCATGGTTTCTGACAGCATTCACTATATCTGGTTTCCCACAGTACACAGAAAATGGAAATACAACAATTTTAGTAAATATAAACTGCTAAATACCTTTTCTCATCAGCAGTTAGAGCAGTCTTGTGACTTATATCAGTGTCTGATTAAAGCTTGTAGGAAGAGCTTTCATTCTACTCTGATTGTCCTATGAGGCTGCAGGACTCCTGACCCTCTGTCTGGACAGTGCTGATTGGCCCTGTGCTGATCACATGCAAGAAGAAAAAAATCTCTCTAGCAATACACACCAAACTGAGCATGTGCAGCTCGCCCCCAAGGTTCTATTCTATCAGGAGATGGTTTGGGGATTGTGGAAGAAGGGGAGGATCAGAGAAGACAGGATTTTTACACAATGCTGAGGACTAACCACTTAGGTTTCACATTGAGCACAATAAGCATGCTTTAATGCATAAACAGACTAATTTTAATGCTGTGGGTTTAGTAACATTTTAAGGAGTAGCAACAGGCTGATGAGGTCATCTCTCTACACACTCCACCTGTTAGCATTTTCCACGTTGCACGTACATTTCTTACTATTTAGCTTTTTTGGTCATACTTCTCTTGTGGGTCCCAGAGTCTACTGGCAGCGGGCTATTGCCAGCTGCAACCGCCTTCTCCTCAAGTTGGCACTCCAGTGAGTGCTGGAAAAGCAGAGCGGAGAGCAGCAACTGACAATCACATTTCTCTGCCCTGAGCAGATTAAGAACTGAGTATTTAGCGGATATGTGATCACTCAGTTCTTAGGCTTAGAGCTGCAGCATCCAAATTCACTGTTATCTGTCTGGAGTTTAAATAATAAATAACGTAAAAGACTGCGCTAACTAGAATCAGAATAGTTTTTGCTTTTCTATGGCTGCATTCCTTTGACATTCCAAGAAAACATAAAATGCAATTAGTATTTAGCACTTTATTCCAATTGTTTAAACATAAGTTATGCTTCTATAATGCTTGATATAAATACAGTCCAAGAAAAGTATAGTGATATTACCATAACAAGGTAATAATACACATTTAACAAATTTTATACACTTTATGAGTGATAGTAATTATGCAATTATTTTAGCATAAGCATGAGGAAACTGCCTCTATAATATACAAGCTGTTAATGTATATTTTATGCAGTAAACAAATCTCACACATAAGCTCAATTTGCTTGCATATTAATTTCATAAAGATTATATTTTAAGGTAATGACACTTAGCGCCAGTATTTTCTTATTTATACCGATAATTTTCATAATTACGGTAGTTCTTCTCAAGTGTTGTACTAGTATGAAGGACTCAGTACTTTGCATTAATGCCATTAGCAGTTCGATAGAGCACAGTAAAATCACATCTTCCATTCTTGCTCCTTAAAGAAAATTGTAAAGAGGAAGTATAGAGGCTGCTGTTGGTAACTTCTCCATTTGAAAATACTCGCACCCTGGCTAAGGAACTAAGAGATTGGCTAAAGCAATCTGGGAAACAGAAACAATTACTCTTGCTCTGGGGATTCCCCTTTACTGCAAGGGTTAGGTGCTTGTACCTGAAAAAAGGACTTAATCGTACAGTAGAGGAAGCATTCAAAGTTTTTAATAAACCTTGGGCTATAGGCTCATACCTTCAGGTGATTGGACACTGGCAAGCTTTCAAGGACATGCACACTGGGAGCCTTTCGTATAACCCCAACCCAGTCCACGAATTCTCAGCTTTGTGCTAGTGTCTCAAGGTGATGGACCTATTTTCTTTCATGGACAAATCACTCTTAACTGGAGGCTGCTGCTGTTAACTTCTCCATTTGAAAAAACTTGCACCCTGGCTAAGGGAATAGGAGATAAAAAGCAATCTGGGAAACAGAAGCAATTACTCTTGCTCTGGGGCTCCCCCTGTACTGTAATGGTTAGGTGCTCATACCAGGGAAAAGACTATCTTAATCGTAGAGTAGAGGAAACATTTGAAGTATTAATAGACCCTGGGTTATAGGCTTGTACCTTCAGGTGACTGGACACTGGCAAGGTTTCAAGGACATGCACACTGGGAGCCTTTTGTATAACCCCAACTCAGTCAATGAATCCTCAAGTTTTGTGTTAGTGTCTCAAGGTGATGGACCTTATTTTTCCCAAGGACAAATCACTCTTAACTCATTTTTATTTTCCTTTATTATTTTATGTTTGGATTCTTCATTCAAATCCTCACTGTCTTCCAATGCCACAAATATAAGCAGTGTATCCAGATCGATTCAGATTCAGTAAACCATGGGAGCCCAACCTGGACACCACGCTGTGGGTACAGCCTGCAAATGTTGGTCTGGATCCTGCATCTGCACTCACCTTGGCACTTAGTGTATTGCATCTAGTCAGCAGCAGGGTGCTGTATAGGTCTAGGGCCATTGTCCATCCCTATGAAACCCAGTCGTCCCTGAAGACCCCTTTAGGGGTATACCCAACGAGATGGGTGAATCCTAAACTTTATATACAGTCCAGTGTTATGGATAGGTAAAGACAAGGTCATTCTGTATCTGTGACTCTTACTGTAAAACATTTTTTCAACCAGGGCGCCTTGGCAAAATGCCTAAAAATTGCCCCAAAATTGTCAACAAGCCAACAAGTGGATGAACTCTGCCTTTTTGCTGCATAAACCACAGGTTCTTATTGTGCAGCATTACAACACTGAGCACTGTGAAGGCCAACTGCTGGCTTCCTAACAACCGATGATGTAATTGGTTGAAAAGGAGGATGTCAGGCACCTGCAATCTTTGTTTACCCCTTTCCCATTTGTACTGGGGTCACTTTAGCTGAGTGAGAGAGAAGAGGAATACTAGTCAGTACTTGTGCGCAAAGGTAAGAATATACAATAATACCTCGGATTGTGAGTAATGCGGTTTACGAGTGTTTTGCAATACGAGCTATTTTTTAAAACTCCTGACTCGGTTTGCGAGCGCTGTGTTGCAAAACGAGCAAGATTCAAGCCTCTGGGGTGTGCAGTACCGCATTTGGCCAGAGGTGCGGGGGCACTGGTGACACTCGGAGCCGTTCGAAAACACTCTGTTCCCGGAATTTCTCCAAGCCTCTCCGAGTGCATCCAAGCGGCTCTGAGTGCTCTCCGAGTGTTTCCAAATGTCTCCGGCGCCCCCCACCTCTGGTTACATGCGGTACTGCATACACTAACAGTGCCACTGGAACAGATTATCTGAGTTTCCATTATTTCCTATGGGGAAACTCGCTTTAATATATGAGTGCTTTGGATTACAAGCATTCTTCTGGAACGAATTATGCTCGTAATCCAAGGTACCACTGTATAACCTCTAATGTTGGGTGGGGCCAGGAGATCTGGCGGGGGACCCGGGAAGAGGAAGATCAGGGTTACTCTGTGCAAAACCACTGCATAGAGCAGATAATTATAACATGTTTGTCATTTTTTTAAAAATAGTAATTGCCTTTAACGTCACTTTCAAAATTCCATACGTCTTCCCTCAATATCAATATGGATCCCAATATGCCTGCCCTAGGCTAGGCTTGAAAATCCTTCAAATAAGCCAATTTGTGCAATAATTTTAGCCCGTTGGGCCATGAAAAAGAGTGAAGGCACCCGAAGACATATATAACAAAAAACAACTGCCTTTCATCAGAATTTATGTGAGCCAACGGTCACCTCCTGCTGTGTTGTAGCAAAGCCATAAATTTTAAGGGCCTAAAACTCTGGAAAGCAGTTTGGTAACACAGTTGTAAAAGAGCTCTTTCTATGACTCAATTTACTAATATTTTTATGGTCACAGGTAATTTGTCATTGGGCAATGCATGAACTGTTCAATGAATTTAAAAATAAAACTGCCTAGTTACAGTAAATTGCATCATTTTATTCTTGTAGCATCTACAATTCATAAGGGTCCCCATAAAATTTAGTTGCATGTGATGCATAAATTGTGTTATAATGCATCTTAAAAATCCTATGTGGGCTGTCATTTACCACTAGGGCTGCTCCAATGTGATAGAGAGGAAATACTCAGCATAGAAACTCACTGAAAACTAAACATGTGCAGAGTTGCTACCACAGCTGCAGAATCCCTAGATGAATTGGGGACATGAACAGAAGGGGGAGATAGAGAGCAGCAGGATCAACCAGGTTTTCTGCAGAATACAGAACATGAACCTCATAATGACTGAGTGACTATGAACAGCATGTAGTATACCATTTATTGATAAGTTTTTATGATGTGGGCTTAGTGACACTTTAACCTCCTGGGCGGTATGATTATGTCAGATTTTTTTTTAATCTCAAAGCGGTACATTGTTTTGCATAGAAATTTGGCGTTTTATATTGTAAGCCTGTAATTCGTAGGAATAACTCACTTAAATCTGTCCAAACAAGAGTCTAGTAGACATCCCGGGTATGATAATGTTTGAAACACGAAATCATAAATTATAATATAATAAATAACTATAAATAACTATCAAAATAATAATATAATAATAAAATGTATTCAATAATGTAATCAAATCAAAAACACTGAAATTTGCTCAGTCGCAGAATTGTCGCTGTCGTCACTTTCAGTGTCTGATGACGAATTTCCCCACGATTCACTATCGCTCAATTCTGCAAGTGATTCTAATTTACTATCACTGTTTTCTAAAACCGCTTTTTGATGTAAAGGCACACTTTTTGGATGCTATGAACATTCTCAAGTTTCCAGGCAGAAAGAACAGTATATATAATATAAAAGTGTAGGCAGGGCACTGGACAAAGCAGAGGTGAAATGATTTGATACAATACACTGTAATCTGTAAGATTACATTACTGTATGTGTTTTGTACTTTTTGAATTTACCGCCGGGCTCCGCCCCCATGTGTCGCATCGCTCGCAGGGAATGGAGCCTGGAACATTAATAGATCGGTCGGATGATCCAGCGGAGGATACAGAGGGGGGACATTACAGGATCCTGGAGACAAGGTAAGTAAGCTGTACTAGGATACTGTGATGCAATCTCTAAAGTGGCTCGGGGTTAATGCTTATGGTACTGAAAATTAACCCCGAGCCACAGGAAGGTTAACAGGAAGGTTAAAGTGCATCTAAAACCAAAAACATAATACGTTTTACCTTACCAGCCTCAGATGTGGAGGCTGCATGAATTGTATTTGTCTGTTTCTTTTTTGTATATTTCACCTGGTAATCCTGTGAATAACACACTTCCTATCCTAGGGTGGCTATGCTTACGTACCCCACTGTATCTATTAAGGGAGCCATAGCGGTCACAGTAGGATGTTATCCCGATTTGGAATACAAACACATATTCCTCTTTTAATCCCTATTACAAGAGGGTGGGGGAATTCGTAGTTTTTTAAAGATAGCTTGGAAGGAAGAGGATATTCTTTGCGGATTCGTTTTCACTCTAGTTTTAGTTGCAAGAAAACATTATTCCAGGAAAGATCAACCAGTATTTTCTGTACTTGCTGAAACTGTTCTTAGCATGGAAAAGGAAAATGACTGCAGCCACCACAACCAAGGAATAGTAAGCAGCAATATATTAAATTTTTGTTCTTGGGCTTAGATGTCCTTTAAGAAGAAATCAGAGCACAAGAATATCTCATGCAACAATAAAACTCAAATATTTAGGAGAGTGAAATTCACAAAACATTTATTGTAAAAGCCTTTTCTATTATCCAGCTCAGAAATGATATTGTGAAAAGCGGTCTGTTTAGCTTTCATCTTTCTTAGACTTTGATACAATTTCATTTACTTGTCCAAGATCTCCAAATGACGCCGTTGCAGAACCTCTCTTGGCTGGCTTTGCCTGAAAGTACAAAATGAGAGAGAGAAAATATTTCAGGTCTGTTTGCAATTTTCTAGTGCAGCTCTAAAGCTAAATTGAATCACTACGCAATGCCATTCTAGCCGCTATGTGTATTGGATCTGATGCTACTTTATTTAATGAAACCAATGAATTCATTTAAGCATAAAGTACAACAAATGTTTGGCTTGTTTAATAATGGTGAGCATAAAAGCAAGCCTAACTTGACCCAACACTCATTTATTACTTGATGGAGTAGTAATATACACTGATACATTGCAGGTCCTTACTGTCAACGCTGGGAAATATAATTCATCTGGAGCAAATATACAGCATTTCATTTTATGGAAGGAAGTGAATGGATATCAAAATGAGACTCAATATTTTGGCAAGTACTTGATTTTCTAGGGCACATGTGACAAACGCAAAGCCCATGGGCCGAATCCAGCTCACCAGGTCATTTCTTGTGGCACTATCTACTCTCCTGCAGCTGCGGCACTCCACTCATCTCCGCCCCTATCTTGTGTTTCAGCAGAGAGGAGGACAAAAACTTCTCCACTAGATCCTGCGCATCTCCATGCAGTCGTGGAGAGGCTCGCCTCGACCCCCATCTCATCAGTCGGCAGCAGAGAGGACAGAATTCCCCCTACAGATCCTGTATCACTCTGTGCAGCAGCAGCACCCCTTTTTCTCCGCTTTCCCTGGTCTCAGCATTCAGCGGACTCTTGCAGATGACTCCAGCCCTCCTCTGGTTCTCCCTCCAGACCCTGCACTTTCTGCTTCCCAGCTCCACCCGCAGCTTCTTCCCGGCAGCGGCACATGGGGAGTGCACTGTGATGTAGGGGACAGTGAGGGACTCTTGACTTCCGATGTTGGTGGGGGGTGGCTCTTGACATCTAATGTAAGTGGAGGTGGGGTGCTCTGGACATCTGCTTATAATTATTATTTTATTATTATTATGAGAATAAAACAATTCTGTGCCAGCTGAAAAGGAGGGTCGCACAGGGACTGCTCAGACAGAACACCATGGTAGAACCATGTTTTGTCTGGGCAGTCTCCAATATAGTTTGTTGTGGATGATACTGCCGATGTGCAACCCTCCTTTTCAGACATGCATCATCTGCATCAGTCTGCATGGAGTCTTAAAGCGTTTGTTACCCCAACACTTCATATTGCTGATATGTGCCTGCTGTACCATGTACTTGTATGAGAAAGTATCCTGTTCTCTTTGTATTGCTTCCCTTGTGTGAAATCCCTGGTGATCCTGCCAGTCCCTCTGCTTTCCTATTAAAAACTGACAACACTAAACAGGAGAGCACACTGTGGTCAGTTCTCTAGCTATGCTTGGAACTCAGTGTGCTCTCCTCCAATGATCAGACTTTTCCTGACACGTCCTCCGGACCCGGCGCATCGTGGATCAGTGACGTGCCCACAGCGCTGATCTGTGCCCCTTCTGGCTCATTCATGCCCCCCCCCCCTCCATGCCTCATTCATGCTCATCCATGTCACATCGGTACTCATCCGTGCCACATCCATACCACATCAGTGCTCATCCGTGCCACATCCATGTCACATCAGTGCTCATCCATGCCACATCAGTGCTCATCCCTGCCACATCAATGCCACATCGTTACTCATCCGTGCCTCATCCGTGCCTCATCCATGCCACATCAGTGCTCATCTGTGCCACCTCCATGCCACATCAGTGCTCATCCGTGCCACATCCATACCACTATAGTGCCCATCAGTGCCCTACAATGCCTCACAAAAGTGTAATAGATAGGAAATTGGATTTGAAATTTATGTCCCTTAGAACACCTGATGGTGCTCCCTGCATGTTGGGTCACCATACTCAGGAGTAGCAGAATGTATTTTGGAGTGCAATTTTTGCTATGTACATGCTGTGTGTTAGAAAAATCTTATAAATGGACAACTTTGTGTAAAAAAAAAAAAAAAAAAAGTTTTCCAAAAACTTGTGGAAAAAATTACATGTTCAAAAGACTCATAATGCCTCAGATTATGTGTTGGGGTGTTTGCTTTCCAAAATGGGGTCATTTTGTGGGCGTTTCCACTGTTCTGGTGCTCCAGGGCCTTCAAAAAAGTGCAAGAGGTAGTCAAGAAATTTTGGTGTACGTTTATCAAACAGAGATAATTTATCTCATGTCAGTTCTCAGCAGTTCTCAGAGAAAAATCTTCTCCTCTGGCACCCTGTTTATGAAGCGCCAAACATTTGTTCTCAGAAGAAGAAAGAAGTTTTTCCTCTGAGAACACCTGAGATCTGAGTAGAAGGGTGAGGACTGCCTGTGATCTCCTGATAAACCTGTGTGATTACAGAGCAGCTGAGTTTTAAAAGTGAAACCAAAGTTAAAAAGACCGTGTAATTACATGAAAATAATAAGCACTGACCACTAGGGCTTTTTTTAAGGTTTTTTACACACATTTTGCCACATTCTTTAACCACTTCAGCCCCGGAGGATTTTACCCCCTTCCTGACCAGAGCACTTTTTACAATTCGGCACTGCGTCGATTTAACTGCTAATTGCGCGGTCATGCAATGCTGTACCCAAACGAAATTTGCGTCCTTTTCTTCCCACAAATAGAGCTTTCTTTTGATGGTATTTGGTCACCTCTGCCGTTTTTATTTTTTGCGCTATAAACGGAAAAAGACCGAAAATTTTGAAAAAAAATGATATTTTCTACTTTTTGTTATAAAAAAAATCCAATAAACTCAATTTTAGTCATACATTTAGGCCAAAATGTATTCGGCCACATGTCTTTGGTAAAAAAATGTCAATAAGCGTATATTTATTGGTTTGCACAAAAGTTATAGCGTCTACAAACTAGGGTACATTTTCTGGAATTTACACAGCTTTTAATTTATGACTGCCTATGTCATTTCTTGAGGTGCTAAAATGGCAGGGCAGTACAAACCCCCCCCCCCCCAAATGACCCCATTTTGGAAAGTAGACACCCCAAGAAAATTGCTGAGAGGCATGTTGAACCCATTGAATATTTATTTTTTTTGTCCCAAGTGATTGAATAATGACAAAAAAAAAAAAAATTTTACAAAAAGTTGTCACTAAATGATATATTGCTCACACAGGCCATAGGCATATGTGGAATTGCACCCCAAAATACATTCAGCTGCTTCTCCTGAGTACGGGGATACCACATGTGTGGGACTTTTTGGGAGCCTAGTCGCGTATGGGGCCCCGAAAACCAAGCACCGCCTTCAGGATTTCTAAGGGCATACATTTTTTATTTCACTCCTCACTACCTATCACAGTTTTGAAGGCCATAAAATGCCAAGATGGCACAAAACCCCCCCAAATGACCCCATTTTGGAAAATAGACACCCCAAGCTATTTGCTGAGAGGCATGGTGAGTATTTTGCAGCTCTCATTTGTTTTTGAAAATGAAGAAAGACCAGAAATTTTTTTTTTTTTTTTCTTTTTTCAATTTTCAAAACTTTGTGACAAAAAGTGAGGTCTGCAAAATATTCACTATACCTCTCAAAAAATAGCTTGGGGTATCTACTTTCCAAAATGGGGTCATTTGGGGGGGTTTGTGCCACCTGGGCATTCCATGGCCTCCGAAACTGTGATAGGCAGTAAAGAGTGAAATCAAAAATTTACGCCCTTAGAATGCCTGAAGGCGGTGCTTAGTTTTCGGGGTCCCGTGCGCGGCTAGGCTCTCAAAAAGTCTCACACATGTGGTATCCCCGTACTCAGGAGAAGCAGCAGAATGTATTTTGGGGTGTAATTTCACATATTCCCATGGCATGTTTGAGCAATATATCATTTAGTGACAACTTTGTGCAAAAAAAAAAAAAAATTTGTCTCTTTCCCGCAACTTGTGTCACAATATAAAATATTCCATGGACTTGACATGCCTCTCAGCAAATAGCTTGGGGTGTCTACTTTCCAAAATGGGGTCATTTGGAGGGGTTTTGAACTATCCTGGCATTTTATGCACAACATTTTAGAAGCTTATGTCACACATCACCCACTCTTCTAACCACTTGAAGACAAAGCCCTTTCTGACACTTATTGTTTACATGAAAAAGTTATTTTTTTTTGCAAGAAAATTACTTTGAACCACCAAACATTATATATTTTTTTAAAGCAAATGCCCTACAGATTAAAATGGTGGGTGTTTCATTTTTTTTTTTCACACGGTATTTGCGCAGCGATTTTTCAAACGCATTTTTTGTGGAAAAAACACACTTTTTTAAATTTTAATGCACTAAAACACACTATATTGCCCAAATGTTTGATGGAATAAAAAAGATGATCTTAAGCCGAGTACATGGATACCAAACATAACATGCTTTAAAATTGCGCACAAACGTGCAGTGGCAACAAAATTAATACATTTTTAAAAGCCTTTAAAAGCCTTTACAGGTTACCACTTTAGATTTACAAAGGAGGTCTACTGCTAAAAATACTGCCCTCGATCTGACCTTCGCGGTGATACCTCACATGCATGGTGCAATTGCTGTTTACATTTGACGCCAGACCGACGCTTGCGTTCAACTTAGCGCGAGAGCAGGGGGGACAGGGGTGCTTTTTTTTTTTTTTTCTTTATTATTTTTTTGCTTTTTTATCTTATTTTTAAACTGTTCCTTTCATTTTTTTTTTTTTAAATCATTTTTATTGTTATCTCAGGGAATGTAAATATCCCCTATGATAGCAATAGGTAGTGACAGGTACTCTTTTTTGAAAAAATTGGCTTCTATTAGACCCTAGATCTCTCCTCTGCCCTCAAAGCATCTGACCACACCAAGATCGGTGTGATAAAATGCTTCCCCAATTTCCCAATGGCGCTGTTTACATCCGGCGAAATCTAAGTCATAAAATGCTCGTAGCTTCCGGTTTCTTAGGCCATAGAGATGTTTGGAGCCACTCTGGTCTCTGATCAGCTCTATGGTCAGCTGGTTGAATCACCGGCTGCTTTCTCAGGTTCCCTGTTGAGACAGGAGAGCCAGAGAAAAACACGGAAGACGGTGGGGGGGGGCATTCCCTCCCACTGCTTGTAAAAGCAGTCTAGAGGCTAATTAGCTGCTAGGATTGCTTTTACATGAAAGCCGACCGCTGGCTGAAAAGAATGATACCAAGATGATACCTAAACCTGCAGGCATCATTCTGGTATAACCACTCAAAGTCGTGAATGGCGTACCTGAAGACAAAAAATGGTTAACAATAAAGCACAGTAAACAGTAAAGTATAAAAAATTGCATACCTGAAAAGCAAACATGATAAAACATAACAACAATAAAACATTGCAGAATAGAACACAGTAAAAAAGAGCAGAACAATAGAGAGAGAATAGAGAGAGAGAGAACAATAAAACGACAACTATTTTTTTTTTTGTGTTTTTTTTGCAAACTTGTAACTTTTATAACGGTAACCGGTTCCAGGTTCGGGTCTCTCAAATGCGATGGCATCTTGGGAGATCCTGTGAAAGTGTGTCCTAGTCTGTGCAATGCTGTACCCTACGCTAATACTCAACTAGTGAATGGTAGCGTTCAAAACATTCACCAATGCAAAGACCAGGATTGTCAGGACAGGAGGGACAATAATAGCGGGTATCACGCCTATATCCGCGCTTGCTGCAGACACAACATCTTTTTTGGGGGGGTTCGTTGGGTAGGGGTACTCGGGAGGACATAAAAATGCCTCTCATGCAGCCGACTGCATTTGGTTGGGGATGTGAATGGGGGAAGTACGGGCGCTGCAGAAGCGGTGGGTTCCCAATTAGGATTGGCGAATGCAGCAGGAAGGGCACTATGGGCACGACGGGCCTGTGTTTGTCTTTTTGGTGGCAGCGGGACACTACTTGTGCTTGCCACCTCACCAGCTTGAACTGCACTTATGGGACTCGCCACGTCACCAAGTGTTACTGCAGTGCTGGTTTGACTACGACCGGGGTGTACTACGCCGCTGGCGCTTGCCAGTTCACCAAAACGCTACCAAAAAAACTGTTAGCGATCGCAGGGATCAGGCCTGACTCTGCGAACGCTGCAGTTATGCGTTTAGTGTTTTGTAAGTGACAGTGATCGATCGATACTGCACTTGGGTGGGCTGGGCCGGGCGGAGGGGCAAAACGCAGGTGCTAGCAGGTATCTGGGCTGATCCCGCTAACACTGCGTTTTTGGGAACCCTAAACTGCTGGGGACGCCAGTATAGATCTGATCGGATCAGATATTGATCCGTTCAGATACTATACCACTAAGGGAGGTGTACGGTGCGTGCGTGGGTGTTAGCGGTACTGGCGCTAACCTGACGCTGCCTGGGGCTGGTGCTTGCCAGTTCACCAAAACGCTACCAAAAAAACTGTTAGCGATCGCAGGGATCAGGCCTGACTCTGCGAACGCTGCAGTTATGCGTTTAGTGTTTTGTAAGTGACAGTGATCGATCGATACTGTACTTGGGTGGGCTGGGCTGGGCCGGGCGGAGGGGCAAAACGCAGGTGCTAGGAGGTATCTGGAATGATCCCGCTAACACCGCGTTTTTGGGAACCCTAAACTGCTGGGGACGCTAGTATAGATCTGATCGGATCAGATATTGATCCGTTCAGATACTATACCACTAAGGGAGGTGTATGCTGCGTGCGTGGGTGTTAGCGGTACTGGCGCTAATCTGACGCTGCCTGGGGCGACGCATATCACCGCTGGGCGATCAGGGGGCTAAACCTTTATTCGGTAATAAACGGCGGGTGCCCTGACACTATAAAAAATAAAGGAACTAACCAGCGTCACCCGTAACACTTATACGGTGATCAGTGGTGAAAGGGTTAACTAGGGGGCAATCAAGGGGTTAAAACATTTATTAGGTAGTATATGGGGGTCCCTGTCGCTATAAAACGCTGACGGCGAACCTAAATATTTACGTCCCTAACTAGCGGAACCAGTGACACTAATACAGCGATCAGAAAAATGATCGCTTAGTGACACTGGTGACGGGGGGTGATCAAGGGGTTAAAACTTTATTAGGGGGGGTTAGGGGGGTACCCTAGACCTACAGGGGGGTAATACTCACTGTCCTAACACATCTAACTGTCACAAACTGACACTATGCAGTAATCAGGAAAAAAAAAAAAAAAAAAACCTGCTTGGTGTCAGTTTGTGACAGGGGGGGGGGTGATTGGGGGGGGATCGGGGGGCGATCGGGGGGCGATCGGGGGGGGGATCGGGGTGTTTAGTGTGCCTGGCATGTTCTACTGTGTTGTGTAGTGTTGTGCACTCACTCACATGTCTTCTCCCCTCGGCGCTGGAACGGAACTCCCGAGCCGAGGAGAGATGACATCACATCCTCTGCCTCTGTGTACTATACAGAGGCAGAGGATGTTTCTCATTGGCTGGGAGCGATCGCGAGGGGGGGGCCACGATCGGATGGCCTCCCCCTCATCTTTGATCGCTGCCAGACAAAAGCCGACCGCCGCTGGCACCGGGGGGTGGTCCGATCGGACCCCCCGCCCGCAGGAAGGCATCACGTATCAGGTACGTGATTTTGCCTGCCCGTGCCATTCTGCTCACGTATATAGGCGTGAGGCGGTCGGCAAGTGGTTAAATGTGTGTTTTGGCCCTTTTTTATTGCTCATTTTGGCATTATTTACGTGCATTTTGCAGTTTTTTAACATGCCGTATTTTTTAACGCGCATCTAGTCGTGGGTTTTTTATTGTGCATTTTGGTGCTTTTTACAACATATATGTTTTTGACAACATTTAAAGTATTCTGTTTTTACTCCCCTTAATCGAACTGTATTGATTGGTGGTTATATGTTATGTTGTCACTGTCTACTGTCCATCGGAGTGTTATAGATAAGAAAGGGAAGAATAGTGCTGTTCACAGGTATATGTAATACATCTGCTAGATAAAGTAGTTTAGAGGCAAGAGGGTATAGGCACACAGAGAAGACTGGCCAGTCATTATGGGCATTAAATTAAGTAAGGGAATGAAGGGTAAGAGACCCACAAAAATGCCCAGCGCAAGAGGAGCGCTATATATGAACCGAAGGTACGGTTCTGCCTATACTGAGCCCCTTGATTAATGGTCAAAGTGGACATGGATCCACAATGGGTAACTGGGTTACCAAAGTCCACAGGGACTAAGAATCATGCAGAGTAAACAGCTAGACAAACAGCAATCTATGTGAGCAGGATGGATCAAGGGTGACAATTAACACTAGACAGAAAGGGACATTTTGATGTTAAGTTGTGGGATGAATTCGGGGTCAGGCACTACAACTAGTTAAGTTAAAACAGAGTAATGAGAGTTAAAACAGAATTCTTTATATGTTGTCAGAGAGGGAAGATGGGATGAGCACTATGGCTGCCCGTCTGATCATTGAAGGTACAGTATGTGAAGTATGGTATTACAATACATGGGTTGCAAAGGATATCAGAACTAAATAAAGAAAGCAGAAGTTAAGCAGGAAAATAAAAAGAGTTAAAAGAAAGCGAGAGAATGATATGCATGTGTTGTGTACAAATGGGAAAAATGTAAGCGATTTTAGAGAGATAGTCGTGTATGTGTGTGTGAATGCTGGAACCTTTAGTTCTATCGCTTGTGTGTGTCATGTATGCAGATGTGACCCCCTCCTTTGCGCTCTCATGAAAGAATTTAGCTGGGATGAGAGATCAGTGATAAGCTGGAAGGACACCATGCCAATTTCAGTTTTTTAGACAAAACATTTATAACAAAATGTGCCGGGTTAATTAATCTAATGATAAAACAATGTGATCACAATTATTTTTTAATCTTTTCCAAACATGGTAAAATGAAGGTTACATTTAACCGTGTATTACACAAATTGAATATCCTTTGATAGTGGAAAATTACCTCCTTTAAGGAAATATATCTCTGGATATATATTAGGAATAGGGTGTGATATTGAAATTATCATTTGAGTATTAATTTCTAATATGAGTTTAACAATTTTATGAATAATATAGATATATTATAACTGGTTTAGACAACCTTTGGTT